>PVHT020000175.1:8359262-8608928 GCA_004024745.2 Catagonus wagneri
TTAAGGATCTGGCGTTGCCGTGAGCTGTGGTGTAGGTTGCAGACGCGGCTCGGATCCTGCGTTGCTGTGGCTGCGGCGAAGGCCGGTGGCCACAGCTCCGATTAGACCCCTAGCCTGGGAACCTCCACATGCCGCGGGTGCGGCCATAAACCCGCGGCCATAAAATGACAAAAGGCAAAAAAAAAAAAAAAAAAAAAAATAAGTTGGGCTTATTTGCTTAAATAAGTCTAGAGTAACCATCTCAGTGGTTGAGGTTACACATTAAGCACAGATATCCATCTGGACATGAGATATAAGGCAGCAGATATTCTGAAAGACTTTCCTCATGACCAGGAAAGATAAACTAAAGTCTATTTTATAGTCACTGTTCCAAAAGGGGCAGTCTTGTAGTCCATTCCTGCTGCATTTTCTAATTTTGAGCCTGTAACTATATTTTTTCATTAGTCTATGAGATTCAACTAATGAATTTACTGGGTTCTTTTTAGTCGTCATCTCTGGGAAAGCGACAACTTTGACAACTACCTAAATGACATTCTATGGATTCTGTATATCTCTCATGCTCTTTATGGCTCAGGGGTCACAACGCTAAAGTCAGACCATGACACTGTAGCACTTTTTGTTTCTATATCACATTTTTACAACCTTGTAAAGAAAACAAAATTCCTTGCCCTCCCAGAGCTGACATTACAGTGAGGGAGATAAACAGTGCCATACTATAACAAAGGTGGAGAGTGTGAGAGTAAAGTCCATTTTAAAAGATGGCCCAGAAAGGCCTCACTGAAAAGGCAACATTTAGCAAAACCTAATAGAAGTAAGGGAGAGAGAATGGCAGGTTTTCATGATTAGGACCCTCTCACTCGTGCTGTATTTTCTTCTATATATAGCTATTTTGAGTGGGAATTTTGAGTAAACATAATTTGAGAAGATAACCAAATGTATTCCTGCCACTTGATGACTATGATCCTATGTAAGGACTTGTTTCTCAGGAGCTGTTATTAATATATGTCAGCATTATTTGATCAAGTAATATTCATGAAATTCTTAAGATCATCTATTGAGAGATTACTATCTAAATTTCTCTAGTTATATATCTCAAAATTATAGCCAATTTAAAATCAATACCTTACAGCTGACAGAGGATCTAATATTCTTTCCATGGAAACCCTTAATTTTGAAGATGATCTTATTCACATGTCACAAACTAGATGCTGACTTTATTTAATCATATCCAGTTTTGTTCCATAAAGGGTTTGAGAAGGTTTCTGAGTACAGACAAAACAAGAGAATAAAAATAAATACCTGAAGTTTAGGCAAAAGGAAAATATAAGTGGAGAAATACAGCCAGGGTCAAAATTAGACACAAAAATATAGTATATGTGGTTCCATATAATTTTTAAAAGTCAGTCTAGGTGTAGAGTTATAAAGTTATAAAACAAAAAGTGTATAAGGTACTCTCTTAAAGCAGTATCCCAGGAGTTCCTGTTGTGGCTCAGTGGTAATGAACCCAACTAGTATCCATGAGGATGAGGGTTTAATCCCTGCCCTTACTCAGTGGGTTAAAGATCTGGTGTTGCCGTGAGCTGTGGTTTAGGTCGCAGATGCAACTCGGTTCTGGTGTTGCTGTGACTGTGGTTTAGGCCGGCAGCTGCAGCTCCAATTCAACCCCTAGCCTAGGAACTCCATATGCCACACATGTGGCCCTAACAAAAAAATAAAAAATAAAATTATATTAAATTAAAAAAAAAACAGTATCCCATAAGGCAGAGAATTTCAGTCAGTATCTGAAATAATTCTGCTACTTGTCAGTGCTCAATTCAAGCTCCTAATCTTTGGAACAGATGTATGAAGCTAAAAATATTAGTATACAAAATATTAATATATAAAACTTAGAAATTGGCTTTATTAACATCTATGTTATAGAAGAAACAGTACTTTTTCCATTTAGTAATCTAATTGTTTCTTTTTTTTTGCAGGTTATATGGTGGGATGAATTACCGTCGACTTGGGGGTGGTGTAGGAGTTATAAAAATGACACATTGTGAATCCCATATATGGTGAACATAAAGAAGAGTCATGTACATGCACTTCTGTATTCTGGAGAGCTTTGACTTTGGAGCTTTGTACAGCTCTAGCAAACACTAAACAAATTTTATTCTTTGCTGGTGCCTCAACATGTGGAAATACAAACACAATGAAAGTACTTCACCTGCAAGATGCCACCTTTGCACAATTATTTTCAGTTCTCTGAAGAAGAATATTTATTTTTGGTTTTAATTTATCATGGATTTATTGTTGTTGGGTTTTTTTTTTTAATTTAGCCTTACCTCCACCAAAAAAAGAAAAAAAGGAAACACAAAAAAGGGCAAAAATTTTAAGCAGGAAAACCCGTTAGTAGTTTGAAACTGCTAATAAGAGGGGGCTATTTATGACCTAATTGTATATTCTAAGCACTCCATCCACTACTTACAGGAACTACCAGTGACAAAGATAGTATATTAGCCATCATTCTTGCACTAAGCACCAGAAAACTTGAAAACCTATAAAACAAAGGAAACATCTCATTTAACTAGAACAAGTCAAAAGGAATATTAAATTGATAAAACCAGGATTCCGATGCTAAAGTTTTTATCAGTGGAAGTGTACATCTTGTATCCTTCCATATTAACCTGTTTTCCACTATATTTAAAATCTTTTTGTTTTTGTATTTTCATAGAGATTCTGCTAGACCTAGAGCTCTACTCAGTACCTCTATAGAAACAGTATACAGTTCTCAAATACTGTCTTGAGAATCCCCCAAGTAGAATCATGTGCAACTTGGCAAGAGTTTTTGCTCAAAAACGTGACTGACTGAAGCAAATTTTCTGTTTCCTCTTGCTGCTAAGGACCAGCAGGGAGAAATGTCCTCTCCCCAGCAGTGAACACTGTTATGCAATTTACACTTGATGCTCAGGCCTGCTGATGCTGAGGCTTACTTGTAATCACAACCTCCAAGGGAATTAATTCTTCAGTTTATGTAATAGTATGCTAATGAGTATAAAATCAATTGAGGCATTTTATTAATAAAATCTTGGTCCCTTTATAAAAACTGTATATCATTATCCTCATTCTATAAAGCCACTATTACTACTACTCTCAAATTGCACTTTCTGGTAAAAAGTTCACATTTTTAAGGAAAAAAAATGATACAAATTTCAGTGGTTGAAGTTTTTTTGTTATTATGTTCATAGACCATTTTTTTCAACGTATTTTGCAGGAAAATCTTTGAATAAGACTTTAACCACAACCAAAAGAAATGACCTTCTTCTCCCTCCCTCCTACTACAAAAATGTTTGGCAACTTCTGTGTTTACATTTAAAGATCATTTGCACCTTTACAAGGAAAAAAACAAGTATTTGGTAAACAGTTGTTTACATGTATCATTTATGCTTTTTTCTAGCATGTATAACTTTTTTAAATAAAGGTAGTACTTACCATGAAAAAAATTGGTTAATCCTTTTTAATGTTTGTACCTTTGTTATTTCTTTAGATTTTCTGTTTCTATATCATTTATATTTCTTATATGTAACGTTACAAGTACTTTCAAGAAGAAATAAAGAGATTATCATCTAGAATAATGAATTTTTATTATATATATATTTTTTATAATAGTATTTTATTACCAAACCTTTATTTTCTGATGTAGGATTTAGAATCATACAGTTTTGAGCTGTAAGGACTTTTTATAATCATCTGATCCAAACCCATTTATTTCTGTGTTCTAAGTCTATAAACCAAGGAAGTCCTACCTAAGAGTAAATAGTTCAATGATAGAACCAGATTTAAAATCAGTTCCCCAAACTCCTACTCCATTTCTCTTTCTTTGTCACACAGCCTCTGCTGACCTACCTGAAACATGACCTGGACCTAAATATACTAATAGACCTTCATTTTAAATAAGTCTGGTATGCAACATTGAAAAAGTATAAAAATTTTTATGGGATCCTTACAGTACTACATCATTAACAGTCACTCTTCAAAACAAAGTCACATATTTCCCAAGACTCTTTATATTGCATATGTTTGAAGAAAAGGAGAGGAATGATAATAGGAACAAAATTCTAGGGATTAGACTCTCCATAAGCAGGAAAAGTCCCCAGTGAGAGTATTTTATATGGTAACAACTGATGAATATTCGAGACCCAGGAACTATAGTACTGGCCTAGGTGTTCATTGGAGCTTAAAACTGTTTTTTTTCTCCTTCCACTGAAGGTGCTCCAGTTTTATTATTGAGTGAAATGTACTTATTCTACAAAAGACATTGGTGTAAAATAGAGTATTTATTATTTGTATAGTGATTTCCACAACTCAGAGTTCACTTACTCCATAGAGTTGGTTTGGGTTGGTGGTCATCTTCATTTTATAACTGAAGCTTAGAAAAGTTAAAATGACATGGTAGAAGCTGAACCTCAAATCCATATTCCCTGATTCCAAATCCATTCTTCTCTATACTACTATGGACATCTTTCTGTTATCATTTCTCCCCATTTTTTTTTTTTTGTTGTTGTTTGTTTGATTGTTTGTTTTACGGCCGCACCCATGGCATATGGAAGTCCCCAGGCTAGGGGTCAAATCAGAGCTGAAACCACTGGCCTACACCACAGCCACAGCAACATGGGATCAGACCAGAGTCTGTGACCTGCACCACAGCTCATGGCAATGCCAGATCCTTAAGCCACTGGGCAAGGCCAGGGATCAAACCTGCATCCTCATGGATGCTAGTCGGGTTCATTAACCACTGAGCCATGGTGGGAACTCCCATTTTTCCTGTTTTATTCTCCAATATTTTATCTGCAAATACGTACACTGCAGAGACTAGTTCTTGACAACTGTGAAGTAAAGTTCCCGCACAAATAATAGTTGGATAAGAGTGAGTAAAAGGCCTTTTAAACTTTATATTAACTTAGGAAACAGATGGGAAAAGGACAAAAAGGCATGGGGAAAGACATACAGGACAGGAGAAAAGAAGGAAGAGGCAAAAATAGCTCAGTAAATCTGAATATCACTGACTTGCTGGCTAAGTAGTTTGTGACAACTGGCTCTGTAAATTGCCTGGAAGTGATTGATATTCTTATCAATCACTTCCAGAACAAGAATGGTTCCTAGAAATGACAAAACTCTCCAACAGAGTTGTCTTTAAGGTCATTAGCAACAGTAATCTTTCAGTTACACTAATGGTTAGGAACTTATATTCTTTTAAATGGAGAAGATGGATGGTATTCATTGCACTAACATTAAATATTAGGAGTTATTCCAGTAACAGTAACCTATTAAAATCCCTCTCCTAGAAAGTTAGAACATTTATGTATGGGATTCTGAATTCCTAGGGAAAGGGCAATTTTATCCACCAGTGTGAATTTGGATCAATGAACACTGGGACTCCTACTAAACAGGAAGAATCCCTGCCTTCAAAAAGCTTACAGTTTTAGGAAGTTCCTATGTGGCACAACACATTAAGGAGTCAAGGTTGCAACAGCTCTGGCAGAGATTGCCACTGCAGCACAGGTTTGATCACTGGCCCCAGGAAATTTCACATGCAACAGGGGAGGCCGAAAACAAACAAAAAAACCACTTTGTTTCAAACCTGAATTTGATCAAGCTTCTAGATTAGTGGTTCTCAAAGTGTGGTCTCTGCACCTGAAGTCCTCAAGATTCTTTCAAAGTATCCGTGACTCAGAGCTTTTTTCTTTGTAATCCTAGGAAGTTTTTTTGTTCGTTTGTTTTTTTACTGTGATGATACTTGCACTGATAATGCAAAAATCATGGTGGATAAAACTGCTGACACTTTGGCACAATTCAAGGCAGTGGCACCAAATTGTACTGCAAGTTATAATGTTCACCACTATCTACTCACAGTTCAAAAATTATATCAATTTTGGAGTTCCCGTCATGGCTCAGTGGTTAACGAATCCGACTAGAAACCATGAGGTTGCGGGTTCGATCCCTGGCCTTGCTCAGTGGGTTAAGGATCAGGCACTGCCGTGAGCTGTAGTGTAGGTTGCAGACGCGGCTTGGATCCTGCGTTGCTGTGGCTGTGGTGAAGGCCGGCAGCTACAGCTCCTGTTAGACCCCTAGCCTGGGAACTTCCATATGCTGCAGGTGCAGCCCTAGATAAGGCAAAAAGATCAAAAAATATATATATATCAATTTCATTTAGGAAATCTCAACCCTCAGATATATGGAATATTTCTGCTGCATACCAAAACAGTGATTGTCACAAGAAAAGTCTTGCATGACTGTTTTGAGTTGTAAGCTGAACAAGACACTTTCCACAAGAATGACTGACAAATTAAGGTTGTTCAGACTTGGTTGTTCGGTGGACATTTTCTGGAAAATGAACAAAAGGAAGCTGTCACTGCAAGGAAAACAGTTGATTGCATTTATCATCAATGATAAAATTCAAGCTTTCATAAGAAAATTATTTGGGAGGGTTGTAAGGACCGCTGTGGTGGTCAATTTTGTGTCAAGTTGAGTAGGCTGAGATTCGCAAATAGCTGATAAAACATTTTTTCTTGGTGTGTCTGTGAGGATGTCTCTGGAAGAGATTAGCATTTGATTCAATCGACTGAGTAGAGCACCACAGTCACCAATGTGGGTGGGCATCATCCAATCTGTTTTGGGCCATATGAAACAAAAATGCAAAAGCAGGGGGAAATTTCTCTTTTCTTGAGCTGGGACGTTCATTTTCTCCCACCTTTGAACATCAGAGCTCCTGAGTCTCAGGCCTTAACACTTAGACTGAAGTACTATAGCAGTGGGTTTTCTGGTTTTCCACCTTGCAGAAGTGCACTGTGGGACTTCTCAGCCTCTAGAACTGCATGCACCAGTTCCTTAGAGACAGACAGACAGAAAGGGAGAGGGAGAGAGGGGGAGAGGGAGAGAGGGAGAGAGGGGGGGGGTGGAGAGAGAGAAAGGGAGATCCTTTTGGTTCTATTTTTCTGGAGAACACTGAGTGAAACAATTACTATCAGCTTGGATTCCATCAACGTCAAACAAATAGGACACTATAGTACTTACTATTGAAAAATATCCACGTATAAGTAGGTCTACATTACAAACCCAAGTTGTTCAAAGGTTGACTATACATAGCCCAGAAGTAGTGATTCAATAGTCTGGCCTGACGTGCGCTGGAAGAGTGATCAGAAAAGGAGCTCTGGCTGAGAAAGGTTTGACAGTGGAGTTTTGCCAAGCAGGCAACAGTAGAAAGTCATTCCAGACAAGAACAGCATGTGCAAGATACACAGAATAAAGGCAATGAGACAAAATGGAGTGTTTGGGGATATCTCAGCAGTTTGGTTTATCAGGAGAATAAAATGCAAAAGGGCAAGCCTCCAGAAATAAGAGAAGGCATCAGGCAGGTATCATCATAAAGGATGCAAGAGTTTCCTCTCTTTGCTTTCTTTTCTGATAATTATTCCCACAGGTCTTTCCTTCTGTGTGGGTGGGAGGCTAGGCTCCAAGATGCCTGCAGTGATCCCTGCCTTCCGGTATTCAAGCCCTATGCAATCCCCTCTACACTGCACAAAGATGAGTCTGATCTGTGTGTGAGTCTAATTATATGCTAAAAAGCGATGGTATGTCACTTCCTAATTAGGTTATTAAAGACTCTGCTTTTCTTTCACTTCTCTCTCTCCCTCTCTTCTCACCCTGGGAGAAGAAAATGCATGGGGTGGGGGTGGAAGGTTGTAACAAATCCATGAATGCCCATATACCCACAAACCAGCTTCAAAATTATCAAGACTTTGCTAATTTTATCTATTCCCTCCCATTCTTACTCTTCTCAGCACCACTGGGATATTTTTAAAATCCCATCATGTTATTTCACTCATACTTGAATATTTAACAGGTAAGGTCTACTATCACACTTGACAAAATTAACAACTCCTTAATCACATAATACTCAGTTCATATTAAAATGCCCCTAATGATCACTGTATTTAACGTTTACCATTATACCTTGGAGATTTTTTTTCCTGTCCTTCCATTCACTCATTTGGTCAAATTCCTTTTTTGTTCTTTTGCTCCATCATTTTTTAAAGTTCTTCTATAGTCTCTTTAGACTCTATTCTATGTATGTGTGTGTATTCCTATCTTAAAAGTAGTAGTTAAGCCTATATTCATCTACAGATACTCAAATAATATTTAGAAATATTTCTTAAGTGTTTTTTTGCATCAATAAGGACATATGTAATACCTGGACAGCCCATTCTGTCCCTTGTATCATTACCGTCATTCATTTCAATTATATATATATATAGACATACATGTTTCTATGTATATATGTTTGTTATATAATATATACATATTTTATTACGTATATTTTAAATAAGCTTAAATAATCAAATATATTGTTGATATTATTTTGAAGTCATGTTATATGAAGAACAAAAATTTTTAATTTTACCTTCACTCATTCCTCCTTTGATGTTTTAATGATTGTTTTAAATTCTCAGATATTAGGATTTTCACTGCCATGTCTGTTTCTGATGCTTGGCCTGTTCCTTCAAATTGTGTTTTGCAGAGTTCCCATTGTGGCTCAGCAAGTTACAAACCTGATTAGTATCCACGAGGATGCAGGTTCAATCCCTGGCCTCACTCAGTGGGTTAAGAATCCAGTGTTGCTGTGGCTGTGGTGTAGGCTGGCAGCTGCAGCTCAGATTTGGCCCCTACCCTGAAAACTTCCACATGGCCACAGGTGTGGTCTTGAAAAACAAGTCTTTTTTGCCTTTCAGTATACTTTGCAATTTTTTTGATAGCCAGACATTTTGAACCAGGTAAAAGAAACTACTGTAAATAGGCTTTTAGTAATGTCATGAGAAGGGAAAAGTTTATAGTCCTGTAATTAGGTCTCAACCTTTTAGTGAGCCTGTGCTTATGGACTATGAACTTCACAAATTTTTTTCTCTCCCCACAGGTGCAACAGAATGGCTGGAGTGGATTGGTGTTGGGTAGTTCCCTCTCCTCAGGTTAGTTAGGCTCCAGCTAATCTCCCGAGGGGAGAACTTAAGAACTGAGTGTTCTTATGTATTTCAAAATGGTTCCTTTTCCTACACCAGAACTATGAGAGAATTTTTCTCTGATATTTACTGTAGGGACCTGGTTGAGCCCCTAAAGGTAAATCTCACAATATTGTGAACCCCTCCCCTGCCCCCACAATGACCAGGTTCCCCTTGAACTTTAAATTCTCAAGACTTATCCACACTAAGCCTCCAGAAATTTGTCAGTTACAGTTCAGATTTTCTGACCCCAGCACTGGTTCCCACAGTGGTTTCTGCTCATTAGTCACTGCTCTATAAGCCATGACTCCCTGTATTTGCCTGTTTATCTCTCCAATTCTGGGGGCAGCAGTTTGCTCTGTGTCCTCCCCTTTCTCACTGATCCAAAGATAGTTGATTTTTCCATCTGTTCAGCTCTTTCCTTGTTAGGACTGAGTGATGACTTCCAAGCTCCTTACATGCGAAACCAGAAGTGAAATGTGTGTTTTTAACTAAAAACACAAAACGAAACAAAAAACATGAATCACCTCAATAGACACAGAAAAACAATCTCACAAGATCCAACATCCACTCATAATAAAAACCTTCAACAAATTAGGAATAGAAGAGCACTTCCTTAACCTGATAAAGCACATCTATGCAACCTACAGCTAACATCATATTTAATGGTGAAATATATTTTCCCACTAAAATCGGGTGCAAGATAAGACTATATTCTCACTACTTCCATCTGCCATTGTACTCGAATCTAGCCTCAGAAATTTGGCAAGAAAAATAACTAAAAGACATCCAGATTAAAATTAAGAAGTAAAACTGCCTTTATTCACAAACGACATAAATCTTATATATAGAAAATGCTAAGGTACCCACTGAGGTGGGGGGACTACAAGAATAAAGAACTTCGGCAAGATTATAGAAAGATCAAAGGATGCAACACACAAATTCAATTATATTTCTACATATTAGGTAAACAATCCAAAAATGAAATTGAGAAAATAACTCAAGAAGAAAAAAAGAAAACAATTCCATTCTCAATAGCATAAAAAACAATTTAGGGGAGTTCCCGTTGTGGCTCAGTGGTTACTGAATCCAACTAGGAACCATGAGGTTGCAGGTTCAATCCCTGGCCTCGCTCAGTGGGTTATGGATCCAGCATTGCCATGAGCTGTGGTGTAGGTCGCAGACGCAGCTCGGATCCCATGTTGCTGTGGCTGTGGTGTAGGCTGGCGGCTATAGCTCTGATTAGACTCCAAGCCTGGGAACCTCCAGATGCCACAGATGCCGCCATAAAAGGACAAAAAAGAGACAAAAAAAATTTAAGAACAAATTTAACAAAAGTGCAATTCTTGGACGCTAAAAACAACAAAACACTGTTGAAGGAAATTCCAAAGGATTTAAAGAAATGGGAAGATAGCCCATGTTCATAGACTAGAAGACTAAATATCACTGTGATGGCAATATGCTCCAAAATGATCTACAGAGTCAAGGCAATCATATCAAAATCCCTGCTAATTCCTTTTACAAAGATTAACCAGTTGATCCTAAAATTCTTATGAAAATGCAAAACACAAAGAATAGCCAAAACAATCTTGAAAAAAGCACAAAGATGGGAGACTCACACTCCTACAAATACACTACAAAGCTATAGTAATCAAGACAGTATGGTACTGGCATAAGGACTGACATACAGATCAATGAAATACAACTGAGAGTCCAGAAATAAACTCAAAAGTTTATGACCAATTAATTTCTAAGAAAGGTGACAGACAATTCAAGGGAAAACAATAGTCTTCAATAAATGGTGCTGGAACAAGTGCATATCCACGTGCAAAATGATGACTTTTGAATGCTAACCTCACACTATACGTAAAAATTAACTCAAAATGGATTACAAACCTAAAATTTTATTTTGTCTTTTTAGGGCAGCACCTGCAGCATATGCAAATTCCCAGGCTAGGGACTGAATGAGAGCTGCAGCTGCCAGGCTATGCCATAGTAACACCAGATCCAAGCCACATAGGTGACTTATGCCACAGCTTGCATCAACATGAGATCCTTAACCCAGTGAGTGAGGCCAGGGATTGAACCCACATCCTCATGGAAAATAGTAGGGTTCTTAACCCACTGCGCCACAATGGGAATGCCCACAAACCTAAATTTAAAAGCTAAAATTACAAAATCCTTAGAAGATAATAAGAAGTAGGGAGTTCCTTGGTGGCCTAATGGAGTTAAAGAACCAGAATTGTCACTGCTGTGGCTTCAGTCATTACTATGGTACAGGTTTGATCCCTGGCCTGGGAACTTCCTCATGCCGGGGAAAAAAATTTTTAAAGCTTAAAAAAATATATGAGTAAATCTCTGGAACTTTGGGTTAAGCAATAACAACACCCAAAGCAAAAAGAAAGAAAAAATTTGATAAATTTGTCTTTATCAAGATTAAAAAATTTGCCTTTCAAAAATGAGTTCATTCTCATATTTCCAATTTAAATTTATTTTTTTTGCCTTTTTGTCGTTTTAGGGCTGCACCCGCAGCATGTGGAGGTTCCCATGCTATGGGTCTAAGTGGAGCTGTAGCTGCCAGCCTACACCGCAGCCACAGCAATGCAGGATCCAAGCCACATCTGCAACCTACACCACAGCTCATGGCAATGCCGGATCATTAACCCACTGAGCAAGGCCAGGGATCGAACCCACAACCTCATGGTTCCTAGTCGGATTCGTTAACCACTGTGCCACAATAGGAACTCCTCAATTTAATATTGCACAATTTCTACTTAGCTTACTTGATTTTATAAGTGTGTATCTTTTACACTGAAAATCTTGGTTCCTGACATTATTAGAATTACATATATTTTCTTATTATAAATACTGGTAAAATCGCAATACCAACAATTTTCAATAGCAAGATAACTGATAGTTCCCGTTGTGGCTCAGTGGTTAACCAACCTACTAGTATCCATGAGGATGAGGGTTTAATCCCTTGCCTTGCTCAGTGGGTTAAGGATCCAGCATTGCTGTGTGCTGTGGTATAGGTTGCAGATGCAGCTCGGATCCCACGTGGCTGTGACCGTGGCATAGGCTGGCAGGTACAGCTCCAATTGGGCCCCTAGCCTGGGAAACTCCAAATACCACAGATGTGGCCCTTTAAAAAAAGACAAAAAAAAAAAACAAAAAAAAACTGAATGCAATTTAATATTTCCTTGCTGTTCTTTTACTATGATACAGCCGACTTATGATATAGAGTCAAAATACAAGGATTTAGAGATACTAAAAATAATTCCTTGTGTGATTATAGCATGAACTTAATATAGTTAGGTTCATTTGTTTTCGATTTTAAAGTATTGCTTTGCTTTTTTCTTTTTGACCTAATTTTGTTTCATAATTAAAATTACATAATACACTTACATGGTTCCAAATTATAAATGAGGAACATTCAGATAAATCCTTTCATTCCTGTCTCCTCTAATCAGTTGGTTTCCCCTACTTCATTAGCTACCACTTTTATTAGTTTTTGGTCCATCCTACAATTGTTTTTTAAAAACCTAAGGAAATTCATATTTCCCCCATTCCTTCCATAAAAAATAGTATACTGTAATCTCTGTCCATACCTTGCTCTTCCACATAATATAGCCTAGAAATAACTTCATGGCAATGTTAGCTATCTTCCTCAAACCTTTTTTAATTACATAGTAGTAATTCATTGTGCAGCTATCCCATAATTTATTCAATTAATCCCTCTCTAATGAGCATTTTTAGTCTTGCTATTAAAAATACTGTTGTAATAAACAGCCTTATTCCTGCTTCATTTTTTATTTTTGCTAGTGAGTTTTGAGACAGAATCCCAGAAGTGGGATTGCTAGTCAAAGGGTAATCAATACATAATTTTTCTAGACATTGCTAACTTCTCCATGAGGTTGTTCATTTCTAACAATCTTTTCACTGTTTTCCCTTTTCCACTCTTAACCACCTACAACTCATTCACCATTGTATCTTATGAAATACAAACTGGATCATATTACTCTTCTGTTTAAAATTTCAATGGCTCTTCACCGCATTAAGAATAAAACCCAATCTCTTCAAAGTACCTGTAAAAACTTAGACGATGTGGATCCTTCCTCTGTGTATCAGTTAGCATTAGGTTTGACTACGATCAAGACAATAAAAGTGAAAACAGCTTCAACAAGATAGAAGTTTATACCTCAAGTTTAGACGAGACCATCCAAGGCTGGTACTGGAGTACAGTTTCAAGAAGTCCTGAGGGCACAAACTCTTTCCAGGCTGTGCTCTGACGTTAATGGGACCTGACCCTCATCCCAGTGACCTAAAAGAGCAGCTAGAGTACTAGTCATTATGTTTTCCAAGCAACAAAATTGGAAGAGAAAAGAGCAAGGGGTACATGGCTGCTGTTTTTTAAGATTCCTAGAAGCTCTACATGACACTTCTATTTACATGCTATATGACTTAGTCGTATGATTATATATACCCATAAGAAAGGCTAGAAAATAACATATTTATTCTGGGAAGCCAAATGTCCAGCCAAAAACTGAGAGACATAACACCATGGAAGAAGTCTCTGACGCACAATCTCTTTAGCTTCATCTCATACTACTCCATCTTTACTCACCGTACTCCAGCCACACAGACTTCCTTTATTCTTCAAACAAGCCAAGCTCTTACCTATCTCAAGGCTTTTGCTCTTGAAGTTTCAGCTGAATAGCACACACATCCTCAGATCTTCATACAGCTGGTTCTCATCACGCAGGACTCAGCTCAAATGTCAAAAGAGACCTTCTTTGTCATCTGTATATAAAGTGGGCCCCAACCCAGTCATCCTTTGTCAAACTGCACTTATTTATAGTATTTATCTCCATCTGAAATTATTTCTTCTGCCTTCCTCTTCTCTAAAATAATTTCCACAGGACAAGGATCTTTTTTTGTCTTCACTGCTATATCCCTTATTACACAATACAATTCTAAGTGCACACTAAGAACTTAATATTAGTTTAATGAATGAATATGACTCCAAAGACCCTCTTTTCTATCTCTGTTCCTAGTATATGTGAAATAATATGCCATTCCAGAAGTTAATATTTGTTTTTGAATGATGATAGCCTATTGAAGTTACTTTTTTCAAACAAGATTTTAAAAAACACTGTTTCTAAAGTAAAACAAAATCTTCCTCTACTCAGTCAATGCAAAGAAGAGTTTTAGATATGACATCTTGTGCAAATCTTGCTTGATCTTAATAGTTTTCATCTGTAAAATAAGAATTGGTTAACATTAATTCACTTATTCTACAGATATTTACCACATGCTATGCTAAAGCAAATTAAGGACACAAAAGTTAAATAATATAATTTCTGCCCTCAAAAGAAGTTCACATTTGCCTTTCAAGTCTACAATTTGTATGACTCCATATAATTGTGGTGTAACCTTTACGCTAGAGAAAAAGCCTTTATCTCCCCATTCCTTTTTTGTTTTTTGCCTTTTCTAGGATCGCACTGGCAGCTAATGGAGGTTCCCAGGCTAGGGGTCTAATCAGAGCTCTAGCTGCCGACCTACACCACAGCCACAGCAACGCAGGATCCAAGCCATGTCTACAACCTACACCACAGCTCACAGCAATGCTGGATCCTTAACCCACTAAGCGAGGGCAAAGGCAAGGATCGAACCCGCAACCTCATGGTTCCTAGTCAGATTGGTTAACCACTGAGCCACGACGGGAACGCCTATCATCCCATTCTTGCCTGTCACCAAGACATCGATAAACAATTGCTTTGTTTTAAAAGTGAATATTTAATTAAACATTGCAGTAAGAATTGAACAGTATTTTTAAAAAAGCATATGAGTGGCTTAAAAATGTATAGTAATTTTTAGTTCCCTTTGAAGAGGATTTTGACTGCCAGTTCTCTACAGCAAAATGATGCTAGAAAAATGTCCATAGGAGACAGAAATTCTCTCTTAATGCAATCTAAAAATGCTTAAAATTAGGGATTAAAGTTCTTAAAGATGCAAATCAGGAATATTCAGTATCAGACATATCCCATTTGAATGCTAAAAGTTTGAAATAATAAACATATTTTTTTCCAGTCCCACCCATGGCATGCAGAAATTCCCAGGACAGGGATCGAACCCATGCCACATCTCTAACCAGAGCCACAGCAGTAACAGTGCTGGATCCTTAACCTGTTGAGCCACAAGGGAATTCCACATTATATACTTTTTAGAAAGATGGCCAATAAATTAACAACTCAGCATGTTCTAGAGACTGGTATCCCAGATGACCATGACTATTACATGAGTGCCTGGCTGTGGTTCATTTGCTTCCACCTTCTCAGTTCTAGCTCCTTCTTGGTTTTCATCTGGGTAACTCCAAGGCTCCGTGAGGAAAACAGATGCAGAGACAGATGCCCATTTTTCCCAAGTCCTTCTCAGCGTAGCAACCAGGCAGCAAATCAGTGAAAAAAAAGGTATATAATTCATAACTTATAGTCCCCACAAGGCCTCACTCAATTTGAAAAACTGCCAGTTCTGTCAAATATGCCAATACTCCAATAAGGTATTTATGACACAAAATCTGAAAGAAAAAAAAAGACATTTAAAATTAGAATATAATTAATTACAAAATCAAAGCAGTTTGATAATTGATAAATACTCCAGGCTTATTTTAAATTCCATATCTATAAGTTAAGAATATGAACCCAAACAGTCACCGTTTTAAGTTAAATAAACTTTAATGAAAAGGACTGACTTTAATAAATTTGTAACTATTATTCAATGATGCTTAGAAGGAATTAAGACTATGGTTCTTGTTTATCTAGGCTTCAACAGATGAACTAACTAAAGAGAGGAAGTTTTGAAAAAGGGGTATCTACGAACCCCTTGGACTTATATGCAAATTGAGTATCTACATTTTCTAGAAAAGAGTTCCACAGCTTCCTTCTTCTCAAAGGGATACATGATTCCAAAACTGACTTGTGAAGACTGAGCAGAGACAGAAACCTGGTTAATACATTAATTTCAAACTTTGAGAGGTAGTACAGTGTTGTAGTTAGAAGCATAAGCTTTAGAGACAGATGTTTGGGTTCAAATTTCAACTCCACTTACTAGCTGTGTAATACTGGGAGCCTACTTATCCCTCTGTGCCACAATTTCTTCTTTATAACCTATGCAAACAGGTTGTTGTGAAAACTAAACGAGACATTACATGTAAACTGCTTAATAATGCTTGGCACTATTAACGGTGCTTAATAAATGTCATCATCATGGCATTATTTGAACCTAGGAGCCAGTCACTATCTTACATCATTAAGAAAGGCTCTTAGAATAGACCAGATAAAACAGAACTACCCTTATATTCATAGATGGATAAGAGCACATTATATAAAATAGTTTTAAAATATAGTCAATTTACTAGAAGAATGTGAACACATGGAATAAAATTTAAAAATATGTAAGGACATCATGAAGTTGAATTCTAAGGTGCCAAAATGTACATTTTTTTTCTTTATAATGTCAATCTAATACAATATGGTACAATCTTTCATACTTATTACTGCAAACTGTAGTAAGAAATAAATTTAACATCATGACCTAGTACAAGCAAATGTGTGTATATATATATATATATACGTATATATATATATACACACATATATATACATATATATATATATATATACACACACACACACATATATATCCTTACCACATGTGATACACTCTCATTTTTATAGTTTCTATTTCTCCCCCTTTGTTTTTTAAAGCTGGTCTCATCAAAATTATTAATTTTGTCTCATCAAAATTATTTCCAAGCCTACTGCTGCACTGTGATCTCTAGTTTGAAACACACTAATACAGTACTTACAAGAGTGTGAACTTCTTGGAACCTAAGAGATAAGGGTTTAAGTCTCAGCTCCTCTCTTATTAAGCTACCTTCCTTGTGTCAGGCAAACATATCTTGACTTAAGTTTCCTTCTTTTAAAAATAAATGTCGACAAAAACATCATTCAGAGTTCTCTGGTGGCCCAGTGGTAAAGGACTTGGTTCTGTCACTGCTGTGGCTTGGGTTACTGCTGTGGTACAGGTTCGATCCCTGGCCTGGGAACTTGTGCATGCTGCAGAAACCACATACTCACACCAGAAAAAACCCTCCAGGGCTGCTCTAAAGATCAGACTTAAAGTATGTCAGACTACTAGCACTGTGACAAGATCAATGTTAACTGAGTGTTTACTGTGACTATATTTTAAATACTGCATCAGTATAATACATTCAAAGATATTTAGGTGCCTATTCTCAGTTTCTTTCTAATACTTCTAATAAGGACCTCAGAGACAGTAAAACAATGTCTCTATTATTTCTTTCCCAGTAGGGATAGAAAAACCTAACACATAAAGATGATGTTTTAGTTCTGTGTTTCCACTATAATTTTCTTTTTCGTTTTTAGGGCTGTACACACAGCATATGGAAGTTCTCAGGCTAGGGGCTAAATCGGAGTTGCAGCTGTTGGCCTATGCCACAGCCATGCCAGATCCGAGCCCTATCTGCAACCTAAATCACAGCCCATGGCAGCACCAGAGCCTTAACTGCCGAGCAGGGCCAGGAATCGAACCCGCATCCTCATGGATACTAGTCAGGTTTGCCACCATTGAGCCAGAAGGGGAACTCCCTCCACTATGATTTTCTTATTAAACACACAAAATCCAGTTACTCTGATAATTACTTTATTTTTAATTTTTTTTTTCTTTTTCAACCACACATGTAGCATATGGAAGTTCCTGGGCCAGAGACTGACCCCGAGCCACATCTGCAACCTATGCCACAGCTGTGGCCATGCCAGATCCCTAACTCACTGTAGTAGGCTGGGGATCGAACCAGTAACGCCACAGAGACAAGCCGGATCATTAACCCCCTGTGTCACGGCAGGAACTCCCAATAATTGTTTTAAAGTGGACAAGAAGCAATTCTGAAAGTTTCAAAGTTACTACAGAATAATTCATATTATTACCAAAGTCTATAGCATATGATTCCTTCCATTATGAAGCTGCATCTAGAAGGCTGAAGACTTTTTTAGTAAACCATTTATAAAGCACAAAATAAAATCTAATGCCTTGAATTGGCAAACATTCCAATGTTTCTTAAATGTGGTTCACCATACGTTTTGAAATCTGTGCAACAATAAGGAAAAATTACTTAACTAGATTCACTCAGACTAACCTTTATTCTTCCATCAGTATGTGCTGCAGCTACGGACGTTGAAACACGAACCAATCTTGTGGCTGATAAATGAATTTTGAAATGCCTATGGAAATGTGAATAAAGGCAGTCCATGAATAAGTCAACTTCCTCCTGGGTAACTTCCCCAGGTGTTTTGTGGACACTGTCCCACAAAGCTTTTGCATCTTCTGGATGTATGGCATAAGAAATGTCCAGACTTTGAGGGCTACAGGGTACAGACCAAAGAAATTCAGTAGTAGCCATATAACGGTCCATTTTGCATGCAGTCCACATAGCAGCCATCCAGGAAAGGTTGAAAGCATTGATTGCTAAGGGACGGAAATAACAGTCAAAAGTTTTCTGAAACCAGGTTCCAATTATTGCTGTATTAGTCTCTGCTCCATTTGCAAGGAATAAGGGTAGACAAGTGAAATCTTCTGAAACAGTCTCTAAAAGACTGTCTCCAAATATACAGCAGAACCAGCCAGTCCACAACACTTTACCTTCTCTGTGTTCAGATGGCAACTGGGATTTTGACAGAATCTATAAAGAAGAAAAATCAAACAGATTCATTAAATTGAAACATTACATTTGTACATGTAGATGTACATTTACTTCTAAAAGTACATCTTCTCATTTAGTTTTGGGTTTGCTTTTATTTTTAGGGCCGCACCTGTGGCATATGCAAGTTCCCAGGCCAGGGGTTTGAACTGGAGCCATCAGCTGCCAGCCTACACCACAGCCACATCAACAGCAGATCCCTGACCCATTGAGCGAGGCCAGGGATCAAACCCGCATACTCATGGATACTAGTTGGATTCATTTCCGTTGCGCCACAACAGGAACTCCTAAAAGTACATCTTCTCAACATCAATTAGTACATGTAAAAATAAGAAGATTATGTTGTATGACCACCAAAAACCACACAGGGAATAGTCTCCCTGATCATTATTAAGGTTTATCACGTTAACTGATCTTTCACCTAATACTCTTATTAGGATATGGTATATGGCAAGATCTTGGTGCAAACAAAATGCACAACAAGGATGCCAATATAGTATAACCAGTACAGCATCCTGAAAAAACTCAAACTCTCAACTTTAGAAGAGACTGTAAAAGGTCACCAAATCCAAAGTGCTTGAATTATTTCACTGAGGAAAGCATTACTATTTCCTAAGGCAGTTCTTTCTATCCACTGAAAATGTTCTTTCATATGTTAGATCATAGAGTTTCCAACCACTGGTCCTGATTGTCTCCTTATGTGAATGTAGATGAAATCAATCTGTCTTCTGCAGAGAAAGTCCTTCAAATATTTGATGATCCCTATCATATATACTGCCAGCTTCAATATCTCCAGTTTCCTCCACCATGCCTCCTATAACATATGTTCAAGTTCTCATACTATCTGGACACTCTTTTCTGAAATTCTTCTATATGGGAGTAATTTATAAGAACGTAATTCAAAAAGGTATGATTAGAGGTATGTCATCATCTTCAACCTAGATTATACTATTAATATAATCTTAGACTACAGATAGTTTTCTGGTTTTTAAATAATAGCTTTACATAAATTAGCCCTACATACCTTTTTTTTTTTTTTTGCTTTTTAGGGCCACACCCGTGGCATATGGAAATTCCTAGGCCAGGGGTCAAATCGGATCTGTAGCCGCCAGCCTATACCACAACCACAGCAATGTCAGACCCAAACCATGTCTGTGACCTATACCACAGCTCACAGCAAAGCTGTAGCCTTAACCCATTGAGCAAGGCCAGGAATCGAACCCACATCCTCACGGATCCTAGACAGGCTCGTTAACCGCTCGTTAACCGCTAAACCATGAAGGGAACTCCCCCTACATACTTATTTTTGTTGTTAATAAGTAAATCCCCCCAATCTATACTAAGGCAATGAACTTATCTCTATTAAAATTTTAGTCTATTTAGATTTGGCCCATTGTGCCAATCCATTCAGATCTCTTAGAAAATGGTTACAGGTTTCAAGAGACTGAGTAACCCCCTCAAACTTTAAATTTGTAAATTACACAACAAACACACCTTACAGATACTCAAAGAAGCTTTAAAGTTTGACTTGATAAGGTGAAGATCACAGCCCTACGCTATACCCCTTTTGAGATGATAAACAATTACTTTTACCATTTTTCTCCTTGTTCAGGAAGTTGACAGTTGTAAGAGACAAACTCAGATACAGTATGTCAATCACATCTTCATAACATACGAGTTCTATAACGCCGTCGAGAAATGATATTTCACCTGAAAATTATTAGGACACTCTACTAAGAATTCAAGAGGTCATTTCTATTCATCACAAGAGTATTTGCTTGCTGGATAACATGCAAAGCGTGTAACTTCTTTGGGCAACAACTGCTTCACTGGACAGAGACAGCTAATTATCTACACAGTATCTACTTTTCTTCCACAATAATACAGTGCTTTTATTTGGGGTGGCAAAGTACCCACTAAAAAAATTTTTCTAGTCTCCCTTCCAACTAGGATGTGAAGAGAAGTTGTTGGATCTCACCAACAACTCTCAAGATCTCATTAAAGATTTACTCCATGGCAGGCATCCTGTTTGCCCTTCTCATCTTCCTCCTACTTTTTGCCTTAAACTTACACATAATATTTTTAGAGCTCTAGGAGACAACTTGGATTACAGTGGAACCATAACGATGGAAGCCATGCACCAAAGATGATAGGGAAAACAGAAGGAGCTTAGATTATTGATAATTTCATGAAGGGAATTCCTGTTGTGGCTCAGGAGAAACAAACCTTACTAGTATCCATAAGGATGCAGGTTCAATCCCTGGCCTCACTCAGTGGGTTAAGGATCCAGCGTTGCCGTGAGCCATGGTATAGGTCGCAGACGCAGCTCAGATCCTGCGTTGCTGTGGCATAAACCAGCAGCTGTAGGTCTGATTCAGCCCCTAGCCTGGGAACTTCCATATGCCATAGGTGCAGCCCTAAAATTAACAAAAAATTCATGAAGTATTTACCAGCCTTGAAAGGCTTATTTCTAGACACCTTTTTTCTAAAACAAATAATCCTCTACTGTCTTTAACTTACTGTTATTCAGACTTTGTTATACATAGCTGAATCTAATCCCAATAATCCTGAGATCCTTGCCAATACCATGATCTTATATGAAGGGTCAATAAACCTTTTCTACAGTGGGCCAGATGGTAAATATCTTAGGCTTTGCAAGTCATATGGTCTTTGTATCACTACTCTACTGTTGTAGCACAAAAACAACCACAGACAATATATAAACAAATAAAAATGGTTCTATTCCAATAAAACCTTACTGACAAAATCAAGCAGCAGGCCATATCTGGCCTGCAGTCCATAGTTCGCTGACCTCTGATTTACACAAAAAAAATATGAAGTTCCCGTCGTGGTGCAGCGGAAACGAATCCGACTAGGAACCATGAGGTTGCAGGTTCAATCCCTGGCCTTGCTCAGTGGGTTAAGGATCAGGCATTGCCATGAGCTGTGGTGTAGGTTGAAGACGTAGCTCGGATCCCGCGTCGCTGTGGTGGTGGCTGTGGCCGGCAGTTGTAGCTCCAATTACACCCCTAGCCTGGGAACCTCCACATGCCGCAGGTGCAGCCCTAAAATGACCCAAAAAAAAAAAAAGGAACAATTTCAGCTGTTTCAGAATTTATCAATAATTAAAATGAGTTAACTCAAAATAAATAAATAAATAAAACAAAATGTAACTCAGCAGAAAATGTAGCAGGTATGAATAATAAACTATATCTGATTTCTTAATAAATCAAAGCATAGTCAGGTTACTTTTACACACTGCATAGAGAAAAGAATGTAAATTTTTACATTTCTGAAAGCAACTTGGTGTGATATATAATGATGTTACTTTTTTGCTAAAATTCTCCTTCTAGGAATTTAATCCCAGTAAAAACCATAGAATTATACAGATATATTTACAAAAATGTAGAACTCCTAATGACATGAGTAACCATCTGCAGCACTGACTATTAGTTAAAAGGGCATAATGAAAAGTATGGGCAATTAAGGATCTGGTATTGCTGTGGGCCATGGTGTAGGTCGTAGATGCAGCTAGGATTCTGTGTTGCTGTGGCTGTGGTATAGGCCAGAAGCTACAGCTCCAATTCTGAGCCCTAGCCTAGGAACCTCTGTATGCCACCAGTGAAGCCCTGAAAAGACAAGAAAAAAAAGGTATAAGGGAAAAAAAGAAAAAAGTATGGGTGATATGATTACAATTTTGATACAGTCCAAGAGATGTATGTAGGTCATGATGAAGTCTGTAGTTTCCTTATAATGTCTTTGTCTAGTCTTGCTACTAGTGTAAGACTGGCCTCATAGGATGAGTTAGGAAGTATTCCCTCTGCTTCTATATTCTGAAAGAGACTGCAGAGAACTTCCCTAAATGTATGGTGGAATTCACCAGTGAACCCACCTGGACCTGCTGCTTTCTGTTTCGGAAGGTTACTAATTATTGATTCAATTTCTTTAATAATTACAGGCCTATTCAGACTGTCCACTGCCAAACGGATGTATACCAAAATGTTAAACTGCGGTTTTTAACTTACTTTATACATTTATATATTCTCTAAGATTTCTAAAATAAACATGATTATATTGAAATATGAAAAAAACTCTTTTAAAGTTGGCCATACCTAATTACTATAATTTGGTCAAACAAGACATAAAACAGGTTATAAATCACAAGCTTAAAGAATTTTAAAAACAGTAAGAAAATATCACAAGTTCTAAACAAAAAAACAGATTCTTTTCTTGTAGGGAGCAAGTATTGCTTATATAATATACCTGGACAAGAAATGCTTCAGGGTCTTTCTGTGTTCCTTTCATTCCTAAGAGAGTAGAAAAAATCACTTTGATATTGAAGTCATCTCCCACTTCCACAGCAAGTCCTTTTTGCTTTTCAGCAGCGATAAATGCATTCAGAAGTTTAGAATACTCTTTGAAATTACTATAGGAGAATTTATATAAGGGAGTTAAACTATATAAAGTCCATTGTTTATGCAGAAGGAATGCAACTTTTTGAGGATCAACATCTTCCTATAAAAAAGAAAATCAAGACAAAGGAAATTTAAGAATTAGGAAACATTAGTAAATAATAACTTAATCATAGTATTTTAAGTATTTAGTACCGATCTATTTCTGGGTACCTGATCACTGCACTCTAGCCAAACTGGAGTTTGCAGGACTCTTTGAAGATCCTTGAACAAGTCTTTGCATCTGCTATAGCTTCCCTTTGGAATGCTCTTCCCAGGGTGTTCATATGGCATGATCCTTTCTTTTGTTCAGGTCTCCACCCAAATGTCACTCAAAGGCCACCCTCTCTAAAGTAGCACCTGCACCAATTCCAACTTTGTCACTCTTTAACAAAATCTATTATAGTTGATTTACAGTATTCTGTCAATTTCTGCTGTATAGCAAACTGACCCAGTTATACATATATATACATTCTTTTTTTCACTTTATCCTCCATAACTTTGTCACTCTTTATCTCCTTAACATGCTTTATTTTTTTCACAGCTTTTATTACCACCTGACATTATGTATTTTACTTTTACTGTCTTCACTACTAGAGTGTGAGTTTGATGAGAACAGGGATTTTGCCTATTTTATTCACTACTATTATCTCTAGCACATAGAACAATGTCATCTGGAACACTGTTCAATAAATACTTACTGGACGAACAGTTATATTTCACATTTAGAAACTTCAAATTAAAGATTTTAAAAACAGTAACTATTCCTGAAGTATCTAATTTGATTGGTTTTAATTAAGTAATTTCTAAAATTAGCAGTAAACTCAGTCCATCATTCTAGTTCAGTAGATTAGCTAAAAACATACTTTGGGGCCAAGCTCTATTAGAATCACATGTACCATCAAAAACAAAAACATTTGGAATTCCTGTTGTGGCTCAGTGGGTTAAGGACCTGACATTGTCTCTGTGAGGATTTGGGTTTGATTCCTGGTCTAGCTCAGTGGATTAAGGATCTGGTATTGCTGCAAGCTGTGGCATAGGTTGAAGACGCAGCTGGGATCCAGTGTGGCTGGGACATAGGCCCCAGATGCAGCTTGGCTTTGACTCCCAGCCCAGGAACTTCTATATCCCACAGGTGAGGCATTAAAAAGAAAAAAAAAAAAGAAAGGAAGAAAGAAAAAGAAAAGGAAAAAAAAACCCTTCATTTGTATTGGCCCTATGACATGACATTGTCGACGGTCTCCATAGACACTCCCACATAAGCTCCTAGTTTTATCCTGAATTGAATTTTTCTATAGAATCCATATTTCCTAACAGGAAGTTTCACAGTTTCCAACTATCTTCTGGAATTTCACCACAGCTGTCCACTTGATCAAAATATTTGTTATGAGTATAACACTCAGGGAAAAGTTATAAACTGTTTTATTACCATCAAAAGATTTGGTAAAATTACTTGTATCACAGAAAACACTGAACTGGACATTCCAGTTTTTAGTTTATATACAATTTCTGTTTTCCGGTTAAGTATCATCACTTTCATTACCAACACTAGTAATTCCTCTTTAAGAAAGTTTCCACAAAGAAGCAAAACTTTTTTTACTGTCCCAAAGCAAGTATGACCCACAACACAGACAAGAAAACAAAGTTACAAGGAACATGTGTGTGAATGATTAGCTAGGCTCCTTGCTAAGTGACTCAAAACTACACACCAAACTTGTATTCACTAGAACTTAATTCCATGCTTAAATTTCTAATGTTATATTCAGAGTTTAGGGTTGTTTATGAACAATCAAAACAAAGCATATAGCCACCAGACAATCTAGGACAATTAAAACACAAAAATAATTTCATAAGAAACTAGAAAATTTTGAAAAATAGGAACTCATGAATCCATACTGAGAAATAGATAAATAAATGGACTAGAAATGCAAACGGCCTAAAACAGAATGCCAAAGACTGGCTGATAACTATGGAGCAAATAGAGATGGAAAAATCATTCTGCAACCGTTATGATAAAGATGGGACCAGGCAAAAAATATCAATGGATAAAGGAAGTTAAGTATAAGGCAAAACTTTGAGGCATTATGTTAAAGTGTCTCCCCACAGACCACTTGCTAGTTGCAGATGGGAATAAAACAGTAATTATTGGGCAACACCTTGACAGAATGATTAAAATTAACATCACCTATGTGCTACTGGATGTTATTCCCCCCAAAAAACACAATAGCACCTATACAGTATCTCACCCAGTAATACATATCTTCAATCTAAAGAAAATATCAGTCAAACACAAAATGAAAAATATTCTATTTAAAAAGGGAAGTGAAAGAAACATTCTTTAAAAATGTCAATGTCATAAAAGACAAAGAAATGTTGTGGAAACGTTCCAGTTTAAAGGAGGTTAAAAGACACACGGTACTGACAGTGTGAGTAACTGTTTCAGCTGTTTCTCATTTATTTTATTACCTGGGGAGTAAGACGACACAAAAAATACTACAAATAGTAACAAAAATTGAAATGTTTTGTTCACAGACATTCTCAATTATTGGTAACACAAAGAAACACAAAAAGCATACCTGCTGTTGTGAACACTGGGGAATTTTCCTTCGAGGTGGAGTCCGGACAAATGAAGTCTGCTTCCTGACTGATTCTAATCGCTTCTGCAGTGGGGTGGTGCCTATAAAGTAATCTTTAAGCTTTAAGGACGCACTCTGTCTAGGAGTCGATTCTGCTGCATCATAAGAATCCATGGTCTACATAAAAAGAAATAAAGCCAGAACTGTAAACATTAAAAAGTTAAAGGATGCTCAGTTTCACTGATACCTGTCCCTACTATAAAGGAATTCTTTCTCTCTCCCTCCCACTCCCTACACCCAAACACGCAGCCCCTACTCCAGAATGCTCATCATCTTATTCTTCACTCCTGTTCAGTTTGCCTTCGCTCTCTGACTTCTTTATTCAACCTACCTTCCAATTAAGCCTACTTCTCTAGACTCATTTTACTGACTAAATCCAATCCATCCTGCAGGTTTCATCCCCTCAGGAGAAGCTTCCAAGTAGCCACAGAACTAGCTCTCCGACCAATTCCTCCTGCCCTTGCAGTTCAGAACACAACTTAGCTGTTTTTCTTCGGGTAAGTCCGTGAAGGGACTCTGACTTAAATCATTTTTGTACACCTAAATCCAATCAACCCAAGCCAATGCTTAGCCCAGTGCTGAGATATCAAAACACCCAAGTAGTCTAAAGATAACGACCACACAAAACGGCAAAATATAAAGTTTACTGCCAAGCCTGGACCAATAAAAAAGCATCTTACCAATAAAAAGACGTAATGACGCTGTTACCCATTCCTTTCACGAATCATTATTCGTCTGTATCCAAAATTACGTCGAGACTGAAATCCCCTGAAGTAAAAAAGCCGCCAAAATGACAGCTAAAATAAAGTCCGGAGGAACTTCTGGCCGTTCTAAATTCCCTCTTGTTCCACCACAGGTGAGTTCGCGACCGACACAGACCCGCCCAGCAACAAGACCTCCGCTCCCTCAGACGTCAGCCCAGCCCGAGACTTCACGCGGAGAGTACATTTCCGCTGACCCGGCCGCCCAGCTCCGCGACCCTCGCTCCTGAGGAGTCGGCTTCTGCCTACAAAGGCAAAGGGGCAAGGGACAGGGTGTCCCAACTCGCCCCTCTACACCTAAGCCCACAAGTGCCAAGGCCAGCTCCAAAAGCCCGCCGTTGAGAAGCGGCAATTTAGCTTCAGCGCCGCCTCCGTTTAAAATCGTTTCCCGACTCGCTCTGCGGCCGGACGCAGGACGCCTCCGTGGAGCCTATTCTAAGCCAGTGAAGCAACTCTGGTCCCCATTTTAACTGAGGGCACGGGAGCACTCTAATCATTGTTATCGTCTGCTCTTCTAATTGCGCAATGTTATCTGCCGCACTTTTCTACCGACTTGAAGCGTTCCTTCGAATTTCCGCCCTTAGTGAAAATGGCGGAGTCCCCCTGCTCTGATTGGTTGAATCCCTCCACCCTATCTTGACTGTTCGCTGAATGGGATAGGGGCGCTTGGCTCCCAGTGGTGTGTTTTTCGACCTCTAGTAACGTGTTGGATTTGCTTCCCTTCCTCTTTCGGAAGACCGGAGATCAGCTTCCAGGTTTGGGAGATTTGAAAAGCAGGGCCAGGTTTCTGCCTGTTTTCAGGTTCTGCCTGCGGGGAACTTTCGGGGAAGCCTGGAAAGGAAGGGAAGGGAGTGCGCCTCCTGACCGGCCCCTGCTGCCTCTGCGTGGCCGCCGGGTCTTGTCCTACGCCGCTGTATGGAATCATTCG
Source organism: Catagonus wagneri (assembly GCA_004024745.2). Lineage (NCBI taxonomy): Eukaryota > Metazoa > Chordata > Mammalia > Artiodactyla > Tayassuidae > Catagonus > Catagonus wagneri. Next base: position 8,386,849 of record PVHT020000175.1, read on the forward strand.
CTCGTCACTTCTGGCCGAAGCTTTTTTTGCTAATAGAAGTGGAAACGGATGCATTGAGAGGAGGGGGAAAGTCTTAAAAGGTCTTTCCCGTATTCAGTTTTCACAAAGGCCCCAAAGACTGCAGATTTATCTAATTTGCAGACACATGCCCTTGAATGTTTAGCTGACAGGGGCTTAAATATTAAAGAGAGTGGGAAACACCTAGCATCTTAAGGGATTTGTGTGTATTTCCAAAGCTGACGTTTGGCCACCATCCAACACCTACAGCGTGTGATTCGTGAGCGTTTCACCATCCTGCGGCTTTAACATGTTCTGTTGGTTAAGTCGGCTATTCAGAGATTTATCCAGATCCACCGGAAGGACTACCCAGCCGATCTGGGGTTCTCTCTCTCGAAGTCTGATACTGAGTTCACAGAGGAGTATTCCAGGTGAATGCGAGAAGCTTTGTACCCTCAACAGCATTTCCTCCAGTTCTCTGTAGCCAGAGTACTTATTCCATTTACTCCCTAGTCTTGACTGCATAGCTTTATGTGTAGAAGCACATCATTGACTGTCTTCATTTCTTGTGATGTATTTTCCCCCTGAGTTTTAAAAAGACTAGAAAAGTAGTCACATGAATATATGCTATTCATTTAGTTCTTATGTTGCGAATAAGAAGCCTAAAAAATTCTTTTAAACTTGAGAATACTTTCAATAGGGTTTTCTAGTGTACAAGTGACTGTTTCATTCCAGATTCATACTAAAGCTACTTTACTTCTGTAATTCGTAAGACCTTATTTTGTTTGGGGGAGAAATGTGCACTATTCTTTAAGAAGAGTGCATTTTGGGCCAGTGCCAATGCTGGGTGATAAATATTTAGATTCCTTTTTTATTATTAAAATATATAGTTGATTTACAATTGTGCCAAGACAAAAATTTACATTAAGATAGTTATTTACTTGACTTTTGTCACATTTGCAGGTAAATTTCACAGTGATTGATTACGTCCTTTGTAAATTTCATACATTAACATACTAAAGATATGAAAGTCTATTCTCAATTTGCAAATAATGTTATTTTTAATCTTGCTTTTTTTCTCTTTTTTAAAGAACTCAGTAGCTTTGTTGCCCGAACCAACACATGTGGAGAGTTGCGTTCTTCTCACTTAGGCCAAGAAGTCACCTTGTGTGGATGGATTCAGTACCGCAGGTAGACAGAGACAGACAGTTTAAGAATACATGGTGGTAAAAGTTCCTGAACACTGGAGTTTCCCGTCATGGCTCAGCAGAAACGAATCCAACTAGGAACCATGAGATTGCAGGTTCTATCCCTGGCCTCACTCAGTGGGTTAAGAATCCGGCGTTGCTGTGAGCTGTGGTGTAGGTCACAAACGTGGCTCGGATCTGGCATAACTGTGGCTGTGGCGCAGGCCAGTGGCTAAAGCTCCGATTTGACCCCTAGCCTTGGAACCTCTGTATGCTGCAGGAGCAGCCCTAAAAGGGATTTAAAAAAAAAGTTACAAAACACTAGGACCAGTAATTGGGTAAGTTGCTAAGCTTCAGTAGCATAAAAAAGCACAGTTTACTCTAAATTTAGGTAGAGAAAAAGCCTAAAAAGGTGAAGAGTGATTCCTCAGTGGTAGAGCCCATTTGATCATCTCTATATTACAAAACATATTTGAGGGAGTTCTCTGATGGCCTAGTGGGTTGAGGGTTCCGCGTTCTCACTGCTGTGGCTCTGGTTGCTGCTGTGCGACATAGGTTCAGTCCCCGGCCCAGAAATTCCCACATACTGCCTGTGTGGCAAAAAAGAAAAAAAAAAGAGAGAGAGAGAGAACCTGAAATAAACGTTGCAACTCTCATTAAAAAAAAAAATTTTTTTTTGAATAATACATTAATTCACAATGAAGAGATCCAGAATACATAGATTATGTGAACTTCCTAAAGAATGTGTCCCATATGGGTGGCTGTTTTACCCATACATTGAGTGACTTTTATCTCCTGAACTCGAAATCTGAAAGGCTTTGTGTACTTCTTCCTGGTACTAAGAATAATGAGAGATAGAAAAAGGAAAAAAAGAAAAGTATAAGAAAAATAGATTGAATTCTAAAATGTTGGGATTTTGAGAGCCTTTTAGTGGTTTTAGAAGTATTAAGTTAGTATTGGACCTTTTCTAGAAAATTTTATGTTGTATCTTATCTTTAGGAAAAGAGTTTATATTGCTGTACTTAAAAAGTGACCAATCAGATGCCTCTGATATCCTAAAATATTACCTATTGGAAAGTTTACTTTTCAGTTAAATTTTCTTATAAAGACTTAAGCCAACACAATTAAAAATTTTTAAAAATCTGCGTTTTTATTAATAAGCCATTTGGATAACGTTAGTAAACTGTACAAATAGCTCATAATAAAAGTTGAAATTGTAAATGAAAAAAGTGGTATTTTGGAGTTCCCATTGTGGCTCAGCAGTAAAGAACCCAACCAGTATCCATGAGGATATGGGTTCTATCCCTGGCCTTGTTCAGTGGGTTAAAGACCCCGCCTTGCCATGAGCTGTCCTACAGGTCACAGACAGGCTTGGATCCTTTGTTGGCTGTGGCTGTGGCCTAGGCGGGCTGCTGAAACTCTCATTCAGCCCCTGGTCCAGGAACTTCCATATGCTTCAGGTGTGGCCCTAAAAAGAAAAAAAAAAGTGTCATTTTCATTAATAAGCTACATAGATAATTGTATCAATATAGCTATGAAAGCATATTATTATTTAAAAAAAAAAAGGAGCATGATAAATTGCTTGGGTTTTTTGTTTTGCCTGCTTAAATTTTGGTCTCATCTGACCTCTTTTGCTCCCAGGAAACAGGTCAGAGGCATATAACCTAGGCTTGAGCAATCAGAACTTCTGCCCAGGTTGAGGGTCTTGAGAAACTAATGGAAAGCTCCAAGTGTAGTAGATATTCTGTAAAGCCATTGTGACAGTGGAGTTAAGAGCACAACTATATTAGGACAGCAACTGTTCATTAGCAACAGTGCTAATGGCTGTGTTCTTAGCTGCTTAGTTTCACTTGGTTCCTGCATATTTTCTGAGTATGGTTCTCCAGACTTGTAGTTGATTCTTCTAAAATACTTCTAACTTTTAATAAATTTTTACTTAAATTAGCCAGAGGAAAAATTTTTAAAAATAAATAAATTTTGGTCTTGGAGATTTTACCCTAATGTGTTCGTTTTCTTAATCAGGCAGAACATCTTCCTGGTCCTAAGAGATTTCCATGGCCTTGTTCAAGTTGTCATTCCCCAGGATGAGGTAATAGAGGTTCCCTCTGTTATATGAAAGCCTCTTTGATGGTATGGTTGGAATAAGCTAAGCATGTTGGATAAGTATGTTTGAGGTTTTAAATTAAGAAGTTTATTGTTAATGGAAATTAAAACTACCATATGCAGTATTAAGATAAATGATAAAATGGGAAAAAATATGTGCAACTCATGTCACAAAGAGCTAATTTCTCTAAATATCTAAAAGGCTACTCCAAATCAATAATAAAAAAAAAACTTTTTAAAGACCAGTGACCCAATAGAAATATGAATGCTGACTATGAACATAAAATTTATAGAAAATACAAATAGCTATTTTTCTATATGTCTATAGACGTATGAAAATATGCCCAGCTTCACTCATAGATAGAGAAATGTGAATTGAAACTACACAGAATTGTTATTTTTGACACACTGGATTGACAACATACAGTGTTTGGGAAAACAAGTGTTCATACACTCCTGAGGGCATACAAATTGGCACTAGCTCTATGGAAGGCAATTTGGCAATATCAAAATTATGTATGCATATATCCTTTAAACCGTTCATTCTTCTTCTAGTCAGTTATCTCACAATTATCTTACACATAGACTTAAATAGATGCAAAATACACAAATAATGGTTATTCATTACTGGTGGATTTTTTTTTTTTTGGCTATACCCACAGTATGCAGAAGTTCCTAGCCCAGGAATTGAACCTCAGCCACAGCAGTGACAATGCCAAGTCCTTGACCACTAGGCTACCAGGAAACTGCCTGGATCATTTTTAATAGAAAAAAAAAAAAATGGGAACACTCTAAATGTTCCCCCATTAAGAGATTGAACATCTTTACAGCCAAAGAAAAAGACTGAAGAAGCTCTTTGTGTATTAAAATGGAAAAAATCGAAGGTATATTGTTAGATTAAAGAACAGGATGCAGAAAAGCATGTAGAGTGATATCTGTATCAAAAAGATCAAGTATGTGTGTATATCATGAAATGTCCCTGTAAGGACATATAACCTCGGGTTATCTCTGGGAAGAGGAACTAAAGGGCTAGAGAACATAGGAGAGAGACTTTTCACTGTATATCTGTTTGTACCCTTTGAATTTGAGTCATGTGAAGGTACTACCTGCTCAAAAAATAATTGCCATTAAATTTAGATTAAATAAAAAACTCTCATCATGCTTGTTGGGCAACATTGGTTTCTATTGTGGTGGTATATATAAATGCTTGAATGCCTAAGAGAAATAAGATTTACTCAGCTCTTATGTTTGAAGTAAGTAAAGAGCCATGGATTATCTGTCAGGGATCAGCATGCAGAGATGAGCATAGCTAACCTGGTGAACTGTTTCACTTTTGACTCCATTATTGCTACTGGATTTAATTATCCCTAAGGCTAACTCTGGAAACAGCCGCCTTTAAAGTATGTGGGGGAGTTCCTATTGTGGCTCAGCGATAACAAACTCAACTAGTACCCATGAGGACGTGGGTTTGATCCCTGTCCTCGCTCAGTGAGTTAAGGATCTGGCATTGCCATGAGCTGCAGTGTAGGTCACATATGCAACTTGGATCTGGCATTGCTGTGGCTGTGGTGTAGGCCGGCAGCTACAGTTCCAATTCAGCCCCTAGCCTGGGAACTTCCATGTTCCTCAGCCCTAAAAAAAAAAAAAAATGTGCATTTGTTTGCATGAATCATTCTTCTCCTTATTTTTTCCTTTAAATAAGAAAGTTTTAGGAGTTCTCTTGTGGCTCAGAGGGTTAAGGATCTGGCATAGTCATCACTGTGGCTCTGGTCGTTGCTGCAGTGCAGGTTCAATCCCTGACCCAGGAACTGCCACATGCCATGGATGCTGCCAAAAAAAAAAAAAAAGTGAAAAGAAAAATACGAAAATAGTTTGCAAAAAAAAAAGAAGTTTTAAATTCATAACTAATAGTTTTACTTGCTGTTTGGAGTCAAAAGAGGAATACAGGGAGTTCCCTGGTGGCTCAGAGGGTTAAAGATCTGGTATTGTCACTGCTGTGGCTCTGGTTACAACTGTGAGGAGGGTTCGATCCCTGGCCTGGGAATTTCCCCATTCCATGAATGCGCCCCGCACCCCCCCCAAAAAAATGGGGATACAATTTACGAAATTTTTTAATAAAGTCATCAGAGGTAGCCAAGCCATTATCTGCAGTTGCTATAGAGTCCTTTAAGTTCATTTGTTTGTTGGAACTGTTTTCCTCTCTTATTCTATAGTCAGCTGCTTCTGTGAAGAAGATTTTATGTGAAGCCCCTGTGGAATCTGTGGTTCAAGTGTCTGGTACAGTAATTTCCCGACCTCCAGGACAAGAGAATCCAGTTAGTAAATCAGAAACTATTTAAATTTTACCTGTGTATATGCGTACTGTCTGTCAACACATTCAAACAGAGAATGAGTATCTGTGAGATATATGACACCAAAGCTCTGTAGGGTCTACAAATGAACCTACAAATTTAAAAATCTTCACTACAAACATAAACGTCTATGGAAATATGCATGTTAAGATAACAGCCACAAATATGCACAAGAATGTCAAAATCATACACACACATTTATTTTTAAGCACCTGCACATTTGACATATGTAAATAAATGCTTATGTTTTATAAATATTCACTGTGTACATGTCCTGATGAGTGATTTTTAAAATAAGTCTTTTTTTTCTCTCTCTAAGAAAATGCCAACAGGTGAGATTGAAATCAAAGTTAAAACAGCTAAACTTCTGAATTCCTGCAAGAAGCTACCCTTTGAAATTAAGGACTTTGTGAAGGTGCCATCCTCTCTTATTAATAAAATAGAGTATCTAGAAAATGGTGATAACCAGTAAAGCGTTATCAGAGTTTTATAAAGAAAAAGTTTAACTTCTACAAAATTAAGCATTTTCATAGCTATATTATGAATCATTCTGTTAGTTCTACAATTTCCTGGTGAACTGTTCTTAAATAGCAACAGTTCAGTAAGCTGTTGCCTTCCTGAATACTTAGAATGTTTTTTCAGACCATTTGAAATATGGTTGTCTTTAAGATTTAGGTGTTATTTTGTTCATTTTTTGTTGTTGCTATTGTTTTACATTTTGAAAGAAAATGTATGTCTATCTTAGAAATGGCCAAATGGGGAGTTCCCGTTGTAACTCAGCAGAAACAAGTTTGACTAATATCCGTGAGCACACAGGTTCGATCCCTAGCCTCGAGTGGGTTAAGGATCCATTGTTGCCCTGAGCTGTGATGTAGGTCACAGACATGGCCTGGATCTGGCATTGCTGTGGCTGTGGTGTAGGCCAGTGGCTGCATTTCCAATTCAGCCCCTAGCCTGGGAACTTCCATATGCCACGGGTAGGGCCCTAAAAAAACAAAATGGCTAAATGGCTTAGGAGATCCTGCATGTATGAAGTTAAACCTCTAATAGTGATAAAATGCTTCCTTGGCTTCCTAAACATATAAAGATGATTATTGCAATTTAGAATATTCTTTGAGGAAGTTAGACAGCACTGGGTAAGTAAACCCAGCTAATTTTCAGCTTTGTCACAATTATCTATAGTTGTAGAGTTGTATGTACCTAATTTGTAAAGTAATCTATAAAGTCATTTTTAAACTATTTACATAGCCACTTAGTCTTACATTTGAGTTTCCAGTACTTAATCTCTTAATTAGAAAAAGCAATCTAATTACAGAGTTGATCATGTGGGGGTAAAAAAGGAAAATACCTTTTTCCCCCAGCTATAACCTTTTGGAAAGAGAAGTAACTGTTCTTCTGTTTATAGTATCAAAGAAATAAGCTATTCCAGGGGAAAGAACTTTTTTTAAAAAAATTGTCAGCACAAGAGGGATGCAGAGATATACAGCCTTAAAAATAAGCAAACCTTCTCACCATGTTCCAACTAATACAGCCATAGAGATTCCTCTACTGTTCCCTTGCTTTTTTTATCCTTGTATTCCCATTCAGGCCATAAAGTTGTGGCAGCTTTTGATTCTGATATATATTTTTTTTTTTTCTTTTGGTCTTTTTGCCTTTTCTAGGGCTGCACTCACGGCATATGGAGGTTCCCAGGCTAGGGGTCTAATTGGAGCTGTAGCCACTGGCCTACACCACAGCCACAGCAACACAGGATCCAAGCCACATCTGCAACCTACACCACAGCTCACGGCAACGCAGGATCCTTAACCCACTGAGCAATGCCAGGGATCGAACCCACAACCTCATGGTTCTTTGTCGGATTCATTAACCACTGAGCCACAATGGAAACTCCCTGGTGTATATTTTGTAATGATCTTTGAAATCTTTACATTTTTTTCCCTAAGATTAAACTATGGACTTAAGGAGTTCCCTTCGTGTCTCAGTGGTTAACAAACCTGACAAGAATCCGTGAGGATGTGGGTTTAATCCCTGGCCTTGCTCAGTGGCTTAAGGATCCGGCGTTGCTGTGAGCTGTAGTGTAGGTTGCAGACACAGCTCAGATCCTTTGTTACTGTGGCTGTGGCGTAGGCCGGCAGCTATAGCTCCAATTAGACTTCTAGCCTGAGAACCTCCATATGTCTCAAGTGTGCCCTAAAAAGCAAAAAAAAAAAAAAAGTAAAATCGATACTAGTAACAAGGCTAAAGATAGAGCTAAAGTTTTTGAAAATTCAGTCTGTATCTAGATTAATGTCTTTGTAATATCAGGGTATATCTTTTTAATATTCAAAAAATATTTAAACATAAAAATCTTTAAATTTGTTCAGAAAACAGAGACTCTTCGTTTGCAGTATCGCTACTTAGACTTGCGTGGTGCCCAAATGCAATATAATCTGCGACTGAGGTCCCAGATGGTCATGAAAATGCGCGAATATCTCTGTAATCTACATGGTAAGGGAAATGCCTGGAGTTTTCCTCTCTTTTGTTATATTCGGCAGTTTCATTATACCCTCTCCTTGCCTCATTGGGTCATATGTTGCTAGAGGTCTGAAATTCATTTAATGTTTAAAGCAGTTTTTGAATAAACATTCATTTTCAAGTGTTTTGTTCTAGAGCATAACTTAGGTCCATACTGGGTCACAAGTATAGCCTACACCATAGCCACAGCAACACAGTATCCGAGTAGCATCTTTGACCTGCACCACAGCTCACAGCAATGCCAAATCCTTAACCCACTGAGCGAGGCCAGGGATCGAACCTATGTCCTCATGAATACTAGTCAGATTCGTTTCCGCTGAGCCACAACAGGAACTCCAGTTCTGGGATTTTTTTTCTATTCTATTTGTGTTATTTTTGCTGTGCCCGCAGAACATGTAGAAAATCAGAACAGCTCAGTAGACAAGAATCCATCAAAGAGAATGATTTCATGACAAAAGTGTCAACGTTATGAACAGAATAGGATTTTATGAAAATCTTCAGTTTCTTTCTGGGATTTGTAGAAACCAACGTCACTATGCTTGGTTATTTATTTCAATCAAAATTCCTAATTAGAGGGTAGCCTCAGATTTGTTGGACTGTACTATAGATTTCATATTTGATAAATTCGTATCTATTAAATTCTGATATTTCTCTTTAGGATTTGTGGATATAGAAACACCAACATTGTTTAAGAGGACTCCAGGGGTATGTATATTCCCTAATCAGTGTACTAATAATTTCCCATTAGCTATGAAACCAGACCACTTTGCTTTTATATTCCCTTAGCTGTATTTCTTTTATTTATTTTATTGGCTAAGGATGATCACATTAACTAGGTAACCTTAAGAACTGACCAAATTATATGGGTCAATATTTTGAGTCAGAATCCTTTAAACCTACATAGTTTTCTTTCCTTTGTGGTTTATAACTGTAAATCAATAATGAATTGGTTCCTTAAAAATAAATTCTTAGAATTCCCATCATGGCTAAGCAGTACTGAACCCTAGTAGTATCCATGAGGACGTGGGTTCTATCACTGGCCCCAATCAGTGGGTTAAAGGGTCCAACGCTGCTATGAGCTGCAGTATAGGTCGCAGAAGCATCTTGGATCTGGTGTTGCTGTGACTGTGGCGTAGGCTGGTGGCTACAGCTCTGATTTGACCCCTAGCCTGGGAACTTGCATATGCCATGGATGCGGCCCTAAAAAGATAAAACTGACTAACTAAATAAACTGCTCATTATGAACTGACGTTTTTAAACATTAATATTTATACAATCTATGAGCTAAGTAAAACTATAGTTTGAATTTAGAAAAGCAGTTAGGAGTTCCCATCATGGCTCAGTGGAAACGAATCTGACTAGCATCCATGAGGATGCAGGTTTGATCCCTGGCCTCCCTCAGTGGGTTAAGGATCTAGTGTTGCCATGAGCTGTGGTGTAGGTTGCAGTCGCAGCTCGGCTCTGGCATTGCTGTGACTGTGGTGTAGGCTGGCAGCTGCAGCTCTGATTCACCCCTAGCCTGGGAACCTCTGTATGCTGTGGGTACAGCCCTAAAAAGCAAACAAATGAAAAGCAGTTAGGAATTGCTTGAATAAGAATTGATGCACAAAATCCTTTTAGCTAATAACAAAATTGAGAGTTCATTTCAACAAGCATACATCTAATACTTACTGCATATAAACATTATTTAAAGCCTACTGTGTGCAAGCCTTTGAGGGACTAAAAGATGAGCAGGAAATGATCTCTTTTGTTGTGAGAACTTTACTCTTTAGTTGATTTCATTGATGAGCTGAACTAGTCTACCAGTTCTTGGATTTGTTTTTTAATGATATATCTCCTCTCCCTCTTTCTCATTCAAAGGGTGCAAAAGAGTTTGTAGTACCATCCAGGGAACCTGGAAAGTTTTATTCTCTCCCTCAGAGTCCTCAGCAGTTTAAGCAGCTTCTGATGGTTGGTGGTTTAGACAGGTGAGCTTTCTTTATTCTAGCAGTGGTCAGAAAAGGAAAAGAAGGGGGGAAAAGGAAAAATAAAATTGCTTAATCTCTTAAAGAAAGGTTAGAAGATGTATGAGAGTTTGGAAAGTATTGGTAAAATACCCTAAAAATGTGTAATCATTATGTAAAGATTAATTGTGTGGCCACCACATACAAAGCTCTATGCTAGCAGATGGGGGAGGGGATTAAAAACAGAAAAGACATGTTTTGCTCTCAAGGAGCTAACAAATCTAGTAAAACAAAATAGGATAATAAAACCAACTGACATAAACAAAAATTAGTGAATTGAGAGTTGCAAAGTAGTTGTATTAAGAGGTTTGAGGAGTTCCCTTCGAGGCTTAGCAGTTAATGAGCCCGACTAGGATGCATGAGGATTTGGGTTCGATCTCTGGCCTTGCTCAGTGGGTTAAGGATCCAGTGTTGCCATGAGCTATGGTGTAGGTCGCAGATGCCGCAGCTGCGGCCCTAAAATACAAAAAAAAAAAAAGAGAGAGAGAGAGAGAGGTTTGAAATTATATTGTTTTGGAAAATGTCATTAAAAAATTTGTGAGCAAGGCCTTCTGGGACAGAACTGCATTTCAGCAGATGAAAATGAGTTTTGTTTTGTTTTGTTTTTAGGGCCGCACCTGCGGCACTGGAAGTTCCCAAGCTAGGAGCTGAATCCAAGCTGCAGACCACAGCCTACACCTACATTGCAGCTCGCAGCGACGTTGGATCCCCAACCCACAGATCAAGGCCAGGAGGGATCGAAACCACATCCTCCTGGATACTAGTTGGGTTCATTTCAAAAAGGAGAGTTGAAATGGCATAGCACAGGAAAGCTCAGGTGTACTGATGGAGCAGTGAATATTTCATTTTGGCTGAAGCAAAAGAGTATATGTTAAGAAGCATGGACTAGGAGTTCCTGTCGTGGCGCAGCAGAAACGAATCTGACTAGGAACCACAAAGTTGCAGGTTCAATCCCTAGCCTTGCTCAGTAGCTTAAGGATCTGGTGTTGCCAGAGCTGTGGTCTAGGTTACAGATGCAGCTCGGATCTGATGTTGCTGTGGCTGTGACGTAGGCCAGCAGCTGTAGCTCTGATTGGATCCCTAGCCTGGGAACCTCCATATGCCACAGGTGTGGCCCTAAAAAGCAAAATAAAAAAAGAAGAAGCAGCATGGACTAGAGTTCTCTTGTGGCTCAGAAGGTTAAGGATTCAGCATTGTCACTGCTGAGGCTCTAGTTAACAGCTGGGGCATGGTTTTGATCCTTGGCCCAAGAACTTCCCGAGCCTTGGGCAAGGCAAAAAATAAAGAAACATGGACTGCCTTTTGTGTTGGTCTAACACAAATATCCAAAGGTGCCATTGTATATTTTTTTCTTTTTCTTTCTTTTTTTTTTTTTTTTTGCTTTTTTTATGGCTGCATGTGCAGCATATGGAAGTTCCCAGGCTAGGGGTCAAATCAGAGCTGCAGCAGCCATCCTACACAGCAGCCACAGCAATGCAGGATCAGAGCTGCATCTGTGACCTACACCACAGCTCATGGTAATGCTGGATACTTAACCCACTGAGCAAATCTAGGGATTAAACCCACATCCTCATGGATACTAGTCGGGTTCATTTCTGCTGAGCCACAAAGGGAACTCCACCATTGTATATTTTTAAAACAATATATAAAGTCAAATTCTCAGGGGTCAACTATATCATACATCAGGCGTCAACTATATCAGATTAGATTAGAATATAATAAAGAATTTTGAAACTCCTTATGTCTTTGAAGTATCATTAATTTGATAGCCTACGTTGCCAGGAACATTGAGGATAAAGTGTGTGTATCTTCCTAGAATCTGACTCAATTAATGCAATTTTTCAATTTAGATATTTTCAGGTTGCCCGATGTTATCGAGATGAAGGTTCAAGACCAGACAGACAACCTGAGTTTACCCAGGTACTAAGTTATATTCATTGTCTCTTACTGTTTCAGCCTAAGTATGTCAAAATCAGGACAGAAATTATATATATTTTCTCGTCACTATATTTTATCCATCAGATATTTAATTAAACTAACCAGTTGAGGCACTAATTACAAAGAATATGATCATCAACTAAGGAATGGCAGTGATTCCTACAGTGCTTTAATGGTCATGATATGATCCAAGTTTGGGGGAATTTGTTTGTTGGGTTTTTTTTGGCAGCATTCACAGCATATGGATTTCCCTAGCTAAGAACTGAATCCAATCTCCAACTGTGTCAACGCCAGATCCTAACCCACTGCGCTGGGTCAGGATCCAATCCATGCTGCCACAGAGACAACACCAGATCCTCACCCTGCTGTGCTACAGTGGGAACTCCTGATTTAAGTTCTTAAAACAAATCTTTCTAAGCACTAAGAACCAGCAGTTCCGTAAGCTGAGTTAATCTATGCATCTAGTCAAAATCATCAAAGCTATCATGATTTAGTTTCTGTATGATATATTAATCAGTGTGGTGAAGAAAAAAACCATAAGCTTTGGAGTTGGACAGACCTGAGATCAAAAGTAGTTTAACTATACATATTCAGGGAAGTTACTTAGCCTCTCTGAGCCTTAAGTCATGAGATAGTCATGGGAACTAAACAAATTGATGTATGTAAACCATTACCACAGTGCCTGACATAAGACAGATATATAGTAACATTGGAGTTCCCTTTGTGACTCAGTGGTTAACGAATCCGACTAAGAACTATGAGGTTGTGGGTTCTACCCCTGGCCTTGCTCAGTGGGTTAAGGATCCGGCGTTGCCGTGAGCTGTGGTGAAGGTTGCAGATGCGGCTCGGATCCCACGTTGCTGTGGCTGTGGCGAAGGCCGGCAGCTACAGCTCCTGTTAGACCCCTAGCCTGGGAACCTCCATATGCCGCGGGTGCAGCTGTGCATAAAAGGCAAAAAGACAAAAAAAAAAAGATATATAGTAACATTTAACCTGCTCCCTCGTGTATTAAATATTCGTGTGTAAAATTGTATGGTAACTTGAAACCATAGAACTATGTAAATACACTTGTACATATTAATATTGTGGCTGTTCTAGTTAGTTTCCATGTGTTGTTTTGGTTTCAGATTGACATAGAGATGTCTTTTGTAGACCAGACCGGGATCCAGAGTCTAATTGAGGGTTTGCTCCAATATTCATGGCCCAGTGACAAAGATCCTGTGATGGTTCCTTTTCCTTCTATGACTTTTGCAGAGGCGTTGGCCAACTATGGAACTGATAAACCTGACACTCGCTTTGGAATGAAGGTACCTTTCTTCACTTTTAGGACTCTGCCCCTAAATAGTCCTGTAGTCCACGAACCACTTTGATGTTTACAACCAGTTACACATACTATTCTATCATATTTTTTGTTGTTACCTTAGCTTGTTACTTTTGTTGTTATCCAGCTACAGCAAGAGAGAATAAAGGTGTGTTAGCATCACAATACCTTTTCTCTATCTGTTCCAAGATCTATTTCCAAGAGCAAGGTTCTTGCTATAAAGTTTTTATTGCTAACTTTATTATTTATCATATAGACATGAATGGTAACTTGAAAGAAAAAAATCCTGTGCTTTCCTCTTGAATTTTTCTTGAGCTAAGGCACTTGGAAGGCAGATGATTAAGAGTTCTTTATTCTTTTTCCCTGGTCTGTAAAGAGTTCAAACATAATGGAAATGTTTATTCACATTAAGATCTATGCATATTGAATAAGGTGGAGCAGTTTCCCTTAGTAAGACTCTTATTATCTCTTAGAGAGCAACTGCTCTTCATCATTTTAATACTGGTGACATACCTAAATCTCATTTCTCAATGCAAATTTCTTAGAAACTGAGTGCTGCCTGGTCTAGAAATGGGCAGTGCTCAATTCTTAGAATGAAAAAATTATAACACACAAAAAGTCATAACTGCCTACTTACAGCAGCCAACATAACTACTCCTTGTTTCTTCTTTTGTAACATGGAATAGTGGTTCTTAAGTCAAAGTGCTTAGGCTAAATACTGACTGTGCCACTTACTGTGTTAACTTGGGCAAGTCATTTCTTTCTCTGTGCCTTGGTTTCCTCAGCTGTTAAACCGGGATAATAAAAGGATGTACATCATACTTCTCTTGCATAGATGAGATCAATTATTACTAACGAATCATACATTACTACATTAACTCTTGTCATGGTGCCCAGCCCATGGTCAACACTCTGAATGTACTCAATAAATGTTAACAAGATCTATGTTCCTCTTTAAAATCTTGTTTGTAAATGTTTTGAGATAAAAATTACTTCACATTTAATTACCGTTTTTGTTACCCATTTTCTAGATTGTAGATATCAGTGATATGTTCAGAAACACAGAGATTGGGTATCTTCAAGATGCACTTAGTAAACCCCAAGGAACCATCAAAGCCATATGTATCCCTGAAGGAGCAGTAAGTGGAGTACAATTCTGTGTTTTCTCTAAAATATAAATGAGAAGTAAATATGTTCAATATTGGCACATTTAAACTTCAGAAAGAAAAAAAAATCTCTTTAAATATAAAAATAAGTATTTTCATATAAAATCTAACAATGTCTCTAAAACTATAAGTAGAAAACAGTAAAATTTTATGAATATTGAGATCTAGAGCCTTTTTTTTCCTCTTAAATAATGCTGTAAAAGTACTCCTATACTTCATTTGGGGTTATTTCCACTAGTGGTGGCTATAAAATAGTATTCATATTCTACCTCCAGCCTCAGTTTGTCCAGTGGCTCTCAGCCCCATTTCAGCTTCAGCATAGCCTTAGCATGTTGGTTCTTGGTTTTCTGAAGCTCTGGGGTCTACTGCTTGAAAAGCAAGGGAAAAGAGAGGTGGAGCTATGAAAACCAAAAAAGAGGGGAAATGAGGATAAGAGAGAGAGAGAATGGTTGGGCTGGGTAAACACTGACTCTTAAGTAATAGGATGTTTCTGTTTTCTGTTAGCACATAATTATTAAGAGGAGTTCTGAAAATGTTTTGAATAAGATTATCATTTTGAAAGACTCATTTTGATATATAAGCATATTAATATATTTTAAATGGGGATTCAAAATTCGGTCTCATTACCTTTTTCTCACTTCATATGTTCAGTGGAAAGTAATTTGCTGTCCATACTCTAGTCCAGATATAATGAATATGTTCAGGTAAGCTCAGTATAACATATATTGCTTATTATTATTGTTTACCCCAATTTGAGTATAACCATCCTTACTCAAGTAGATCATAAGGACTGCAAGGTCATTAACTATATTTTTATCCTTTTATATCTCTCATACCTATTTAAGGGCCCCGTGAGTACCAGTAATTTGGGTAGTCATAGTGTCTCTTAGAAAGATATTTAGAAAAAGATACAAAGAATTTTAAAAGACCTGAAATAATCAAATTCTGAATCCTCTTACTAATCTTAAAGTTATTTTATCTTCAATTCATTTGCAAAGATTCATTTTCAACATTTATCCTGCATATTACATATACATTGTCTTCTGTACAGTACATTCGCAGATACCTCCAATGAGAATTGCATAATTTGAAAAAAATAAGCCCTGTAACAAGCTTTAAAATTTTGTCATTTGGCAGAAGAAATTAAATTTTTATTGAATCCTACTGTTGTGATGGAAATACACAAAATATATTTGTACCCTATTTGTTATTATAAACATGTTTATGAAGCTGTCTTATTGATGAGTTTACTTTGATTTTCTTTTATCAGAAATACTTAAAAAGGAATGACATAGAGTCCATTAGAAAATTTGCAGTTGACCATTTTAATCAGGTAAGGAGTTAATTAGAGCAGGGTTTTTCCTTTCTTTTAGAAATTCAATAGTTGTGGTTGGTTTTTTTTGGCGGGGGGGTTGTTTTTTCTTTGTTTTTATACCTTTT
The DNA here is from genome assembly GCA_004024745.2 of Catagonus wagneri. Classification (NCBI taxonomy): domain Eukaryota; kingdom Metazoa; phylum Chordata; class Mammalia; order Artiodactyla; family Tayassuidae; genus Catagonus; species Catagonus wagneri. The sequence continues at coordinate 8,402,869 of PVHT020000175.1, forward strand.
AGGGCCACACTGGCAGGATATGGAGATTCCCAGGCTAGGGTTCTAATCAGAGCTACAGCTGCAATCTACACCACAGCTCACAGCAACACTGGATCCTTAACCCACTGAGCGAGGTCAAGGATTGAACCTGCAACCTCATGGTTCCTAGTCGGATTCATTTCTGCTGCACCACGATGGGAACTCTGAGATTCAATAGTTTGAATAATTGCTTAAACTCTTACGGTAACATAAGTTTTGAGGGTCTTATATTTTAGATCATTCTACTGTTCTTCTTCTTTTTCTTTTTTGGCTGCCCCATGGCATGTGGGGTTCCCAGGCCAGGGATCAGATCTGAGCTGCAGTTTGTGACCTATACCACAGCTGCAGCAATATCGGATCCTTAACCCACTGTGCTGGGCGGGGGATTGAACCTGTGTCCCAGTACTGCAGAGGCAACAGCACTGATCCCATCGTGCCGCAGCGGGAACTCTTTTTTTTTTTTTTTTTTAAGTTTTAATTATTTTTTATTTTTTGGCTGTACCCACAGCATATGGAAGTTCCTGGGCCAGTGATAGAATATGAGCCACAACTGTGACCTATGCCACAGCTACAGAAACACTATATCCTTAACTCACTGCACCAGGCCAAGGATGAAACCTGAGCTGCCATAGAGACAATGCTGAATCCTTAACCTGCTGCTTCTTTTTTTTTGAAGTTAATTTTACCCCTGGGTATGACTGCAAGACTTCATCTTAGTTCAATATACCACTAATCAGAATGTGAAAGTTCAACTATAGCCTTTTAAAATAAACAATGGTAGTTTAATGCAACTAGGAAAATAAATCGAGCCCCATTGCCCAAGTTTAAATGAAGCATGTTAGGTATGACTGAAAGCCTGTATTCATCTTCCCATTTCCTTTTTAAATTCTGTGTACACTTCTGACATACACACTTTGTGCTTGGCCTGGTGAATGGTAGAACTAAAATAGAGAGGAGTAGGAGCAGGAAATGGATATTCTCACAGTGTCACTGGAAGTGTAAACCCCCTCAGCTGTTTTAGAATCACTAACTTTGAAAATAGTCATCCTTTTTGAGTTAATAATTTTCTATACTTTAAAGAAAGGATCTCAGACATGAGGATACTTTTGCTTATCGCTGTATCATCTGTACCAGGGATAAAATGAAACCATATAGGAGAGATTTAATAAATTAAGGTAGAATTAAAGGAAACTCATCTCCTAAAAGCTGAAATATAGGAAAAATGTTCAGTCTATAATGATTTGTAAGAAAAGGAGAAACAGAATTACATATGCACATTTTTTTGGTTGTTTAATCTGGATCTTATTTTTTCTTTTTTTTCATGCTATAGTTTCTTCAGTGTGTAGTGACTGTTAACTGTGTGTGTGTGTGTGTGTGTGTGTGTGTGTATTTTAACTCCACGGGTGCAGCATATAGAAGTCCCCAGGCTAGGGATTGAATCGGAGCTACAGCTGCCAGCCTACACCACAACCACAGCAAAACCAGATCCAAGCCATATTTGCAACCTAGACCACAGCTTGCAGCAACACCAGATCCTTAACCCACTAAGCAGGGCCAGGGATCAAACCCATATCCTCATGGACACGGGTTCGTTTCCACTGAGGCACAACAGGAACACTTAATTGTATATATTTAAAAGGATGAGGCATTTAAAGGAGTTCTCTGGTGGCCTACTGGTTAAGGATCCAGCATTGTCACTGCAGTGGCTCCGGTCACTACTGTGGTTCAGGTTTGATCCCCAACCCAGGAACTTCTGCATGCTGCAGCCGTGACCAAAAAAGGAGGGGGGGCATTTAAAAGCTGTTTAAAGGGACTTTTGAAAATGGTTAGGTTTAGTTTCAGGTGAGCTGCAACACATTTGGCTGTTACCATGGGGACCTGAGCCTTTGAAAGAGCCCTGTACCCCTCTAGGATTTTGCAAAGTAAGAACAGTTTTTTCTTGGAGTCTAGACCAGAGTTTCTTAAATCTTGCTTCTTTGATCATTCCTGTTCTATTCCCGTATACACCCTCCTTCATTCCCTTTTTTTTGTTTTGTTTTCCCTCTAGGGACGCACCTGTGGCATAGGGAAGTTCCCATGCTAAGGGGTCAAATTAGAGCTGCAGTTATAGGCCTACATCACAGTCATAATAACGCCAGATTCGAACCACATCTATGATCTATGCTGCAACTTGTAGCAACACTAGATCCTTAACCCATAAGGCCAAGGATTGAATCCACATCTTCATGGATACTAGTTGGGTTCTTAACCTACTAGGCCACAATGGGAACTCTTTTTTTGTGTGTGTGTAAGATTACTTTGTGAATTCCTTTAGTATCATTTTGAAGGACTTTAGGGAAGGAATAGAGATAATCTCATGTAAGTTATTTTTTGGGGGGAACACGAAATCTTTGTACTGCAAAAAAATATATCAACTCACTTTTTAAAAATGTTAATGAGTCTTTTTCTTTATCACAGGAAGTCCTACCTGTATTCCTGAGAGCCAACAGAAGCTGGAATTCTCCGGTTGCTAAATTCATAATGGAAGAGCAAGGATTAGGACTAATCCGACTACTAGAGATCCAAGAGGAGGATGTGGTCCTGGTAACTGCTGGAGAGAACAAGAAAGCAGTAAGAAAAATAACCTCCAGGCGTCTGTGCTATTGATGCTGAATGATGCCTGTCTTTTCCTGTGTGTATAATATAAAGTTGCTCTGCTTTTCAGCATTTTATAATACACTGTATAAAAACTAGAGTTTTTTGCATCAGCTATCAACCTCCATTGGCACTGCTCACACATATTAGATCTGCTCTGATTAGGAAGATCACTTAGGTAGAGGGCTACTGGTATTCATTATACGACTATAAAAAAAATTTCATTTTCAAAGTTTTGCAAGTATGAAAAGTTGTAGTCCCAAACTTTTTGTACGTAACGCATTCCTGAAAATGTGGAGGAACAGAGGACTGCTAGAGGGCTGCTGGGCTGACAGACACACCTGGCCCGACCTGGTTGATTCAGGACCCATTTTCATCAGGAGGAGCAGCTGCCATGCACTGGCTAAATCACCATTCTTCAGGAGACCTTTGGAAGACTGGATTTAGCTTTAGAGAGCATTGTAAAATATATAAAGTGTAATATAAAAGTTACACATGAATATTGAAAGTATACTGTAAAGGTCAAGCATGATAAAAATTCATTCTTGCACTAAAGTATAATAGGATCTCTTTTTGTGTCTGATTAGTACTTTATCAAGGTCATTCTTCTAATTTTTTTTTTTTTGTCTTGTCCTTTTTATGGCCACACCCGTGACATATGGAGGTTCCCAGGCTAGGGGTCTAATCGGAGCTGTAGCCACTGGCCTACACCACAGCCACGGCAACACGGGATCCAAGCCGCATCTGCAACCTATGCCACAGCTCACGGCAACACCAGGTCCTTAACCCACTGTGCAAGGCCAGGGATTGAACCCGCAACCTCGTGGTTCCTTAGTCGGATTCATTTCCGGCTGCACCACGACGGGAACTTCTCATTCTTCTAATTTATATTGACGTCATGCTTGCTTATTTTTTCTTCCAAAGCAAATGTTTCAGGGTTCAGCTACAAAGCTAAACATAATCTACTGTGCTTCCCTTTCCCTGCAATCTTGGAGTGAAGAAAGCTATTTAATTACACGTTTTTTGGAGTTCCCCTCGTGGCTCAGTGTTTAACAAATCGGACTAGGAACCATGAGGTTGCGGGTTCGATCCCTGGCCTTGCTCGGTGGTTTAAGGATCTGGCTTTGCCATGAGCTGTGGTGTAGGTTGCAGAGGCGGCTCGGATCCCGCGTTACTGTGGCTGTGGTGTAGGCTGACGGCTACGGCTCCGATTAGACCCCTAGCCTGGGAACCTCTACATGCCGGGAGTGCAGCCCTAGAAAAGACAAAACAAAAAAAATAAAATTACACGTTTTTTGATATTCTGGTCTTCTTTTTTTCTTTTTTAGGGCCACACCTGAGGCATATGGACGTTCCCAGACTAGGAGTCGAATTGCAGCCAAAACTGTGACCTACACCACAGCTTATGACAATGCTGGATCCTTAACCCAGTGAGCGAGGGTAGGGATAAAACCTGCATCTTCATGGATACTAGCTGGGTTTTAACCAGCTGAGCCACAATGGGAATTCCTGGTCATCTTTTTTAAATGAATTCATTTATCATCATTATTTTTGAATACAAGTTATGAGCCAGCACTGTAAAATTTGCTGGGGGAGGATTTCTCTGGTGGCCTAGAGGTTAAAGATGTTGTCACTGCCATTGCTTGGGTCACTGCTGTGGCGTGGGTTCAATCCCTCACCCAGAAACTTCCACATGCCTTGGGTGCAGCCCCCCCCCCAAAAAAAATGTGCTGGGGCATGTACTAGTTAATTAGTTAATTACAAATTTTACTGTCAATGCATTTCTTTAAAAAAAAAAAAAAACCTTGGAATTTTTGTATTGTATAAAAATCCTGCTCCAAACTCATTTGGCTATTAAACTTTACCCCAGTATGAACTGAAACTGCTCCTGTTCTCTTCTCAGGAAGACATTGCTGTAATTCCTACTGGGACTTCCTTGAAAGAATGCTAGAAACCAGACTTATAAGGAATGACATTAGCATTCTGAATGTCACAGTGCAGGTGCCTTGTGTGGATATCTAAGTGTCAAATAGAATAGGCTACAAAGTGACACCCTGTGCATGTCTCCAGGCATGTCTTCAGTTCTAACTGCCCTTTCCCAGGGATGCCCTGTGTATCACAGAGCACTCACTAGCTGCCTAGCACTGTTCTAAGTAGTTGGTGTCTATTAACTCATTTAATCCTTGTGTCAGCCCTATTGAGGGAAGTACTAATACTGTTACCATTTTAAAAGATAAGAAAACTGAGGCATAGAGGTTAAGAATTTTTTCATACTCACATAGTTAGAAGGAAGAGGAGGCAGATTTTTTTTTTTTTTTTTTGCTCTTTAGGGCCACACCTGTGGCATATGGAAGCTCCCAGGCTTGGGGTCAAATTGCAGCTGCCAACCTATGCCACAGACGTGCCAGATCTGTGTCATGTCTGCACCCTATACCACAGCTCGCAGCAATGCTGGATGCTTAACCCACTGATCGAGGCCAGGGATCTAACCTGCAGCCTCATGGATACTAATCAGGTTCTTAACCTGCTGAGCCACAACAGGAACTCCAGGAGCCAGATTTCTAACCTACAAAGTCTAGTTCCAAAAGTCACACTCTTAAAGTAAGTTATAATCCGGAGTTCCGGTCTTGGCTCAGTGGTTAACGAACCCAGCTAGGATCCATGAGGACACTTAACATCCATGAGTTAAAGATCCGGCGTTCCCGTGAGCTGTGGTATAGGTCGCAGACGCAGCTTGGACCCTGAGTTTCTGTGGCTGTGGCATAGGCCTGCAGCTATCAGCTCTGATTCAACCGCTCGCCTGGGAACCTCCATTTGCTGAGGGTGAGGTCCTAAAAAGACACACACACACACACACACACAAAAGGGGGAGCCCCAGGAAGCCCTTAGAAAAAAAGTTAGCTATAATCCATACTGCCTAGTAATAGCCAAAATTATTGAACATTAACTATGTGCCAGGCTCTCATTACATCCTCACCACAACCTTTTGGGAACAGTAAGGAAATAATAATCCTAATAGCTGCTGTTCATAGTACACCTTACAGATCTTATCTGACTTGATCTTCATGACAGATATTTTTATCTCCATTTTACTATGGGAAAAGGTGCAGAGAAGTTAGTCAGTAGCCATACTGAGATACAGACCCAAGTTAATCAAGCTCTGATACCTGTGCTCTCAGTTACTATATTCTCAGACACTCTCCAAGTCTGCTGAGTCTGAAATCATTCCCAGTCATGTCACAGTCAGATCATCAGATCTTTCTGTCCTGAAAGGCTAAGAGTGTCTCATCTGTAAATTGACTAATCCTTCTCAGAGGAAGGCCTCGCTTTAGAATTCATGTTGTCGTTTGGTGCCTACTCCATCATAGCAGTTAACTCAATATTTGTATCTTCCGTTTGCAGTGCTCTTTATTGGGAAAATTACGACTGGAGTGCGCTGACCTTCTAGAAGCAAGAGGAGTGGTGCTTCGTGACCCAGCTCTGTTCTCTTTCCTTTGGGTGGTGGATTTCCCCCTCTTCCTTCCCAAGGAGGAAAATCCTCAAGAGCTGGAGTCAGCCCACCACCCATTTACTGCTCCCCACCCCAGTGACATCCACCTCCTCTACACTGAGCCCCAAAAGGTACCATATCTAGACTTCCAGATTAAAAGGAAATGTGGAAATAAAAGCAGAGGAGTTCCCGTTGTGGTTTAGTGTGTATGAACCCGACTATTATCCACGAGGATGCAGTCGATCCCTGGCCTCACTCACTGGGTTGGAGGAAGAAAACCAGTAATTTTCTCTAACATAAACGTTCTTTGACGCTTCCAGGTCCGTAGCCAACACTATGACTTGGTTTTAAATGGCAGTGAAGTAGGAGGTGGTTCTATCCGAATTCATAATGCCGAACTACAGCGCTACGTCCTGGCAGCAGTACTGAAGGTAACATCATCTCCAACCTCGACTTTTTTTAAACCATAATATTTGTCTGTTTTGATAAAATTTGTTATGAATGGAGGATTCATTAGATATAGCATAATATCAGCTAATTTCTCTAACTTCAGTGTAAGACTTTGAAAATTAAATGATAATAATAGGTATTCTTTAGTGCTTACTACATGCCAGGCACTGTTTAAGTACCTTATATACATGGACACATCTAGTCCTCACAGTAACTTTTTTTCTGGCCACACCCACAGCATGAGGACGTTCCCAGGCCAGGGACTGAGCCCGTGCCACAGCAGTGACAACACCATATCCTTAACCTGCTGCACCATGAAGGGAACTCCTTCACAGCTCTTTTTTTTTCCGTCTTTTTAGGGCCGCATGGCTTTGGGGGCGAGAATAAGCTTGGGCTATCTAGAGAGGGCACAGTCATTTCTTCCCTGGGGAGAACAGCTTTAGGGAGCAACACTTAGCCTTGAGGCAACGGAGAAAGCGATGGAGAGAAAAATATAGTTTCAGTTATTTTTTTTTTTTTTTTTTTTTTTGCTTTTTAGGGCTGAACCCACAGACAATGGAAGTACCCAGGCTAGGGGTTGAATTGGAGCTGCATCTGATGGCCACAGCCACAGCCACAGTAACTAGGGATCCAAGCCACCGCTGTGACCTATACCACAGCTCACAGCAATGCCGGATCCTTAACCCCCAGAGCAAGGCCAGGGATTGGATACTAGCTGGGTTCATTAACACTGAACCATAATGGGAATTCCCACATAGTTACTTTTTAAATAAAGACCTTTATTGTACCTATTTTAAAGATAAGAATCTGAGGCATATTAATTAATTGACTTAAGTCACACAGCACAGAAGTACACAGAGCCAGGATTCGAATCTAGGCAGGGCGCTCTTGAGCCCAAGCTCCCACTCTCCTAACCTATGTAGTGTTCAAAAAAAGGATGCAGTCTGACATAACTGAAAATGTTGATAATGCTAGTGATAGAGGTTTGAAAGGATTTTATGTCATTTAATATTAGATTTTAATGAAAGAGAGTGGGTTAATCAGGATTTTCAAAAGAAGAGTATACATAGATGCAAGCCCAGAATCCATGGTTTGTTGATGATTCTTCAGAGGGCTAGGGTAGATTTCAAGAAGGCAAAGGTCCAAGAGAATCTGACCCTAAAATATCATATTGTGGGATTAACTAATAAGGGTGAAGTAGGATGAAGGAACTTTATTTTTTAATTTTTTAGTCTTTTGACCCCTAGCCTGGCAAAAGGAAGTTCCCAGACCAGGGGTCAGACTGGAGCTACAGCTGCAAGCCTACGCCACAGCAACATAGGAGCCACATCTGCGATCTACACCACAGCTCACGGCAATGCCAGAGCCCTAGCCCACTGAGCAAGGCCAGGGATCGAACCTGTATCCTCATGGATCCTAGTCGGGTTCATTAACCGCTGAGCCAGGAAGGGAACTCCAAAGGAACTTTATTTTTGAGAGCAGAACTGGAGAACTCAGAACACTAAACTCCCCTCTACTTTAAGAATGTTTCAGACTCCCTTAACTCTTCTCCTCCCAAGCCAGCACGCCTAACCATCAGTTTCCCAGTCTGTTTTCTTTTTTTCATTTATTTATCAAGCTTGTCAGAATGCCAGAATACATTGCTTCCTTTTCTTCCTTCCATACCAGTGGTCCTCAGCCCTGCTGCACATTAGAACAGACTCACCTGGAAAACATTAAAAACTAAAGAACAAAACCACTCACTGCTTCTCACCAGTCCAATTAAATGAAAAGCACTAGATGTCAGCCTTGGACATTTGTTCCTTAATTGCTCCTGACTCAACTGTGATCTGTAGCCTAGTTAGGGAACCATCTTCAGACAGTTTCAAGGTTTCTACATACATTGCCCCACAAAAGTTACTTGCAGGGTAATCCAGCAGCCTGTCGTTGACCTGCAAGCCATCATACCTTCTAGCAGCATCTACACTGCTGCCCTCCTAGTAATGCTCTCTCCTCTTGGCCCATGTGACAGGACCAGTTCCTTCTTTTCATCTTACCTTTCTGAACCCACATCTCAAAGTCCTTTATTGGTGTTACTCTGTCTGCATGACCAGTATAATGATAGCTGCATTTACTGAGCCGTTATTTCTGTTTTATCTGTGAACGTCATATTTTCTTACTAAACTCTAAACCTCTTAAGGTATTTTTTAACCTTATCTTCCCTTTGGAACCTAATTGTATTATGTGGTACTTAGTGGACCCTCAGTGTGTATTTAAATTGAATTATCTTTTGAATTTCAGGAAGACGTGAAATTGCTCTCCCATCTGCTACAGGCTTTAGATTATGGGGCGCCCCCTCATGGAGGAATTGCCTTAGGTAAACAGTCTGTCCTTGTACAAGCTAAATTTCATTCCATAGCACTGAGCTAAGCTCTTAGTTTACGGGTGAGGTTGGGGAAGTGGAGGAATAAAGAGGGTAGGAGGTGAGCCCAAGAGTTCTATAAGAATTTAATTTGGTGTTTTTCATTTTGAAGATATATTTTTAAAATATACTTAGCCAGTTGTAAAGATAAAACTTCAAAGTCTTAAGTTAATATTGCTCAAATCCCTGGAGGCTCAGGGACACATTCATAGGAGTGTGGAAAGCACCGCTGCACAGCATCTGGCTTGTATGAAAGTAAGACTATGCCAGTGCCCTTCCAATGGCCATGATTGCTCACATTGCTTGTTTTATCAAACAAGGAAGTGTGAGAAGTACTCAGAAGCTTACCTAGGTTATATGCCCTCAACAACAGGGACTTACTTCTGTATTCTTAAGAGTCCCCTGCACAGCACTTAATTTTGTGCAACCCTCAGTAACCCCTTACTAAGAATTAATTTCTGTGACTATTAATCCCAGGATCATGCGCCTATCAGTCCTGACCATTTTTCTAAAATGAAATAGAGAAGAACTTCTCAAATAAAAGTTCCCTAAAAAGGTAGGGAACTATGCCTAGCTGCAGCTTATTAAAGGTTCTTATTTAAATGTTTCTACAACCTTTATAGAAAAACTAAGTCACCCCCAACCTCAGATTACATCCTTATCTATTAACTTTGTATTTACAGGGTTAGACAGACTGATGTGCCTTGTCACTGGAGCACCAAGCATCAGAGATGTTATAGCCTTCCCCAAATCCTTCCGGGGGCATGACCTCATGAGCAATGCCCCAGATTCTATCACTCCTGAGGAACTGAAGCCCTATCATATCCAGGTCTCTTGGCCAACAGATTCAGCAAAGAAAAGAGCTCGTTGAATCATTCATGCCATCCAGAAAGTTGAGCTTTTGGGTTTTGTCCTCTCTGCTTCCCCAAGGCTAAAATCAGATCTGGAGTTCAGCCACAGATCTGACTTTGAGTCTTTAGATGGAAGGAATCCAGGTCACATTCTTCACCGCAACGAAGAAACAGATAAAGGGTATCCAATGTTAACTTGATAACATTCATTAATTAGAATTATTTTATTTAGGACTTTTTGAAGTGTCTTTTTACTTGGAGAAGTGTGAAAGATGACTCTTTGTCGGAGTAACATAATGGCAATAGTGTTTTCTAATCATGTTTTTCATGTCTGGGCAGTAGATAGGTCTCTTAGGACAGAGGTAATCAAACCACATATGAAGTGTGGGAAAAGTCTTGCCCCTTTAGACTGATGGAGGGCTCAGTTCAGTCAGCCGCATCAAGAGAATCCTATAAAGTAAGCTGGATAAGGACATTTCAACTATCAATATGGTGAGAAGCAACATGATTTAGGGCAAAAAAAAAAATCACTGAAATCAGTAAGTCACAAAATCTCAATCAGTGCTTTACCTTGACAGTTGTACAAACCTCTGTTTGCCTCCCTGCTTATAGAAAATGTAAACAGTACTTGCTCTGGCTCCCTCATAGGGCTCTTCTTGCTGGAATCCTAGGAGACAATATATGTGGAAGATAATCTGAGTGAACATGCTTTGAAGAACTATAAAGCATTACATAAATGTAAGATAATGATATTATCCATCTGGAAACAGATACATCTATGTATTTTACATGTATATCCATGTATTTTATAATTCAAGATTAAATAAAACTGCTATCTGTGGTGAAAGGAAAACAGTAATTTCATTAATCAGTATTTTTGCTTGTATTTTTTTAAAATAATCATTAATCCTTGAATAACACTACCTCAATTATAACTGAAAATGTTAATTGACCTTAAGCCAACTTCAAATGTAGAACTGAACACTGAAACTCACTGATTTTCTTTTATATTGACACAAATAAAGGCTTATAATTAGTAATTATAAAATAGGAACACCTTGATTAATGACATTGTTCTTTTCTACATTCTTTTGATTTACAATTTATAAACATCAAGTATAAGTTTCATATCTAAGCCTGTTTTTCTCAGGCTCTAAGCAGTGCAATACTATAAATAAAGTCAGCTTCACTTCCGGGTCTAATTCATGATGCTCATTGGGCTGTCTAGAGTGTGAATATCCTTTATTGACGCAGAAAGCTGGTTTGCCATTAGATGGAGCTTTTTCCTGAAGTTTGTCCTTTAATCCAGTCTCTCCCCATTTGTGGATGTACTCTGAAGCTAGAAAATCCTTGCTGGTGGAGCTTTTTTTGTTTTTATCGTTTTTTTAGGGCCACACCCATGGCATGTGGAGGTTCCCAGGCTAGGGGTCTAATCAGAGCTACAGCTGCCGTCCTGTGCCACAGCCACAGCAATGTCAGATCCAAGCTGTGTCTGCAAACTACACCACAGCTCACGGCAACGCCAGATCCTTAACCCACTGAGCGAGGCCAGGGATTGAAACTGCAACCTCGTAGTTCCTAGTCGGATTCATTTCCGCTGAGCCACAACAGTAACTCTGCTGGTGGAGTTCTTATGGTGAGAAAGACGTCCAACGCTACCTACCCTTTCTCAGTAGAGAGAATTTCTAAAGATGACTTTTATTAGGTATGAAAATGCAATCATATTCATTTATCCCACATTTATGTTACCTAAATTCTAAATATGATTAATTTGTGGGAGTTCCCATGGTGGCGCAGCGGTAACGAACTCATGAGGTATCCATAGGTTCAACCCCTAGCCTCACTCAGTGGGTTAAGGATCCAACGTTGCCATGCGCTATGGTGTAGGTTGCAGACGTAGCTCAGATCTGGCGTTGCTGAGGCTGTGGTGTAGGCCGTCAGTTGTAGCTCTGATTGGACCCCTAGCCTGGAACCTCCATATGCCGCAGATGCAGCCCTAAAAAGCAAATAATAATAATAAAAAGATGTGGTACATATACAAAATGGCCATAAAAAGAACAAAATGCCATTTGCCGCAACATGGATGCAACTAGAAACATACTAAGTGAAGTAAGTCAGAAAGATAAATACCACTATATATCTGGAATCTAATATTTGGCACAAATGAACCTTTCCACAGAAAAGAAACTCATGAACTTGGAGAACAGATTTGTGGTTGCCAAAGGGAAAGAGGAGAGGGAGGGACTGGGATGGACTGAAGTATGGGGTTGGCAAATGCAAACTATTGCATTTGGAGTGGATAAGCAATGAGATTCTGCTGTATAGCACAGGGAACTATAGCTAGTCACCTGTGATGGAACATGATGGAGGACAATATGAAAGAGAATGTACATATATATGGATAACTGGGTCACTTTGCTGTACAGCAGAAATTGATAGAACACTGTAAATCAACTATACCTGAAAAAATAAAAATCTTTAAGAGGTCATTTCTCCTCATAGCTTTTGTATAATGAAGCAATGGACTTTATCTGTAAGCTGCAAAACTTAAGTTTACATATATTTAAAATAAGCTAATTTAAACTTTTTCTCTAAGAAAAATTGACTGCTTATTTGAAAACAAAAGTCTCACCTTCTGATCTGCTTTCTCTTTAGTTCCTTCCAAAGCAAGGTCTTAATGCTGTGATTGACATTTTTCTATGAATCCTCAGGACATTTTATATGCTGTGGAAAGTACAAAGGTAGAAGAGAGGAAGATCTTTAAGTCTTATTAGTATAAACCTCTCTGGTTAAATGTTGTCTTGCTCCATTAAGTCAATATAGATCAGTATATTGTTTCCAATATTTTAGTGTTACATACTACAAGTATTCTGCCTAAGGTGTATGTAGTATATTTTCACCAATTTTTTTTTCAGTTCCCAGACCAGGGATTGAACCTGGGCAGCAGCAGTGAGAGCACATCCTAGCCTCTAGGCCACCAGGGACCTCCCAATATCCCTAGTTGTCGCCCAAATGGGGTAACTAACAGCATTGTTGTTAGAGCTATTATCCTCTATTATGCTAACCAAAATCACCAAGCTGCCCTTTTAAACAAAGAGCTTAGTATTTTGTACTTATTTTCTGATCATTTTCCCAATAGCATTTCATCGACATATGTACATTTTGATAATTACACTCCATTTTTTAGTTCTTATTTTTTAGGGTCACACCCATGGTACAGAGGCTCCCAGGCTAGGGGTCAAATAGGAGCTACAGCTGCCAGCCTATGCCACAGCCACATGGGATCAGGCTGCCTCTGCAACCCACTGCAGCTCTCAGCAACTACTGAATCCTCAACCTACTAAGCAAAGCCAGGGTTCAAACCCACATCCTCATGGATCCCAGTCGGGTTCATTAACTGCTGAGCCACGAAGGCAACTCTAGTCTACTCCATTTTCTAAATGCATCTTCTAAAACAATGCCAAGGCACACTTTAGACTACAGTATAGATCTACCTTTTATATGCACTGGGAAAGCAATCACGGGACTGACACTAGCTTTGCAGTTTGGACCTAAACTCCCATTATCTTCAAGATATGCCTATGTAAACCAGCTAATCATTGGGATTATCAAGTGATAAGGAATTATCAATACTTGATAAGGAATACATACTGCTGACCAAAAGCACTTGTCCATTAACTGTGAAACCCAATCAGGCATAGGAAATCAGCATTTAACACCAGATGTTTTAAAATCCACTCATGCTATTCAACTGTATGTACCCCTCTTGCACTAGAAGACCTAAGTACCCAGAGGTCCTAGAACCAATTCCACAGATAAAACTTCAAACTAGGTCTTTTCAGTATCAATGACTACCAATGGCTATTATACCATATTTGGTATTAACACTTGCCAGACTCATTACCCAGGTGTTTAGTGATAGCGAACACTCATTTTTCCCAAATTTTCTCAGTACTTTAATGGTTTGTTTTATTGCTCCAGTTTTAGAAATTAATAACCACTGAGGTTGTTTTTCAATGGTGTCCTTGTTAGAGAACTTTCTTGCACAGTATAAATAAAGGCTTTAAACTCATTTTTTGCTTTTCTAGCCTCAGACTACAACTACAAATTCAATGCTTTACAAATTGACAAGTCCCTTCAGAAAATTTCTGCAAAAAATATGACATCGGGTCTTTCAAAATGCCCCACTTCCCCTGCTCCCATGGAATTGAAATGAGCACACTTCAGATGGCTTGTAAGTAAAAAAATTTATTGAAATACAAATACTTTTCTTCTATCCATCCCACAAGCATCCATCCAGCTACCTGCAAAAAACAAAAAAGCAATTTTTAGTTCCCATTTCCTTGTTTCAGTTCCTATTGCATTTGGCAAACAGAATATCAGATCCTTGAGCATCATCACATAATCAGTGAGAGAGTTCAACTTAGGGTGAGATCATCACATATTCTGGAAACAAGAGAATACTAATTATTTTCAAGCCTCACCTGTCAATTGGTTAAGTTGCGTTGACTACTGCTCATAAATACCCTGAAAAGGAAAGAACATGTTAGATCACACTATAACAACCCAAGACTTAGGTGATACTTGTTAGTAACCTCAGAATCAAAATGGAACGGTTTATGGGTGATATCATCTTATTCATTTGGCAGAATCATCACATCACTGGTTACATTGAAACATATATATATAATAACTTTTTATATATAACATAAAGGCTGACTTACTTCAAAATCTTCAGGATAACAGAACATCTGCCTGTTTGAAAATGTGAAAAATTTTAGGGCCATGAACACATTTTGTACGAGGTGTTTATTGGTCGGCACTTGCCCACACTCCGAATACGTAACATGAGCGAACCCCAACGTACTACTCTGGTGCTCGACATTGTGTGCATGGCGACTTTGCTATGAATCTCAAACCTACCTGAAAATTGGTTCCAAAATACTCAGGTAAACAACTTATTTGACATTACATACATTAAATACCATAAAAATTTCCTCACAAAAATGTGTTAGCCTATCTAAATGTGAATTCCAACTCCTGAAATTTTAAAGTTTTTATTGGAGTAGGGTTGAACTAAGTTATATTAGCTTTACATTATACACACACATACTTCCATTTTTTTCCTATGTAGATTACAGAACACCGAGTAGACCACATGTAGTAGGTCCCTGTTAGCTACCCTACATGTAGTAGTGTCCATTTACAAATCCACACCCTCCAAGTTATCCCTCCTGCCCTCAGTTTCCTTGTTGGTAACCCTAAGGTTGACCATGACTGAAATTTAATAGTAAAGGACATCGGCATGAGTCATTATGCTTATCTAAATCCATCAACATTTCTGAAATAGCAAACTTCCATTTTCAACAGTATAAACAGAATTGTTGCAGCCAGATACATCAGATAGGAGCGAAAGACAGTATTTGCTCATCACTGTTAAGTCTGCTGAACTATGTTATCATCATTGTATCGGCTTAAAAAAATCACCTAAAACAGAAACCAAACTTGAGGCTACTATACCTTTTCTTAAGGCATGTTCCATGCTTTGTAGCCACCCCCTCTTCACACCTGCAGAATTTAATGTAATTTAATTAAACTTAGTAGGTAGTAATAGGTAGTTTTTAAAAAATTGCCAAACACTGTTTCAGTTTTTAAAAATCTTCATTATTTTTCAGAGAGATTCCCATCTGTTTAATTTTATGAATCATCACTAACAGCATCTTGCTTACTAACCAGTATAATTGAGAAAAAAATACATACATACCTTTATACAAAAGGTCCTCAAAATCTGCACCTGAAAAAAATTATTTCTTCAGACACATTTCAAAATAGCATCAATACTTCTCAACTGTCCAACTCCAGAAAACACCAACACCATTACTAAGACTAGCCACATTAAAAGACCTCACGTGCCAAGAGTCAAAGAACTGTTATTATGTCTTACCCCAAGTAAGCCATCCGCAGACAATGCCAGGTACCTATAAGAGAAATGACACTTTCATTAAAAGGTCAATCTAGTCATTAAATTCTCATTTATTTTTGTCACAGGGTTCTTCAGTGTTAGATTTGTCTACATGCTCATTTCAGGTCAGACATTTGCTCAACATCATTACAAAAACCCTGCTAAAGCATGCTCACATACATTTGCAAGCCAAACATTGAAAATTAGGCACGCTACTTCGTCAGCATTCCCAAGTTTTGAACCTAAACTAAATTGTTTTAAACATTAATGCTTACCCCCTATAAAAGCTGGTCCAGACATGTCAAAGACTCAAGTTCACCTAAAGAAATAAGAGTGGTTTTATAGGAGTCAAGGATGAATTATTGCTCAGAAATCTAAAAAATGCCTGAAATCAGATAGAGCTAATATAAGACCTTCATGTTCAGTCAGTATATGCTTATCATCACACAGGCTGCTTTTCCAAAGCAATACACCTTATGGTAACAAGACAAGGACTTGGCCTTAATTCAGCACTATCCAAGCACTTACTTCATGGTAGGATTGCTTCACATGCATTAAAAGGCCATCCTAAATACCCATCAGTTTCATTGTCATTTTTGTCCAGTCACCAATATTTAGTTCAATTACAATTTTACTTACCCCTTCACCTTTCAGCTAATTCTGCCCAGATCTACAAATATATAACAAAAATAGAAAAGTTAGATTAGAAGTGGTACTTTGCTTATGCTATTAGCCTAAGTCTTCCTAACACAGATACATCAGACAAATGCTATCTCTTTCATGATTCAGTCTGTTGAACTATGCAACCATCATAGTATCTGTTTTTTCAGATCCCCCCAGGCTAAGTATAAAACTTGGGTGCAGAATTTCAGGTTTGAAAAGGGGAGCAAAACCCTAATTTAAGCATTAACATTGATGTGATAATTTGTCAACCCCCCAAAATTAAAAGAATTGGACAGCTCTGGGTACATATGAACTATAAAAAAGGTTTTCTCACCTTTTTGCCCACAAATACAGCGTTAAACTTGCGCTTTATGACCTGAGAAGAAACAATTTCATGTAAGCTTAGGTGCAATTTCTATGTTCTCTAAACCACGATTTTGTGTGCCTCAGTTGGAATAATGGTGGTAAATGATTCTCGTCATCCTCACAGTCAAGAGTAGCAAATAAAAATGTCATCATTATGGCACAATCAATGGAATTTCAACCTAACCCCCCCGGTTGAGGGGACTTCTGTAACTTACCCCAACAGCGATTCTCATCTCTTTGGCACTTTGCTAGAAAACAAAAAAAATCCAATGAAACATACTGCATTGTTAATCTAATCATTAATGTCTTAAGTATTTAAGCCTCAGAACAGAATTTTTCAGAAATCCCTTCTGCCCACTACTCTTAACCATCATAGGCTTAACAAAAAAAACCGCCTAACCAGATTCCATTCTTTTCCATTTAGCCGTTTCTTACCTGTCCTTCAGAAGCCATCAAAAGCCACATTGCATTCATAATTACCACCGTTCCTAGAAAAGAGTAGGCGTTTTCAAAATCCGACTTTTTTTGTATTTTTTTTCTTGCCACAAAGTATAGTTGTGTGCTAACTCCTGGGCCAAGGATCGAACCTACGCCGCAGAGCAACAACCAGAACCACGGAGACAATGCAGGTACCTCAACCCGCTAAGCCATCGGAGAACAAAACTCGTTTTTTTCTACGTCTAAGCACTGTCTTCTCCCTATCATGTTCCCTATCAGTAGTAGGTCGTCTACTACTCCACTCATAACTTCATAGGAGCATTCTACTAAATTAAAGAACCAGTGAGGACACTAATGCTGCATTGGGGAGGGAATGCAGCCATCTAGAGGCCCACGTGGCCTTACCGAGAGGCCGGAAAAAGCACGGCCCTAAGGTATTAACAGAAGCCCGCTCGGCAATTCGGCACGCACCGCCATCAGAGCCGTTGGCATTCATCAACAGTCTCAGATGTCCCTACCAACACAGGCTTCATCAGAGGCAGGGCCGCGAGCCGAGGTTTTTCCGCAGTTCCGCCGAACAACCCGAATACAAATTAGGCCACGCCCGCTACCAACGCGCAATCCTCCACCATTCTTATCTTCTGAACCCTGCGAAGGCCTGCGACTGGCCTAAAAATGATAGGCGACTTTAACTGCCAAGATCTGGAGGCCTCAGACTACGGGTTTAGCTAACAGCAAAAAAACACACTCACCAACACCCAACCCGCAGTTTAGAAAGACTGAGATGGCGGCCAGGCGCCAGTATATAAGGATTCTGTTCCATGACGTCATGACGCATTCTCGCCGCCAACGTCCCTTTCAAGTCTTCTCCTGTCCCTCAGTCTCCTCCTCCAGGCGCACATCCTTTCCGTCCCCTAAGCTTCCTCTTGGCCCCGCCCCTTAGCCCACCCCATCTCGCCGTTGTGGGCGTGGACACGGCCGGCCACGTGACGCAGAGCGCCCGCCCCCCTACGGACTGAGGAGGAAGAGAAGAGAGGGGAGGGGGCGCGAGGGACGGAAAGCGCTCGGGGAGGGGGGAGAGGGGCGGTGTAAGGGTGAGTGATTTCCTTCCGGCACGTAGCCCGCTCCAGCGGAGGGGGTGGGGGGTTTCACTTCCGGGACGGTGTTCCGGCCCATTCCGGCCCATTTCCACCCCCGGAGGTAGGTGCTGCTCCTTAACTGGGCTCGGGCCCCGCACGCGGGTCCTGCTGCCCTGTACTGGGGCCGGCTTGCCCGGTCTCCGCCACAGCGTATTCCTGGGGCGTTGAGGCACTTCCCTCTTACCCCGCCTCAAGGCACCGGGAGACCTTCCACCCTCTTGGCCCCGGGCCGGGCTGAGCTGCCGGACCCGCCCCCTAGCCGAGCCCCTCCCTCAGGACCCCGGGATGGGCGGCCCCCTCCCCCACGGCAGCCGGGACACACCCAGATACACACACCCACCTCTGGGCAGCTCCCCGCCCGCCTACGCCTACCGCCTGGACCGGGTCCCTGGGCGCCGCCCCCTTCCGGGTCCTTTACCCTCACCTGATTGCTCGCTACGCGGGCCCGCACCTTGCTCCCCCTTTCGCTTCTGCTCTTCGGTGGCATTTCGCCCCTCTGCATGTTCCCCTTCCCGTCCTCTAACGGCGACGAAAGCCGCTCAAGTACCGGAGTGGCCAACCCCATGCGGTTCCCTGTTCTCCCTCTTTACAGCTTTCACCCCTCCAGTGCCGACGGTAACGAAAGACCTTACTTACTCCAGGGGCTTCCTCCTCACTGGGGAATTGCCGGAAAGAGCAAACAAAAAAGGCGCTGGTGTGGGCTCCAAAATAAACATCTGAATTCATGATGGCATCGACAGAGGCTCTTATTGGATTAAAAGTTTCAGAACAAACAAAAACGCTTTGGAAAAAGGTCAGATTGGCTAAAGTTGGTTCTCAGAAGCAGTGTATACACCTCCCTATTTACTGATAAGTCTGTTGTAAATGCGGGCAATACCGTGAGCTTGTCAGCATAAATTCCTGAAGTTTCAGGTCTTAAGTTTCAGGTAACTATGCAGTGTCTTCTAAATTTGGGATAAATGCAAACACATTGAGCTCAAGTCAATGTCTTCCTAATGGGATATATACAAACTGCTCTCAACCAGTGAAGACTATTGGATGCAGTTACAGGCTTAGTGGGTCACTATGTTTTAAAAATCTTTTAATGTAAAAATACTGGCCATACATGACAAAGGCTCTGTTACTTGGTTTTTATTGCCAGCTTTGGGGAACTAAATTTTAGAATCATAGTGTCATTATCACCCTGAAATCTCCAACTTTGAATTTAGATAGAGGCAGATTTACCTACCCTTTCCTAATCCTAAGTGTGACCTTCTTCAAGTTCTCTGAATCTTTTTTTGTTTTTTCTTTTTGGCTGCAGCCAGTGGCATATGGAAGTTCTCAAGATGGGGAACAAACCCACGCTTCCACAGAAGCAACACTGGATCTTAACATGCTGCACCACAGCAGGAACTCCCAAGCTCTCTGCATCTTGAGTCCTGACACAGCTTGGCATTTTTCTCAACCTAGAGTTTGCCTCCCAGTCCTAAACCTAAAGCCTTTTTGTTGGGGCTCTGACTCTTCAGTTTAGAAATAATGGCTTATATTCATGTGGGATATTCGTCATTTTATAAGATAATAAACATAACACGTAGCATGTAAGAAAGTATTAAGAGGTGTCTAATCAGCCCATCTGTGAATAATTACCATTATTTAAAAAGCTTTCTTTCCTTCTCCAAAGAAAAATTGTCACTGGATTTTATATTGCTTGCAAATACCTTATGGTTAACACTTAAAAAATAAAAACTCAAAATCCCTCTATTCTATTGAACTACAGTTTTGATGTTAACATAGCTTGTTAAGAAGGAAACTACGGACATATCTTGAATTTTTAGAAGCCTAACAATTTTTGGTTTAAATGGTGTCTTGCTGTGAAACCTACACTGTTAAACCTGTTGGTACTTCTTTTCCATATTTGAACATAAGGAAAGTATCTCTTTTTACTTGGAGATTTTGAAATTTAACCAAATAAAATGTTTAGTAGGTTTGAATTAGAAAGCCTAAGTGGAGTGAAATTATAATTATTAACGAGGATATGGTTTCTTCTTTCAGCAGGGTTGAATGCCTGCCTGCACCTTCAGACACGACCATGGAGAAAGGAGGGAACATACAACTGGAGATACCTGATTTCAGCAACTCAGTCCTGAGCCATCTAAACCAGCTGCGCATGCAGGGCCGTCTCTGTGACATCGTGGTCAATGTGCAAGGACAAGCTTTTAGGGCCCACAAAGTGGTACTGGCAGCCAGCTCCCCCTATTTCCGAGATCACATGTCCTTGAATGAGATGAGTACTGTCTCTATTTCAGTCATCAAGAACCCTACTGTTTTTGAACAGCTCCTTTCTTTCTGTTATACGGGGAGAATATGCCTGCAACTGGCAGATATCATCAGCTACCTGACAGCTGCCAGTTTTCTGCAAATGCAGCATATTATAGACAAATGTACACAGATCCTGGAGGGCATTCATTTCAAAATTAACGTGACTGAGGTTGAAGCTGAATTAAGTCAAACGAGGACAAAGCATCCAGAGGGACCTCCGGAGTCTCACAGAGTTACACCAAATCTGAACCGCTCTCTTAGCCCCCGACATAATACCCCGAAGGGAAACCGGCGAGGTCAGGTTAGCACGGTGCTGGATATCAGGGAGCTCAGTCCTCCTGAGGAGTCCACCAGCCCTCAGATAATTGAACAGAGTTCTGACGTCGAGAGCAGGGAGCCCATTCTGAGGATCAACCGAGCAGGACAGTGGTATGTGGAAACGGGAGTTGCCGACCGAGGGGCCCGGAGTGATGATGAAGTTAGAGTCCTTGGAGCAGTACACATCAAAACTGAAAATCTGGAAGAGTGGCTTGGGCCTGAGAATCAGCCTTCTGGAGAAGATGGGAGTAGTGCAGAGGAAGTCACAGCCATGGTGATCGACACCACAGGCCATGGTTCTGTGGGACAGGAAAATTACAGTTTAGGATCTTCAGGAGCCAAGGTGGCTAGGCCAACAAGCAGTGAAATTGACAGGTGAGTTTGGGGTTTTTTGCCCATCTAATGGCTGTGATGCAGGCATCACTAAAGCAGGACCTCTGTGTGATACAAAGAACATCTTCCTTATTTGATATTTTTAGTCAAAATAAGTTGATGTTGGAGGGATTGAAAGTGTGTCAAAGACGAATTCTAATTTTTTAAATTTTTTTGCTTTTTAGGGCCGCACCCACGGCATATGGAGATTCCCAGACTAGAGGTCTAATTGCAGCCACAGCCGCTAGTCTACACCTCAGCCACAGCAACGCCAGATCCTTAACCCACTGAGGGAGGCCAGGCATCAAACCTGCAACCTCATGGTTCCTAATCAGATTCGTTTCCACTGCATCATGATAGGAACTCCTCTAATTTTTTAAAGCAGGAAGCTCCTGGTCCTGAAGTATTCACCGTGTTGTGAGAACTATAGTAAAGTTAGATACTTCCATGAATCAGAATAGCATCTGTCTTCAGAGTAGGATCAGTGATTGCCAGGGCTTCCTCAGAATTTCAGAAAGAGAGTTGACTGTCAGCTGGGAATCTGATAGCATTGCCCTTCCTTGGTATGTTCTCACACAGGTAGGTGGCCTCAGGGAGTTTAACTTTCCTTTGTAGCACTGTTTTCTTTGCCCCCATCTACCAATTCGAGGAAATATGGTACCAGCAGTGATTATTCTTTTTAAATTAATGTAATCACAAAATTCCATTTTTGGATGTTTTTCATTCCCTTTTTTTTACTTGTCCTTTGACGATATCTTTTGTTTTCTTTTGTTGATGACAGCTGCTACCACAAATCTGAAAATCTCTTTTCACCAGTGCTACTGTGCCTTACGCCCCGCTTTTCTTTCTAATATATCGCAGTTGTTGGAATATTTCTCTCTCTCTTTTTGTTTTTTTTAATGATTTTAGAGCCGCACCCGAGACATATGGAGGTTCCCAGACTAGGGCTCGAATCAGAGCTGTAGCTGCTGTCCTACACCACAGCTCACAGCAATGCCAGATCCTTAACCCACTGAGAAAGGCCAGGGATCGAACCTGTGTCTTCCTGGATGCTAGTCAGATTCGTTTCTGATGAGCCACAATGGGAACTCCTAGAACATTTCTTTTTGGTGGAAATAATAATCTAAGTAAATTTAAAGAAAGTCTCAATTGAAAGAAAGAAACATTATCAATCTAGATTTTCTTTCCTTTCTTAAAAACTTAAAATTTACTGTATGGGAGTTCCTGTTGTGGCTCAGTGGGTTACAAACCTGACTAGTGTCCAGGAGGATGCGGGTTCAATCCCTGGCCTCGCTCTGGATTAGGGATCTGGTATTGCCATGAGCTGTAGTGTAGGTTTTGGACTCGGCTTGGATCTGGTGTTGCTGTGGCTGTGGCTGTGGTGTAGGCCAGCAGCTGCAGCTCCAATACAACCCCTGGCCTGGGAACTTCCATATGCTGCAGGTGTGGCCCCAAAAAGCAAAAAATAAATTAATTTAAAAAATAAAGTTGACTACCTATGATGAACAGTGATAGCTAAAGAAGCTATTACTTTGGTTCACATCCAGTCTTGAGAGACACGTGTCACAGAAATTCAGAGTATGTACTGCATCCACTTCAGCTGGTCTTGATTTGAGTACTTCTCTTCTTATGTCCTTAACAGCTAAAATATTCTTGAGCATAACACTGTCTCCCTGTGTTAGCCCTGCTGTCCTCCCATGTTAGAACTGTATCAGAAATAATAGCTTAAATGCAGAAATTTTTAATCTCCATCATCTGCGTCAACAGTTTTAAATACATAACAGCTTATCATTAGGTTTTGGGAAAGGAACAACTGAAAACCTAAAAGTTACATAGAAGAAACAAAATTACAGACCCAGTTTTAACTGGTTCCTTTTTGGTCTCTTACCACTTATGTAAGGGTAGAAGCTTATATTTAGCCTGAGTTTCACCAGGTCATATGGGCTAGCAGCTATGTCATATTGTATTTCTTCAGTTTACTAGGGCAAACTTATTTCGTATATGATTCCATACTGACTCTATGAAAGGATTTCTTAGAAATCTGTTGTTTGTTCAATTTGTTCTCCTTCCTAGGCCGTGGGATAAAGGAGGTATACACTATTTTTTAAGTTTCTTGACACTACTTTTTTATTATTCCTTTTTTTGCTCCTCTTCTGACAGATTTAGCCCCTCTGGCAGTGTTGTTCCCCTGATGGAGAGACACAGAGCGCGAAGTGAGTCTCCTGGGAGAATGGATGAGCCTAAGCAACCCAGCTCACAGGTATGTAGTTGTGGATTTAGAATTGCTACAGTCATTGAAGAACTTGGCACTGTGTGTGAACATAGTATAATGAATAAGAAAGGAAAGATGTAAAAAAAGAAAGAAAAAAGGAAAGCTGTAGGAGAGGTACCATTGGCCCTGTTAAATAAACACTGTATTTGATTACTTTTTTCTTTATTCTTGCTTGTGAGCATGCAGGAAATACACTTTTGGTGTCAGCAGAGTTTGGGAAGTAGAAAAAAATAAGATCATGGAACCCTTTCCTGACTATAGGAACCAGTCTGTAGTCTTGAGAGTAATAAAAATAACCTCTGAAAACTACATGCAGGTAATTTAGGACCTGGGATGGAGTTTGATTTTATACGTGTGTGGATATTAAACTGCATAATTAGGAGTTCCTTTGTGGCACAGTGGGTTAAGGATCCAGCATTGTCACTGCAGCAGCTTGGGTTGCTGCTGTGGTACCGGTTGGATCACTGGCTCAGGAACTTTCCACATGCTGCGGGCTCAGCACCCCCGCCAAAAGGCTACATAACTATTCTCTTGTATAGTATTATATATTTGTAAATAAATTGCCTGAACATTTGTGTGTCCCGTTTGCTTCTTAGAATGCTTATATCTTTTCCTTTATTTTCATCCTAAAAGTTTTGTTAGACTAAAATCTTCTAGAAAGGATAGGAATGATGTCTTCTAGCAAATACTGTGGGTATGTAGTTGGTTGTTATTTTTGTTTTTTCTCACAGGTGTCTGTCATTGAAGATTGATTTTTGTTTTTAAAGATAGTGAACTCACCAAGTAGAACAGAATAAATTGTAAACACTGTGGACCTTTAAAAAGAAACACTGGTGGGTCAAGATTGCTTAGCTAATTTTTTTTATCTTCTGCACAATAGTGATAGTATCTTGTTTAATTTTTATCTAAACCACTGAATGCTTATTGTGTACATACAGTAGCAACAACAGCAAGATATTGTTACAAACTGTATTTACTTACATATTATCATATTATTTGGTACTAGAAAAGGAATTATAAGCATTATAAGAAAACTTTTTAGTTTTAATAAAGTATTTGAGAAAATATTAGGTTGGAGGAAAATAAATTTACACATATAATTAGAGCCCTTTTCCCCATCTTTCAAATAAGATGTGAACTGTGACTTATTGTAAAAATAAATACAACAATGAGACAGACCTTACAACTTAATGGGAGCTTAAGACTGACAGATATACAAAACACATAGAAATAAGACTATATAGATTTCAGTAATAATGTTGTGGGGGTAGAAGTGCTTAAAATCCAGTTACAAGACTCAATATCTACTTAAGTTATTCAAGAAAGTTGCAATGTGGTTTTTAAAGTAGTTAGAAAGAGGTAACCTATTCCATATGTTGATGGGATAAGGATAAAAATTGGAGTTCTACAGTGGTGTTTACCCAACTAATAAAGCAGAAAGTACAGGTTTTAAAGAAATAGGAGATAAGTTGTATAGTCTGGAATTGATATTAAGAAATAAGCTAGGAGTTCCCGTTGTGGCGCAGCAGAAACAAAGCTGACTAGGAACCATGAGGTTGCGGGTTCGATTCCTGGCATCGCTCAGTAGGTTAACGATCCAGCGTTGCCGTGAGCTGTGGTATAGGTTGCAGACACAGCTCGGGTCTGGCATTACTGTGGCTGTGGTGTAGGACGGCAGCTGTAGCTCCGA
This sequence comes from Catagonus wagneri, assembly GCA_004024745.2. Lineage (NCBI taxonomy): Eukaryota > Metazoa > Chordata > Mammalia > Artiodactyla > Tayassuidae > Catagonus > Catagonus wagneri. The sequence continues at coordinate 8,428,231 of PVHT020000175.1, forward strand.
TTGGACCCCTCGCCTGGGAGCCTCCATATGCCACAGGTGCGGTCCTAAAAAAAAAGAGACAAAAAAAAAGGAAATAAGCTAATATATGCCTTAACACATGAAAGTATGTTATGGTGAGTCTACTCAGGAACTATTTTTTCCCTACCACAGAGACCCGAAACAGGATATAGACTTACATTATAATAAGAACAAGTTTTGATAGAACTGAAGAGCTTCCTGATTATAAATGAGATTTAACTAGACTAGACTGCTAAGGTCATTCCTTTATTCAAAACATTTTTTTTCTTTTTTTTAACCACATGAAGGTTAAAATAGTTGGCCTAATTTTCCAAGTAATTTGTAATCTTTCTAACCCAGCTTTCCCCACCGTTCATCAGCATTAACTGTCTGTCCCAAACAGACTTTATCTGTGCCTCAGAACCACATCAGACTTCTTTCTGGCTCTGCACCTTGAGTCTAGGATACTCACTTCTTTCCAGGTGTCTGGGTCCACCTAACTCCTAGTTCCATCTGTTCTGTTAGCCTAATCTTCCTTGATTTCCCCTTCTTAGACCAATGTAGCATTTACAGAGGGTACATTTAATTTTTCCTAATTCCCTCTTGACTCATATAAATTATTTTTTTCTCACTTACATTAATTCGTATCTCTCTTTTTTTCTTTTTTTTGGGGGGGGGCACACCCGCAGCATATGGAAGTTCCTGGGCTAGGGGTTGAATCAGAGCTGTATCTGCCAGTCTATGCCACAGCCACAGCAACTTGAGATCCGAGGCATGTCTGTAACCTGCACCACAGCTCACAGCAGCGCAGGATCCCCAACCACTGAGTGAGGCCAGGGATCAAACCTGCATCCTCATGGACACTAGTCAGATTCGTTTCTGCTCTGCCACAAGGGAAACTCAGTCTCCTTCTATATTGATATCTCCTTGAGAGCAAAACGTACATTTTCCAGTCTTCATATCTGACATTGTCTTATCAGGTACCCACTAAATGGAAGCTGTTTTACATCTAAGTAGTTCTGAGTAAGATTACTGCCCAGTAAAGAGACAGCTACTCAATAAGTCATTATTTAGCTGCCTGTGAAGTCCTTAGTTTGGGAGATCTTTAAATAAAATTAATGAACCGGGAGTTCCCGTCGTGGCTCAGTGGTTAACGAATCCAACTAGGAACTATGAGGTTGCGGGTTTGATCCCTGGCCTTGCTCAGTGGGTTCAGGATCCGGCATTGCCGTGAGCTGTGGTGTAGGTTGCAGATGCGGCTCGGATCCCACGTTGCTGTGGCTGTGGCGAAGGCCGGCAGCTACAGCTCCTGTTGGACCCCTAGCCTGGGAACCTCCATATGCCGCAGGTGCAGCCCTAGATAAGGCAAAAAGACAAAAAAAAAAAATTAATGAACTAGTTAGATGAATTTTGAAGTCCCTCTGATTAGTAATTGAAGATTAAGCCTTCCCTGGTGGCTCAGCAGGTCAAGGGTCCAGCTTTGTCACTGATGTGCCTCTGGTTACTGCTGTGGTGTGGGTTCAGTCCCTGGCCCGTGAACTATTGCATGCTTCAGGCACAGCCAAAGGAAAAAAAAAAGCCGTAATTAAAGATTCAGATGGGAGTTCCCATCATGGCTCAGTGCTTAATGAATCCAACTAGGAACCATGAGGTTGCGGGTTCGATCCTTGGCCTTACTCAGTGGGTTAAGGATCCAGCATTGCCATGAGCTGTGGTGTATGTTGCAGACGCAGCTTGGATCCCGAGTTACTGTGGCTATGGCGAAGGCCGGCAGCTACAGCTCCTGTTAGACCCCTAGCCTGGGAACCTCCACATGCCATGGGTGCGGCCCTAGATAAGGAAAAAAAAAAAAAGATTCGGATGATGCAAAGCTATAAAGACCATGTTAAGAATCTAGACTGGTTTCTTTTAGAAAATATGGGAAGCTTTCTTATATATAGAATTTTTCATTGTATGGAATAATTCATTTGAAAAATATTTATTGAACACCTACTGCATATCAGGCACAACAAGTTCTGACATATATATTCAGCAATGCAGAATTGTGCCTGTGCTTACAGAGTTTATAATCTAGTAGAGAAGTACTGAGTGGAAAGAGTGAAATGATCCAGCTCTTGGTGACAGAGAAAATTAGGAGGCAGACGTTTTTGGTTTTGCTTCTTTTTAAAGTTCAAAGGAATAAAACTGCCAAAGATATATTGTTGGCTTTGGCAAGGACCTAGTGTTCATTTTATGCTCATTTATTTGCTCTTTTTTTGGGGGGTGGGTGCACCCATGGTATGTGGAACTTCATGGGCCAGGGATTGAACTCATGCCACAGCAGTGACCCAAGTAACTGCAGTGATGACCCTGAATCCTTAACCCACTGTGCCACAAGGGAACTCCTATCTACTCTTTTATTGCAACTTATATTGCAATACTTTTTAAGTGAAATTGATCATAATGTGTGAGTTTTCTGATTGTGGTTCATCACAGATAACTAAAATACGGAGTTCCTGTCGTGGCTCAGTGGTTAATGAATCTGACTAGGAACCATGAGGTTGTGGGTTCGATCCCTGGCCTTGCTCAGTGGGTTAAGGATCTGGCGTTGCCGTGAGCTGTGGTGTAAGTTGCAGACGCTGCTCAGATTCTGCATTGCTGTGGCTGTGGTGAAGGCCAGCAGCTACAGCTCCCGTTAGACCCCTAGCCTGGGAACCTCCCTATGCCACAAGTGTGGCCCTAGATAAGGCAAAAAGACAAAAAAAAAAAAGCTAAAATACATTTACTTTCTTCTTGTGGACAGTACTGGCATGACATTACTTTCCTTAAAGTTAGGCAGGTTTTCAAGGACCTACCTACTGTATAGCACAGGGTAATCAATACTGCATAATAACCTATATGGGAAAAGAATCTGAAAAAGAATGGCTATATGTATAACTGATTTACTTTGCTATGCACCTGAAACTAACAACTTTCTAAGTCAACTGTACTCCAATAAAATTTATATTAAAAAAGACAAATTTTTAGGGAATTGGTATGCTGAAGATTACGAATAATACTGTGAATTTTTGTAATGTTTAATAGCTAACGTTTACAGTGCTATATTAAGCACTTTAGTGTATTAATTCATTCAATGCCCATAGCAACCTATGAGATAGATGCTACTATTATATTCATTTTACAGATGAAGAAGCTGACACACAGAGTTAATTAAATAACTTGCTCAAAATCAAACACTAAGTAGGATGCAGATTTGAACCCAGGTTCCAGCACACTTAATTGCTGTAAAGTATAACAAAGGGCATTCAAGATATCTCAAGGTACTATTACATTCAATTCCCATGAGAATCAAATGGAGTTGGCAAAACATATGCTAACTTTTTCGTTTTATGGATGGGGAAACTAAACCTATGAGAAGTTATTCTGTGCTTTGTCCTTGGTCACCCAGGGCCTTTTAGTGGGATAATTCCTCATTCCTTATGGGAATTCAGGTTGTTGTTGTTGTCTGCCCCACAGCATATGGAATTCCTGGGCCAAGGATCAGATCTAAGCTCTGGTTGCAACCTAAGCCAAAGCTGTGGCAATGCAGGACCCTTAACCCACTGTGCCCTGTGCAAGACCAGGGACCGAACCTGGGTTCCAGCACTCCTAAGATGCCGCCAATTCCATTGCCCCACAGCGGGAATTCCTTGAGTTCAGTTTTGATTGAATCAGAGCAAAAAGAAACATTTTGGGAACAAATCATAAATCATCTAGGAGTTCCCATTGTGGCTCAGCAGAAATGAACCCAACAAGTATCCATGAGGTTGCGGGTTCAATCCCTGGCCTCACTCAGTGGGTTAAGGATCTGGCATTGCCGGGAGCTGTGGTGTAGGTCGAAAACACAGCTCAGATCTGGCCTTGCAGTGGCTGTGATGTAGGCTGGCAGGTATAGCTGTAACTGAGCCCCTAGGCTGGGAATTTCCATATGCCGTGGGTGCAGCCCTAAAAAGCAATAAAAAGAAAAGAAAAGAAAAATCATCTAAAGCCTCACCCTTACTATTCAGTGCCTGACTTCACATACTACTTCCCAAACCTGCCTCTGTTCTGTTGGAAATGCTGAAGAGCATTGTTAGCTAACATGTGAAAGAAGACAAACACATTTTTAGAAAATCAATAAAAAGATGTAAGATTAATGGCTAATTAGACTCATCTTTCTCCAGTTAATCCAGAGTCAACTTTTACATACTCTTTTCTTTGTATTGGTACTTTATCTCTGCTACACATACGTAATTTCCCCTACATATTTAAAATGTTTATATATTTTTGCATATATATATATATATAAATATATATATATATAAGCTTTTGACTCAAAATGTATGTGTGTTATATACACACATGCACACAGTGACTTCAGAAGTCAGCAGGCTAAACAGATCAGTAATTACTGAATGGTGATATTTTAGTATAGAATTCTGAACATGAAACATTTATAAATCCAAGATTTTAAAATGATTTATTCAAAGGAATATATTGTTTCCTCTCCCTCCCAGCTTTGAGATAGGTGGAAACCATCTTTATTTCATGTATTAAGTGCTTTATTTAGATTGTTCATGTTCACATTCACATTTGAGAAAACAAGATTGAGGTCTTATTTCATTGATACTGAGGAATTGCTGGGATTTTTTAGGTGTGATAATGGTATTTTGTTTACATTAAGAAAAAGAATCCTGGAGTTCCCATTGTAGCTCAGCAGAAACGAATCTGACTAGGAACCATGAGCTTGCGGGTTCAATCCCTGGCCTCGCTCAGTGGGTTAAGGATCTGGCATTGCTGTGAGCTGTGATGTGGGTGGCAGATGCGACTCAGATACCACGTTGCTGTGGCTGTGGCGTAGGCCAGCAGCTGTAGCTCCGATTAGATTCCTAGCCTGGGAACCTCCACATGCCACAGGTACGGCCCTAAAATGACAAAAGACAAAAAGAAAAAAGAATCCTTATCTTAGCGATGCATACTACAATATGTGTAAAATTATGTCTGGGATTTCCTTCAAAAATAATATGAAAAAGAGAAATAGATGAGGGTAAAGAAAAAACAAAATTGAAGTTCCCGTTGTGGCAGAGCGGAAGCAAATCCGACTAGGAAACTTGAGGTTGAGGGTTCAATCCCTGGCTTGCTCAGTGGGTTAAGGATTTGGCGTTGCCGTGAGCTGTGATGTAGGTTGAAGACTCAGACCTGGCTTTGCTGTGGCTGTGGTATAGGCCGGCAGACGTAGCTCCGATTTGACCCCTAGCCTGGGAACCTCCATATGCCGCAGGTGCAGCCCTAAAAAAGGAAAAAAAAATTGTTCATGGATTGATAATTGTTGGGTTATGGGGATTCAACATACTATTGTGTCCAGAACTTACTGAGTTTTAAACTGTATAAGGAAGTTCCCATTGTGGCTCAGCGGTAATGAACCTGACTAGTATCCATGAGGATGCATGTTCCATCCCTGGCCTCGCTCAGTGGGTTGGGGATTTAGCATTGCCGTGAGCTGTGGTATGGGTCACAGATGCGGCTTGGATCCCAGGTTGCTGTGGCTGTGGTCACAGCAGCTATAGCTCCAGTTTGAGCCCTAGCCAGGGAACTTCGATAGGCTGCATGTGCAGCCCTAAAAAGCAAAAACAAATAAATAGAGAAACTATATCATTTGGCCTTCATAAAAGAAATTCATTCGAAAAGGAAAGCATTTATTTTGCAGTAATGTAAAGGGGGGTGTTCCCGTTGTGGCGCAGCGGAAACGAATCTGACTAGTATCCATGAGGATGTGGGTTTGATCCCAGGCCTCGCTCAGTGGGCTGGGGATTTGGCATTGCTGTGGCTTTGGCATAGGCCAGCAGCTTTAGCTCTGATTCGATTCCTAGCCTGGGAACTTCCATATGTTGCTGCGCTAAAAAGCAAAAAAGTAAAAATTAAAAAAAATAATGTAGGAGTTCCCGTTGTGGCTCAGTGGTTAACGAATCCGACTAGGAACCATGAGGTTGCAGGTTCGATCCCTGGCCTTGCTCAGTGGGTTAAGGATCAGGCGTTGCCTTGAGCTGTGGTGTAGGTTGCAGACGCGGCTCGGATCCCTCGTAGCTGTGTCTGTGGTGTAGGCTGGCGGCTACAGCTCCAATTAGACCCCTGAGCCTGGTAACTTCCATATGCCATGGGTGTGGCCCTAGAAAAGGCCAAAAGACAAAAAAAAAAGAAAAGAAAAGAAAAAATAAATTTAAATTGATTGAAAGCAGTTAAATATTCAGTTCCTCAAGTCCCACTGGCATAATAGCTGCATGTTACTCAAGTCACACTAGCATGATAGCTGCATGTTCCTGGTGACATGCAACTATATTAGATGGTGCAGATTATTGAACATTTCCATCATCACAGAAAGTTCTTTTAGACCAACACTGCCTAAAAACATACCTGATTGTCTAGACTAAAATTGCAAATTAGAGTCCAAATGGATGATATGAGTGGACTTAAATTCTCCCATCACTATAAAATAGAACATTTAGTATGGGTTTAATAAGCATGCAGTTTTTCAACTGAGAAATAATTCAACTGTCCTGCTCTTTTATGGTAGTGGAATAGAGTGGCCTTGATTTTTCCTTTTTCTTTAAAATTTCTATCTTAACATCTTTACAATTTGGTAGTAATTAATTTCCTACTTGGATCTGTACTAAAAATAAGCACAAAGCTTAGTAACAAAGGTAAAAATAGATTAAAGTCTTTTACTGTATATACTTAATAATATGTTCTTTTGGTTTTTTGTATTTTGGTTTTTTTTTTTTTTTTTTTTTGCTTTTTAGGGCTGTACCCGCAGCTTATGGAGGTTTCCAAACTGGGGGTCTAATCAGGGCTATAGCTGCTGGCCTACACCACAGCCTCAGCAACGCCAGATCCGAGCCGTGTCTGTGACCTACACCACAGCTCACGGCAACGCCAGATCCTTAAGCCACTGAGCAAGGCCAGGGGTCAAACCAGCAACCTCATGGTTCCTAGTTGGATTCGTTCTGCTGTGCCACGACAGGAACTCCTAGTAATATATATTCTTTATACTTATTTTCCTCACCTGGCACAGGTAGAAGAGTCTGCCATGATGGGAGTAAGTGGCTATGTGGAGTATCTCCGAGAGCAGGAAGTATCTGAGCGATGGTTCCGGTACAACCCTCGTCTCACCTGCATCTACTGCGCCAAATCTTTCAATCAGAAGGGGAGCCTGGACCGCCACATGCGCCTGCATATGGGGATCACACCATTCGTCTGCCGCATGTGTGGCAAGAAGTATACCCGGAAAGATCAGCTGGAGTATCACATCCGCAAGCACACAGGCAACAAACCCTTTCATTGTCATGTTTGTGGCAAAAGTTTCCCCTTCCAGGCCATCTTGAATCAGCACTTTCGCAAAAACCACCCTGGCTGTATACCCCTGGAGGGACCTCACAGCATCTCCCCCGAAACAACTGTCACGTCTCGAGGACAGGCTGAGGAAGAGTCTCCTTCTCAAGAAGAGACAGTTGCCTCTGGGGAAACCGCCCAGGGCTCTGTTTCCACTACTGGGCCAGATTGAAACATCGAGGGGGAGGGGGCAGACCCTCTTCCCCTTTGGGCCGTAAGTAGCCAGCATCAGGACCACAGGCTGGTACTTAAATTCACAAAATGCCACATCACCAGATCAGAAGATGCTCCCAAGATGTTGCCAAACTAGAGGATCAGCAGCATACACAAAGCACTAGAGGCTCTTCTCCCCTCCTCACCTCACACTTCAGAAAATAATCAAGAAAATAATCACACCTTTCTAATTCAGGGATAAACAGCCTTGGTTTGTTAACTTTATAAAAAAAAAAGTTTTTTTAACAAAACAGTGATAAATGATCATTTATCTACCAGTCATGTTTGAACACTGTACTCTGGTCCATATCATCTGGTCCATTTGGGCTATAATTGCCCAGATCTAAAAATTGAAGCAGGAGCTTTTGTCATCTGAACCAGCCAGCCAGAAGAGAGAAGGAAGTAATCATGATGGTCATGATGAAGGGAATTTTTCTTCTTCCTTCCTTGCCAGAACAAGCAGTTTCATATTTCAAGAAGAAGGGGGGAAAAAAGAATCCTAGTGGTTCTTTTTGTTTTGAAAGGTTAGACTTAATCTTTGCCCTGACAAGGCATCTGATACTTTGCCTGATTGTTTCATGTAAGCAGCCGTCTTGGAGCAGTATTCTAATGGGCAGCATCACCTGAAGCACTTTAGGCAACTGGAAGTGAAATGAGCAGCAGAGTGTTTGCAATAGGTACTCCTGCTTTGGGGAGCTTGAGTGTTGTGCAGAGGAAGAGGGAAGCAGGGAAGAAAATGTTTTTGTTTTACAGTTGTCGAACAGCACTGAGCCGTACTGCAACTTCCTGATTGGTATTGGTAAGCCACAGTGCTTGTATATCTTTGGGTGTTAGGAAATGGCTCTAATCCAGGTGAATTAACATGTAAGGCTGACTACCAAAGTTTCATCCAGTCTCTTTGGCTCCTAGTTTCACATAACAGCAATATTATACATCAGAACGTCACTTTACAGTGAAAGGAGCCTGGATTGTATTTTTAAATCCACAGGCCTCCATATTTGATAACTTTTATATGACATTTTAAACACCTTTTTTCTGCAATATTGTGGTTGAAGAAATTCAACACTATGGTTCTTATTGCAACCACAATTCCATTTCCTTCTACATATGTGATAGTTTATATTTTCAGTCCAATAGAAGAACCTCACTAAATCCATGTCTTGTGTCTGCAAACCTAGTAATTCGTAAACCAACCATCAGCAAATTGTTGATGACTCCAAGAGCTTTGCTTTTTAATAATACACTACAGGGCATTTATCAGAAAACATCATGCACAATCACACTGCAATAAATTGATCAAGGGAACAATTTTGATCAGGTTTGGTTACTTAATCATTCCTAAGATTTTTAAAATGTCAAGGGACCTTTTTGGCAGTTCTGGGTATTTCTGAGATTCTTAATCCAGCACTGAGAGTCAGAAAGAATCTACCAAACATGTAGAGCTTTAGATGCCCTGTCTTGCATGCAGAGGATGAAGGAGAATTATTAAGGGATGCAGGCAAATAGATGCTTACAAGTTACAGTGCAAATAGAAAAGTGAAAAATCTCTAGCTTCTTTTAACTGATCGTTAATTTTTTAAAGAGTATTTAAATATGTAGTATTTTAAGGAATTGTTTTGGTGTTAGATAATTGTAAAAGAGATTTGGGAGAGGGGCTGGTCTTGCCGGCACTGGTGAGCCATTTGTGAGAACGCTAGTAGTGTGCAACTTCCTGAGACTGCTTTGGGTGTGTGGGAAAGTGAATAGGAAAAGAATGGCGATGCTTTGATGATAGGAAGTTAGAATGCAAAGGGTAACTCCTAAGCAATCTGAGACTTGTACGTATAAATACAACTGTACCATATCACTAATGAATGGTTATTTTCTCTTCTGGAAAAACAGAAATGCATCTTTTAATAGGAGTGTAATGATGCTACCATTTGATTAGAGCCTACCCCTAAATGTTGTGTTGAAGCCATATTTTGTCTTCAGAATACATAGGCTATGGCAGCCCGTCTTTAGTTGGGTAACAGCATAGTAAGGTGAAAACTGTCACCTAGCGCTATCCTAGAGACCATCTATGCTCTGTCGCATAGAAAAAGTGGAGTTGAAATTAGACTGAAATCTTTAGGAAAACATTTCAGCTGATAATCAAGGCTTTCAGTAGACAGATTTTGCCATTACTAAATAGGCAGGGAAGTGAGAGGTACAGAATATGCTGCTTTAGATGGAGCTTTTAAGTCTACCAAAAAGAAATTTTGGTAAGTCCATCCTAATTTTGAGAAGTAATATGCTGAAAAGTTCTTTATTGCTCTGTTAGTTTCTTAGATTTTATGTGAGAAAATAGAGCTTTTTAAACTATTACCAAATTATAAAAGTAATTTCTGTAGAGAAACTTTGCAGCATTTGTCAGTACTCCATCCAGGGTTAGCAACAAACATTTTAAGTTAAGTAGGGACCGTCCGATAGATGTGGAAATGCTATGAGTGTTTGGTGGGTTCCCCTCCCTTTCTGTTCACTGCTAATGGGCTTTTGCTGTGTTGATACTGTGACTACGGTGCTTCTTGGTCATCCAGGACCACATTGGCACAATCATGTTTGCTGGTTCTCTCCTCTTAATTGGCCTAGCACAGAGCCATGAAATGCATGAAAATTCAAGCCAGCCTAGCTTTTAAACAAATATAAGTTTCTGAAAGTAATTTCCCTGTTTTAGTTAGAAGAGATATTATTATTCTAAATAACTGTCCAAGATTCTTATCCAGGTTCACTGTGACATTGTCCTTGTTCTTAGCTAACATCACTGTAGGTCATAGGAGTTAGTAATGTGCTACCTGCATTACTGAATAGCTATATTGGTGTGTACACAGAGGATACCTCTCTTAAGGATGTACTAAACAGACTTTAGCTAATGCTGAAAACTCATTACCAAATGGTAACTTGCACGTGTCACCTTGTGAAGAGAACGGCATTAGCAGTGAGAGCTAAACCATCATTAAGTACTTTAATGCCATGAAATAGCGAACACTGGGATTGTTTTCATTTACTGAGTGGCACTTAATAGCAAAGGAGCTACCCAATACTCTCAGCAAAAGAAGAGAGATGATAATATGTTAATCTACTTTGATTCTAAGAGGTACCGTATTCTCTCTCGAAACTCTAATACCAGTTTAAAATATGGCATTGGTGTGAACGGTAATACTGTACTTAGGCAGAAGGCTCTTTCTAATGACTTGTTCTCTCTTTACTCGGAACCATATTTACCTCTGAACTGAGTTGAGTTTATTTTATGTGAGTTGCAAACTACCCCCAAGCCATTCCATTATACCACAGGGCCAAATCTAATCTTGAATATTAGCTCCTGAAGGATAAAGATTGGAAAAGAAGGGAGATATCAGTTAAAGGAGGTTTTCTTGTTATTTTTTTTTCCGGTTCTTTTTACATCATTGAAACAAGGTTTTCCAAAGATGGCATGAGACTAGATAAACCATTTTCCTACTACTTTCATAGTTGAAATCTAGCCTTGGTTGGAAGTGGTCTAATTGGAAGAATGAAATAGTGAACTTCATCCTTTTTCTTTGATCCAGAAAAAAACTTTTGAAAAGTTTTAGCTGTTACCACTAATTTTGTTTTAACTAGTAAAAACTATATTTTGTTTGACTAGAAGATCTGCTTGAAAGAAATGGGTAATGGAAAGGAAATTAAATAGTTGAATAAAGATAGAAATCTTCTTAGTCAAAGTGGAAAGGCATTTAACCAGGGAGGAGTTGGAATTCTGAAAGTTTTTATTTTTTTAGCTATAGCAGATGTGGTTATTTCCTCTTCTCAGATGTCTTCCTTATTTGTATATTTATTCATTTTGTATTTTGGTTGCTGAGATTTAGAAAAGAGATAACTAGCAGTTAAGCCAGGTAAATTCCTTACTTTGAAAGGATGCCCTTTAGCAAGTATATATCTGGATTTAGGAGTTAGATCAAGGTTCAGCAAACCACAGCCCCCAGGCCAAATCCTAAAATCACCTGTGTGTGTAAAGAAAGTGATAGTGTTGAATAGAGCTACACCTCTTCATTTAGGTATTGTTTGTGGCTACTTTCTATACTAGTGGCAGAAGGTGAATACTTGTGACACAGACCACATGGCCTGAAAAGCCTCAAAATATTTGCCCTCTGGCACTTGACAAAAAGTTTGCCAACTCCAGAATTAGATTTGAAAGAATTACACACCCCCACCCCTGGCAATTTGTCACTCCTGCCATTTTGCTTTTATAATAGCTTGGTTGAGGTTTTAAATTCATATTGTCATACATACATCAGTTTCTTGAAAGAGGTTGCCATCTTTTTCTAGATCCTTGTCGCATAACACTTTGCTGTTTCTCGAATCCCATTGCTTTAAATGGTTTAGAGTAGACTTTATGATTTGTCCTTTCTTTAAAGATGCAGATAGATTAAAGTTATGGATGGTAATTGCAGATTTAACAAAGTAATTAAAAAAAATAATTCCTATGCATAATAATGTAGGGTTAAATGTATACCATGTTTACATAAAATACTGTAAAAAAAATAGTGCTTTTATAGGTTTCGCCATTTCTCTGACTTAACATAATGATGGCAAAATGGCAAGAATGAATTTATTTCCACTAGTATTAAGAGTTAATTTCAGTTATGAATAAGTGGTTTGATTTTGATCCCAAGTACTGTTTTTCTAGATTAGAAACCTCTACTCATTTCCTTTATTGTAAATCTTCATTCCTCAAGTAACCTCACTGTTCCATGTGGAGTAGTAAAAAGCCAAAACCCTCCTTTTTTCTTTTTTGTTAATGAATGTTTTAAAATATAATGAAACATCTAAGGGTATTCTTCTTAGGCCTATCTTCTAATTTCTATTATTGTCTCTAATTCTTGGGCCACTATATATTGGTTTTGTGAATGTCTATTCTACTATTCAGATAGCTTATTCATGCCAGACATGGAAAAAAATGGAAGATGTTAGGGTGATAATAAACAGAATTCCTTGCCAGAGGAGAATATAATTGCTCCCCATTTGAAAACAATACATGGACTTCTAAGTTAGATTTATCTGAGCAAAGTGTTCTAGGCCATGCTGATGCAATAGAGTGAGTTTGACTCTTTCTTTTTGTGAGTTCTACCAATACATGCAAAGTTTGAATGTTGTGAGCCACATGGGAAGTCCTGTGCAAAGTTTGGATGAATGACCTAGTTGTGTATATGGCATCTCTCTCTCTTTTATTTTATTTATTTATTTTTTTTGGCTTTTTGTCATTTTAGGGCCGCACCCGCGGCATGTGGAGGTTCCCAGGCTGGGGTCTAATCAGAGCTATAGCTGCAGGCCTATACCACATAGCAACGCAGGATCCGAGCCGTGTCTGCAGCCCGCACCACAGCTCACGGCAATGCCAGATTCTCAACCCACTGAGAGAGGCCAGGGATCGAACCCGCAACCTCATGGTTCCTGGTCGGATTCGCTTCCATTGAGCCACGACGGGAACTCCTGGCATCTCTTCACTAGGCGTTTTATTCTTAAAATTGCCTTTTTTCTTTCTTTTTTAAAATTTTATTGGAGTATAGTTGACTTGCAATGTATTAGTTTCAGGTGTACAGCAGAGTGAATCAGTTATACATATTAAATATATGCATTCTTTTTTCCCATTGAAGTTGCCTTTTTATAAGTTGGTTATTAGGTTTCATATGTTACATCCTCCAAATAATAGATAATTCTCATCTAAAATGTTCTGGAATATTTGCCAAGGTCAGATCTGCCTTGTCTTAGAGCTCTTAGAGTACTAGCGGTTTCTTGAAATTTTGGAGTGCTGCTTTTCTGGTTAATTTGGAATTCTGATTAATCTGGGATATGGGACTTGTGAGAGAAATTGGATTTAGATAGCCCAGTGCATCATTTGCATCCATCTCCATTTAAGGTCTTAGTAATAGATATCATTTAAATATGAATCTGTTGCAAACGATAGTGTTTTCCAAACATTATGACTTCTTTGAAAAGTATCAGTTTTATGTTACTTTGCCTCCTTTGCGTTCTAGTGTCTTTCTGTTTTCATTCTTCTTATTCTTAAGTGGTGCTTTTCCAGGGTCAGTCTTTTTACTTTGCATTAAGTTTTCTTGCTCAAGAGAAGCCAAAGTTGGATATTATGAGTTCTTTCAAATCTGACTTAATTACATCCAAAGTATGCTATAGGAACAATATCAAAACCTGAAAGATATCCATACAGGTATTTTTTTCCCTCAATTGTGAGGAACAGCAGTGACTTTGAAGGAAAATACCTGAAATATGCATTATATTCACAAAGTGCATATATACATATCTTACACCATCCCCATTATCTGTGTAATAAACGCCTCCTATTGTAACATAATTAAGAAAGGTCCTCTAGCTCAGATAGTGGAAGTTTTAAACACAAAGCTAAGTTACAAAGGCAGAGCAGTTAAGGGGGAGGGGAGGAAAGAAACTTTTCTAATGCTTGTTTTTTTTTCTTTTTTGGCCACACCCACGGCATGTCGAGTTCCCAGGTCAGGGATCGAACCTGTACCACAGCAGTGACCCAAGCCACTTCAGTGACGACACTCGTTCCTTAACCCACTGTGTCACAAGAGAATTCCAGTGCTTGCTTTTTTCATGTCTACTCAGTAAGTCCTGTTAAGAAAGCTAGAATTCATCACCCAGTTAAGAGATATTTGTTCAGCATGTCATATGACCAAAGGCACAGTTTAATATACTGTGAATCTTAGAATCTGAATTAATCCAAAATGCCAGAAGTCAAAGTATGGATCTCATGGGAAAATATTTCCTATTCTATGAAATTCTTAATCCTAAGTGGTAGAAAGCATATAGGAGAATCTCTTCCATGAAGTAAATATTAAGTGCTTTTTGGTACCAGACAGTGTGCTTGGAATTTGTATAACAAACTTGACTTTAGACGTAGTTTAGATGTGGCTTCCTATACTTGGGAGTCCTAAACCCACTTGGTTGGAAACTGGATGTGTGCTTTTAAAAGCCTGCACTTTTCACTACAGACATAAAAGATCGAAAAGAAGGGGACAGAATTAACTGTACTAAGTGCTTTAGTGACATAATTACAGTTAATTCACAAAGTAGTCATATGAGGTAGTAACAGTAGTAACTAAAAATAGCTGTCTTTTTTGAGTGTTTACTATGTGCCAGGCACAGTTCTATGTGCTTCAACTTAATTAACTCATCTAATCATTATGACAATCCCAAAATGCTAGATACTGTTATCATCCTCACTATAGAGAGAAAATAATTGAGACACAGAGAGGCTGACCTAGGCACTCTTTCACTAGAGTTGAAACTCCTAATAGACTATGTTGTCTTTAATAGCTGTAATTATACCACATTTTATAGATGAGAAACTATTGAGCCCAAAATTATACAATGGATAAATTGCAGAGCTGATATTTGCCAATCTAATTCCAAAGCTCAGACTGTCTCCAATATATCATGTTAACTCTTATTTAGAAAGAGTTATATTCAAAGTGAACTAGACTACACAATAACCAATAACAGTACTGCTTTTAGTGAACTTTTAATTCAAGAATAAGTGATTGGAAGATTTCTTCATAAGATAATGCAGTTGATCTCTGAGCAGATGTTGCATGGTGAATATTTTCTGGGGATCCTGCCCACCAATTTGGAGGGGTCACCCATTTGGCAGACCTAATTGTGAATGAGTGATGGAGTTACTACCAAGGCAAAAATTGAGAGGTAGCATTCCAGTTATCTATTGCTGTGTAACTAACTGTCCTAAGCCGCAGTGATTTAAAACAACAACTACTTTATGTATTTCATGATATTGTGAATCAGAAATTCAGGAAGGGCTTATCCAGGCAATTTCTTGCTCCTTGTGGTGACAATTCAGGTCACCTGGTAGTGTTCAGGAGCTGGTTGGATTGATCCGGAGAGTCCAAGATGACTTCACAATCCTGACACCTTGGCAGGGAAGGCTAGAAGTCTAGACCCAGCAGGCCTTCTCTTCCTCTGGGGAGTCTCAGGGACTCCCTATCTGATCTCTCCATCAGAGACTTCAGACTTACAGAATGGCAGCTCAGGCCTCAGACTGGACAGAAGGAGCCAGTCCTCTTATTTAAATGCCTGGCCCAGAGCTATCAGAGTCACCACACTATTGATCAAAAAAGTCACAGGTCAGCCAAAATTCAAGGGGAGAGGAAATACCTTACCACTTGATGGAAGATAATGTCAAGGATTTGGGGCCACTTTTAATCCGTTATAGGTAACATTGAATTTACCTCCTGTGTATTCATTTAGGTCAGTTGTTTGTGCCATAAAAACCATTTCTTACATCTGTCGTGGGTCAGAAAAGAAGCTAAAGGAGAATGAGACAAATATCTGGAGCAGATTTCAGTAGCTTCCTACCCCCGAGTTGCATTTATCTTACAGCAAAATTTCCATTTTTTTCTTTTGTTCCAGGTTCCAAATTGTGAGCATTTGCTTTTTCTTTTTTCTTCCTGTGAAAACACAGTAAATGTATATGCTAAACCAAGAATATACTCCAAAGGAATAAAAATCTTAACTGTTAAAGGTCTTGGTTTATTAGAGATGTCAGCTGTATTTTAAGTTTACAAGTAGGCAGCAATTGCTGTGATATGGAAAAATGTATATGGACGCTATATTTCTTTCAACAGGAGCTTCTGTTGAGTAGCTAGATGGATTATATTCTTAAAATAAATGAAAGTTTTTCCTGTGTATCCTAAATATCTTTACAGATTTGTGCTAGAAGGTGAGTGGGTTCATTCTGTTTCCGCTACTTTTCATATGGAAAAATCAGTCTATTGCCCAATTTTATATTCTGTTACTCTCCCCCACCCCCAGTCTTTTTAGGGCCACACCCACGGCATATTGAATTTCCCAGGCTAGGGGTCAAATCTGAGCTACAGCTGCCACCTACACCACAGCTGCCACCTACACCACAACTGCAGCAGTGTGGGATCCAAGCGGCATCTGCAGTCTGCGCCACAGCTTTCAGCAACGCTGGATCCTTAATCACTGAGTGAGGCCAGAAATCGAACCCTCATCCTTATGGATACTAGTCAGGTTCTTAACCTAAGCCACAACAGGAACTCCCTGTTAATCCCTTAAAATTAGCAGTTACTACCAGCTTCTGTTATCTAAAATAACAGATCATTGAAGTTTTTGGTAAGATTTGTCAAATTTAGGATACTTTAAACTCCTGCTGGCTTATAAGTAGACTTTTATTGCCTTCAGAAGAAATAAGGGCAGAGAATATATTCTGCTTTAAAAATAATCATCCCCAGAGTTCCCGTCGTGGCGCAGCGGTTAACGAATCCGACTAGGAACCATGAGGTTGCGGGTTCGATCCCTGGCCTTGCTCAGTGGGTTGGCGATCTGGCATTGCCTTGAGCTGTGGTGTAGGTCGCAAATGTGGCTCGGATCCTGCGTTGCTGTGGCTGTGGTACAGGCCGGTGGCTACAGCTCCGATTGGACCCCTAACCTGGGAACCTCCACATGCCGTGGGTATGGCCCTAAAATGACAAAAAAAAAAGTAAATAAATAAAAATAATCATCCCCAAAACAGTACACTTTCTAAGAAGAAAGGCTTGGTACTATTTATCCATTCCATGTGCAGTGGTTTCCTAGAGAATTAGTTGTGAGGGCTTCTTGCTGGTCATTCCCAATTATCATATAGTGAAGAGGTCCTAGGTCAGGCCTCAGGAGTTGCAAATACAGGAAATGAAAGGGGTATTCAGGACTGAAGACTTAATTTAGGACTCTAGAAAATGCTGGGAAGGAAAAAAAGGCTTTGGCATTTTTAATTGAGTAACCAGGGATAGAATGTTTGAGTCATTTAGGCATCAGGATTAATTAGATTTTTACCATATAAAGATTGGGGAAAACTTTGATGAATAAAAATAAATGAAACCTGGAGTTCCTGTCGTGGCTCAGTGGTTAACGAATTTGACTAGAAACCATGAGGTTGCGGGTTCGATCCCTGGACTTGCTCAGTGGGTTAAGGTTCCGGCGTTGCTGTGAGCTGGTATAGGTTGGTATAGGTGGTATAGGTTGCAGACACAGCTCGGATCCCATGTTGCTGTGGCTGTGGCGAAGGCCGGCAGTTACAGCTCCTGTTAGACCCCTAGCCTGGGAACCTCCATATGCCGCGGGGGCAGCCCAAGTAAGGGAAAAAGACAAAAAATAAAAAATAAATGAACCTTGGAAGTTCCCATTTGGGCTCAGCTGTAATGAATCCAACTTAGCATCCGTGAGGATGTGAATTCAATCCCTGCTTGGCCCTGCTCAGTGGATTAAGGATCCCGTGTTGCTGTAGGGATGGTGTAAGTTGCAGACCTGTCTCACATTTGGCGTTGCTGTGGCAGTGGCACAGGCCAGCAGCTGCAGCTCTGATCTGACACCTAGCCTGGGAACTTACATATGCCAAGGTGTGGCTATAAAAAATAAAAGAAAAACAAAAAGAGGGAGTCCCCCTTGTGACTCAGTGGTAACAAACCCGACTGGTATCTATGAGGAAGAGGGTTTGATCCCTGGCCTCACCCAGTGGGTTAAGGATCCAGTGTTGCTGTGAGTTGTGGCGTTGCAGATGTGGCTTGGATCTGGTGTTGCTGTGGCTGTGGCATAGGCCAGCAGCTGCAGCTCTGATTTGACCCCTAGCCTGGGAACTTCCATATGCCGTGGGTGTGGCCCTAAAAAGACAAAAGAAAAAGAAAAAAAATATTATCAGTCTGGCTTCAGTGCTGAGAAATGAGTATAGAGGAGCAAGAGAAGATACATGGAGACCAGTTAGAAAATTAGATAAAAGATGTTGGTAGTTTGAAATAGAAAAATAAATAAGCCTTAACATTTTCTTTTTGATCCATATTTCCACTCTGCTGTACCTCAAAGTCTTCTCTTTGTGACAGAGAAAGCCTTTGAAAATGTATTCCCAGGAAGTGAAAAATTGGTTGTAGGTATATTTGCCATAAGCATCCTTGCCATAGAGATCTTTGCTGTAAGCATTTTCACTTCATTACTAATTTTCCATATGGCAATTTTGCCATAAAAGATAAAATAATGAAAAATAAAAGAGGGACATTAAAAAGGGCATAATGAAATGTGAAAAATTAATAAAAGAGACTTTATTGCACAATGTGAAACATTTAATACTTGAATACATCTAAAATGTGTGTAGATTCATGGTAGTCCTGCACAAAGAACTGATTTTTATTTTGTGGGTTGTACCTAAGCACTTATCTCACAGGTCTTTCATTCATAGTATATTTACTTTTTTTTCTCTTGTTGATTCTCCTTACTCAGCATTGCACTTTTTCTTTTTGCTTAAGTTTCTTACTTCATTAAGAGAGGTATTGGTTTCTGAACACCAGGATGCATGTCTGTAACTGAGCTTTGTATCACATTTTGAAAGCCTCTGCAGTTTGTTCTTGGCATCTTGTCACATGTCTGTTTATAGATGTTCCAAAGTTCTGTGGGAAGTGTGGCTTAACTCTGCACCTTTGAGGCTTTTGTCTTTTTTATCCTCCAATGTAGTGTGTTTCAAAATAAGAAACCAACTCGGGGGTAAATCGTCATCTCTCAGCTCAATAAAGCCATCAATAATATCACTAACTGGAAGAAATGCTAACACATTTCAACCAGTCAAAAGCAAACTGTCAAGCCAAAAACTGTCATCAGTTATTTTATCTTTTGTGCAAAACTGTCTTAGAGCCAATTAGTTATGCTGCAAAAATGTTTTTGGCAAAGACACTTGTAGTGAAAATACCGGACTCTAAAAATCTTCAATAATCTATGGAGATGTCTCTCGTTTGGTGTCTTATAGCTCTTTGACCCTCCTCTAGATCTTCTGTGCCTCTTAAGTTTGAAATCATCTGATGGTTGCACAAAAACTAAGTACAGTTGACTCTTGAACAATGTAGGAGTTAGGGCACCAACACTCTGCAAGTAGAAAATCCACCTATAATTTATAGTTGGCCTCTGAATCTGTGGTTACTTTTGCATCAGGGATTCAACCAACTGCTGATTGATTGTGTAGTGCTGTAGTTTTTACTATTGAAAAAAGCCAGGTATAAATGCAGTTCAAACCCATGTTGGTCAAGAGTCAACTGTACTGTGGTCTTGAATTACAAAAGAGAACAAAGTCAGAAGAAAGGGAAGCTATAGATTGACAAAATATTTATGCTTTCTTTTCAGCATCACGACTCTAAACCATTTCAAGCCAATCACAGCAGCGTGAGTGAGTAGAAATTCCGCAAGGTTTAGCACATCTTAAAACAGATGTATTTGACATATTTGAAGATGATCTCTACTGAGTTTCCTATAAGTTAATAGAATCCTAACTATAGCGGTTCTTTAAGAACCACTGCAAAATAGAATTACAACACAGGGAACAAAGCTTAAAATGTGTTTCCTCTGGAAGCCAAGAAAGCAGGTGTCACTAAGAGTGTGGCCGGAATCCATCTCTAGAATGGCTATCAGTCAGATAGCAAAGGTACTTAGAATTTATATGGTATTTGATATTTTTACAAAAATGATTTTAAATCATGTAACTTGAAGGTTTAGAAAATGAGCCTGTTTTCTTTTTGGAAAACTGGCCCCCAAAATAACACTAATATAATTCAATTGTATATGCATGTGCATTGAACAGAGTGGTATTCTAAAGATATGGAAATAACTTTTGTGGGAAGTTTGGCTATTTTCTTAATATCTTTTTTCATAAATGTATGTTTATAAATATATTTACTCACCCACTATGACCTTGGTAGCTTTAGAAGCATTTTGTTAGCTGTATCATTGATTATAAAAATCAAATTCTTGGCATAGTAGACTATGAGAGCTTTTTGTTGCTTTGTATTTTGGCTAAAAAATTTATTTCTTGCACTTTCTATTTATAAAGATGTTGTAACATATTGCACCCACTTAGTGCAGCTATTCTTTAGAGACAAAAGATGTAGGTGTAGGCGTTAAAGTGGAATGTATGTTTAAAAGCTTGACAAAAGGAGGGATCTCAAAAGAACAAACTTGGCTTGAGTCTACCTGAGAAAAGCTGGGGGATAACGTAAAATTTAGATTGAAAGTAGCTGTTGGGATAGGCGTGCTATTGCTGCAAGTTGCAGTATTGTTGTGAGTTGCCAGCTATGTGTATGTGATTTTATGTATGTATGAGGAAAAGGTGTCTCATGAAGGCAGATAAGTCAGTGTAGAAAATTCTACCTCCCAGTAAAGACTGAGAATATTCCAAGATTGCCCTGTTCCCCCCTGGGCAGGAGGTTGGATTCCTCAGCCACTGCCCACCCCATTCTCTTTTGTACTCACTTCAGCTCCTCTACCTCTGAGCACTTGGCTGAAGATAGAGTGTAGCTTTCTGTAGCAAGCAGAGGAAAGCCAGACCCAAAATATACAGGCTGCAGTATCTCACTTCTCCTTGTCATGTCTAGATGTTACTGTTTGGTTTTGTTGCCCAAATCAAACAGTGTCAGAACACTTGGGTTCAGTGCTTCCCCAAGCCCCCACCCACCCATTTGTTTCATCTACAGCATGCAGAAGCTCCCAGGCCAGGGATTGAACCCGAGCCACAGCAGTGAGGATGCTAAGTCCTTAACTGCTAGGTCACCAGGGAACTCTGGGTTTAGTGCTTTCATCCCTGGCTTCTGTTTGGCAAGAGTAGCCCGTGGAAGTGGAGTCTTTCTGTTGTTTTTAAAGATACACTCAACTCCTTTGAACGATGTGAAAAATTTGTTTGAATCCTGAGTTATTTTATTTTTAATTGACATTTGCAGTCCATTTTCGAGGACTGGAATAGCAACCATATTTTCCTGATAGCCTTCTGCCTCTATCTTGACATGGAGGTATGCATGACATGGATTTTTGGATGATCTGTTTTGCTCTTAGAAACTATGGAGAGAGATATTTCTGCTTTTGATGCTAACACAGTTATCATAGTCAAGACGGCTTCATGTGAATGTGTGCGTGTCAGGAAATTCAGTTTCAGTAGTGCGGTACCACTAGGCAGGCCATCAAATCTTTAAACCCAGTCGTAGCGCTCAACTGATTTGCCGTTTGGGGCACTGGTACACTGAACCAAGTCAGGTTACCTACCTTTTGAACATTTGTTATAGCTGAGGAAGAACTGCCAGGGCTTAAATAAATGTCCTGGTATGCTTTCCACGTTTTTCATTCTAAAGCACTGGCTGGTTCCAATATCCAAACAGGGATTCTCTGGTTAAGAGTGAAAATGAGAGAGTGATCCATTTTCAGATTTTTAGAGGTTGGCATCTGTCTTATAGGTACTAGCTAAGTATTTACTTCCCTGGTTACTGGGTAGGTAAAGCAACAACGCAGTCAGTGTGAAATTTCCAATGAGACAAACAGTACTTATTGGTGACAACTGATACAGTAACCTTTGCCCAAATACAGTATGAATTCTGTAGGATAAGGCAGTAAAATCTATTCACCACAACTGTTTTTTTTTCTTCTTTATTTCTCTCTCTCTCTCTCTCTTTTTTTTTTTTCTTTCCTTTTGCTTTTTAGGGCTGCACCTGCGGCATATGGAAGTTCCCAGGGTAGGGGTCAAATCAGAGCAGTAGCTGCCGGCCTACCCCACAGCCACAGCAACCCGCTGAGCGAGGCCAAGTATCAAACCTGTATCCTCATGGATACCAGTTGGGTTTGTTACCACTGAGCCACTACAGGAACTGTTTTTTTTTTTTTTTTTCTAACTATAGAATAATTGTCAGTTTATAAGCCTTGCTCCTACTATCCTAGACTCAGGAGTTAACTCCTGCTTAGGAAAATTCTTCCTTCTGGGCTTTTGTTTGTACCCAGAGACTTAGTCTAGGCCTATTCCAAGATGTCTTGCTACAAACACATACTTCAGGTGCAGTTTTACCTAAACCAGTAATATGTTATCAGCAGTGCAGCCTATTACAGCCAAAGTGACTTATTGAATTATAAAACAAAAAAGTGAGAAATGCCTAGGTAATTTCTTTGAGGCATGACAAATCTACGAATCTAGGAAGAAGCGTAGAGTCTAATCTTTCTTCCATCTGGCTTGGGTGAACACTGGCCTTAATGCTTTCTGTTATAGAGCCAGTTGACCTAGGCAAGTAGTTCTCCATTCTGGATCCACATAAAAATCACTTGGGACATTTAAAAAATTACTGATGCCTGGGGCCTCCTCCAGACATTCACGTTTAATTGGCCTACTGTGCAACCTGAGCTTTAAAGGCTCCCTAGCTGACTGTAATGGGCAGCCCAGGTTGAGAATCATTGTTTATCTAGATAGTCCTGAGTGGTCTTTGGCAGGCTAACATCCACCCCGTTCTCTTTTTGTCATAAGATGCCCTTATTGGTATCCCAGGCATGGCTCTGAATTTAAGACTTAGAGTAGGTCAAGGCCCAAGTAGTAAAATGAATCATCCATTTGTCCTCAGAGTGATTCTGTAGAGATGTTGCCATCCATCCAGTTTCTTCTCTATACCAAATGCAAAGTGTGCGCATGTAAGCAAAACAGATTCCCAAGGTCTGCTCCCTAGAATCCTCTTTCCCTTGCATATGTGATTTGAGTAGAGATTTGTCAACTCTGCTAGCTAAAATAGAGCACTTGAACTTGTTAAAAAGAGCCAACCCTAAGCCACCTAGGGTGATTTTTGTAGAATAACTAGGTAATATCATTAATGAAGAAAAAGAAGCTCCTTCCTGGGGTGATGGTGATACATTTGGTTATTTGTCTCTCAGTCTGTCTTCTAAGTGGGATTTAGAAGTAGAGACTTTCACTCTTCCTTATTTCTTTGTGAATTAAATGCACTAGCTAAGGCATAAATATTTCTGAATATTATATGAAATGTGAAATGTGTCATTTTAGCATCTTTGTTACAGGATGTCAAAGACCTAACCCAGTAATTCCCAAATGAGGTTCCATATCTTTCATTCTCTTATCCCAGGTATAAAGATACTTGGCCGTGGCAACCTCTCTCATGGTAATGGGGAGGGGAGAACTGTTTGATTACCGTTAAGAAAGTGAGAACCACTGTTCATACTAGCTACCAAGTGACTTCTAGTTCATGAAAGAAATTTCTGTTTAAGGGCAAGTTCAAATATAGCAATCTCTCTTCTGAGAGAATTCTGGGCAGTGTAAGAATTTTCATTCATATTACCTAAAAATAATCGATAATTTAAATTTCAAGTAGGTGATGTGTTCGAGAAGAAAAAGTGGGTCCAAGAGAAGACTGTTAGTGCAGAGGACTGAATTACCATCAGGCTATGACATTTCATTAGAATAAATTAAGGCCTGGCTATTTGCTTAGCATGTATATGCTTTAATGTCAGAAAAAATGCTTCTTATGCCTTATAAAATTGTTAAGGCTTCCTAATATTGGGTGGCATAGAAAAGCAATAGCCTTTGCGACTTGTTTGCATCCAGCACAGTAGCCCATTAGGGTTTCCATACTGAGGACCATTGAGGAGTACTGTGAAACATTATTGAACTTTATGCGACCGTACTGCACTGGATTTTAAGATATTGGGCAGGAGAGTAGAGGAGGAGGATGGGGAAGTAATGGTTAAAAAAAAAATTTATATAGAAACGTGTACGTGCTTTATTTTATACAAAGGATGAACAAATTCTCTATCAGGAATTCTGTATCAGAACTGTGAAGTCTGGCCAAGTTCTTCTGTCCTACTGATTGACTTGTTGATCCTTCTTAAACCTCTAAGAAATCCTTTCTAAAAGAGCTAAACAAAAGCTAGTCTGTGGTTTCATAACCTGCTCCATCCCCCTACTCGCAACAAAAGAAAAACATTCCTAAACTGTAGGCAAAAGAAATGTCTCAGTCTGTTAACTTTTCATCTTCTATGGTCTGTATTCACAGTTTTAGCCTGTTGCATTATTTTGTGATCTAATGGCAGAACTTAAACAGATCTGCCACATCAGTCAGGAACCTTTGGCTTCTTCTTTAAGGAATATTAAAATCAGAACTCTTCATTTTTTGGCATGTCAGGACAAGTGAATAAAGGGAGAAGTACATTGAAAGAGCACTTAAGATTTCCCTTAGATTCCTGGCTTCTCATAATTTTGGGTGGGGCCCACTTATGCTCTGCCTCTGAGAAGAAAAGACAAGGAGGAGGATTCAAAGATAGGAAAGTCAGTGTAGCCAAAATGTGGTTTTCCTTCAGATGGACATAATCTGAAAGAAATCTGTCCAGCTGTTCTCAATGGTGCTTATATGGTGGGTGACAACTGTCTCCCATCTTCCTGTCCCTGGCACTGTGCCTTCCCACTGGTCACTGTGAAAAGCAGATCACACTGGACTCAGAGGCCAGAATCCAGGACAATTTCCCTTTTCTCATCACTTCATACAGCTAATAATGTAGCATTTTTTTCTCTTTGGAAAATTCTTGGGTTTGTCCCCCAAGAAATAATAAAGCATTTAAAGGACAGCAGAAAATAAGATTCTAGTGGTAGCTATCAAATAAAGAGATTACAGGAAAATTTTACTTCTCCTCAGCTGATACTGATTGATTGTAAGGACCAGCTATGCCTCCTCATCCTGAGTTTCTAAAGGCTACCATAATACAACAGACTTACCTAAATAACATTTTTTCACAACTTGCTAATCAAGAATTCATATTAATAAGACAATCAATTTCTAAAATGTTGTTATCCCTGGAAGGGAATGAGATAAGACTTTTTTAACTATGTAAGAACCTACCAGTCTGTGTTTTGCCTTTGAAAAAACTAACATTTGAGGTTTGTGTCTTTTATCTGAAGCAATTGTTCCATTAATCAAAGATGCCTCAGAAAAGTCAGTGAGCCAGGCCAGCAGTCTCCCACTTTTGAGGGTGCTGGACTGGGTTTGTGCATCTTATTTCCTTAGAGAATATCTGTTTTTATTATTACCTTAATTATAAATACATATATATATAGAAATAGGATTTTCTCTCACCCCACCCTCTTTTAATCATTATCACTTACGTGTAAACCACACCTCCCCCCCACCCCACTTTTACTGAAAAAATGCACTTTAATTCCTAAGGAGAGTGGCTGTTCTTGGCCCTGAAGCCAGATTACTTCAGGAGGAGAATTGAGGAGGGAGAACTCTTGGCAGACCCTGTGAAGTTAACCAAATTCCTTCATGTAAATATACAAATCAACCATTTTTAAGCTGCCCTCACCCCCTGCCAAAGGGAAAAAGAAACAACCAAATTTAAAAGTTCAAAATGCCCACCCTAATTTTAGAAGTTTCACTGGGGAAAATACCCACTCTTAAGTTATTTTCTTGGCTACCAGCTTATCAAAAACTTCTCGGTGGTTTTGTGAGAGTCTGAGATTTTTTTAAAATTAAAAAGTGAAGTGAATACACACAGGCTATAGAATATGATCCTGATTCGTTTCATTTCTAAGTATCAGATTTGTTCTCTCCTTCACTTTGACAGGTGTTCTCAGTCTCTCCTCCTGTAGATTCTGTCCTTTCCCTGATGACAAGCCAATAGTTCTTGGTGGGGTTGCATGTCTCCTAGAGCCCAAGGAGCCCTGTTGTGTCCGGGAAGGGGGGAGGGCAGGAGGGTGGGCAGAGACTGGGGTTGGGGGAGGGAGATTTAGAGGAAGAGTTAAGATAAGGGTTTATATAAGCATATTTAAAGCAGTTTAGCAAAAGCTTTCTCGTTGAACAGCTTTAAGAACAATGTGAATGAAATCTTAGCAACTTGGTTAGTAATCTGAAAAGTCTATTAATGTATACTTGAAATTCTGTTTGTATAAAAATACCTTTTCCTCTTTATTTTAACACTGTGTAAAAGAACATTATGCATGTGAGTGGTTTGAGAATTAAATGGTTTAATATTCAGATCTGAATCTCTGTCTTTTTTGTACATAGAGATTAATTTGTTTAAAATTTTTGGTTTTTAGTATGAGGGCATTACCTAGATTTAAGCTCCCCCTTGCCCCTTCAGGATGCCTACCATCTTTCAAGATGAAGCAGTGACCTACCTCCCTCCTTCACTTTCTTGACCCAGGTATGTTCACTAGTAGAGAACAATTGAAAGTCTCATTTTACCAAATGCCCAGTAGCATCTCTATCCATTTTTCTTTTCCTTGTCTTCATTTCATGTGGCAAAGTCTATTCATAATTGTGAGATATGGGAGTAGTTGTGTTGTATTTATTTTTACTTCTATTCACAAACCAAAATAGGAAGAATTATAAAGAATAACACTTTAACAAGGGTTGGCTACTCTGCCCATAAAGATAATAGTGTTCAGAGCAACTTCCCTTATAAGAACCAGGAAGGGCCTATTGGCCTTGAATGTCACTCTGTTGGGGTTCAGTGAACGGCCAGCGATCCCAATGGCTGTACTTGCTGCTGCTTCACTGCCTTCCTCATTTACCTGCAGGTCAAATAAGAAACAAACTGCTATATTAGCTGCTCTGCGATTCATTACAGGAAGGTAAATCATCCATAGACACAGCAGTTCCTTATAGGCCTTTTGTTTTCCAGTGGAAGTATTCTTAGGTCAGGTTAGGTTCCCTCCAGAACCCTACTTTTAGTCTTTTTTTCATCCACTGAATGATCCACTTATATTTGTCCAAGCCTTGTGCTGAATATGTGCCAGGGTCCAGTCAGATAATCTCAGAAATCTGAACGCATACAAGGTTGTCACATTTCTGGCTTGGCATCATTATACATGGTATTCTATAGATACTTAAAGATTTTGACTCGGTCGGAACACTGCAGAGGTGCTTTCACTCCTGGAACATCACAATCCCAGATATAAATACTGTAAACGGCCATTCAGAAGCTAGGGCCTATGAAAGAAGAGGGTCCTCTGGCTGGATGAGATGTTTCTTGGAGTAACAGGCTAAAATGATTGTATTTGAACTTGCTAACAAGCAGAACCACCACAGGTATATAGGGAGATACCGTTAGAAAGTTTTGCTTGGGGACCCAGAATATCACTAAAACTCTGCCCCTGCCTCTAATGAAAGCAACTTAGATCCCTGTGCTTTGAGGAGCTAGTTGATGATGTTCTCTCTCTCCCTCCATCCCGACCACCTCTCCCTTCCACCTGTACTGTCTGTCTCATGATCATAGCACTGAATAGCACGGAATTTATGAGCAGACTGGAGCTTTTGTAAGACTAGGATCCTTTTATTCAAACCAGACTGTGGTTTTTAATGGCTTCTCAGATCTACAATCGTTTGGGGTCCTGTGTATTGGATTTCCAAGAACCATGGAGGAACCTTGTGTTATTGTTTAGTGGATGTGTTGTTTTTCCTTCCAAAACCATTAATTTAGTACTCATGTAAAATCTCGTGTTCTGACCTGAGTATCTTTAAGATGTAACCCCCTACTCCTGCTTTTGTCCTACAGGTCACTGCCATCTATTGCCCTGTGGATTATGTCTCTATATTGAGGATTTTGTTGCCTAGCCTATAGCCTTTCTGTCTACCCTAACTCCTGCTATCATTTGACCTAGATAATTAAAATATTTTGGTAGGTGACCCATTCAGTACCCTGA
Organism: Catagonus wagneri; assembly: GCA_004024745.2. NCBI lineage: Eukaryota > Metazoa > Chordata > Mammalia > Artiodactyla > Tayassuidae > Catagonus > Catagonus wagneri. The sequence goes on from PVHT020000175.1 coordinate 8,456,345, forward strand.
TATCACATTTATTTCATCTCATTAAACCCTGTGAGCATTACCTTCACTTGAGCAAACTAATCCCATCTACACCGTGAACATGCCATCTCTCAGAACAGGTCTGTTTTTTTTTTTTTTTGGCTGCACCCAATGGAATGCAGAAGTTCCCGGGCCAGTGATTGAACACAACCCACATCAGTGACAATGCTGGATCCTTAACCTCTTGGCCACCAGGGAACTTTTTGAAATTATAATTACATTATCTTCACTAGGACTATAAATAACCTGTTTTTGTTTTTTTTTTGGTCTTTTTTTTTTGCCTTATCTAGGGCCCCACCCACGGTATGTGGAGGTTCCCAGGCTAGGGGTCTAATCGGAGCTGTAGCTGCTGGCCTTCGCCACAGCCACAGCCACAGCAACGCAGGATCTGAGCCGCGTCTGCAACCTACACCACAGCTCACAGCAACGCCGGATCCTTAACCCACTGAGCAAGGCCAGGGATAGAACCCACAACCTCATGGTTCCTAGTCAGATTCATCAACCACTGCGCCACGACGGGAACTCCCCTTCTGGTTTTTTTTTAAGCTATCACATTTCCTCACTCTCATTACAATTACTCTGACATCCTCCTGTCCCTTAATGCTTCCATTTTCCTCCTAACTACTTATGTCCCACGGAGCTTGGACTCTGCTATCACCATGCTCTGAAGCCTTTCTCTTTGACCACAATCTTCTTTCTTTGCAATTTCCTCAATCCTGTGACCTTCTCTAACATTGGCCCAACACATTTCCCTCATACTCATAGCCTGGTTCTCCCAAAGAACAGTCTGTGAAAGTGGTTCCCCAACCTGGTTGTCTGTCTAAATTCCTTGAAGAGCTTGGTAAATACACAGATTCTCAGGCCCCATCCTGTGTCAGGCTCCCCAGATAGCTAATGCTTTTGACCCATGGTTCAGTATTTGAGAGCCAGAAGTTCTGCAAGCTTTACACAGCTATTACTCTAGTAAAGGTTTCTATGGGCATCTAGATGGGGCAATACTAGGTTAAGCAATATTGAACCATTTTATTTACTGTGGAACTTCCCAGACTTCAACACGCAGAATGTGCATTGATTCTTATAAATTTCCTAAGAAGAGGATATACATTTATTTGACCATCTAACTTCTTGGTATATGCAGTGTAGTCTAGAGCTCTGGTTTTCTGAAGCACACTTTAGGCATGATTTATACTCACCAGTTCCCCTTCCTTGCCTTCCATTTGCTCCTCAACCATTACAGTTAAGCATGTGTCCCCACTATGCAGTCCAAATTCCTCAGGAAAAGTCACCTATGGTTAGTTTTTAATCTTCTTACTAGAACCTTTCCATTTTCTTAAAAATTCCTTCCTGGGTTTCCATGAGCTCATCCTCTCCTGCTTTTCCTCCTCTGGACTCCTTTGCTGGCTGCTTTTCCTGTGCCACCTTCCCCTTAATGTCTGTTCCTACCTGACCTGCTTCAGGAGAGGTAGCAGGATGGAAAAGGAAACAATCAAAACATGAGGGCTTTAAGCCAGGGCTATATTATAGCAGGCTACATGGAGAAGGGTGCTACAGATTTGGGGTTTGTTTGTTTTGTTTTTGTCTTTTTAGGGCCGTACCCATGGCCTTTGGAAGTTCCCAGACTAGGGGTCAAATCAGAGCTGCAGCTGCCAGCCTGTGCCACAGCCACAGCAACATGGTATCTGAGCAACATCTGTGACCTATACTATGGCTCATGGCAATGCTGGATCCTTAACCCACTGAACAAGGTCAGGGATCAAACCCGCGTCCTCATGGATGCTAGTCTGGTTCATTACCACTGAGCCACAATAGGAACTCCAGATTTGGGGTTTGAGGAAGACTAGAGACATGCCTTTTTCCACAGTTGTCCCCTACTGTTCTAACATCTGCTGTCTATACTGTAAAAGCCAGTGGAGGAAGAACTCCAAAGTTCCTAATCACATGAAGTACTGATGTACTGAATAATACAGCAACATGGGAATTAAAATCAGCATGAGAAGAGAGAGTAAAGAGAGGCATACTCACGTCAATAAATGCTTTATGGAATGCATCTGAGACATAGAGGTCATCCCGGCCTTCTGCAACAATACCTAGAAGGAAGCACCAGAGAAGGCAAAGTAAAATGGGAGAGAGTTGGCTTCAAGCCACAGAAAGGAATTCAGTTTAAATAAAGAGGTTCTTTGGGGCTTTTTTGAAAAATAGAATGAAATCCTGGACCCTCACCTAATGACACCCTCAAAATAAATACATGTTAAAAGTATTAAAGTACTTTGGGCTTATTCAGCCTGGCTCCTGTGATTTTTTTTTTTTTTGTCTTTTTAGGGCCGCACCTGTGGCATATGGAGGTTCCCGGGCTGGGGGTTGAATCGGAGCTGCAGCTACAGGCCTGTACCACAGCCACAGCAACACCAGATCTGAGCTGCATCTGCAAATTCTGTGAATTTAATCTCATGCTTGAGCTCATGGGGGTATTAGAGGGTGGTGGGGCAGGGATTCTGTTCCTAAAAAAACTCACTCCATCCAGTAGGAGTGTATTTCCAAGCCGGCAACATTTTAAAAAAGAGAGTGGTTTTCAGACCTAGTTTAAAGAGCCCATTAAAGTAAACCCAGTTAACTAACACTGTAAACTTCTTTTTAAAAAAAGAGATATTTTAAGAGTTCCATTCATGGCACAGTGGAAATGAATCCGACTAAGAACCATGAGGTTGCAGTTTCAATCTCTGGCCTCACTCAGTGGGTTAAGGATCTGGTGTTGCTGTGAGCTGTGGTGTAGGTCACAGACGCGGCTTGGATCTGGCATCGTTGTGGCTCTGGTGTAGGCTGGTGGCAACAGCTCCGATTGGACCCCTAGCCTGGGAACCTGCATGTACCGCAAGTGCGGCCCTAAAAAGACAAAAGACAAAAAATAAATAAAAAAGATATTTTAATGCATACTATTTCTTCCTCCCTGCACCTGCAGCACACAGAAGTTCCCAGACCAGGGATCAAACCTGATCCACAGTAGACAGTGCTGGACCCTTAACCCTCTGAGTCACCAGGGAACTCCAGTGCAAACTTTTAAAGGATGGTGGGTTGGAGGAACCAAACCGATTTTACACAATTAACTAAATTATCAAAACTGGGAAGTGTCAAAACTACCTGTATCTGTCCATGTGACCCTAGAAAACACATGAGCCCTTTGGAGTATCAGATGAAAGGCTGTTAAATGTCAGCTGTGCTGATTTTGTGGGACCCACATGTCCCTAGCTCTTAATCACATCTGTCTCTTTGCTCAGAATTTTCCAATGCCTTTTCAAGTTCTTCTCTACCTGGTCCTATCTCTTCCATCGGTAACAGACTCAGGGGGTTCCAGTGCCAGCTGGGCTTGTGGAGATCCAAGAGCCAACTCTCCTTTTTACAGAAGAGAAAACTGAGATCCTGAGAGGGAAGGGATTTCCCTCAGTTAGCAGTGGGACTGGGATTAGAATCCAGGTGTCCTGACTCACTCTTTCCTACTCTTTCTCCATCTCTTCTGCCTTTGGTCAGACCACTATGAGGGCAGAGAGAGGAACAGAGTCCTTCCTACACTCACCTGGAAGCTTGGCCTTCTCAGGGCTGAACAGGTCCTCGAGGCCCATGTCTTGCAGCTGCTCCTTCACGCTGAAGCTGTCCTCTATGCGGAAGCGGGGCATGTGGACCACGAGCAATGTCTCTGCCAGCTCATCCAGCCACTCCTGCAGCACCTCCGGGGTGAGTTCCCGCTCCACCTTGGCCAGGCTCTTCTCCATCTTGGGCAGGATGAGCACCATGGTGATGTCATCACCCTTGAAGGGCAACTCAAGCACCTGGGTGCCTTCTGCTACACGCCGGTACCGAAACTTGCTTTCCTGATACATCATGGATACTGAACACGACTCCCCATCAGGCTTGTAGAAAAGCTCCTTCCTTGTGTTCTCAGGGCTGAACTTTGACTTCCACAGGCCCTGGAAGAAGACACCAGGTGGGAGAATCACAAAGCAAGAAGACCAAAACATCCATAGGAGAATACTGACGTGGAAAATATTCACATTATTTTATTACATTTATATGTATTGTTAGGAACAAAGACTAGAAAAGGTTAACAATGATTGTGTCCGAGTAATAGAATTTTTTTCCTGTGAATTTTCTGTTTTCCCCAGATTTTTAGGAGTGACTCTTTGCTTTTGTAACAAGAAATACAAAAACTAAAAACAAGAACAACCTATTGGCCTCTTCAAAAGTCTCTTGAGGAGTTTAAATCTAACTGCCTTTTTCCTTCTGCCTCCCACCAGCCTCTTTCTGAAAGGACATCCTCCAAAATGCTGGTCTCTGCCCCTGATGAACAAAGTCAGATACTGGTAATAACCCCAGGGGGTCGTCTGGGAGTCCAGCCATGCTGAGGGTGAGTCCTGGCTAACTTCATGTTCAAAGATGGAGGGGTTACAAGACACTCCTTTGGCATTTCTGCATTGTAATTATCATTCCTTGTTATCTTTTCGCTCTTTAATTTTGGGACAAGTCATTTAGCCCTGAGTGGAGGTTTTCCATCTACAAAATTAGGAGCTGGTTATCACTAATGTTTTTAGGATGCTTATTATATGCCAGGCACCACTCTAAGCATTTTCTGTGCCTTAATTTACTTGATCCCTCCAGTAACCCTGTGAGAGAGATGTATCATCACTACCATTTTATAGATGCAGAAATTGGGGCATAGAAAGGGCTCAAGGAACTTGCTCAAGTTTGCAGTCAGAAGTAGAAGAGTCAGAATTTAAACTAACCTGTCTGAATGGTCCCATTTCTCACTTGTGATGTTATGAAGATCAAGGGGAATAATAAATAGTAAAGTGTTCCATAAACTGTAAGGGGTAATACAACACTGTGGAAATGTAACTTAATCCACTCTTGGGGCAAAGGGACCCCCAAACAACAGGGTGACTGGCAATAGCACTGACTGACTAACCCCTTGGGCCCTGTGGGGGAGAAGAGCATGAAGAGCATGACCCAGGATGGGCAAATGTGTTATAATTCAACCTGTGTTAAGCTGGCGGCCCTCCTGAATATCAATGGTCTGTTTATTCCCAGTACCCACTAGAGCATCCTCCTCCCTAAATGAATCAAGTTGGAACAATCTTTAGAACTCTTCTCTCTCTGAGAAAGGCAAGGCTATCTGCATGACCATATCGCAAGGCCTCTGCCAAATTTGAGGTTAGTCTGGCACCAGGTGGTTCAGCAGCTTCAGGCAAGAGGAACTTTGAGTCACTGTAGAAGCTGCTCTAGATAATGGAGAAAATCTCATTACTGAGGATTGTCTATAGACTGTCATTTTGTTCTCGTTCTCAAAATTAATAGAAGTTGTCACGAACAGATGAGACTTTATTACCACATACACCTTGCTCCTGGGCATGTTGGGTTTGTGAGTATGAACGCTCTGCCTTGCACCCAAAGACACTACCAGGCCCCTTTGGACCTCAGCACTGCAGCCATAGCCCTAGACATGGCTCTATACTCAGCAAATTTGTAGTTCTGCCTAGACCATGCAGGTACCATTCCTCAAAAAGATCTACCTACACATGCCCAGTGGTATGAAAGAGGGTGAGCTGGAAGGAAAGACGTCATCCCAGAGGTCTCTCCAGGGCCACTTTGAGTACCTTAAAGTAAATGGTGTTGACCAGCACCAGGACAGTAAGCTCGTTGATGGCATCTGGGGGAATGACATCAGTGATACGCCCATCAGTCTTGTTGGACACCCATTGGTTGATGGTCACTCTGGACTGCTCTGCATTTTCCTGAGGAGAACAGGAAACAAACCTACCCAACTGTGCTGTTCATTTGGCTTTTCCACTTCCCTGTGCAACACTTAATTTTGTTCATCATCCCTCTGCCCTTTCCCACCCTTTGGTTAAGCCATCACTCTGACCCACACTGGGGAACCTCACATATCTAGTGTAGTGTCACAAATCTACCATACAGTTAATAAATATTAACAGGAGAAAGAGAAAAAAAAGGAAGAAGAGGAAGAAATAAAAAAGGAGAAAATAGTCTGGGGAAAAAACCCCACAAAATATTACCTTCTCTGATCTGGAAAACCTAAACTCTTCATGAAATGTGTTCTATGGAAAGGTAATGAGAGCTGCAAGGGTTGGGGGTGGGGGCAGGTGTGGTCAAAAAAGTTTGAGAATTGATGACTGAATAATGTCAACAGACTTCTTTGTTGCAGGACTTGTATACAACTTTTTCAGAGCAGCCTCTACAACCCATAGATATTATTGATTTCCCAGGTTTCACACAAGAATAAGTACTCCAGTGGTTTAATTTATAATAAGACCTCCACCTGCCTTCAACTAGCATAGCAGTGTTAATTTGGATTCTGCTTCTCTATCTCTTCAGTTTCTGACTGGAGAGGAAGAACTTTGAGGTCAGGGATAACATCTGCAACTCACCTTGAAGTCCAGGGGCTGGAGCTTGGCTCCGTACACCACCTCACTGATTTCCTGGTAGGTCTCATTGAAGGTAAGGGATTTGTCTCCAAAAAGGCGGTTGGCTGACACCAACTCTGAGGATTTGTTGGCTTTTCGATAGAGTCGGCAGTTCAGTTTGGCAAAGAAAAAGTGGACCTGATCAGATGTTTTCTCGGAGATGGTATCAAACTTAAACACCTGTAGAAACCAAAAGAAAATGGTGGTGGGTCTGTTGGGGCAGCCTGGCCAGCATGGGTGCTGAGCATAATGCCAGTCAGCCCCTGACCAATAGTTGTGGGTTCCTTCAAACACAGTGCCTGACACAGCAAAAATGCTCAGCTTATATTTTCTAAATGATTAAAGGGATAAAAGAAGAATAAAGAGTAGAAAGGGGAAAAGAAACACAAGGAAACTGGGATCCCACCCAAAGTCTCTACAGGGCTCTAGACCAACGCATAGATGGTCTCCTGGATGTTCCAGCAAGGAGGTTAGGCAGAAGGGCAATGGACTGTACCTCCATCAGCTGCTTGAGGGTGTTGTCACAGGCACCCAGCTTGGTCATAGCAAAAGCTGTGGAGATACTCAGGGGCGACAGGAAAATGTTGTCATTGTCATTCTTGGAGTCTGCCAGGTGCTGATAGAAGACGGTGGCAAAGTGGGAATTGGCCTTGGACAGTTCCCAGACCCGCCGGTTGGTGGCCTCGGGGATCTTCTGCTCTGAGCCCTCACCCTCAGTGGCCTTCTTCTCTGGGGAACGGTAAATGCACATGGGATTCACGGGAATGTCCCGAGGTTTGGCTGTGCAGATGTCCTCCACAGGGCTCCGATGACAGGTCACACAGCCCCAGAGGCCAATAATCAGCAAAGAGAGAAGACATTCCCTCCTACAGGGGACAGAAGGTTGAGTTAACTTGGGCTGAGAAGTTTTCTATCCTACTACCCACCACAGGTTTGTCCCAGTAAAGCGCAGACTATCAGCCCACCCAGTATGGCCAGAAGGATGGCCAAAACCTTTGAAAAGAACAAGAGCCCAGGACAAGTCCAGTTTGGACATAGTTATGTTGAAATTAGAGTCAACTATTGAAGCAGCTATGTTATTAGAAGTATTATGGATTTCCTGCTGTGGCTTTAGCAGGTTAAGAACCCGACATAGTGTCTGTGAGGATGTGGGTTCGATCTCTGACTTCTTTCAGTGGGTTAAGTATCCGGCATTGGCACAAACTGTGGTGTAGGCCACAGATGCAGCTCAGATCTGGAGTTGCTGTGGCTGTGACATAGGCTGGCAGCTATAGCTCTGATTTAACCCCTACACTGGGAATTTCTGTATGCCACGGGTACAGCCATAGAAAAAAAGAAATAAAGAATGCAAAGCTTCCAGTTGGTGAGATGGACCATGCACATGTGAAAAATGGCAGGGAATTTTAGTGTCCAATGAAAACTTAGAGCAGTTGGAGAGGCCATTAACAGAAGCTATTTAGGAAAAACCTCAGAAATGGATGGGTTTTAATCTGGATGTTGAAGGATTGGGGGGATTTTGACTGATATAGCAGAGGGATTTCAACAACACAAGAGGGCTAAAAAGGAATGAATGGGGCAAAAGCACAATCTATGTAATGAAAACTCCCAAATCTCTAGCTCCAGCCCTAATCCTTCCACCGATCACCAGACTGATTGTTTCCTGGACAGTTCAACCTGGATGTCCTGCGGTTTCCCCAGTGAAATATGAGCAAACTGAACTCATAATCCTCACCCACACAACTGCTTCTCCAGCTCAGCAGACAGGACACTCAGGTACCCTGTCATCCAATCCAGAAGTCTGAGAGCCTCCCGGCACCCCTCCTCTCACCTTTCTCATTAATTGGACACTAGATTCTATGCATGCTGTGTCCTGCCTCTCTCACTGCTTTAGTTCAGGTCTTTTTCATTTTCTGGTGCCTGGAAGGTTTAATCCAACTTGTGCTAAGGTAAATGAAACTAATCTCACTTTTTAAAAAATGAGATCATGAGGTTGACACATTAGGAGAATTGAGACACCCAATTAAGTAAACCAAGAGATAAACTCTCGTAGTATTTTCATAGATGAGACATGAGGTCCAGGAGCTTCTCTGCCTGACTTGGGGCCCCTAGGTCTAGAGAAGGGAGTGTGTATGTGGGCACTGAGTCTTCTCAATCTTCCCATGGCAGAAAAAGACAGGCATGTAGTGCTGGAAGGAGTGTCCGAGGTAGTCTGCTGGGCAAGTGTGGGGCTGGCTGGAAGCTGGGGGGTCCTTGACGTCTTGCATGATCTGAGGTCAACCCTGCAACCCTTTTAAGAACAGAGGCACAGAGTGGGAGAATGGAGGCACTGAGGGAGCTATGGAAGGTAGGGTGAGGGAGCAGAGAGAAGTTTGCCATTCCTCTCTTCAGCTTGCTTGACTCTGTTTCCCATTTTGTCCCTCAGTGACATGTGGAAATACAAGTGGATGCCAAAGGGGCCCTGGGAGCTCTGTTAAGCACATAGAAAAACCAAGGTGGTCAAGCCACAACCTCATTTCTAGCTCCTGTAAAAAGATCAAGAAAGGAATGTGTGTGCTGTTGAGGGCTGCAGCCCTTTGTCAAAGGTCACTGAGACCTTGGGTGGGGGCGGGGATGGTGGTAGTGGGAATGGGGTGGGGGAGACGGGGCAGGCAAGGGGGAATCGAGTGGGAGGAGGAGCATAAAGGGAGTTAGGAGGTTCTCACAGATTAAATTTGCCCTCTTTTCAGATGTATGGCAGGCCCAGGAGTTGCCCTTAGAGTATCTCCTGGACTGCTGTGAGGGCTGGTGCTGGTGCAGCATCTTTGTACAAGGAAGACATCCCTTTTGCTTTTTGGGTTAAGAATCCAAGGTGTGGCTTAGAGAAAGGCCTTACCCCAGGAGGGGGATGGGAGGGAAGGTGGTTGGAATGACGTCTTCCAAACAAGTCTTTGATTATAACTACCAGGGAGAGGGCCTGGTGTTGAAGGTGTTGAGGTCATCCTGATGAGTCCCTAGAGGTCAGAAAACCCAGTGAGGGCATGCAAAAGGAAAGCTCACCCCTCTTACCTTTTTCTAGCAGCTACAGTTCCTATCCCATTGGAAAACATGGTCGCTAATCTTCCACAGGTCTGGGCGAGTGGAGATAGTGTGGTCTGAGGCAATCCCTCTGAACTGGTTCTTTCATCTAAATCTGACTGAAGTTCCAGAGGCTAGGGTGGGGGAAGGAGCTGGTGAGGAAGGGAGGACTGAGGTCAAAGGCTGATGACCAGCTCCTGGGGTTAAGCAAAGTGTAGCACCCAGTGTTGTTTAATAAGTAGAGAAGTTTTAAAGTTCAGTCAGGTCCAGAGAAAAAAGGCCTACCTTTCTTAGTCAGACTCCCTCACTCTCCTCTTCATCTTTATAGAAAAGCAAAAGGAGGACATGTTCACAAATTCGAACTTAAAAAATACATGACTGAGGAGAGCTTGGTCTGTAGGAAATTTTTTTCCTAGTTAACCAAACCAGGAGGTAGAAAATAGTATATTTTCTATATAAATAAAACAGTATATAACTAGCCAAGTTGAATGTCCAGAGACTTCTAGCCTTCTATCTCTCAGTGCAATACCCTCTTATAGTTTTTTTTTAGGGAGAGAGAAAAAGAGAGTTCATGTTATCTAATCAGAGGGGAGAGAAGAGAAACATTCTGAAACAAGTGCACCTCAAAGCCGATGTGTCCTTGACTTAGACAAGGACGTGCACACATTTAGACCTATGTGTAAAATGTAATCTTGCCCCACTCAGCCTTGAAGTCATGGAAAGAGGGCACAAGAACAAGAGCCTCAGGGTGCCATCAAGGACATTTCTAAGGTGGATGAGCTTACTGGGAAATACTTAAAATTCTATTAGGGGATCAGGAGATAATGGGGGGCCAGGTGTAAAGCAACTTCTGAAATATTTCTCTAAAAGCAAACAGAATGCATTACATTTCTTTATGCTTGCTGTTATTTTTACTTATTTAGCTATTGGGGAGATGAAGTGAATTCAAACTAATGGAAATAAAAGTCAGGGTTATTTTTATTTCCATCTTCCTAAATAGGCAAAAACAGTATCACAAGGATTGTTGCAACTGTATTCACAGATACAAGTATGGTGCCTTCTCTGTGACTGGAAACTCCTTGAAGATAGTACAGTCATAGGAATTCTAAAGAGTTCTCTATTCATTAGACAGGAAACTTCTACCTGGACTGAAGCTCTTTCTAAGTTCTTAGCTGATTTAGACCCTGGATACCTTGAGGACCCTCATGTACAGTAGGAACAGTTATGAGGAACCATCTTAAAAAGCCCCAGAATGGTCAGATGCTCCTTGTCACTCTGAATTAAAGACAATTGTAAAATTTTTTGTTCAACCACTTATGTTCTGCAAAAACAAGAGTATTACCTGAGTCAGCATACACTGTTCTAAGGGGGCTGGGAGCTCCAGTCAGAAAGACATGCAGCAGTGACTATATGTGTGTGTGTGTGTATATATATATATATATATATATATATATATATATATATATATATGTATATGTATATACACACACACACACACACACACACACACATATATATATATATAAAATCAGTATACATATATAATCAATCTATAACATGTCAGTCGGGTGTTAATAAGAGCCACAGAGAAAAGTACAACAGGGCAAGGGTAAAGAAAGTGATGCCAGGTGGTAAAGAGGTTACTGTGGTAGGGAGTTACCTGGCAGCCTAGCAGTTAAGGGCCTGGTGGGTTTTGGGTTCAGTCCCTGGCCCTGGCCCAGGAATTTCTGCATACCGAGGAACATGCGGCCAGAAAAAGGGGGAGGGTCTTAGGAGAAGCCTCCCTAATGAATTTTTTTTTTTGTCTTTATGCCTTTTCTAGGGCCGCACTTGCGGCATATGGAGGTTCCCAGGCTAGGGCTCTAATCAGAACTGTAGCCACCAGCCTACGCCACAGCCATAGCAACGTGGGATCTGAGCCGCATTTGCAACGTATACCACAGCTCACGGCAATGCCAGATCCTTAACCCACTGAGTGATGCCAGGGATCGAACCCGCAACTTTATGGTTCCCAGTCATTGTTAACCACTGGGCCATGACGGGAACTCCATCCCTAATGAATTGATATTAAGGGATCAGGAGGAAATGAGGGAGGGCCACATAAATATCTTCAGGAAGAGCTTTCCATGTAGAAGAAATAAGAAATACAAAGATTCTGGGGTGAACATATGCATTTCAGACCTATTATTCCAGCCTGAAGAAGTTGTGAGACTTGTGCCTTGACCTTCAGGAAGGCAGATGAGGGGACCCTGAACAAGGTGTAAAGGGGGTCTGGTGAACCTGAACACCTGTGGGGAAAGAGATAAGGGTACAGATACCACCTGGCCAGGTAGTGAAGAACTGTACATCAGGGGTTGGGTTTAATTTTTTTTTCATTCATTCATTGAACCATATGGTAATTTAATTAATAAATGTTTAATAAATACCTGTATATACCGGGTATGGTTGGTGCCGGGCCTGGAGATATAAAGATGACTGCTCTCAAGGAGCTCCTTGCTTCATAGCAGACCCCAGGCATGAAGATGAGCATCCCAATCAATGCTTCTGGTCTTCTGGCTACAGTATGTATAGGGAAGGGCAGACAGGTGGGTGCAAGAGAAGGGGAAGGTAAAAATTTGCAAGACTGAGACTTAAAAAGTCCTATTTTAAGATAATCTTAGAGTAATAGAAAAGTTGCAAAAATAATACAAAATATTCTTGTATACATTCACCTAGACTCCCCAAATGTTCACATTAACATTTTATCACAACTGCTTTTTGCTTTGCTTTTCATATTCAGTTCTCTATTACTTTTCTGTACTGTTTGACAGTAATTTGCAGATATAATGACCTTTTACCCTTACTTAGCATGAGGTTCCTAAAAACAAGGACATCCCCTTATATAACTGCTGTAGAAGATCAAAGACAGGAAATTGACTGTGATATAGTACCATTTTCAAATCCATAAATCTTTCTAAATTTCCCAGTTATCCCACTAATGTTCTTTATCGTAGTGGTTCTCCAAGTTTTTGGTCCCAGGATCTCTATAGTCTTCTAAATAATGTCTAAATATTATTATTTAAATAGTTTGTATTAAAATAGTTTTGACCTCATGCATACACTGAAAGATTTTGGGAACCTCCTGGGGTCCCTATATCACACTTTGGGAAACATCAAAAAACGATTTTTTCCCCATTTCTTGGTCTAGGATCACACACTGAATTTAATTGTCATGTCTGTTTGGTCTCCTCTAGTTTGAAATGGTTGCTCTCTTTTTGTCTTTCATAACTATGGCATCTTTTTTAAGCATATAGGCCAGTTATTTTTAAGGAGTGGTTCTCAATTTGTATATTATATATATCTGAGGTTTCCTCAGTTTTAGATTCATGTTATAATTTTGGGGGGTAAGAATACCATAGAAATATTGTGCCCTTCTCAGTGCATCACATCAAGAGGCACATAATGTCAATTTGTCACGTTTCTGTTGATGTTATTTTTTTTTCTTGTTTTTAGGGCTGCGTGTGTGCCATATGAAAGTTCCCAGGATAGGGGTCGAATTGGAGCTACAGCTGCTGGCCTACGCCTCAGCCATAGCAACACAGAGTCCAAGCCATGTCTGTGACCTATGCCACAGCTTGCGGCAATGCCAGATCAATAACCAAGAACCTGCCTCCTCAAGGATACTGGCTGGGTTCATTACCAGTGAGCCACAGCGGGAACTCCCTCTTCCGTAAGATTTTTAAAGCACTGTTCTTTTCCTGTTTTTTCCCATCTGATTTGCTAAAAAGGATCACAGTAACCATTAGAATTTTAAAGACATGAACTAAGTTAGGCAATGCACTCTCTTGCTAGGGTGTGAGGAAATAGGCCCTTTCACCCATTGCTGGTTGGAGTGCAGAATGCTATAACCCTCTGAAGGGAAATTTAGCAATACCAACATGATAAATGAGTTGGCCCTTTGGGCTGGAAATCCCCCTTCGGTGTATCCTACAGCCATACCTGCATAGGTATAAAGGAGGTTACCAACTGTAATTTGATTTGGCTGTTTTGGCCATAGCATGGGATGTGGGATCTCAGTTTCCAGATCAGGGACTGAACCCAGGCTGCAGCGGTAAAAGTACCAAATCTGAACCACTGGATGATTAGGGAACTCCCAATTGTAATGTGATTTATAAAAGCAAAAGATTAGAAACAACCTGCATCTACAGGGGACAGAATGAGGCTGTTCTCTGTGTAATGAAATGGAAGGATCTCTAGGATCTTGAAGTAGAAAAAAGCTGTAGACTAGTGTTTATTGTATGGTACCTTTTGTATCACAAAGTAGGGATGATAGGAGTAGGTGTGGACAGACGGGGTGGGACTAAGATTTGCCAATATGTAAGTTCTTATTTAATTTTCTATTTTTGAATATGTCAGGGTATCACTTAGTCAAGAAGGTCTTGGTTTTGTGAACAAGGGTATCAATGTTGTGTTCCATGGAGGCTTAGGGAGAGAGGAGTACAAGGGCATGACATGAAGGTTGTGGCAGCACCAGAGGCTGGTGACAAGGAGAATGAGAAAGCCCAGTTCAGTGTCTGCAGGTGGAACAGAGGTGTTTAGGTGTGCCCTGCCTGGCAAAATAATCTCTAATGACTGTATATATAATATGCCATTGTTTAGAATTTAACCATTACTACAGTTCCTGTTGTGGCTCAATGGTAATGAACCCAACTAGTATCTTTAAGGACTCCGGTTTGATTTCTGGCCTCGCTCAGTGGACCAAGGATCTGGTGTTGTCATGAGCTGTGGTGTAGGTCATAGACGTGGCCTGGATCTGGCATTGCTGTTGCTGTGGCACTCTGATTTGACCCCTAGTCTGGGAACTTCCATATGCTGGAGGTGTGGCCCCAAAAAGACAAAAAAAAAAAAAAAAAAGAAAGAAAAAAAAGAATTTAACCATTACTTCACAGTATCTTTGAATATGATAACAAAAGGTAAAACACTTACTATATACCAGGATCTATGCTAAGTGCATTAACAGGCATTAGCTTATATAATTCTTTTAGCTCTACGAGGAAGATAATATGCCCAACTTACAAATGAAATAGTTGCTATCTGCAAGGGTTAAGAACTTGCCCCCAATTATAAAGCTAGCTGAGATTCAAACCCTTGTCTGCCTGTCTCACAGGTCTTGGCGACAGCTATCAAGAAAGTAAACACGTCTTCTCAGGATAAAACTTACAGCATCCAATTGTTTTTCTTGGGACAGAGCTGATAGGTTTGTTTTTCTCCTCTGGGTTGTCTCTATCAAGTGTTCTCAGGAGTCCCTCAAAATCCAAGGCCTAGAAGCAAGTTCAGGGACTGACACCTTTTCCTCTGGTTACCCATATTTTATTAAAAAGCATTTGTCTCTGATGCATATTCCAAATGAGGTTTTCAGTTTGGTCTTTTGGAGGCTTTAATACCAGCCCAGTCTTTGGATCTCGTTGCACATGGCTCCCCTTAGTTTCATGGTCTAGATTTTGATGATTTCAAATCCCTTTCCTCTTGGCTTGTCTTAGACTACTTTGATGAGAAAAGGGGAAAAAAGCTTATACACCGGGCAAACTAATCTGGGTCTCTCTGTCTCTACACACACACACACACACACACACACACAGTTATTGGTATCCTGTAAAATTGTATTTTAATATCAAATTATTCAAGGTAACTTCTAATCATTTCTGCAACTGAATGTCAGGTAAAAATTAACATGATTTTTCTCTATTCTGAGTGGAAACAGGTTGGAAGGAGTTCAGAGGGCTCCTTCTGTGCTTCGCTGTGTTAGAGACAGTTTTGAGGAGCCATGGAGAGGAAAGAATGTAGCATTCAGTCATCCTCTTTTAAAAATACTTTCTTCAAGGTCAGTAATAAAAAATTCCTTTCTCTTCCCTTGCCTCTAGTCTCAGTAGTAACTTCTCCGAGCAGGTAACTGAGCTGGTCCTTGCCATTGCCTCATCTCCCAGGCTGTTCTTTTCTTTGGATCCAAGAGTGAGACCTTGGCAGAGAACAAACAGTAGAGTTGAGCTCCTGCTATGGTTACTGAGTAACTCAAAGCTTAACTCTTACACAGCAATTCAGCAAAACATCTACCCCCCCCCCCGACACACAAAACAGAGTTGTCTCCAACTCTCCCCGGTTTCTAGTTCACTATGTGGTTATGACATTTTAATTAAGGTGAAATAAAGTTTATCAAAATTAATCCTGCATTATCATTTGGCAGCTTTTAAGTGAGATTCTCGAAACATCTCATTGGAATTTGTTCAGATTCTCACAACTGTTAGAAAGTTCAGCTTTGGTTTCAGGGAAACCAAATCAAAACAACAAATATTTATTGAACATGTTCAGTGGACATGCCTCTGGGTTTCGAATGTACCAATTACTCAATAAATATTTGTGTTTGAAGAAACCCAGGTTCAGAATAGTTTTACTAACTTATTAACAGGAAAATACTTTAAATTCCTCCCAAATAGAAAGTTAAGATTATCAAGTAATAAAAATGCTTACTTTTCCTGAGGAACTGACATCTTGTATGAACAGAAACACCAAAGGTATTCTTGGGAGATTGAGCAAGAGGGTTGCATGGAGTCAAAGCTCATTGCTTTACATTAGTTCAGGAAGTTGTAGGTTGTAAAAGAGACTGGGAAGACAGCAGAGGTACAGTAAGAGTTAGTGGGAGAAAGTTCCCTGGAGAGATAGGGGATGGGTTGGACAGGCTAAGAAGCAACAGGAAGAAATTCATGGTTAAATTAAGCTCAAGGGTAGGTATTTTGCTAAGTCCAAGTCAATTACATGACTGGTGTCTCTTACCCACCTCTGTCATGGGCTGCTCTAGCAAATTTGACCAAGTCCATTTGAGGACTGAAGTGGAAATGAGGGTCTAGGAATGAATGAAACTGGGCAGCTTTTACCCCATCAGCACATAGCTGGTTTCAGGCCTTTCCCAAGTGGCCAATGCTGAAAACCAACAGATACTGTTTGGGTGCAGGCTGTTCTAACTTTGAACAGAATCAGGTCTCAGGAATCACATCTTGTGTGGCTACAAACATTCAGCTAACCAGGGAATGGTGCTAGAGATAAAATCCTCAAGCTGCTCACAGAGAAATGAGCCAGCCTACTCTGGAGAGGCAGCCTGAGTCACGCCCAAAGTCCAGGAGTTCATCAGTCTGCCTAGCTTGTCAGGATAACAAAATGCCCAATTTGATGATGATAGTGGCAAGTGTAGGGACTGAGGAAAATAAGAGGGCATGTTTAAGATCAAATAACCCGAACATTTTTGGACCTGGGAGGATAGGAAGGTAATGATAAATTAAAATGATTGGGAGTTCCCGTCGTGGCACAGCAGTTAACGAATCCGACTAGGAACCATGAGGTTGTGGGTTCGATCCCTGGCCTTGCTCAGTGGGTTAAGGATCCGGCGTTGCCACGAGCTGTGGTACAGGTTGCAGACGTGGCTCGGATCCTGCGATGCTGTGGCTCTGGCGCAGGCCAGCAGCTACAACTCCGATTAGACCCCTAGCCAGGGAATCTCCATATGCCACAGGTGTGGCCCTAAAATGACAAAAGCCAAAAAAAAAAAAAAAAAAAAATTAAGATGACTGTAGGTTTTCCTTGAAACTGAATTTCTTAAGGGCTTTGATACCGCAAAATAATTTTTCGCCTTTAACCTGGTAATACCAGATCAGATCTTGTGCTTGGTTGAGAGAATTACGGGAAGCAGCTGACTTTGGTGGTATCCATTTGATGGCAACTATTTGGGTGTTTAGAAATGCCAATCATGCTCGTGCTAGTCTCAAGTATATGGCCTAAGCACTGTCTCAGAAACTCCTCCCCTTCTCTTCAGTCCCATGGTCCTGTGCAAGCACTCATCATTTCTTCTAAGTCTACTGAGACAGATTCGTAACTGAACTCTGCCTTAAGCCCTATTCACAAGTCACAATTACTACATCACTCTTAGGCTTAAAATCTTTACTGGCTTTTAATTGTTAAGGAAAAAATTATGATTCAGAAAGGTTCATAAAACTTTTTAAGATCTGGCTTCAACTAAACTTTCCTAGTTATTCCCAACTCCTTGAAGTTCTATTGCAGGCCGTATTTTTTCGTAGTGTGTATGTGTCTCGGGCTTGAGTCTACACTCCCCACCTTGTTCATCACATAAACCCTTCCATGGTCCTCTTCAAATATAAAAACTTCACTGAATCACCTTGCTTCTCTAGCCTTACGCATTTTCCTCGAAGCAGTTTCCTAGTAGGGCGAATTATGTCTTACGTTTCACTCATTTCACTAAAATTTAAGCCTGATAGGCAGGAACTGGATCCTTCCGCTTCTAAAATTGCCTATCACTTAGAACTCTGCTACTCCAAAGTGTTCTTCAGACAAACAGCACTGGCATCACCCGAGAGCCTGTCAGATAATCTCACACCCCACTCCAGAGCTGCTGAGACAGTAACTGTACTTTAACAAGAGCCCCAGGTGAACTGTATGTATATTAGGTTTAAGAAGCACTGACACAGAAGCTATCCAATAAATGTGATTAGAGAAACACAAATCTGATCTCTTCCTTCTCTGCATACAATCCTTCCTCGGACTTATACTTTCAGAATAAAATGCAAACACATATCTCACCACAGTCCACAGTCCTCTGTGACCTGCTCGTTTAAAGCCATTGGCTCACTTCCTATGGTCTAGCCTCAATGACCTTCTTCCAGTTTCCATAACACAGCCTTTCTTTTGTAGAGTTTACACATCTTGTTTTCTCTGGCTAGGAGTCTCCTGTCTCACCACCACCCTCCTCTGCTCCAGGGAACCCTAAGTCTTACCTTCAATGCCATTTCCTCAGGAAAGCCTTTGCTGCCCAACCAGGCAAGGCTGAAACTTCCTTCTGTACAGTCTTACAGCTTCTTGTTCTTCTTTCTTGAGGGTAACTGTGATTGAATTAAGTCTTCGGTAATTCTGTCTACTGTTTTAGAGATAACTGCTATTTACCCTTAAAACTTATTTATACATGTCAAGTTCCTTAATGGAAGTCTAAGCTCTTCAAGGGTATAGTACCTCCCGCTCTGTCCTCTACCTATGCCCTATGGGAAGTGCCCTATGGAGAGTTCTCAGTAAGTTACATGCACTAACACTGTAGTATTAGTATGTTCAGTGAGTAGTTCAAAGTTCACTTTTGATGTGCTAGGTGTTCCAAACAAGAGTGGCAGCCATTATTAAATGAGCCACCATGTTGGAAAGCAGAGAGATCGACTATTGAAGATTAGCTGGTTACTGGGACCGAAGTGCTAATGCACACAAAAAACAAACTCATCATCATCAAGTCTCAGTATAAGAGGCTGGAAAGTACCCTACTGTTTATAAGCAGTGTAGGCCTAGGTAAGTGGTAAAGACAGCACGTCTGGTCTTAGAATTCCCAATCTAGATTTTATGACATTCAAGAATGGCTGCATTAGTTAACCATTCTTCATACCCTCTGAATTTTTTTTTTTTATTGTGGCCCCCTTTTTAGATATGGTACCAATGGACTTCTAATTGTTAACTGATGGTAAGAATAATGTTTATTCACAGGTAATTTTTTTGGTATTATTTTTCTTTTAAAAATATCTACTTATTTTAGGAGTTCCCTTCATGGCTCAGTGGTTAACGAATCCTACTAAGAACCATGAGGTTGTGTGTTTGATCCCTGGCCTTGCTCAATGGGTTAAGGATCCGGCGTTGCCGTGAACTGTGGTGAAGGCTGCAGACGCGGCTCAGATCCCGCGTTGCTGTGGCTGTGGCATAGACCGGCGGCTACAGCTCCTGTTAGACTCCTAGCCTGGGAACCTCCATATGCCACGGGTGTGGCTCTACACAATAGGCAAAAAGATAAAAAAAAAAACAAAACCCTACTTATTATACATCTTTAAGAAATACAGACATTTTCTTATATAACAATGCTGCTTTTATCACACTGAACAAGAATATCATTCTTTGGTTTTATCTAATACTTAATCAAATTTACCTATGTAAAAGTAGTTTGTTTTTTTCTTTTTTAGCTGCCCTATGGCAACGCTGGATCCTTACCCCACTGTGCCAGGCCAGGGATTGAACCTGTGTCCCAGCACTTCCAAGATGCCATCAATCCCGTTGCATCACAGCAGAACTATAAAAATGTTTTTGAATGTTTGATTTGTTGTAATTAGGATCCAAAGTTTACACACTGAATTTGGCTTTTGTTATCTCTAAAGTTCCTTTTAATCTAGAGCAGCCCCTCCCTCCCTCTTCTTCTTCTCCATGACACTGAGTTGACTAAGGTATATTTTACAGTGGTCTCTAAGAGAAAATCCTCTAAATGCCAGGAATGACTAATTGGTGGGGATTTCAGAACAAAGAGGAAAATAAGAATGCAAGACAAAAAAGTATTTGCCTCAGGAAGGTACCCATAGCAAAGCCATGGTACTTAAACATAAAAAGGCCCTGAATTTAAGAGAAGCCATGAAAACTAGTACTTTGGATGTTAACCATGGAGTCTCACTGAACACTGACTCTAGAATCTCGGAACCATTATCTTTAATCATAATGTACAATCACTGTATAACAAATGAAGGATTCTTTCTGTAGTGCTGGACTAATTCCTGTGATATCTATAAAACTGACTACTACAAAAATTTGTGTACATTATCTACTTCTGTTTTTCACCTAAAAAACAAAAAACACAACTCCATAAAAACGGTATGAGAAACAATCCCAAGGTTAGAATAAGATGGCACAGACTCATTTACAAAAAAGACTACACGTTTCTCATTAATTTATCATTTAATATAAATGCTGACAGAAAGTAAAGACCTTATAGACACTTTTATATATTTACAAAACAAAAGGCGAATCACCTCCTTCTACTTATTAAAATAATCCTTTTATCTGCAACTCATGGGAGCCTTAAACACTAAGTTGGAGCAACATGAGGCTGAGTCAGTTTCCAAGATAATAAACACCATTTTAACGAAATATGCCATCTTAGATATAAACAACTTGTACACAGATAATACAAAATTGAAAAAGATGGCCCTCATCCTCTTAAAACCCTACAATTAGTAGAGTATGTACTTACTCAGAATTTTGCTGTCCTAAGTATCTTCCTGCTACTATTTTTTTTCCACCTCACTTTTTTGAAGGCTGTTTAAAAATTGGAAATATAAACAGATTTTTAAAAAGAGAAGAAAACGGTCTATTTCAAACATGGTTCTTTTTTCCTATTCCAAAATAACTTCCAGGAGATAATCTTCAAATAAGATCCCACAGCTTGCCACGTGCTAAGGAATTATTCGCAGCTTGTGAAATTCCAACTCATTATGTTCACTTTTTAAAGAAAAGTTGCGAACACTTAGAAAAAGTAAAATTTCACAAACTTTAGCAATAGGAAAATCAGTTGACCCTTTAAGGCTCCATATTTTAATTTCTGAACCTGTAGGTGGAGACAGGCAATAAAGAACAAAGAACTAAGGAATGCGAGAAAACTTAAAAAAAAAAAAAAGGTATTTTATCTAGCACTAGTTTATAACAGGAGATATAAATTCTCACTATTCAAATTGCAAGTGATATTATGAAGTCATTTATAATCTGACTCAAATCTCATGGGCTCCTTTATTAACCTAGATTATTTCTGTCTTGTTAAATATACCTCTGCAGGGCACAATCACATACAATCAATACGATTGGTAAATTAGACAAGCTCTATCCCAAGCAAATATGCATCAATGTTAAAAAGTTATTTAAAAAAAAACAAAAACAAAATAAAACAAAATAAAATCCACCCAAAAAGGTGACAATGACTGCAGAATGTCTCGGGGAGACTGGTATGAGCCTAAAGACCAGATTGACCATAGTCAGGGAAAAAGGGTAAGAGGTTAGGTTAACAAGGAGAAAAAACTACACACGAGACGAGGAATCTCACAACTGGAAAATGTTTAAGTGGGTGAAAAATTTTGTTCATTACTTTAATTCACTTTTTCCATTTCTACTGTTCCAAAATATCATAGATCGATCATAAAGTAAGATAATGAGACCTATGGATCAACAAAAATTTTTTTAAAAAGAACTTTTTTCCCAAGTTCTTATTCCCAAAAATGGCAAGAAGAGAAAGGATAAAAGAGGGAATAAAGGAAATTTAGGCAACAATACACCTGGAAAAAGTAGCTCTCAGGACAGTGTCTTAGTTAACAGAGGGTGCAAAAGCTTAACATGCTTTGAAATCAGAGGAATATTTTACAGGGTGATTCAGATATTACTGTGAGAATGGCAGCCAATCACTGAAGAAAGATTAAACTAATAAATGGTGATTTTTAAAAATTAAGTGAAAAAAATTTAAAAAGGCTACCAATTACCCACCCAATAGTTTGTTTCCATTCTTTTCTTGACCCTTTCATACACCAGCTGGGTTTGGGGTAGGGGGCCACCTGACAGTTTCCAGTTATAAGACGACTCTGAGTGTACAACCTGGAATGGATGCCAAAGACTTGTGAGCTCTGTCTACTTAAGAGTTAAATTAAAAACACAAAATAAACACAAAAAGATCCAACTAGAAATAATGAAACCTCAAATATAAGAAAATAAGTCACCTTATCTAGTATATAATGTACATTAGGATAAACTCCACAGGATTTTATTTTTCTAGATATACATTTCCGGACACAGTATTGTCTGGAGAGTTAAGTTCTCTCTCTTGGGTTATCATGTCTTAAAAAAAATAAAGGTTTATTTTAGGGATGTTCTGCTAAAGAATAAAGTTTAGGGGAAATTCAGTGTTTGGCTGAAAATTCAAAGGCTCTGAAAACAAGGGTTCCAGTGGTGGGGTAAGTCCCTTTATCACAATAGGATTTCAAAGGGCTCTTTACCCACTTTTTCAGTGCAGTATTGAAAACCCACCCATTTGGAATATATTTTTTATTAAAAAGTGTTACTTCTTGGTGGTGGCAGTTTCCTTTTCTTCATTAACCTTATAGTTAGTATTACTTATCAATTAGAATCTAATATATGGGAAAACACCTTTAGCAGTCAAAGAAAAAACTGAAGAGCCAAATCTAAAGTTGGCATTTACTACAACTAATAGCACCTTTTGACAAAAACAAGTTTCTTTTTCAAGTGGCTCATAAAAATTGAAATAAGAATTTTAAAAAATATTAACTGCAACCCACCTAGAACTCCCAGTAAGTAATTTCAGCAGGAAAATTTTCAACAAGCTAAGCTGAAGCAACAAATAAATATAAAAATCATAGTTGTTCAAGGCAGAAAGGTTTGAATGTGGACCAGCAAAATGGGCAGCCATGTAAAATGACGACAGTAGTAGACTGCTTGCTTGTTCAGTTGCTAATGCTAAAAGTAAAATCTGCCTTAGTTTAATAGCTCTCATTTTTATCTAAAAGGACAGGCAGATTTTTCAGGGAAGAACTCTCCTTACAAACAGTATAATCATGTATCACCAATAAAAAATAAACACAACTGGACTCTAAGGGTAAAAATCTAAGTAAATACTACAGTTAATTTCCAGGCAGGTTACTACGTTCCCCTAAAAAGTAACTAGGCCTTACTTTTAATGAAATACAGAACATTATAAATATTTTTTACAGATAGGTTTTATAGACGAAAACTTTACTCCTTTAAAATTAGCAAAAAGAAAGCAGAAAAAAGAGGATTAGATCTCCAACTACTGCCATTTGTATATAAGCAATAGCAGCCAAGTACTCTTTAGTGAAAAGAATCTATTTTTCTCTGAATCTGAATATAATCTAACATGTACTAACTGTAAATAATTATTTCTCACCAGTCACATGCTCATGAATCCTTTTACTCAGTCCCATGACTTGACCGTAGTGACAGGAGATTGTCTTTTAAGCACAAGTAAAGAAACAAAAACACAAGATGCTATCATGACAAAATAATCTTAGTAAAAGCAGGGACTGCTTACACACAATATTGTAAACGATGACATTCATGGGTTTGGAGAAACTGATGAATTTTCATTACTTTTACATTTTATAAGGCCAGCTAACTTCAACAGTTAACTTTAGATACGTGTACTTACACAGTACCATCAACTCAAATACTAAAAGGTTTCACAATCGAAATGGCTATTTCCTCCCAAACCAAAACAGAGTAAAGCACAAGTCTTTGGCTCTCCTTGAAAGAAAACAGCAGGTTACCATTCCTAACCAGACCTGTTTGCCTACCAGTAGGGCAAATACCACATTTGTGCATCACTGAGTAATAACACCATTAGAAAAGGCAACTTCACAGAAGTTATTGGCTAAGCGAATTCATTTGAATGCTCTGTTTTGAGGCAGCAAACTGTCACTGTTGCAGATTGGGGAGGGCAGTGGGTAAATCAAGGGGAATTTGCAAGATAGAGAAGGGCCAGAAAAACAAATTTTGAGCTCCAATCTTGAAGACCTACGAAAAGTCTGATGGAGTTACATATTCAAGGTAGCAACTGAGAATCATATCACTTTTACGTCTTTCAAGCAAAAAAAAAAAAAAAAAACAAAAAAAACCATGAGAAAGACTAGGAGAAAAGGAAGGGAAATAAAATGGGAGAAGGGAATCAACCACATTTAACGCTGTACCAAATAAATTTTTATACATTCCGAGTGGCTGAATATTTTGTAGCTGGCATTAGAAGTAGTGTCTCATTATTTGAATAATAATAGTTCTAGTTACTAGAAACTTATAACTAACTTCTCTTTTGATTAGAAAAGCAATAAGGAATGGATCTTTGGTCACTTCAGCCTCTGTAAATTACCCAAGACATGGCAGGTATTAAACTTATGACAATATCTATAAGTAAGGCAAAAGAACTACATGTAAGTCAGAAAACTGAATCTAGGTATCTAATTCTCAGCTCCACCCTTTTCCAGAGACCCTTTGAAGCAAGAAAAAGACAAAGTACTTTCATATTCCTAGGTGTAATAAAATTCTGGTTTTGTTATCCAAATAAGACTGAACACAATGTTTATTACTTCTACCTTAACCTCAGAATTATTCAGGTTCATCTGAGATGTGAGTCATGCTTTTGAATTCAGTGAAAACTAAACAGTCATCTTCAGAAGAAATTAATATTTGAAAAAGTAGGAAGCATAAAAACTGTATTTTCTATCTGATGTTTCATCTTTTAACTGTCTCTAAAGGAATAAATTTAAAAAGCCAGAAAAATCACAGATTTTAACCAAAAAGCAGTTAAAGACTCAATCAGTTTTGCTCAAATAGGCCATTTACCCTCATAGGCGCATCATACCACAAGGTTTATCACAGAGAAAAAAGGGAAAGAAAAAAAAATAATCCCCCAACCAAAATTTAAATGTTTTATTTAATTCCTAAAACTGTAAGCATTAGAAAAGTTGTACGAATTCCCATGAGGTAAGGCAGAATACCCAATTTAAAATAGGTAATTTACAGGCACAACGGGGCAGTATACCTTTCTTTTGCCTTCTACCCACCCATATTTCCTCTAGAGTATGGGGCCTTCGAGAGGTATAGCTAGAAATAAGCCTACGATTTAAGAGATTTTTTCCCCCCAACCCCACTCCATGAAAACAACTTTAAAAGAGAAAGACACTATTTAAAGTCAATTCAAAACAGTGGCTTCTCTGCTTTTATTTGGACTAGGGATACTATATAAGTTAATTCCTGTTCCTGCCCAGTTTACAAAATCAAAATGGTGAAAGCAAAAATGAGTGTATTTGGTGGAAATAAGCAAGAATAACAGAAGTTTAACGAGTTATTTGGAGTTTCAACAGACAGTCAAAACGGAATTTTACTTTTATTCCAAACTTCAACATAATCAATACCTATAAATTCCTTTTTAATACCAGATCACTTTGAGTTCCAAGTTGAACCAAACTGCTTCTAAGATTTAGGAATTAGCTAAAGGAGAAATAAGATCTGCCCAAATCTGCCTACAGAAGGTTAGAGGCCAAGAATGTTGCCTGTTATGGTTACAGAGAAAAATGGAAAACTTTGAGACTCTGTCAGACATAAAAAAGTTTCTCTCCTTCTCCCCCCAAAAACCTAAGCACTTAAAGATTGAATGTAAGGGGGTTATTTTAAGCACACACACACACACACACACAAACAAAACACAAGCAAAAGGCAAACAAGCAAGTGTATTTAAAAGAAAAATGAAAATATGGGTATCAACTGATAAAATGCCTCATCTTCATTCAGTGCTTCTACCTCCCAATCAGTCATTTTATTGCAACAGCTGCGCTCGCGAAAAAATCCATAAAATATACCCAATATATATACAGATATAGCTATGTATATCTGTATATATATAATATATATAAATTTTTATTTAAATAAAAAAGAAAGCTCGAATCCCAAGCCAATATGTGTATATCAAATCCTTGACCAGCCAGGTCTGTAGGGCATAATCCAATTCAATGTGAAATAGTATATAAACACGGTGCCTTGACTGGGCAAATTAAATAACTGCTACTCAAAAGAGTGTTCTGTTTGGACTCTCCTACTGGTAGGCAATGGCAGGACTGTATTATACCCCCCACCCTTTGTTTCATTTAACAGTATGATGGACACAAAGCTTAGACTGAGGTGGTTATTTATGACCTCAGCAGGAGTTAAGGGTTAAGAAAATAAGAAACAAGAAAAATACAAACTCTTGCTTTTACCCAACCAAAGCAATGCAGTAACTTATTACATAACCAGTGCGTTCTGTTTTAGTAGTATAATCCAGAGGGAAGTTATTAAAAAATTAGGCAAACATAGGGATAGGGAGGGCGACTGTATCAAATAATCCCCACTAAACACGTTTTATATGGTCTTAGTTCAGTACAGACGTGTGGCATTAGAATATGTGCAGCAGAACTTCTTCCTTATTGTTTTCAACATTTTCATGAAGAATCTTTTCAATACTGTAAAGCCAAGATTACAAAAACTGACTTCTAGGTAGTTACTACCTACTTGTACTAGTGATTCTAAACAGAAACAACTTATCAATTAATAAACTGTCCTTAAGATCCAGGCAGTCTGTATTTGCCAAATCTTTTCAAAAGCCAAGGGCTCCAGTATATAGGAATTTTATACTTTTGGTTCTTGAGAGTAAAACAAAAACATCCATTGAAATAATGTGACTCTGCTCATTTTAAGTTTAAATCAACAGTTTTAAAATATGGTCGATTGTCTTGGTTTTTTGAACATTATATGATTTCAGTAAAAGCTCATTTTGGAAAAGCACAGCTCTCAATATATAACCATCAGCTAAATATACATAATAAACCAAGAAGGTATTTTCAGTGCTAATACAATTCATTCTCAAAACAATCGCCATTTAAATCTAATTAAGCAATCTAAAAACTGGCAGAGATTTCTGACTGCATTAAGAGAAAGGGTCCATAATACAGAAATGAAGACTTCAAAAAGTAGGAATAAAGCTCTCCTGAACAAAAGAAAAAGTTTTAATGCCATATGAAAAACCTACCTACACATGAAGCTAATGACCCAGAAAGAGAAAGCAAATTATGGCTTCCAAATAACAGCTCTTGAAAAGCTGGTTTGCTGCACATTTTCTAATAATTAGTCTATTACTGTCTGTTTCTCAAGCACCACAGAATTCTCAGAAAGGCCGGTGCTTTTTGTCTATTATAATTTACGGGGTTATAAGAGTTGGAAAGAATTCAAGATAAGGAATTAGACACTGGGTATGTAATAATACCAAAATACAAGAAAAACCTACTTCATTAAGATCATACAATTAATCAAACAGAGTGTATATATAATATCTTCTTTTTTTTTAAGCCCTGGATCCAAGGCGTCCAAAGTTATTAAAATAAAGTTCATTCACAGAACAAAAACAAATTTAATCTGAATTGCTTGCAGATACTGCTAATTTTCTTTTTTTCTTAAATTAAAAAATGCATTAATGTGAACTATGTGCAGGGTTTGTTTTTAGTAGTGGTGTTTGTGCACATTGCCTCCGGTGCTTTTCCTGGATTTCTCTGACCATCCTCAGAGAAAAGGTTTAGAAATTATCCGTTTTCCTACCCCTATGCCCCACAAATTGGTTAGGAGCAGAAGACAAAAAGTAGGACTCCTCATATTTTAGGGAGCAGAACTGGGTGTAACTCCTGATCTCTGGGAGTCATTATTGTCCCCTCCTCCCTCGGGGTCCTCTGACAGGTTCAGAGAGCTGGTCTTGTTTGACAGGAGGCTGATATTCTCTTGTGTCAAGGCGGATCCATTCGGCACATCACTGTTAACATTAAAAAAAAAAAAAGAAAGTTGGAATTTTTTAAAAGGAGAAAAGAAAATGATTATTTAGTAGGGTAAAATAGGGGCTTTCCTTTTTTTTTTTTGTTCTTTTTAGGGCCGCAAACGCGTTACATGGAGGTTCCCAGGCCAGGGGTCCAACAGGAGCTGTAGCCGTTGGCCTACGCCAGAGCCACAGCAACACGGGTTCCGAGCTGCATCTGTAACCTACACCACAGCTCATGGCAATGCCTGATCCTTAACCCACTGAGCGAGGCCAGGGATAGAACCCACAACCTAATGGATGCTAGTCGGGTTCGTTAACTGCTGAGCCATGATGGGAACTCCAGGGCCTTTCTTTTAACAGTATGAAAAATAAATAATACATAAATGTCTTTTTTTTTTTTGTCTTTTTGCTTTATCTAGGGCCGCACCCACAGCATACGGAGGTTCCCAGGCTAGGGGTCTAACAGGAGCTGTAGCTGCTGGCCTTTGCCACAGCCACAGCAACGCAGGATCTAAGCCTTGTCTGCAACCTATACCAGAGCTCACGGCAACATCAGATCCTTAACCCCCTGAGCAAAGCCAGGGATCGAACCCGCAACGTCATGGTTCCTAGTCGGATTCATTAACCACTGAGCTATGACGGGAACTCCAATACATGAATGTCTTTAAAACTCTAAATTACAGCTCCATATTCATGCTTTAGCATAGAGGCTGCCAAACTAAGGCAAGAAGGCTGTCTGCTTTTGTCAGTAGTTTTACTGGAACACAGCCCACTCATTTGTTTACACATTGTCTATGGCTGCTTTCACATTACAATAGCAGAACTGAGAGTGGACAGACATGGTAAGACTCATAATTTTAAGTATTTACTATCTGGCCTTTAAGAAAAAGTGCTGACCCCTGCTTCAGCAAGTTTACTAGTGTAAAAAGTTATTTTGAACCCAGAAAATTGCATGGATTTACACAGCCAGGAGTTGCCGTTCTGGCTCAGTGGTAACGAACCTGACTAGTATCCATGAGAATGTGGGTTCAATCCCTGGCCTCACTCAGTTGGTGAAGGGCCCAGCATTGCCACAAGCTGTGGTGTAGGCTGTAGATGCAGCTCGGATCTGGCATTTCTGTGGCTGTGGCCAAGGCTGGCAGGTGCAGCATTTTGACCCCTAGCCTGGGAACTTCCATATGCTGAGGGTGTGGCCTGAAAGAGCAAAAACAAACAAAAACAAGGGGAAGGCAATGAAAGCAGAAAATCTCCTTTGTTTCATTTGTTAGGTATTGACAGATAATTCAGTTTTGGGTTTGATCAAATATAGGTTTTATTAACTCCTAAATTTATGCAAAAATAGTCTTTCCTCAATATATACAGAATAATGATATTTTGAAAATCAAATTATATTTCTGAGGATACTGCTGTCATGACTGTGTAAGATTATGAAAATGTCCCTTTCTTTACCTGAATGTCAATGTAAGATCCTCGGCTGGAACTTTATTTTGTGGTTCTGGTTGTCCATTTTCTGCTTGCTTACTTGTATTCAATTTGTTTTTCATGTCCAGAGAACACTGGTTCTCCTTTGAAAGAAAAGGAAATAAATTCAATTATATTCTATTTAATGCTGCTAACAGAAAAGAGACTGATATAGATAATACAAAACACTGAATAGAAATCATATTTAGTTCTGTAAAATGACCAAAGAAATAGGCAGGCTAAAAGACACATCTAAAAACATACTAGAGTACAGTCCATTTGGCTGGGACAACCAGGGAGAGAGTGCCTAAATTTAAAATGGAAAAATTTCACAGAAAAACTAATGACTCAGAAAAAGCAGTCAAAATGTAGTAAGCACTGGAGATCCCATCATGGTGCAGCGGAAACGAATCCGACTAGGAACCATGAAGTTGTGGGTTCGATCCCTGGCCTCGCTCAGTGAGTTAAGGATCCGGCATTGTCGTGAGCTGTGGTGCAAGTTGCAGACGCGGCTCGGATCCTGCATTGCTGTAGCTGTGGTGTAGGCTGGCAGCTGTAGCTCTGATTGGACCCCTTGCCGGGGAACCTCCATATGCCGCAGGTGCAGCCCTAAAAAGAAAAAAAAAAGAAAGAAAGAAAGAAAAAAAGTAACAAGCACCTATAATATACTTACTGAAAACAGAAAAATGTTTACTGAAATGAATGATCTTGCACTATGAAACAAACTCTAGGCATATCTATTGATACACTTCCACAGGAAAGACTATGTAGATGGTATCTCACTCTTGACAAAAGATAGGTTATCAGTAACTTGAGGTCTGTGAAACCTAGAATGTTATTTCATGATGGTGTTGCAAAAAACACTAAACCCACTGCTTCCTTAATCAGTATGTTTAAGAGAAATTTAGTAACTTCCAGATAACTACTTTGTTTTCCCTACAAGTTTTTTGTAATGCAGAAAACTAAGACAACGAACTCCTAATAAAACTCAAGAGGGAATGAGGAGAGAAATACAAAATAGGAAGGCAGCCCCTCTTCATGATACTTATTCTAAGTATTAATCACCCACTACAGTGCCTTGGTGTGATGATTCTATAGCTCCAGATGATTCCAGAACTCTAGAGCCATGAGTTCTATGACACAACTACACAGAAGCTTTCCTTTTACTTTCCCTCTTTTTTCCTACCTTAACACTTACCATACTCAGTTCTCGGGTTCTCTTCCCGATTTCCCTTTCCACCTGGTGCAATTCCAAGCTCAACTGCTCACTTGAGATCATTCCAGGCCATTTTGGAGGTGGTGGTGGGGGCTGTGACTGGCTTGCCAGGGTGTTCGCCTCCCTCTGCAACACCAGCCTGTTACTAACAGCCTAGTGCATAAAGCCAAGCACATACACAGCTCAACACATTTTGCACCATATACAGAATGACCAGGCCCGATTCCAGACCTCAGTGTTAAGTAGCTTATTACTCAGACATTTGCAATAAAAATGATGCAACAATAAGGCACCGTTTCTTTGAGTACTATTTGAATAAAAAAAGAAAAATATAGGGGATTTAAACTTAGTGAACAGCAATTTAACCTTCGGTCTAAGTTGCCTTTTTTATTTTCTTATTTGAAAGATAAGTAAACTATAAATGTGCTTCTTTCCCCTTCCTTTTTTATTTTTTTTAATTTTTAAAAATTTTGGGCTATGCCCCAGGATACAAAGGTTCTCGGGCCAACAATCGAATGCGCGCCATAGCAGTGACAATGCCAGACCCTTAACCTGCTAGGCCACCAGGCTAGGGGTTGAATTGCAACAGCAGCTGCCAGCCCATGCCACAGCCACAGCAATGCCAGATCGGAGCCACATCTGTGACCTATGCCACAGCTTGGGGCAACGCTGGATCCTTAACCCACCAAGACCAGGGATCAAACCTGCATCCTCATGGATACTAGTCGGGTTCTTAACCCACAATGGGAACTCTGCAACTCCCCCTTTTTAAACTGAATTTTGTCTGAAGTAAATTTTATAATTTTTTTTTAGTCAAACTGCAGCAATGCCAAGAACTTTTAACTACAGTGAGCTAAACATGTGCCATGGTTCCAAATAACACTAACATTCTTTTGGAATAGAAAATAGGTCTAGAAATTCCAACTTAAAAAAAAAAAAGGTCGTGAAATAGCAGGATAAGCAATATCGCTTCCTGGAGTTAAAGATGCAATCTTGGAAGGCAGCTATGCTCACCACTATACCACCAATGCTGTACAATGTCCAACCTTTTAACAAATTAATCAACTATAAAAATGAACATAATAAATACAACGTTATTCTTTTTCACAATATGAAACAGCAAGAAGTTTTGTAACAATGTAAATAAAGCAATGGAAAAGGGAGACAAACATGAATACTATATAGGCTTTTTCCTTTTCCTGGATCCTTAACCTATACTGCACCACAAAGGAATCCAGCTATTTCTTTCTTTTTTTTTTTTTGTCTCTTGTCTTTTTAGGGCCGTACCCGCAGCATATGGAGTGTCAGGCTAGGGGTCTAATCAGAACTACAGCTGCCGGCCTATGTCAGAGACACAGGAACATGGGATCTGAGCCACATCTGTGACCTATACCACAGCTCACGGCAACACCAGATCCTCAACCCACTAAGTGAGGCCAGGGATTGAACCCGCAACCCCATGGTTCCCAGTTGGATTTGTTTCCGCTGTGCCACGATGGGAGCTCCTTTGATTTTCTAAAAATGTGTTCTGTCTCCTTTCACATATATTAGCTAACAACAATGCTGAACTCCAGCTTTTTATATCTAAACCTTATTGCTTACATAAGAGCACAAGCCAGATACACATTCAAAAACAAACCAAAAAACCCCTCCTCTATTGATCTTCCTAATAAAGTCTAGGATAGAATTAGTTAGAAATTTATTTCCAAAGCAATAGCTTACTATTAAAGATCTTGGTAGATAGATAAAGACTAATGTTCCAAGGTTATCTTTTTAAGAACTACCACTACAATGCCTAAGTTTCCCATATTCGAAGAATGTGTTCGCATGCATAGGATAGTATAAAAAAATCTAGTCTTTCTTGAGGGATTTTAAGAATTGTTTGTTTTCTGATATTTGCTTTCTCTTAAGTATCAGGCAGCATGGTGAAAAGAATACTGAATTTGGAGTGTGAAGACTTGGGTTCATGTTTCAACCTCTGTGAAACTCATATCCGTCAACAATACCGCCTACGTAATCTACTTGTCAGACACAGAAGGGTCAAATAAGATACGTGATAGTACTTTATAAACTGAAAGAACTATATTAATGAAAGGTGCCTTTTTTTTTTTTTTTTTAGCTCAAAGTTCCAGGCTTCTGCGAGTTCCCATTGTGGCGCAGTTAACAAACCTGACTAGCATCCTTGAGGATGCAGGTTCGATCCCTGGCCTTGCTCAACTGGTTAAGGATCCGGCGTTGTCATGAGCTGTGGTGTAGGCTGCAGATGAGGCTCAGATCCCACATTGCTGTGGCCGTGGTGTAGGCCAACAACTACAGCTCTGACTCAACCCCTAACACGGGAACCTTCATATGCTGCGGGTGCAGCCCCAAAAAGAAAAAAATACACAAAAAACCCCCAAATCTTAGAGTTCCCGCTGTGGCTCAGCGGGTTAAGAACCCAACATAACAGTATCCATGAGGCTGTGGATTCGATCCCTGGCCTTGTTCAGTGGGTTAAGGATCTGGCTCAGATCTGGTGTTGCTATGGCTATGGCATAGGCTGGCAGCTGGAGCTCTGATTCAGCCCCTAGCCTGGCAACTTCCATATGCCATGGGAGTGGACCTAAAAAGAAAAATGTGCCATCAGGGAATATAAGCTCACTTTATATATTTTATATAATATTTTATATTTTATATAATCTAAAATATCTAGAGAGTTCCCTGGTGGCTCAGTGGGTTAAGGATCCAGCACTGTCACTGCTGTGGGTACAGATTTGACCGCTGGTTCAGGAACTTCTGCACGCAGTCGGTGTGGCTAAAAAAATAAATAAAATTTCCAGAATATCTAAAATATTATATAAAATATACAAAAGGAGCTTATATATAGATATACATATATAATATATATAATACAGAAGTTCCTCCTTTTAAAATCTCTTTAAGAACTCTTCAAAACAGGAATGAAAAATATCTCTGGGTTGGTACCTCTAGTCCACGTAGCTGGGTCTGTTGGCTAATTTGATGGTTTAGTTGCTGTAATTCTAGTCGTAGCTGTTCCCTCTCAGCAGATGGAAGGGGTTTTCCACGACTGGCCACTTCTGACATAGACATTCTCTCCCTTTAGTGGGGAAAAAAAAGGTTTGGAATGAATTTTAAATTTTATTTTTTAAAAATATTATTGACTAGGAGTTCCCGTTGTGGCACACCGGAAACGAATCAGACTAGGAACCATGAGGTTGTGGTTTCGATCCTTGGCATTGCTCAGTGGGTTAACAATCCAGCATTGCTGTGAGCTGTGGTGTAGGTTGCAGATGCAGCTCGGATCCCGCGTTGCTGTGGCTCTCACGTAGGCCCACAGCAAAGCAACAGCTCCGATTAGACCCCCTAGCCTGAGAACCTCCATATGCCGCAAGTGTGGCCCTAAAAAGGCAAAAAGCCAAAAAGAAAAAAAAGTATTATTGACTAGGAAAACAGTAAGTTGAATAATTTTTTTGGTCTTTCTGTCATTTTAGGGCCGCACCCGCGGGATGTGGAAGTTCCCAGGCTAGGGGTCTAATCGGAGCTACAGCTGCTGGCCTACGCCACAGCCACAGCAACACGGGATCTGAGCCGCGTCTGCAGCTTACACCACAGCTCATGGCAACGCCGGGTCCTTAACCCACTGAGCAAGGCCAGGGATAGAACACATAACCTCATGGTTCCTAGTTGGATTTGTTAACCACTGAGCCACCACGGGAACTCCAAGTTGAATAATTTTAAAAGCTTGTAAAAGTAAAAAGAATGACTCATACCTCTCACTGAAGTGTCCCTGAGAAGGTATGTTTTGATGAGGTGAATATGGAGAACCTCCCCAGCCACCATGGGTTCCATAGGGATTGTAATCTGTAAGAGAATAATTGAAGTGCTCTGATGTAATTCACAGATATGATTCTTCTCTTAAGGCATCCATAATCGAAAAGGCACAGGCATACTACATACACAGCTATCTTGAAAAATGTCTACCAAAATGGTAACAGGGTATTGATGTTTGTATTTTCCCCTCTAAAACATCAGTCTTTGTAATTTTATCTTTTGCTCGTATTTTAAAAAATGAGATGTATTATTTTTAGCAAAAGCAATGAAGCTATTTAAAAAACATGGGTTATCTTCATATACAGACATTTAATTTTAGTTTGTACCCCCAGAATTCTCTGGGTTATAATTACATAGGAATAATTCCACAGAAAAATTTAAAGATGACTGCTCTGGAAGATTATAAAAAGCACCGATGGTAAATGGGGAGTAGGTGGTATTAGGAGTCATGAATATGAACCCTCTAAATCAGCTCATCTCCGAGAGTCTTACCTGAAATGTTAGACTTTGTGGGAGCTCCCTGAGGTGCCATAGCCTGCACTGGGCCAGCACCCTGATACATTGTTTTGGAAGTTCGAGAAATGGCACCAAACCGAGATACTGTTGGTCGGTCTCCAAATGGGATGAGGTCATCATCACTGGTTTCTGCTGCTCTTCTCTGAAGGTCCAATCGCTGGTCTCTCATTCCTTTACTCTCCACATTCTGATAAAAAGTAAAATGAGAAATCCACCCCACACTTAGATCTCTAAGAAAACTTCCTGTAACAAGGTTAAAATAGAATATAAAAATAGATAAGTTCCCATTGTGGCTCAGTGGGTGAAGAACCTGACTAGGGATATGGGTTTGATCCATGGCCTCATTCAGTGGGTTAAGAATCCGATGTGCTGCAAGATTCAGTTTAGGTTGCATACGCAGCTTGGATCCCACAGCAACTGGGATGTTGTGGCTGTGGTACAGGACAGGAGCTGCAGCTCTGATTCAACCCCCAGCCCCGGGAACTCCCATATGCCACAGATGCTGCCTTAAAAAGGAAAAAAAAAAAAAAGGTATAATGGGAATTCCTGATGTGGCACAATGGAATCAGTGGCATCTCTGCAGTGTGGCCTAGGTTGCTACTGTGGCTCAGAACTGATCCCTGGCCTGGGATATGCCACAGAGCAGTCAAAAGTAGTAGGAAAAAAAGGAATATAATGTCTTTACTGATAAGACTAAAATCATTAGTTGCCTTTGGTTGGCAAATAAGACATTGCTTTTTAAACCTTTAACCACTCCCTATAGTAAGAAATGTAGGAATTCCCATTGTAGCTCAGTGGTAATGAACCCAACTATTATCCATGAGGATAAGGGTTCAATCCCTGGCCTCACTCAGTGGGTTAAGGATCTGGCGTCACCATGAGCTGTGGTGTAGGTTGCAGATGTGGCTCGGATCCTGTGTTGCTGTGGCATAGGCCGGCAGCTGCAGCTCTAATTCGACCCCTAGCGTGGGAACTTCCATATGCTGCATATATGGCCGTAAAAAGAAAAAAAAAGGGAAAGAAATGTATTTAACATCATGACCCAGTACATATATACGTTCAAATATATATATATATATGTGTGTGTGTGTGTGTGTGTATATATATATACACACACACACACACACACGTATATATAATGTCATGACAGATATTTATGCTTAGTATATGTATACACTCATTATTTTATGTTATTCTAATTCATTTTCTTTTTCATTTCTTCTCTTTTTTCTTTTTTAAATGGCCACACCCTTGGTATATCGAAGTTCCTGGGCCAGGGACTGAATCTGAATGGCAGCTTCGACCTACACCACAACGACAGATCCTTTAGCCCACTGTGCAGGGCTGGTGACCAAACCTGAGCTTCTGCAGCAACCCGGGCTGGTGCAGCTGGATTTTCAACCCACTATGCCACAGCAGGAACTCCTTATTTCTTGAAAAAAAAAAAAAGGCCCATCAGGACTTTCTCAATTTTTAACACTCAATAAATAGAGAAACAATATTTAAAAATATAGGCCAACCCAGGCTTTTCAAAGGGATTCCAGTCACAAAAAAGTAAGTACTGGGATAAATGGAAATCTAATTGTTAGACCCTTGCCAGTCAAAGTATACTCCAAAGACTGGCAGCATCAGAATCACTAAATCACTAACAAACTCATTAGAAATGCAGGATTTCAGGTCTCACACCAGCCTTACTGAATTAGAACTTGAACTTTAACAGATCCCTAGGTAATTTATATGTACATTCATATTTGAGAAATATTTGGCTAAAATTTCATCCACTGGGGAAATTTTCAATTATATCTAGGTTAAGTTGGAAAAAAAATTTTATTCTTTATTGATTTAAGGAAATGAGTTTTATTTTGTTAATGTTTATGTTACTTTATTATAATAACCCTTTCCAAAAGCCAGGTAGAAAGCAAGGGTTCCTATCTCCACCTCCTCATCTCATTCCTGTTCTCTAAATTTAGAAAGGCTGTCTTCTATGGCCTAAAAACAATGTTTCCCTAGTCCCACCACAGAAAAACAAAAGTTCATTTTTGCTTTTTTTCTCCTCTATATTCCTTTCTTTCTCTTTCTTTTTTTCATTGGCTAGCATCTAATCATATTTAGGCTATAGATATCATCTCACTCATTTATAGCGGAACTGGAATCTGAGTCTTCCTTCTCTATTACCAAGAATTGGTCTTCTCTTAACCAGCTGGACAAATCTTTGTTTATTAAAGTCTATAATACCCTAGGGAAAATTTGTTAAATTAATAAGGGCAAATGTCTTAAAAATAATAGTCAAGACATACCTTTAACCCACAAATACTATTTCTAGGTATAACTTTCATGCATGTGCACAAGAAGACAAGAATGGTTATTTAGCATTGTGTATAATAATAAAAGATCAAAAAAAGCCTAAATGTTCAATAGGAAAAGGAATAAACAATGTACATATTTACTTACTGTACAAATTAGTTATCATACAGTGGTATCTGATAAAAGCAGTTAAAAGGAATGAACTTGAAATAGGTATAAATTTGGATACATCTCAGAAACAATGCTGAATGAAAATGCAAGCTGAAACATTCAAAACAAAATTGTTTAGAAATAGGATAAAATTATCCATGAAATGATAAATTCTCAATTCAGAATAGGAGTTACCTCCATGGAAGGAGTGAGGAAGAAAATGAGACTAGGGAGGTATCAACAGGAGAATTTAACTCCTTATGTAAAGCTTACTTATTTAAAAGGTAAAAAAACAATTAAGATAAAATAGTGATAAATTTTAAGCTTGGTATAAGAATCACTGGTATTACATTTTTTTTTTGTTAAAAACTAAAATAGTATAGGGAATTCCTGTCGTGGCTCAGTGGTTAACAAATCCGACTGAGAACCATGAGGTTGTGGGTTCAATCCCTGGCCTTGCTCAGTGGGTTAAGGATCCAGCGTTGCTGTGAGCTGTGGTGTAGGTTGCAGAGGTGGCTCGGAACCCGTGTTGCTGTGGCTGTGGCGAAGGCCGGCAGCTACAGCTCCTGTTAGACCCCTAGCCTGGAAACCTCCATATGCCGCGGGTCCGGCTCTAGATAAGGCAAAAAGACAAAAAAAAATAAAATAAAATAGTATAAATGTAATTACATTTTAGAGTTCCCTTCGTGGCTCAGTGGTTAATGAATCCGACTAGGAACCATAAGTTTAAGGGTTTGATCCCTGGCCTCGCTCAGTGGGTTAAGGATCTGGCATTGCCGTGAGCTGTGGCATAGGTCTCAGACGCGGCTTGAATCTGGCATTGTGGCTCTGGCGTAGGCCAGCCACTACAGCTCCAATTAGACCCCTAGCCTGGGAAAGTCCACACGCCGCAGGTGCGGCCCTGGAAAAGACAAAAAAAAAAAGAGAGACCAAAAAAAAAAGCGTAATTACATTTCATTATACCGCAGCTTATTTGAAATTAAGTAACTAAAATTCTGATTCATATACAACCACTATTCACTAGATTCAACTTTGTTGTTTAAACTTCAGAGTATTGAAAAAATTATAATTCTGGACAAGAAATCCAAGATCTTAATTATGCAAAATAATTTCAATTTCTAATTTAATTTCAACTGGATTAATTGCTGGCCCAGAAATATAACAAATGCTCTTTTCTGCCTAGAAATATAACAAATGCTCTTTTCTGCCTAGAAAAGCATGAAAAGATTTTTATCTGAAACAAAAAAAAATATAGTTTAACTATAACTCAATCACACAGCATAGAATATGGCCTGAAACTTAAGTAAAGCTCAGTTATTTGTGTCTATACTATAACTGGGGATAACTTACTTGGTTTATCTTGATTTGTATTAATTATGCCTTAAATATTACACATACCATCATTTCCACACTCCCTGCTGCCACAACATCTTTGGGTTTTGCATCTTTGGTTCCAATGTAGGAGCCGATGGTGTCACATGACCAGGGTGAGTACTGGCTATAATCATTTCCTTTGTATTTCCCAGCTACCTTCAAGTCTTCATCCAAAAACTACAGATGAAAAGAAAAAAAAAAAGAAAAGAAAAAGAAACAAAATAGGAAATGGGAATGTGAGTAACACAGAGACAGCAGGAATCTCTTTTAGAACATCATACTGAAATAATATAATGATGGTTAGATTTGTGCCACAATAGAAGACTTCTGTAGACTATGAAAAATATAAAACAAATGAAAAATGATGTTTAGCCTTTTTGCTTCGTTAGTGGAGGATCAAGAAGTATCTCCATATCTTTCAAAGAATCAAATTAGGATTTCTGAGAGCTGCATATCCTTTTTCTCATCAGATTAACACAAGCAAATATATACCAGGCCCCAGTTTTTCTAGACCCTACTTAATGTTACTTTCAATAACATGCCAGGTAAACAAGAGCATTAAAAACTCTTTAAAATATAATCTTAAATGTTCTATAAGTTGTAATGACAATATAAAACTTTTTTTACTGAAGTCTCTTTAACACCAATAACTCATTTTGAATAAATTCTGGTCCTTAGGTTGATTCAATGACACGAAAAGGATAAGATGCCTAATTTTCTTTTCTTAGGATGAGTTCTGAAATTATGTATTAACTAAACAGGTATTCCAGGTCCAACATATTTCAACTAAAATTGCAACATCCACATCTGTGCAATGTTTACAGTTTTCCAAGTGCTTTTATGTATACACTGTCTCATATGTTCTTCAAGTCCAAGTGAGAGAACCTGGGTGATCTGACCAAGGCTATACCAGTATAGGGCATGCTAGAACATTATTAAATTGCTTTCACTTTATCACAAAAATATATATTGACACACTGATATTCTAGGGGGTATTGGTACATTTACATGGCTCTATTCTTTTCCTATACTAAAAAAAAAAAAAATCTATTTTCTGAGTTATCGCTATTGGTCTTCTGCACTGGCAGAGGGATCTGCTGTTCACAAATACCATTCATTTTCAATCACAACTCCTGTTTCTATTATTTACAACCCCTTTCCTTTTTTTTTTTTGATTTTTAGGGCTGCACCCTCCGTATATGGAGGTTCCCAGGCTAGGGATAGAATTGGAGCTACGGCTGCCAGCCCACACCACAGCCATAGCAATGCCAGATCCAAGCCGTGTCTGAGACCTACACCACAGCTCACAGCAACACTGAATCCTTAACCCACTGAGTGAAACCAGGGATCAACCCTGTGTCCTCAAGGATGCTAGTCAGATTCATTTCTGCTGAGCCACGATGGGAAGGCCCCCTTTGCTTTTTTGTCCTACTTCAACTTTAAAAATTCCAAATCCTTTTGAAACTTCTCCTCCAGTTACAAGTTTAGTACAGAACAGCTAGATTTTTAAAGACATGACCTACTGGCAGGGCCTCCTTGCCTGCCTGCTTCTATCTTTCACAAGCGTCTTACCTTAATCTATTTCTTGCCTGTTACTTAAAAAAATAAATAAGACATGACCTACTAACTAGAGTGTTTTTATCCCCCAACCACAAGATAATATGCAGCTACTAAAATAAAAAGAATGAGATAAATTATGTACTGACACAGGAAGACATCCAAAATAACTAGTTAAATCAAAACAAACAAAAAAAATGCAAAACTCAAAACCTGAAGATATTATCACTGAATGATCCTTTTAAAAAATAATGATATGTTAGTACATGCACAGAAAAGATGAAATACATATAAAAAGCTGAAGTACATAAGAAACTGACACTGAGAAAGAATATTAGATTTTTTTGGAGTTCCCATTGTGGTGCAACGGAAACGAATTTGACTAGTAATCATGAGGTTGCAGGTTTGATCCCTGGCCTCGCTTAGTGGGTTAAGGATCTGGCATTGCTGTGAGCTGTGGTGTAGGTTGCAGATGAGACTCAGATCTGGCGTTACTGTGGCTGTGGCGTAGGCCAGCAGCTACAGCTCCTATTAGACCCCCAGCCTAGGAACCTCCATATACGGCAGGTGTGGCCCTAAAATGACAAAAGACAAAAAAAAAAAAAAATGGTATGGCATGACAAGGCTCTAGCATGTTTCTAATAGTTTCTGAAAAAATATCATGTAATGCTTATACTTTACAAGTAAAATTACATTAACAGAAGATGTTAGAGCTTTACTAATTAACCTACATTATTGTGGAAAATTCATCCAAAGTATTTAGCTAGGAAAGCTAGATACTCTGAACAATCTTTATTTAGACTGCTTTCATGGACTCCAAAGTTTACTGTTTACTATATGTAATGTGATATATACTTCACTTTTCAATTTTCATTGATTATTCATAACTTGTTAGATGGAAATATTGTTTAGAATCATAATTTTATACATAAAGGATATGAGATATTTTTCTTACATAATATCAACTGAAACTCTACTGAGAAAACCTATTTGACTTAAAAAAAATACATACTACAGACTGAGGCAGTATGTATAATCAACAAACCAAAGTAATCAAATAAGGTCAACAAAGCAAAGAGCTGGCTTTATGAAAAGATAAAACTGATAAATCCCTAGTAAGACTGACCAAGAAAAAAATTATTACTATTACTGTTTTTTAGGGTCACAACTGTGGCACATGGAAGTTCCCGAGCAAGAGACTGAATCGGAGCTGCAGCTGCCAGCCCACTCCACAGCCACAGCAACAGCAGATCCAAGTTGTATCTGTGACCTAGACCATAGCTTGTCACAACACCAGATCCTTAACCCACTGAGCGAGGCCAGGGATTGAATCCACAACCTCATGGTTCCTAGTCGGATTTGAATCCACTGGGCTACGAGGGGAACTCTGC
This sequence comes from Catagonus wagneri, assembly GCA_004024745.2. Classification (NCBI taxonomy): domain Eukaryota; kingdom Metazoa; phylum Chordata; class Mammalia; order Artiodactyla; family Tayassuidae; genus Catagonus; species Catagonus wagneri. The sequence continues at coordinate 8,497,922 of PVHT020000175.1, forward strand.
ACTTTTTTCTGGCCTTTCACTACCTATATTAGTCTGTATCTTATTCTTTGAATCAACTTTCATCATCCTGCTGTTTTCCTCATTACTGAGTTAAATAAACCTTTTGACATGTCTATTATAAAAATTGTCTAAAACTAGGATATAGGGATGCTTCATTAATTTGATAAAGATTATCTACAAAACAGCTTACAACAAGCATCATAATGGTAATTAGGTGTTCCACCCACTCAACAACTGGAAATAAAACCTACTGGAGGTTCCCTTGTGGCACAGTGGGTTAAGGATCTGGTGCTGTCACTACAAGTGGCTTGGGTCACTGCTGTGACATGAGTTTGATCCCTGGTCTGGAACTTCCACGTGCCACAGGTGTGGCCAAAAAAAAAAAAAAAGAGAGAGAGAGAGAGAGAGAGATGGATGATAGGTTTCCTTTTCTTTTTCTTTTTTCTGTCACTGCCAACCCACCGCAGTGACAATGCCGGATATTTAACCCACTGTGCCAAGGGAATGCCTATCATCTATTTAAGATTATACTGGAGGATCGAGCTTGCACAACAAGATAGGAAAAAGAAAAGACTTAGGGATTGTAAAGGAGAGAGTAAAACAGTCATTATACACAAAGGACACAACTGCGTGCACAGAAAACTCAACATTGGAAAGATGTCACTTCTCCCAAGTGGATCTAAAGCAACGCTGCCCAATGAAAATATAATTGACCCATAGATGTAACCTAAAAATTTCTAGTAGCCATATTAAAAATAATAAACAGTTAAATTAAGTTTAATTTAATATATCCAAAGTATTATTTTAGAATAATAGAAATATTGAAATATTTGGGGGGGTACTAAACCTTCAGAGCCAATATGTTTTATGCTTATAACACATGTGAATTTAGACTAGGCACATTTTAAGGATTATCCACATGCGGTTAGCGGTTACAATAGTGGACCGTGCAGATTTGGATTCAATGTAATTCTAATAAAAACTGAACAGATATTTCTGTGGACATCAACATGGTGATTAGAAAGTATGTTTGGAATTTCCAAGAATAGCTAAGGTAATCTTGAAGATCCAAACTGGAAAAAATACATCACCATATTAAGATGTATTACAATACTACATTAAGATAATGTGGTATTGATCCAAGGACAGAGAAATGGATCAATGAAACAGATTAGAGTCCAGAAATGTATTTAGTCACCTGTCTATGACAAAGGTGATCTGACTATGATATAAAGGACTCCAGGATGCTGGGGAAAAAGATGGTTCTTTTAGTTAAATGGTGCTTGAACAACGGGATATCCTTTGGGAAAAAAAATGGATCTTGACTCCTAAGATATTTTATACGACAGTCAATTCTAGATGGATTGCATATCTAAATGTGAAATAATAAATCTTTTAGAAGAAAACATAGGCAAATATCTTCATAATCTTGGGAACAGACAAAGATTACTTAAATAGGACACAATAAACCACTGATAAAGGAAAAAATGATAAATGAGACTAAAAAAGATGCACTTACCTCCTCTTGATGGAAGGCAGGAGGCAATGTGGGTGAAGGTGCAAAAGGAGGTGGAGAGATAACCTTCCTTTCCTCTAGTTGTGCCATTATTTCCTTTCGTCTTCGATGTAGCTCATCTAGACTCGGATGGGGCTGGGGAGGAGGAGGAAGTCGGCCATAGGGAGGCTCCTGCAAATGCAAAGATCAGTAAAAATTGAAAAAGAATTTCAGGACATATTGATTCACTTAGTACATATTTTAAATAAGCAGCTTGTATACTCATCTTAACACTGGAAATAGTAAGACTTAATAAAACAGAGCAAAACAAAATAAATACCCCCCCCCCGCGCTCTCAGGATTTCCCAAAGAGCTAATTTAAGTTTCTTTTTCCTGGCCAGAGACTATATAATTTCCAAATAGACCTGAAAAATGTTAATAAAACCATCCAGATTTCAGAAACTAAGGTTAATCAGAGTGGGGTGGGGATTTTTTTCCCCTTTAAAACTTAAAAAATAACAACCTATGAAGACTGTGAAAACGTGGAAAAAAAGAAGACGCTTTCTTTTAAAAAAGAATTAATTGATCAAAGGGTTATTACTGTGGCAAAATGTTAAGAAAATCACTATAATAAGTAATATTCAAAATAAATCTATATAGTAAGAAAAAAATACAGCGTACTCTGGTGTACGAAGGTCTGATCTGAGCTGGGTGAGGAGCCACTGGATAGTAACCCTCCATCTGTTGGTATCTTTCTCTGGATTCTGGTACATAGGATGGTACTGCTGCAGGTGGAATCTCAATGGGTACAGGACTTTCTCGGAAAATCTCCTCTCTTGTATAAGATTGAGCAGGGTATACTCGACGGCCATCATAGTGTGGTGGGTACATAGGTGGGTACTGTTGTGGCTGTGTGCCATACTGAGAGTTTACTACACGATCTGGGAGGTAGGGTGAATAATGATCCAAGTAGGGAGGACCAGGTTCAGGAGCAGATGGTGGAGGTCGGACAAAGCGGGACATACACTGTGGTGGTGGAGGATAGTACATACCTGTACAATACAAAAAAGGAACCAAAAGCAACAATGAGCCAATCTATTTTTCTTTTTTTTTTTTCAGGCTGCACCCAAGGCATATGGAAGTTCCCAGGCCAGCGGTCGAACCGGAGCTGCAGCTGCCAGCCTACGCCACAGCCACAGCAACGCCAAACCAAACCATGTCTACCACCTATACTGCAGCTCATGGCGATGTCAGATCCTTAAACCACTGAACAAGGCCAGGGGTTGAACCCACAACCTCATGGAAACTAGTCCGTTTTTTTCTGCTGAGCAACTATGGGAACTCCAATCTATTTTTCTAGATAAGATTTTACCTTTTAAAATATTTCAACAGTAAAGAATTAAAAATCCACTTATTTCTTAAGATGCTTTTCCCTCTGCTTATATCTTCAAGCTAGCTTTATGAAAAATAACAGCAAAAATCATCCATAAGTCATTGAAAATACCAATCTACCTATAGTCTACAACAGTAAACTCACTCTCTCAATTGCTTGACTCTTTTTGATGAGCGTTAACACAATGCAAACAATGGAAAGCAAAAAAACAAAAAAAAAAACATTTCCCTAAAGTTTAGGCTCCACAAATCACTCGCAAGCATAACTTCTGAATATGAAATTGAGTTAACTGGAAAAATGTGGCCCACAAAAGATCCAATCATCTTGGGCAGATCTAGTAGCTAAACGCATAACTCTAGAGTTCTTGAGACAACTGTGGCAGTAGTTTCCAAATTTCCATACATTTGTCTCAACTGATGAGTTCCTTGTGCTAGCTATTACAACCAAAGTTTCCTATTTCTATTGCTTCTCCATTGTAACAGGTTCTCTCAGCAGCTAGTTCTGGTACTTATTCCTGCAGGCCTAGCTTAAGACTGTTTCCTTAGTACTTTCACTGATTCTGTAGCATTTAAACTCTTTGCATTAAACCTCTTTCTGATAATACAGCTGGAATGATTACTATTATCTGAAATTAAACTTTAACCAATAGAGTGTATTTAAAGTCAACTCAACAAAAGTAGTTGGGTCTTTCCTGCAATGAATGGTCAAAGGAAAGACACAGATCAACTTTCATCATATTCTTATATGTATTTATAATTATTCTTACACATAGCACCATATCAACTTAAAACTTTTTTTTGAAATCAGAAAAGACATTCTTGATTCAAAATTAAGACAGCCTTGGGGAAAGGAAATGGAGAACATCTTGAAAAAATTGTTCTACAATTGTTCCTGACAGAGATTCAACATGTTAGTTTAAAAACAAGCGCTTATTTTTCCATATAAATTACATATGATTCATATATCATTCATTCTCCACATCCAGTATTATCATTAAAACTGGCTAATTTTCCGATTTCCCACACTTGTCTATTTTCTTAAATCTTTTTTTCTTTCTCACTGCACTAATCCAGACCTCAACATTCACACCTGGATTAACAAGTTTCCTTATTCATCTCTGACTCTAGACTCTCATCTTCACAATCATTTGTAAACTTTTTTTTTCTATTCCCAATACCACTATTTAGGACATTCTTCCATAAAGTCTTTTGATTCCTCAAGTTCTCAGTGATCTCCTTTGTGTCTTGCAGTTAACTTCTACCACACCAATATTAGCCACCAAAACTGAACACTTAATTTTAAACACACATTATATACTCATACATATAGCTGCCTATTCTTTACTAATATTCTATACTATAAACTCACCAAAGGTATGCATGTTGCATTTTTTTCATACATACATGGCCTAGAAAAAATATTAGGTGACAAATGAAAGGAAAAGAAAACATACTGTGTGTTTAGCTTTTATCCACCATAATACCTAATACTTTTTTCATGCCTGAAGCCAATTCTGGTCAGGAAAACATATACTGCCTCAGCGAATTTTCACTGTCTATCTGGGTAATGTATTTCCATAAAGATATGAACATATATAATATACAACTGCTTTTAGTAATCAAGGCAATTTGCTTTTCATAGTTTTGCTACTTTACTTACTATTTAGTTGATCATAAAATCTCAATTTTTCAAGTATTAAAAAATCCTTTTATTTATTTTGAGGAGGCCACTGAGAACATAATCACTTCCACTTGAAATCATTCTCATAACTCCTAGGAAAAGTGAGCAACATAAATGAAAGATCATTACCCTGCTGATAAGGCGCTGGTTCAAATGGTGGAGCAGCTCCTCTAGGATCTTGGTAATACACATCTGCCTGCTGTGCTGGATATAACTGAGAACCTCGTGGTACCATCTGAAGTGGTTTGGTGACAGGCATAGGGGGCAGGTCTGTTGGCCCTCTTGGAGGTACGGGATGTGGATTCACAGGCAGGGCGGAAATACTCTTAGGGACAGATTCTAGCCTATGGGAGCAAGATTCTGCAAGTCAAGTTTAAAGTCTTGAAAATACTTCTAATGTACACAAATTGTTAAATCTAAAAAAATTCACCACAGTTTGGGAAACTGGTTTCTTCCAATAGCCATTCCTTCTGAAAAATTTGTAAACTTTGATCTTATTTCACAAATGCTAATTGTTTCTAAAAAATCACTAGCACAGGAAATAGAAATAAAACACAACAAAATAAAGCCCCTTAAATAAGGATTTCTTCCCCCCAAAACAGAACACTGATTATTCTTTCTCGCCTCTATGTCAATAAAGAAACTACTTTAAACAAAAGTTAGGTAAAACAACGTACAGGTCAGGAGGGGATCCAGGGGCACTACTGCTCAGGTGATCTATCTTTCCTGGTTTCAGACTAGAATCGTAGCTAGGGTCTGTCCCTCGTGGAATCAGCTGTGTCACCGTATTCCCTGCTGATACAATTCCATTTGGCAGAGCAGGGGGTTTTCTGCTAGGCAGATCCACTGCACCTTCATCTGGAAGGATAGTTGCTGAAGGCAGGCCCACCTCATTAAGCTGACCCAAAGAGGCACTCAGGGGTCTTCTGGGAACCAGGCGTTTGTTCATTTTACGAAATCTATATAAAAAGCAAGGCAAACACCAGAAAATCAAAACTGTAAAAGCAAAAGCAAGATCAAGAACTAAAATGTATTTAAAAAAGAGATACAAATGGAAAAGATTCCAAACACATTTTTCTAGAAATTCTCTTGAAACACTGGCTCTATCAACTTGAAAACGCGTGTAGGAGTTCCCATCACAGTTCAGAGGAAACAAATCTGACTAGCATCCATGACGACGCAGCTTTAATCCCTGGCCTCACTCAGTGCATTAAGGACCCAGCGTTGCTGTGAGCTGTCTGTGGTGGTAGGTTTCAGACATGGCTCAGATCCCTCGTGGCTGTGGCTGTGGTGTAGGTCAGCAGCTATAGCTCTGATTCGACCCCTAGCCTGGGAATCTTCCTATGCCTTGGGTATGGCTCTAAAAAAGTAAAAAAAGACAAAAAAAGAAAGATAAGAAAACCTGTGTACACACACACACACACGCACACACACATTTTGGGGGTGGGGATGGGATGGGGAACTTCCTAGCATTAGGCTAGCCACTGTAAACCAGTTTGGTATATAATATGGATTTTTCTCTCCATTTACTGGCTTAATATTCTTAGGTATGACACGGTTATTATAAAAATAGGGTTATATACAGCTGCTTATTAGTAAATTTTTTCCTCTACTTCATAATCTTGAATATTGCTTTCTCAGTACATTTTAGGTTGCCCCTAGTTTTTTGTCTTTTGAGGGCCACACCTGCAGCATATGGAAGTTTCCAGGCTAGGGGTTGAATCCGAGCTCTAGCTTCTGGCCTATACCACAGCCACAGCAACGCTGGATCCGAGCCGCATCTGTGACCTACACCATAGTTCATAGCAGTGCCAGAGGACAGGGATCAAATCCGCATACTCACAGACACTAGTTGGGTTCATTTCCACTTAGCCACAACGGGAACTCCAGTCTAATCCCTGTTGAAGACTCCCCCCACCCAGAATTTTCCTGGCTATTAGCATATATTTTTTCTTCCAAGTGAATGATTTTCTTAAGTCCCCCAAATCATCATGTAAAGATTCTAATCAGGGAGTTCCTGTTGTGGTGCAGCAGTAATGAACTGACTAGTATCCATGAGGATGAGGGTTTGATTCCCTGGCCCTGCTCAGTGGGTTATGGATCCGGCCTTGCCAAGAGTTGTGGTGTAAGTTGCAGATGTGGCTCAGAGCTGGAATTGCTGTAGCTGTGCCATAGGCCAGCAGCTGCAGTTCTGATTTGACCTCTAACCTGGGAACTTCCATATGCTGCAGGTACAGCCACAAAAAAAAAAAAAAAAATCTAATTGGGATGTCTGTTCAAGAGAAAATAAAACTTATAATGACAATCCTTTTTTAGGGCTACACTCAGAGCATATGGAAGTTCCCAGGCTAGGGGTCGAATTGGAGCTATGGCTGCTGGCCTACACCACAGCCACAGCAACACAGGACCCGAGTCATGTCTGTGACCTACACCATAGCTCACGACAATGCTCGATCCTTAACACACTGGCTGAGCAAGGCCAGGGATTGAACTGGCATCCTCACGGATCCTAGTTGGGTTCGTTACCACTGAGCCAAGACGGGAACTCCTTATAAAGACAATTCTTATCCAAGAACTAGCATACTTTCTCATTTACTCAATTCTTCTCTTATGTTCCTAGGTAGTTTACTAATTCAATTCAATATAGATCCTGGATATTCCTTATTAGTTTATTTTTTGATATTTACCTTTTTTGGTTTTTATTGCTAATGCAAAAGGGATCTTTAAAGTCACCTAAATTTTTTTTTTTTTTTTTGTCTTTTATCTAGAGCTGCACCCGCGACATAGGGAGGTTCCCAGGCTAGGGGTCTAATAGGAGCTGTAGCTGCCGGCCTTCGCCACAGCCACAGCAATGCGGGATCCGAGCCGTGTCTGCAACCTACACCACAGCTCACGGCAACGCTGGATCCTTAACCCACTGAGCAAGGCCAGGGATCAAACCCGCAACCTCGTGGTCTTAGTCGTATTCGTTAACCACTGAGCCACGACGGGAACTCCAAAATCACCTAAATTTTTAACTGGTTATGTTTCCCTTTTTAGTTTATATGAGAGCAATTCATTTTTGTAAACCAATTTTTTTAACCTCACTAAATTCTTTCTTTTGTTTCTAATATTTCTCTTGAGTTTCCCCATGTAATGATTTTGGCTATTTTATTCTCTTGTTTACATACAATAAGCTACTACTTCCAGAATGTTAAATAACTGTCTTTACTAGAAAAAAACATTTCCCATAATTTTGTCTCTAATAAGCCTGAATCTAGGAGTTCCTGTCATGGCGCAGTGGTTAACGAATCCGACTAGGAACCATGAGGTTGCAGGTTCGATCCCTGGCTTCGCTCAGTGGGTTAAGGATTCAGCGTTGCTGTGAGCTGTGGTGTAGGTTGCAGATGTGGCTCAGATCCCACATTGCTGTGGCTGTGGCGTAAGCCGGCAGCTACAGCTCCAATTAGACTCCTAGCCTCGGAACCTCCATATGCCGTGGGTGCGGCCCTAGAAAAGACAAAGAAAAAAAAAAAGACTGAGTCTATTAATTTAGTACCAATTAAGCATCATGCTATCATGCTGGCTTTTGATTTGAGTATAATTACCATGTGGGGAAAATGTCTATGATATTTTTGTTCTACTAAGATATCTTGACCTATTACAGACATTAGATATTATTCAAATGCCTTTTGGCATCTTTGGGTATGATTAGATGGTTATCACATCCATTCTGCTCTAACCCACTGTAATTATACTGTGCAACCTCTGCACTTGGTAATGTTGTCTATTTTAATGCATTATTGAATTCTAAGTTTTAATATTTGGGACTTAAATATTAACATAGATGGATTTGTAGTTTTCTTTAACTGTGCTATCTCTGTAAAATTTAGTGGCTGTTACATGGATTTTATAGAAGAATTAAGAGGTTTTCCTTTCTATCTACTATGTGCTGGAAATTTAACATCATTGAAATTATCGGTCCTTGAAATTCAAAAGAATCTGTGAAACTGAGCCTGGCAATAAATCATTTCGTTTCAGGGCCACAGTCATGGCATATGGAGGTTCCGAGGCTAGGAAATTCCCAGGCTAGGGAAATCTGAGCTGTAGCTGCCAGCCTATGCCACAGCCACAGCAACACCAGATTTGAGCTGCACCTGTGACCTACACAACAGCTCATAGCAATGCCGGATCCTTAACACACTGAGTGAGGCCAGGGATGGAACCCACATCCTCATGGATACTCGCTGTGTTCTTAACCTGCTGAGCCACGACGGGAATTCCTGTAAATAAATTCTTTTCTTTCTTTTTTAAAAAATTGAAGTATAGCTGATTTACAATGTTGTGTTAATTTCTGCTGTACAGCAAAGTGATTCCATTACACATATATAGTCACTTAAAAAAAATATTCTTTTCCATTATGGTTTATCATTGGACACTGAATATAGTTCTGTGTCATACAGTAGGATCTTGCTGTTTATCCCTTCCATGCAAATTTTTCCATCAGAAATGCAATATTCAATTAGTTAAAAACCAGGGTTGATGAAAATTCTTAAATTTTAACTTTCCACTTATTAATTCTATCTTATTCTGTAACAAGTTATTAGGAAGCTGAGGTGTTCCCTCGTGGCTCAGTGGGTTAAGGACCTAGCATTGTCACTACTGTGACTTGGGTTTGATTCCTGGCCTGGAAACTTCTGCATGCTACAGGTGAGGCCAAAAAATAAACACTGATTATTAAAAAAAAAAATAAAGAAAAAAAAGAGTCTGATGACTTTCACACTTACTTTTCCAGTTCCTCCTGTGAGTGTGCAAACGTACAGCTGGCCCCGCGAGGACATCCTCCTCTCTGCTTCATGTCTCGACACATGTATGTTTTATATTTGCTATGCTGTGGAGGCTAAGACCAAAATTACAACTTTAGCCATTAAAAAAAATGTAAATTTCGTGTTGCCATTTTAGGATCTTAATAATCTAGATGAATTAACTCAGACTAATTCATACACTTATCTAGACTCCCCAGATCAAAAGACCTGAAAAGCAATCCTGTCTGAACTGAGGTCTTAAAGAGTCCAAATAAATGTAGCCCTGATTTTTCTTTTTCTTTTTTCTTTTTTGCTTTTTAGAGCCTCAGGTGCAGCATTTAGAAGTTCCCAGACTAGGGGTCAAATTGGAGCTTGAGTTGCCAGCTTACACCACAGCCATAGCAATGCCAGAACAGAGCTGTGTCTGCAACCCACACTGCAGCTTGTGGCAACACTGGATCCTCAACCCGCTGAGAAAGGCCAGGGATCAAACCCGCATCCTCATGGATACTAGCTGAGTTTGTTTCCGCTGAGCCAGAACAGGAATTCCCTGATACGTTAATATTAATTATCAATCATGTAACATCACATAAATTCTTGATTCTATCTCATGTGGGTTCTATGATCTTCTTTTCAACATTTTATAGTAAACGAACCACTGGAATTTAAGACTTGATATTTAAATTGTCTTCTAATATTTGTCTTGGACAGTGTACAATATAGCCATATTTATAACTGTTTCCTTATACTACAAATCTACAACAGGCAGAACTTAAAAGTTAATATTATCTTTGCAACATTCTTCATGATGTCTAATTTTTTTTTTTTTTTTTTGGACCATATCCATGGCATGTTGAAGTTCCTAGGCCAGGGATCGAACTCATGCCACAGCAGCAACCCGAGTGCTGCAGTGACAACACCAGATACTAACCCACTATGCCACAAAAGAACTATGAGATTTCCAAGTTTCTTAATCACAAAATAAAGCTCTGATCTGTGCTTAGATTGGAAAAATCTTATCCATGTTATTCTGTGTAGCAGGACACTTTTAATATGCAGTGAATGTAACATATTCTGAGGACAAAATATTATTGGAAGTAAAATTAAAAACTCTAGACATAATACAGCTTATCATACTTTACTGACATATATTTTACTTTAAAGTATTTAAGGAAAATTTTGCCCACTTGGTATAACAGACATTCTGGGTGAAAAATATTTAAATACTAATCAGAAAAAGCATTTACAAAATACGTAAACAGTATTGGAGAGATTAGAACTAAAAAGTGATTACTACTGTCAAACCGAAACGCAATAATAACCAGAGAGAGTAATTTTATATAAATGGAATACCTTGAGCACAGAATCAAATGCTGCTATGTCCAAACATTCCAGCACATTAGACCAATGAAGATTATTAAATTTCAATGCTGTCAGATAAAATTACTAAGACTAATCCAGTACACTGGCTGCTAACAATCGAACTATGTAAATCTTGTAATTTTTGTTATATTCTTCATTAATTCTAATGGAACAGGGAATTAAAAATAGGTTTTTAATTTTTAGTTTAACTTCTACTTTTTACAGAGTCTCAAAATATTCATGTCACCTTATCGGCTTTGTTTGTATCGGTAAGGATAGTCACAGTGGCTTACTCACCTGCTGTTGATCTGCTCCTTTTTTGCTGTGATTCTGGATATAATCAACCAGGCCATGTACCACTGTACGCACAGCAACCAGCCCATTTTCTAGCTGTTCCCAAGTAGGAGGAGGAGCATCTACAAAACAAAACAAAAAAGTATCTTTATTCAATGTCCTGCCCAATATTAGTAAAGGAGTTAGTGTCAGCACTTCAGTGAAATCACTGAATATTTTATATAGCTTTTCATGAGCTTATTCACCTAAACATTTTATTTTTTAATTTTTGTCTTTTTAGGGTTGTACCTGTGCATATGGACATCCCCAGGCTAGGGGTAGAATCAGACTGTAGCTGCCAACCTACACCATAGCCACAGCAACACTGGATCCCAGCCATGTCTGTGACCTACAATCACAGCTCGTGGCAACGCTAGATCCTTAACCCACTGAGCAAGGCCAGGGATCAAACTCACATCTTTATGGACACTAGTCCGGTTTGTTACCGATGAGCCACAATGCGAACTCCCTAAACATCATTTTAAAGGAGTAAATATATTCTTTTAAAGCTGGGGTTGCAAACTAAAATAAGTACAGGGATAGTGAAGGTAACATTAAGGAATTAACTAGGCCAGATAATAAATGGCAACTGTTATCAGACAGACCATCATTGTTGGAAATGACAACAGTGACAGAGACTGTTGAACTGAATAGTGTGGCTCACATCTAAGGTTATGATTACTACTCAACTGTAGCTGACTACTGTTATGTGAAGATGCAAGGCCGACACTGACAGGTCCACCACTATTTCCTGGAGAAAATGAAATTTAAGATTTTCATGTAAAATTATCTAGTTTTAAGTGTTGAGAGTATCGTTCAGACCAATACTTTGTGGATCAAACAAATTTAACTATGGCTGCCTACAGCCAGGCAATTTGTAATGTCTATTTTGAAATTTTGTAAAATGTTTTTGTATAAACAAGATTATAAATAGTTTACTAGAAGAGCTATTATATAAAGCAACCCTGGTATCTACCCTCTTCATTTAGTAAGTACTGTGATATTATAAAGGAAAAAATTAACTGTAAAGCTAAATATGAAATGTTTTCTAAAGGAAATATAAAATGAAATGAGAACACATATGTAGAAATGAGTTCTTATTGCAAGAATGAAAAATTTCTAGGTGATGGCATTTGAACTAGGCTTTAAAGGGCACATGGAATTTCAACAGAAAAAAAAAGGATGAAGATATAAAGTAAAGAGAACAGTCATATATCAAAGTATTTTATGGAACATCTAAGTTTCAGGTATTCTACTTGCTGGAAGCAATAGCAAGCAAACAAAAATCTACTACATTCAAGGAGAAGAGCCAGACAATAAATAAAATAATCAAAATACAGAATATTTAAATAATGATTAACTGAATAAACAGAGCAAAAAAAGGGAATGGAACAGGTATGTGAAAAAATTTTAGACAGGGTGGCCTCTTTGAGAAGGTTACATCTAATAAAAACCTGAAAACAGGGGCTGAGTATGTCTTGTGGATATAACAGGATGAGGAGAAAACATTCTAAGAAGAGGGAAGAGTAAGAGCAAAGGCCTCAATATGGGAGTATGCCTGGCATGTTCATGGAGGTAAAGTCTGGAATGAATTAGGTGGGAAAGAAGTAAAAGAAGTTGGGGGGGAGGTAAAGGAAGACCAGATCATGTGAGGCCTGGCGGGTCATAGAAGCGCCTGGCTTTTACTGAGTGATGGCAAGTACTGGAGAGTTTTTGAACAGAGGGATAACAGGATCGCTCTAGCTCCTATGCTAAAATCAGACAGACAACAGGAGACTATTCCTTAATCCATGACGAGAGAGTAGGGTGGTAGCAGTGAAGGTAGTAAGTACATGAATTCTGAATGGATTTTAAAGGTAGGGCCAACCGGATATGCTGATAGATCAGATGTACCTTATGAGAAAAAGAAGAGTTGTTATCTCCAAGGTGTCAGGACTAAAGAAATGGAAGATGGAGTTGCCGCTAATAGGAATATCGGATGGATGGGGGTTGTAATTCACTTTTGAAATTCTTTTTTTTTTTTTTTTTGGTGGTGGTGGTGGGGTGCTGCGCCTGTAGTATGTAGAAGTTCCCAGGCTAGGAACCGAAAACCTGTGCACAGCAGTGACCCAAGCCACTGAGGGAATAATATCAGATCCGTAATCTGCTGCACCACAAGCGAATGCCTTGACATTCTTATTAGATATTCAAGTATAATTACTGGATATTGAGTAGACAGGTGGATATATACAAAAGAATTCAGGAAGGGAGTTCCCGTTGTGGCTCAGTGGTTAATGAATCCAACTAGGAACCATGAGGTTGCGGGTTCCATCTCTGGCTCGCTCAGTGGGTTAAGGATCCAGCATTGCCGTGAGCTGTGGTGTAGGTTGCAGACACGGCTTGGATCTGGCATTGCTGTGGCTGTGGCGAAGGCCGGCAGCTACAGCTCCTGTTAGACCCCTAGCCTGGAAACCTCCATATGCCACGGGTGTGGCCCTAAAACGACAAAAGAAAAAAAAAGCCTTGCTTAAAAAAAAAAAAAGAATTCAGGAAGAAGGTTTGGGCTGTTTATACTATGTTACACAGATTCTAAAACACCATCTTATGCGCTACCAAAACAGAAAAGACTATTAATAATCACATCACTAATTATATAAATGTATCCCAATTTCAGAAATGCCAAAATCTGAAAAAAATGTGGGCTTCAGAAATGATGAAATACAGTAAATTTGTGAGTAATATAAATAATATTTAAAGCCATGAGACTACATGAGGTTACCTAGTAATTGAGTATAAATAGAAACGAGAAGAGATTCAAGGATTAAATTCTGGAAGCCTCCAAAGGTTAAAGGCTATGGAGTGTCAGGGATGGGGGGAAAGGTTAGAAGCTATGAAAAAAAACAAAAAAAAAGTTAGAGGCTATGGAGATGAGAAGAAATCAGCAAGAGAGGCTACGAAGAAGAGTCCAATAAAGTAAGAAAAAAACTAAGAGAGTGTGGTGGTGGTCTGGAAGCCAAGTGAAAACAGTGGTACAAGGAATAGAAAGTAAACAATGATAAATGCTGCTAACAGGACAAATACAAAGAGAACCAAGAATTTCCATTTGGAATTAGCCACATGGAAATCATTTGTGACCTGGACAAAAGCAATTTTGATTGAGTGGTAGAAATAAATGCCTATTTGGAGTATTTAAGAAAGTGCTATTAAAAAGGAGAGAATTGAAGGAGTTCCCATCATGGTGCGCAGAAAAGAATCCAACTAGGAACCATGAGGCTGTGGGTTCGATCCCCTGCCTCGCTCAGTGGGTTAAGGATCTGGCGTTGCCGTGAGCTGTGGTGCAGGTAACAGACGTGGCTGGGATCCTGCGTTGCTGTGGCTGTGGCATAAGCCGGCAGCTGTAGCTCCGATTAGAACCCTAGCCTGGGAATCTCCATATGCCGCAGGTGCGACCCTAAAAAGCAAAAGAAAAAAAAAAAAAGAGGGAATTGGAGTGGTAGGTACATGGTAAATGGTGTCAAAACTGGGTTCTAGACAAAAAGCAAATAAGTAAAAATAAATAAAAAAAAATGAGGTGTTCCTGTCGTGGCGCAGCGGAAACAAATCCCACTAGGAACCACGAGGTTGCAGGTTCGATCCCTGGCCTTGCTCAGTGGGTTAAGGATCCAGCATTGCCGTGAGCTGTGGTGTAGGTTGCAGACGTGGCTCGGATCCCACGCTGCTGTGGCAGTGGCATAGAATGGCAGTTGTAACTCCAATTAGACCCCTAGCCTGGGAACCTCCATACGTCGTGGGTGCAGCCCTAAAATGACAAAAGACAAACAAACAAACAAACAAAAAAAACCTGGGTTCTGATGAGAGGACCTATGATATGTCTGTATGTTGACAGAGATACTCTAACAGAGAGGGCAAACTGAGACATAAGAAACAGAGGATACTAAAGGAGTATATTCGACAAAATGATATTAGTGCACGAAGAGAGAGGGTGGCCTTAGCTAGAAGTACAGACATTAGGTAGTGAGTTTGTGACATGCTCTTCTGATTGCTCAGAACAATCAAAGCACAGAAGTGGAGGAGTTCCTGTCTGTGACTCAGCGGTAACGAACCTGACTAGTACCCACAAAGACGTGGGTTCAATCCCTGTTCTCTCAGTGGGTTAAGGATCGGGCATTGCCATGAGCTGTGGTGTAGGTTGTAGACATGGCTTGGATCCTAAGTTGCTGTGGCTGTGATGCAGGCTAGCGGCTACAGCTCCAATTCGACCTCTAGCCTGGGAACTTCCATATGCCATGGGTGCAGCCCTAAAAAGTTATTAAAAAAAAAAAAAGCACAGAAGTGGAAAAAAGGAAATCATTGTGTTCTAGGAATAGATCTTACCTGGTTTGATTAAGCAATTTCGGTAGTAAATTGAATGTCATACTCAAGAGTTCCAAACCTTATTCTATACTCAATGGGGTGTCACTGAAAATTTACACGTGTAGAAATAAGATCAGAGATGTGATTTACTTTGCAGCAGTAAGTAGAGTGAATTGGAAGAATTAAACGGAGAAAAGAAAATGAAAGGCATTTAGTCTCAGGAAAAGGAATGAGGTTCACACTGAGGTTCATATCAATGGGTATGGAACGGAGGGATATTGTGATAGGACAGATAAATCCTTTTGTCTGAAATGCTATGTAGAGTAAGTGAAAGGAAAAGATAGGAAGACAAAAGACTCAGATTTTAAGCTTACATATGTCAGAAAATGAGGTCATTTACAGAGAAAGGGAGGGAACACAGGAGGAAGAACAGGTATCAAGTGAAGATAAGTCTGCTTTGCAACACAGAGAAGATGGAGAATCTCAGAAAACATTTGGGAAAGTAGATCTGGAGTGATGAAATGATAACAGTGATAAAGATATTTGGGAGTCTATTATCTATAAAAGAATAATACCTACCTGATGCTGAGAATATATGACCATCACCAACAGAGAGAGCAGAGAAAACAGAATTCTAAGAACGCAACCAGCCTACTCCTTAAGGAGGCAGGAGAAGAAAGAATGGTCAAAATAAAAACAGAACATGCATTCAGACAGGTCTGAAGAGAATCATAAGGTTTCAGAAAGATACTGTATCAGGAAAGTTTCCAAATCAAGGAAGCAGGAAAAAGCATTATCAAATGCTAAAGAGAAATCAAGTAATTTTTAAGGATGGAGAAGATGACTTCAGTATTAGAAATTAGGAAATTACTCTGAATGTTAAGAGTTTTAGTTGAGTAGTAGGAAGAAACATAGGGAACGGCAATGGGATATAATCTAACATACCCTACATGTAAATATTAGGTGAAAAATAAGGGTTGGGTGACTTTCAGGTAAAGGAGAAGGAGCAGGAAGTGGGACAAAGTATACATGGGAGAGAGGATATGTGATGGAACTACATATAGTAGAGAAGTGAAAGGTGGAACCAAAAAAATGTAACTAAGTAGATATGGTATAGAAAAAAGTGAGAAAACTTGTCAAAAGAGATGAAAATGGTAAAATACAGCACAATTTTGTGATGGAAGGAGGAGGAAACATAAAGAATCCCAGAGAGAAACTACTTTCCTGGTGAAGTGAGCAGCATAGTAAAACGTATTAAATAAATATTAGTTGAAGTAATAAAGAGACAGACAAGATTGGGGCCAGAAACTTTAATCCTACAGAAAAGATTTGGAATTACTACTCTAGGAAATTCTAGAGGAATATAACGAAGGATAATTAAAAGAATCGTTGAACAGCACTAAGGCACATAAAAAACAGTCCATTAACCTCCCCTGGGTTTACCTGGACTAGGGTCAATGTTTGCTAATAGCTCCAAATGGGGTCTTAGTCGATTCAAGTTTGCTGGATCTCCAGTCCGCTGGAGAGCAATTGTTAGTTCCTGGACACTTTGTGCAAAAGAGGCTGGGGTCTGCAACTTAAAAAAGATAAATATTAACCTCTCCAAAGACCATATAATCCTTTTAAAATAAAGATTATTTATAATGTAATCATTTCTGTGATTTATTACATTTAATTTTTACCCTCCCACACATCCCATGCTTTGTCCAGGTTGGATTACTTGCTCCTGAACAAACCCTGCACTTTGCTGCATCCACAGATTGGCATGTTGGCTGGTATACTATATACTCTCTTTTTTCTGCCATCATATTCTTTAAATGTGAGATCTTCTCAACTCTTCAACTTGGAAGTACTCTTTACATTTCACGTTCTTACAGCACCAAGTTTGGCTTCTGGGGTCCATCCAATTGATTGAAATTTGGAAATACAGTCTAGGGATAATGCTATACAACAGCAAGAACAATGAAACTGAACTCAAACTGAGTCTGAATTCAAGTTCTATTACAGACCAAGGATTATGACACCAGATATAACCTTTACAGAACTGATCTGAAGTCCGTCTGTTGTACAGACTAAATAATTTCAAAAGATCATTCCAGCTAAAAAAAATTCCTATATTGGTTTGGGACTCTTAGAAGATACCAGGCTGTGTATTTTCCTAAGGCTTAATGACACACATACTTGCTGGCCATTACATATGACTTTTAAAGGAAAAAAAAAAAATGTGATAGTAAGTCAAAGGTTCTTAGGAACATTAGGTCTTCTTGTGTAGTTTATTAATATAGATAAGGGCCACTCACACTTTCCGAAATGGACTCCATTCTGTCTATGGAATGTGTATCTATCTAAATAAACTCGTATTCATTTAAAATATATACCAGTATATTCATACAAAAAAAAATTCCCACCCACCCGAAGGCCATTCTAAAAGGTAATTTTTTAAAAAGCATACGTCTTATTTTTGTTTATT
This sequence comes from Catagonus wagneri, assembly GCA_004024745.2. NCBI lineage: Eukaryota > Metazoa > Chordata > Mammalia > Artiodactyla > Tayassuidae > Catagonus > Catagonus wagneri. The sequence continues at coordinate 8,515,771 of PVHT020000175.1, forward strand.
TATTTTTGCTTTTTTAGGGCTGCACCTGCGGCATATGGAAGTTCCCAGGCTAAAGGGCAAATCAGAGCTACAGCTGCCAGCCTACGCCACAGTCACAGCAACGTGGGATCCGAAACTTGTCAGCGACCTACACTACAGCTCACGGCAACACTGGATCCCCAACCCACTGAGCGAGGCCAGGGATCAAATCTGCATCATCATGGATACTAGTCGGATTTGTTTTCACTGCACCACAACAGGAACTCATTTTATTTTTATTTTTTGTCCTTTTAGGCCGCACCCATGGCATATAGAAGTTCCCAGGTTAGGTGTTGAATTGGAGCTGCAGCTTCCAGCCTACACCACAGCCACAGCAACACAGGATCAGAGCTGCATCTGTGACCTACGCTGCAGCTCATGGCAATGCTGGATCCTTAACCCACTGAGCAAGGCCAGGGATCGAACCCACATCCTCATGGATACTAGTTGGGCTTGTTACCACTGAGCCACAAAAGGAATTGCCCCCCTAAAAAAACACACATTTTAAAAACATGGAATAACACAACTAATCATTAAAATGTTGATGTGGAGTTCCCTGATGGCCTAGCCATAAAGAGTCTGGTGTTGTCACTGCTGTGGCACAGGTTCAGTACCTGGTCCAGGGAACCTCAGCATGCTGTGGGCACAGCCAAGATAACTAACTAAATAAAATGTTGATGTGCCTTTACTCAATTCTTTTCATCTTTGCATGTTTTTCACATACTTATAATCAGTTATTTACAAACTTATGTATTTGTCTACCAATAATTTTATAACAATTTTTTAAACAGCTACCATCTTCATAATGAAATATTTCAAAGTAATTCTCTCATATAACAATACCTGTGTATCTACCATTGAGACCTAACAAATATATTTTCGTTAACATTTTTTAACAGAAATTAAATGTTATTTAATAGCTGAAGAGAGTCTGTCTGTCCTGACATAAATAATTTTAATGGCCATGTACCAGTGTTCTGAGCAGATAATTTATAATGTTGTGTTAATTTCTGCTGTACAGCAAAGTGATTCTTTTTTCAATATATTCTTTTCCAATATCGCTTATCATAGGACATGGAATATAGTTCTCTGTGCTACACAGCAGGACCTCGTTGTTTATCCCTTCTGTGTGTAATAGCTTACATCTGCTAACCCCATTCCATCCCTCTCGCAACACCCTCCCTGCCTTGGCAACCACAAGTCTGTGCTCCTTGTCCATGAGTCTGTTTCTGGTTTTGTAGATAGATTCATTTGTGTCATATTTTAAATTCCAGATATAAGTGATATCATATGGTATTTGCCTTTCACTTTTTGACTTACTTCACTTAGTATGATAATCTCTAGTTCCATCCATGTTCTGAGGAGATACATGTTAACTTCTTTAACCATCCCCTTATTTTGTCCTTTATAAATAATATAGCAATTAATACCTTTGAGCTCATAACCTTTTTGAAAGTTTGGAATATTCCCTTAAAATAAATTCCTCAAAAAGTAAGTCAAATTCCTGATCAAAGGACATGAGTATTTTGAAGTTTTACACACTGACAAATTGTTTCCCCAAAGATTTGTACTTCATTTTACAAACCAACAACAATAAATCAAAGTGTATGTTTTTTTACTAATTTAACAGGCAATATCTGCCATATCACTGTTTTAAACATGTATTTAATTATTGGGGATTATCCCAAAAATTAGATATACTTCCTCTTTGTAAACTGTTAATTCCCGTTTCTTTGTCTATTAATTTACTTTGCTTTTCTTATCACCTTAATAATTCCTCTATTTGCACTGTCCAATACAGTAGCCGTTAGCAACATAAGCTACTAAAAATTTTAAGTAAAATAAAAATTTTATTTCATCAGTTACATGTCAAATATTTAATAGCCAAATGTGGTTAGTGATTACCGTATTGGAAAATGCATGTATACAGAATATTTTCATTACCACAATAAGGTCTACTGCTCTATATAATATGTAACATTGCAAAGTTCACTCAGCAGTTTGGTTATATGAAGGTTTAAGATATTAATTCAAATTACTTGGAATTCCCGTTGTGGCGCAGCAGAAATGAATCCAACTAGGAAGCATGAGGTTGTGGGTTCAATCCCTGGCCTTGCTCAGTGGGTTAAGGATCTGGCATTGACCTAAGTGGTGGTGTAGGTCACAGATGCGGCTCAGATCCTGCATTGCTGTGGCTGTGGCACAGGCTGGCAGCTACAGCTCCGACTGGACCCCTGACCTGGGAATCTCCATATGCCACGGGTGTGGCCCCAAAAAGCAAAACAAACAAACAAACAAACAATTAAAAATCGTTGGAATTTTCTCTTAAAATAAAAAAGGACAAAAACAAATTACTGCTTATGATGTGGGAAAATTATTACAATATTTTATAATCAAACAATAGCCTAATTTTAGACCTAGGAGTTTCAAGTAAAGTTTTGATAAAGGAATCTACAGGACAGAACAAATAACATAAAATATACTGAAAATTATGCATGAAACAGTTATAAAACACATTTCTTAATTCACCTCTGGCATCGATCTACTACTTTATTCCAAGAATTCTATCTTTAAAAATGGCCAAAAAAACCCCCAAAAAACAAAAACAGGTGTTGGGGGGGAACTGAATAGTTTGAAAAGAGGTTTTAGTGCTCAAGAGTATGGTTTCTAGAGTCAGAACTCCAACTTCAAATCCAGCTCTGTCACTTATTACCTATTATATCCTGAAAAAATGTACTTAACCTCCCTCTTTGTTTAAAAGGGCTGAAGAGGACCAAATGAATTATTTAAAACTTCCAGAAACACAGTAAGCTCTTAGTAAGTGCTAAACATTATTTCACCTAGGCTACTCTTACGTATTGACACTATTTCTCTAAATTAAATGTAGGGTAGACTAATGTATAATCATCTCTATAGTTGTAATTATTTCAGATAAAATAGTAAAAATTAAGGAAAAGAGTAAAAATTTAAAAAGTTATTGAACATAATATATTCCTACATGGCATAAGGCTTGTATACAGCACTCTCATATATTTCATGTTGAATTACAACAAAACCAGTTTAAGTATTACTCTAGTTGTGCTTGTTTTTGGGTTGTGCCCGCAGCAGGAAGTTCCCAGGCAAGGGATCAAACCCGCATCGCAGCAGCAACCCAAGTCACTGTAGTGACAACGCCAGATCTTCACCCTGCTGAGCCACATGGGAACTCCAGTATTACTCTAGTTTTAAGAGAATTAAATATAGCTCTAAGAGTCAAAAATAGTGGACACTGACCTAAAATTTGTGTGTACTCAAGTGATCTTTAGTAGAAATAACTTTACAGAAAATTTGATCAAACTCAGAATGGTTGGTAACTTATTATGTGAAATCATTCTGGCTAAGCATAGGAAGAAACCTCAACGTAGACATCTTCTAGGCCGTTATATGGCTGTTCCAAGAAGACAAAAAAGGCATTTTGAAAATGGGTTTAACTAATACTATAATCAAAACTTAGAGAACAATAAAAGAAAGGACAGAGGCATTCATAAAACAGAGATGGGAGATGCAAAGGAATCTGAGAGAGCACTGGATAAAAGAAACAATAAAAATCAAATCTTATATGAATAATGTCAAAATACTTCAATAAAAAACCATGTATAAGAGTTCCCATTGTGGCTCAGTGGTAATGAACCTGACTAGTATCCATGAGGATGCAGATACAATCCCTGCCCCCACTCAGTGGGTTAAGGATCCAGCATTGCCGTGAGCTGTGGTGTAGGTCACAAACGTGGTTTGGATCTGGCATTGCTGTGGATGTGGTGTAGGCTGGCAGTTTTGGCTACGATTTGACCCCTAGCCTGGAAACTCCCATATGCCATGGGTGTGGCCCTAAAAAGATAAAACCAAAAAACCAAAAAAAAAAAAAAAAAAGAACTTTATATGAACAAACTGGTATTAAGATGGAATTAGTTATGCCATGACACTCAGCTACAGCAAATATAATTTACAAGAGCTTGACATACAATATTCTCTTTAACATGCATTTGTTATGTAAATGAATTACCAAATCATGAATTATCAAAACTCCAAGATTAGTCTAAGAAGGAAGGAACAAAAAAGAATCTACCTTGTCAATAATGGACTGCATATGAGATTTGTGAGTCTGGTCTCCATAAAGCAAAGAGGACCATTGGTCAGGTGCAATTCGTAAACCTGCTTCCATAGCAATCTGCACTATCTGGGAGTCATGTTCTCGTCGCAGAGCTTCGTAAGTTCTAAATTCTTCTTTCAGCTGCATCAAAGAAGAGTCTTCATCACGTTTGGTGACCTAATAAGACACACGTAATCCCAAAGAGTCAGGTAAGAAACAAACTGGGTTCACATTTTATATGACCACATACAGATATGAAAATAGTTTGGAAAAAGGAAATACATAATTATTATGAAAAACGATGTGTTTCTTAATCCTATCTGTGAATTATTACTTTGCTTGGTATACAGCTAGCTGGTACTCATAACTGAAAGAGCTTCAGATGCTGGTATAATTCTAAAGATGACTAATTTATACTTGGTTTAATTATCCATGGAGTTTTACAGGTTAGGTCACCATAAGAAAGTGCAAATTCCAGAGTTTCCATTGTGGTTAGGTGGTAACAAACCCAACTAGTATCCATGAAGATGCGTGCTTGATGCCTGGCCTTGTTCAGTGGGTTAAAGATCCAGTGTTGCCGTGAGCTGTGGTGTTATGTTGCAGATGCGGCTCAGATCTTGTGTTGCTGTGGCTGTAGTGTATTAGGCCTGGGAACTTCCATATCTGCAAGTGTGGCCCTACAAAAAAAAAGGTGCAAATTTTAAGATGCTGGACTACAATAATCATAACAATGATGATAATTATTTTCAATAATAAAAATAATTGACACTTACTGAGCATGTAGTATGTGCCAGTCAGTGTGTTAGGTTACTTTATTAACTGTTATACTGACATATTAACTCCTTTAATTCTTTTTGTGTTGTTTTGTTATTTTTTGTTTTTTGTCTTTTTAGGGCCGCACCTGCAGCATATGGAAGTTCCCAGGCTAGGGGTCAAATGGAAGCTGTAGCTGTCAGCAAAAGCCATGGCCACAGCAATGCCAGATCTAAGCCATGTCTGTGACCTACACCACAGTTCACGGCAAGGCCAGATCCTTAACCCACTGAGCAAGGCCAGGGATCGAACCTGTGTCCTCCTAGATACCACTCAGCGTCATTTCTGCTGAGCCACAATGAGAACTCCAACTCATTTAATTCTTTAAATTTGGTGAGGTAGGTACTATTGGTATCACATATTTTGAGTCAAGCTGGATTTAGGCCAAAGGCTTATCAACTCAAAGTAAAATGATTAATTCTAGTCTCATATCAGCTATATCCTAAATATTTTACAACATACTTTGCCTTGCCAATCTTTTATTCCCATAAAGACTCGAATTCCTCGAGTAGGAAATTCTCATTTTTTTCCTTCTCATCAAAGAAACTACAGACTATTTTAGTCAGGACTTCTGGGTCACAATGATGCATTTTTAAAAGTATTCTATTATTATTATTACAAAAAAGTCTAACTTAAATTTCGTTAGGAAAAGTCTATACAGAGAGACCAATTTTTTTTTTTGCTTTTTTTTAGGGCCGCACCTGAGGCATATGGAGGTTCCCAGGTTAGGGGTCGAATTAGAGCTGTGGCTGCTGGCCTACGCCATAGCTACAGCAACGCCAGATCCGAGCCGCGTCTGCGACCTATACCACAGCTCATGGCAGTGATGGGTCATTAATCCACTGAGCAAGGCCAGGGATCGAACCCGCAACCTCATGGTTCCTAGTCAGATTCGTTAACTGCTGTGCCATGACGGGAACTCCAAGACCAAATATTTTTTTTAAAAAATCAAGAACTATAGTCACAAAAGCTACATATATTTTACCCCTACTCAAAGATAAGTTAAAAGATCAAAAGTATGTGTACGTGTATGAAACACCCTCGCAATATAGTTTAAATCTCATCAAAATGTAGAATATGCATTCTACATGATGCACTGGTCCCCTGGACTTGGCTTTCAAAACTCTAACTAAAAACACTCACAAAGATTCCCAAGAGATGCAATGTCTTAAGTCCTAGAACTGTACCGCACAAAGAATGACCAGTATTATCCTGCAGCTTAAAAAGCCTTTTTCAATGGAAATAAAAGAGAGGCTAAAAAGACACAGCTAGGAGGTCCCATCATGGCGCAGCGGAAAAGAATCTGACTAGCAACCATGTTGAGGGTTCGCTCCCTGGCCTTGCTCAGTGGGTTAAGGATCCAGCGTCTCCATGAGCTGTGGTGTAGGTCACAGACACAGCTCGGAGCTATAGCTCTGATTCGCCCCTTAGCCTGGGAACCACCATATGCCACGGGAGTGGCCCTAAAAAGCAAAAAACAAACAAACAAAAAAAATAATTTTTTTGAGACATGCTTCCTTGGCCCACGAAGTACCTGTTTTGTGTGTTGTGTCAAAAGCAAGAAGCCTTGACATTAAGAAGGCAGGAAAACAGAATGAACTATAAATGGTACATAGTGGGAACCAGTGTTTGAAGTAGTGCTGATTCATTATGGGATACAAAGGACCATGTCCAGCATTACTGCATATACTAAAACCGAAGTGGCCAATAGAGTTCCAGTATGGTATATGTGGAATTACATCAAGAATAAATAGCCAAATAAAATGTACTCCTGCTTCAATGACTCTCTCTTTAGACCAGTTCTGTTAATAGAACAGAAAACTGACAAAGCTTATTAGTCTCTTCAGATACAGAAAACTATAAGCCTTGACTTACGTTGTTCAATGTCTAACATGCAAAATTCAATACAACAAGACTTAACTTTAATAGTCACCATCTACATTCTTTAAAAGAAAAATTGCTAAAATTTTATGAAAAGATACAGGCAGCTTTATTAAACTCGAAGTTTTCTTACTTTAGTGTGCGAATGAAAGTTTCCTTTTAGGCTGAAATTTAACATTGGTTCATACCTTGAAGCAGGAGGCTCTATAAAGAAGTTGGACAACATGACCAATGCTAGTTTTAGAGGCTTGAGGAAACCGTGGCTCCAACCTTTGCACCACAAAGAGAACTAATACTTTTCTTGACAAAGCAGAACCATCTTCTAAGGCGAGGAGAACCAGCTTTAGAGCTTCCTCCTGCATTGCTAAAAAAGTTGAGGAAAACCAAAACTTATCATGTACAGGAGATAAGATAAATCCATTTCTTAGAGGGCAATATTTAATCATTTCTGCAGGTACCACTTAATTAACGGGCAACACAAGAGATATTCAGTCATGCTTTTGAACCATTTTAGGGCAACTGTATATTACATGCCACGTATTGTATTTAAGAAAGCAGATAGGGAGTTCCCGTCGTGGTGCAGTAGAAACAAATCCGACTAGGAGTCATGAGGTTGCGGGTTCAATCCCTGGCCTTATTCAGAGGGTTAAGGATCCGGCATTGCCGTGAGCTGTGGTGTAGGTTGCAGATGAAGCTCAAATCCCACGTTGCTGTGGTGTAGGCCAGCAGCTGTAGCTCTGATTAGACCCCTAGCCTGGGAACCTCCACATGCTGCGGGTGAGGCCCTAAAATGACAAAAAAAGCCAAAAAAAGTAGATAAAAGATTAATACAGTTAAAGAAAACTTGTATCAAAATAAATAAACTTATGGCATTAAGAAAAAAGTTTTAAGTGTTCTGAAAAACTGACATGAAATTACCCATGCCATGATTGTCGGATACTACTACTTGATAACAACAGAATATTGAAAAGAATTAGCCTTTGTACATCACCTATAGTTCCCAAACTATACTTTTAGAATTGCTAGTAATAGTAAATATTAAACTTTAATTTTATACCTGGTCCAAGGAACTGGCAGCCCCTAGCCCTGACTGCTGCCCAAAGATTGGAAGAGAGTTGTTGAGGATTCTGGTGCTGGAGAATGAGCTCTGTAACTGTTCGTTCACCTAAAGATCGAGCTGCCCTCATGGCACGAATCCTGCCTTCTTCTTCCACAAGTTGGCAGTGGACTAGAGTCACCAGTTTCCTCTGCATTGGGCGACTGAGAACACTCTGAGTAGTGCTATTTAGACCCACTCCTTTAAAAGAGAATAAAAAATTATTTCTAGGTTGACAATGCAATTTTAGAGTCCAGGAAAACTTCCTCTGATGGACTGGCTGACCTAAGGGTATATGGGACAGTTCTGGGTTCTATCAGACTATTTAAAATAAACAATAAAAATTATACAAGTGGTGCCTATACAATTATATACTCTTTAGATATTAAATATACCATTATTCATTTTAATCATGAAGGAATAAAGAAAAAAAGGCCAGTCAATATTCAATATTAATATTTAGTTTAAGACCCAAATCTTGAGGTCCTATCTGGTCTGGTACACTTCATAGCAGTTAATCTCACCTTAATGAAAAAAACAAGACATAATGGCAAGGCAGTAATGGCAACTTCCAATTTTATTATATCGCCAACAGCATACCATACAAAACTGGACAGAAAGCAGACAATTCAGATTTGTTAAGTGATTGACAGCCCATCTGAAATCACTAGTACGTGTATATTTACTTACACAACTCATTCAGAAAATGTTTCCAACATCATATAAGCTTTAAACTCATTACTTAGATGTAGTTTGTAATGATATTATTTAGTACCAGTGGGTTTGGTTTATAAATAAATAAATGAATTTCATTAACATTCACCCACAACTTTTATGGTAATAAAACCATCTTTAGTGAACATGTGCTTAGCATAGATAACATAACGTGATTTACCTCTAGCACTGCTGAGTGGTTTCAGGTACAGTGCTAATTCTTCAACACATTTCTTGGCTTCCTCATAATGCTTTGTATCTTCAACTCCACTACACAAAGTAATGGGCTGCTGCTCAGGGACCTAGAGGTCAAAAAAAAGGTGTGTTTGAGTGCTCACTAATTAATTAAAATCAAATGTTTTATTGAGTATATTTTACGTGCGCCTACTCTAACAGGAATAACATCAAAGTTCCCATTAAATTTATTGAAGTCTTTCAAAAGATCATCTCTATACATATACATGAAATTATTGCACTTTAAAATTTTTGTTTTGTTTCTATAACAGCTTTATAATGATACAATATGCATACCATGTAGTTGACCCATTTAAGGCACATAATGCAATGACTTTAAGCATATTCACAGTTATGCAACATCACAATTTTATATAGTATCCTTCTTTTTCTTTATAGCCTGTAATTCTATTTTGATGTGAGTATTGCAACCCTTTGCTTTCTTATCATTTCCATTTACATGAAGCATCTTTTTCCATCCCCTTACTTTCAATCTGTGTGTTCTTTGCCCTAAAGTGAGTCTCTTGTAGACAGCATATTGTAGGCCCTTTGTTTTTTTTTTAATCCAATCTGCCACTTTGTTAATTCTTGATAGATGTACTTATTGCCATTTTAAACCTTGTTTTCCCACTGATTTTCCCTTTTTTTTTCTGCTTTTTAGGGTGGTACCAGAGCATATGGAGATTCCCAGGATAGAGGTTAAATTGGAGCTACAGCTGCTGCCCTAGGTCACAGACACAGCAACACAGAATCCGAGCCCCATCTGTGACCTACACCACAGCTCACGGCAACCACAGATCCCTACCCACTGAGCAAGACCGGGGATCAAACCTGCAACCCCATGGTTCCTTAGTCGGGTTCATTTCCGCTGCACCACGACAGGAACTCCTTCCCATTGATTTTATATCTCTTCTTTGTCGCTTTTTTTCTTTTTGTGATTTGATGATTTTCTTCTGTATCTTATGTCTTCTTTTCGGTTTAGGGAATCTATTTTATGTTTTTGATTTATGGTTACCCTGTTTTTCAAATGTTAGCCCTTTCCCACATCTACTTGCCTTAGACTATAGTCATATAGGCTTAAAACACTCTAGAAAAAATAAATCTACATTTTCTGGAGTTTCTGTTGTGGCTCAGTGTGTTAAGAACCCGACACAGTGTCTGTGAGGATAATCCCTGACCTCCCTCAGTGGGTTAAGGATCCCACATTGCCACAAGCTGTGGCATAGGTTGCAGCTGTGCCTTGGATCTGGCATTGCTCTGGCTGTGGTTTAGGCTGGCAGTTACAGCTCTGATTCGACCCCCAGCCATATGCCACAGGCGTGGCTGTAAAAAAAGAAGAAAGAGAGAAAGAGAGCTGTGGTGTGGGTCGCAGACGAGGCTTGGATCCTGCATTGCTGTGGCTGTGGCGTAGGCCGGCATCTGTAGTTCTGATTCGACCCCTAGCCTGGGACCTTCCATATGCCTCGAGTCGGGCCCTAAAAAGAGTCTCCCCCCTGAAAAAAAAGGCAAAAAAAACCCACTACAGTTTCTTACTCTCCTCCCCTACATTATATTATTCTGATGTCCTCTTTTATACCTTCACATTCATCCTTTTGCTGTTCATTGTGGCTATTATCACTTCCACAGAAAAATTTTTTGATATTTTTTAAAATTTGGTACTGGGAGTTCCTGTTGTGGCTCAGCAGTTAGCAAACCCAACTAGTATCCATGAGGATGCAGGTTTGATCCCTGGCCTCACTCAGTGGGTTAAGGATCCGGGGTTGCCATGAGTCGGGGTGTAGGTCCGTAGAGGCGGCCGAGATCCCACGTTGCTGTGGCTGTGACAAAGGTCAACAGTTACTGCTCTGATCTGATCCCTAGCCTGGGAACCTCCACATGCCACAGATGCGGTAAATAAATAAATAAACAAATAAATAAATTTGTGTACTGGCTAACTTATGTGATTTACTTTGCAATTGTGATTTTCTCTTATAGAGTCTTAACCTGCAGCATGTGGAAGTTCCTGGGCCAGGGACTGAACCCAAGCCACAGTAGCAACCCGAGCAACTGCCGTGACAATGCCGGATCCTTAACCCAATGCACCACAAGAGAACTCCTTTCCTATAGATTCTTCTTTTCCATTTAGAGAAGACCTTTCAATGTTTCTTTTAGGATAGATTTATATTGCTATATTCTTTGTTTTTGCTTGTCTGAGAAATTCCCTCCTCCTCTAAATGATCATCTTTCTGGATAGAGTATCCTAGGCTGATAACCTTATGGAGGTTCCCTTGGAATTAACTGTTTTTCTCTTGCTGCCTTTACAATCTTCTCTTTACCTTTAACTTTTGCCATTTTCATTACAATATGTATTGGTGTAGGTCCGTTTGGGCTTATCTTATTTGGGACCCTCTGTGCTTCCTGTACCTAGGTATCCATTTCCTTCTTTAGGTTTGGGAAGTTTTCAGCCATAATTTCTTCAAATACATTTTCAATTCCCTTTCCTCTTTCTTTTCCTTCTGGGATCACTATTATGCATAGGTTGTCAAACTTTATGTTATCCCATAGGTCTGTTATATTGCTTTCATTTTGTTTTCTGTCTGCTGTTCTGACTGGGTGGGTGATTTCCATTATTCTATCTTCCAGATGATTTATTCATTCTTCTGTGTTATTCATTTTACTATTGATTGCTTTTAGCTCAACTTCTGTCTTGGTGAATGAACTAATTTTTCTTGGCTCTTCCTTATAGTTTCTAGTTCCTTTTTACATTTCTATCAAGTCCTTATTAATTCCTTCAGCATTTTCATTATCTCCTTTCTGAACTCAGTATCTATTATTAAACTGAAGAGGTCTGTTCTACAGTTTGTTCTTTCAGGGGAAGTCTCTTGATCTTTTAAATGGGAGTGGTTCCTCTGCTTCTTCATTTTACTTATATTTCTCTTACTCTGAGTTTAGGAGCAACAATCAACTACTGTGGTCTTGGAAGGGTATTTTTATGTGGCAGCATCCCTGTGTAGCCTGTATTGTTTTTTAATATTTTTTGGTGCAAGGGCTATTTCCACCGTGCCACAAAAGGAATTCCCTGGACACTCTATTCTACTCCACAGATCTAAACGCCAGTCTTTTTTGACAGTACCACATTGTCTTGATCACTGTAGTTTTGTAGTGTGACTCCTCCAACTTGGTTCTTTTTCAAAACTGTTTTGGCTATTTGGGGTCTTTTGTGAGTCCATATAAATTTGAAAGTGTGTTTTTCTATTTACACAAAAACAAAAATCATTGGGATTTTGATAAAGCTTGCATTGACTCTGTTGATTGCTTTGGGTTTAGTACTGTCATGCTAATAATATTAACTTAAGAATATGCCAATTTAAGAATATGTCATGTCTTTCCATTTATTTATGTCGTCTTTAATTTCTTTCAGCAATACCTTGCAGTTTTCAAGGTACAAGTCTTTCACTTTCTTTGCTAGGTTTATTCCCATGCATTTTATTCTTTTTGATGCTACTGTATATGGAATTATTTCCTTCTTCTTTTTTTTCTTTTAGGGCCATACCAGTAGCGTATGAAGTTCTCAGGCTAGCGGTTGAATTGGCACTGCAGCTGCCGTCTATACCACAACTAGAGCAATGTGGGATCTGAGCCGCACCTGCAACCTAGGCCACAGTTTGATAGCTTGTGGCACACCAGAGCCTTAACCCACTGAGTGAGACCAGGGATTGAACCTGTATCTTCACAGATACTATGAAGGGTTCTTAACCCAATGAACCACAATGGGAACGGAACTTCTGGAGTTTTCTTAATTTCTTTTTGGATTGCTCATTGTTAGTGTAAAGGAATGCAATTGATTTTCACACTTTAATTTTGTATCTAGCAGCTTTGCTTAATTCATCAATTAGTTCTAATAGATATTAAGTAGAAATCTTAAGGGTTATCTTAAGGGTTAAAATAATGGCTATTATGTATTAAAATGTCCTATCCTCAAATTTCATAAACATTAGTCATTTCAGTTAAGATATGACAAGGTCTGATTCATTTTGTAGAGAAAGATTATTTCACCTTTGGACAACTTTATGAAAAAAAGTACATCTTAGTTATTTTTTATTAAAATATTGTATTTCTAAAATTGTTACCCCAAAGAAGTCTATTTTAAAAATATTTCCAAAATGTCAAGTCAGAATTTTCAAAACAAAAAATGATTATGAAATGAAAAATTAAAAATAGGAATAAAAAAGAACCAACTGCACTTTCCCTTTGATAAATATCTTGTAGTGTTACTGACAACATCATCAGGATACGTTTGTAAACTTCCCTCTGGAAAAAAAAACAAAAGGGAGTTGCCGTTGTGGCACAGCAGAAAAGAATCCAACTAAGAACCATGGGGTTGTGGGTTCAGCCCCTGGCCTTGCTCAGTGGGTTTAGGATCTGGCGTTGGCTGTGAACTGTGGTGTAGGTCTCAGACACAGCTTGGATCCTGCATTGCTAATGGCTGTGGTGTAGGCCAACAGCTACAGCTCCGATTCGACGACCCCTAGCCTGCGAACCTCTATATGCCGCGAGGGCGGCTATAAAAAGCAAACAAACAAAACTTTTCTCCTGGGAGTTCCTCTGTGGGTTAAGGATCCAGAGCTGTCACTGTTGTGGCTTTGGTTACAGCTACGGCGCGGACTTGATCCCTGGCCCAGGAAATCCTGCATGCTACAAGTACAGCCACAGATAAGCAAATTTTCCTTTTGAATAAGCTGTTCCAGAACTGCTTTATTTATCTACTACATACATACATATATCCATCCACTTTCTCTGCTTTTTATCAAGTTATGGGAAGACTGATTTGGCAAATAATAGTGGTATTAATATTGATATAAGTATCAATATTCAAAGTTCCATATATTTATTCAGAAAATGATTTATGGTAAAAACACTATACTTCAGACTCAAACTATGCAAATTAATTTAGTGAGGGGTGATTTAAGTGAATCACATTTAGCTTTCAAAAGCTTACCCTTCTTGGCTTTTTTGAATCCTTTTGAAGATACTAGTGATTTCTAATTTGATAACATCGACACTAAAGTTTGAGAATACTACCTTCAGAATTATCAGAGTAATTTTTATATTTAGGTCCCCAGGCATATTTGCTCATACTCTAGATAAATAATTCCCAAAGGTTGTGTTCTATAGTTTTGGCATTTCCATCTTTTTTTTCTTTTCTTTTCCTTTTTTTTTCCTTTTTGGCCACCTTAAGGCATATGAAGTTCCCAGGCCTGGGATCATATCTGAGCCGCTGTGACCTAAGCCGCAGCTGTGGCAACACTGGATCCTTAACCCACTGTGCTGGGCCAGGGAGCAAACCTGTGTCCCAGCACTCCCAAGGTGCCTCTGATCTCACTGTGTCACAGTGGGAACTCTTCTTCATATTTCATCTCAGTTAGTGTCTACCAAGAAAAACTGTCTGAAGCAGATTTACTTTTCCTAATAAGTAAAATGTTATGGTTTTGTAAATAGTATTTTCCTCAAAATTAGGAAGTTCCTTCTGACTTATCTCAAGTTTTCTCTAGGGATCTGAATAGCAAAGGCTGTTAAGAAAATCTGACCACCACAATGAATGAACGTTACTATACAATGACTGAGAAACTCCACTACCACAACACATCTCCTTACATACTGAAATAAAGCACCTGTACAGTAATAAATAGAATTTTATCTATTTAAATAGAAGGCAATTTTACCCAATTTTAATTCAAGTTTATCTTTCAAAGGCAAAATACACATACAGAAATTTAAAAGTATAAGTTACCCAACTTACCTGAGCACCCACTAACTGTAGCAATGCTGAGTTCACTGGGAGGAGTTCAATGTCTGTATTGATAGTGGTCTGGTCAAATGGGCAAGCCTTGCGGTGGAGTTTATTCAGGCACATCTTGCAGACAGTATGGCCACAACCCAAACTGATGGGCTTTCGAATTGTTTCATCAAAAGTCTGAGTGCAAATTGGGCAGGAGAGGAAATCCGTCCATTGTGGAGCTTGTACAGGCATTGCTTCAGGAGTTACAATTCACTAACACACACACACACAAAATCTAAAGCAAAGATTCCACTGGAATCAAAATCTTTGAAAAAAAGTTTATCTTTTTTTTTTTAAATATCTTCTGTAAATACAGTCAGCACATAGTGTGAAATATAACCTGGAAAACAAAGAAAAAAAAATGAGAGTGTATTCCTTTTCAATTAAACTATGCATTCTCACTCTACCACCTGTGACTGTATATCACAACAGTCCATTTTTTTACACTTTTACAAAAATTAGAGCTGTAACAAAACATCTAGTCTCATCCCCTCATTTTGGAGATGAGGAGTAGACACTAGAAAGAGGAAATAATAACTTGTTGCAGGTGACAAGTTAGTAATAAAGTCAGACCCAAGATCTAAGTCTCTCGAATTTATCTAAGTCTATGGTTGTTTCATTTTTAAATTAGTCTTTTTAAGGCAGCTAATAATATTCTGGTCTGCCACATTAATCTGTTCATCTGTGAAAGTTTATCAAGCTCTATACTTGAGATGTATACATTTCAGTATATATTATACCCTAATAAAGATTAAGCCACTCTTTGATTTCAATCATCAAAATCGCAAAGAATTTTCAGAGATTAAAAGTGCCATTAACTGCAATTATTAGATCTAAGAAGAATTTCCACTTCCTCATTCTCTTCCAAAGTCTTCTTTCCAAACATTCTCCAAGCTTCTCAAAGACAGTTGTTTACATCATCTTCAACCACAAAACGTATCTCAACCACATAGGACATATGGCTTTGTGGATGTAATAAACATTCATTCACTCAAGAGTAAACATATGAAGTAAAATCACTAAAATACCAACATCCAGATTCTTTAAACTTCCTCAGATCAAGGTTTTGCCAGAAAAAAAAATCCTATTAAATTAAGGCACATGTGCTCAAAGTCTGTAGATAAATTGTTATGTGTTAAGGGTCGGCCCAAATCTAGCTCATTAACAGTAATTCTACTGGAAACTTCCTACTCAGAAAAAGGGTATAAATGATGAATCATCTTTATTTCTTAAAAAAATCCAAGAGTGACTTTGCCGCTGCTCAATGATAAGAGCAATTGTTAACTTTCCCATCAGTTCAATAAGCCCTATTTTCCTATGTAAATGGCAAGAATTAGTGATCTTATTGTTGATAACTGATGATAAATCAGAATACACATGATTAAACAGTAATCGGTTCAAGCTTGAAGAAAGTGCAAATTTTTAAAATATCATACAACTTGCCCAATAACATATACATTTTTACACAAGGAGGAGTGTCCACAGAAAGCACTTAATATGTTGTTTTGGAGTTTCTGTCATGGCTCAGCAGTAACGAACCCAACTAGTATCAATGAGGATGCAGGTTTGATTCCTGGCCTCTCCAAGGCCTCTGGGTTAAGGATCCAGCATTGCTGTGAGCTGTGGTGTAGGTCGCAGATGTGGCTTGGATCTGGCATTGCTGTGGCTGTGGCACAGGCCGGCAGCTGCAGCTCTGATTCAAACCCTAGCCTGGGAACTTCCATATTCCGCAAGGCCATAAAAAGACAAAATAAAAATAAAAATAAATAAAAGGTTACTTTATTTGCTTACATGCCTTCTTCATGTCACTGATAGGAGCTACTGTACAGAATCTGACATCTGACATTTTACTAATTTGTCCCAACTTCTAAATTATGGTTAAAAACCGCAACTTAAGAAAAAATCTCTAGGAGTTCCCACTGTGGCATAGCAGGTTACAGATCTGGCAGTCTTTGCAGCAGCGCAGGTTTGATCTCCAGCCAACACAGTGGATCAGGAATCTGACATTGCTGCAGCTGTGGTGTAGGTTGCAGCTGCAGCTTAGATCTGATCCCTGGCCTGGGAACTTCCATATGCTGCAGGTGCAACTGAAAAAAACTATATTTTTATAGTAACAAAATTAGTCATTATTTTTTTTCTTTTTATGCAGTCTTCCACATGCAACTGCAGTATATGGAAGTTCCCAGGCTAGGAGTCGAATCAGAGCTGCAGCAGAGGTCTATGTTCAGCCACAGTAACACAAGATCACAGCTCCATCTGTGACCTATGCTGCAACTTGCAGCAACACCAGATCTTTAACCCACTGAATGAGGCCACGGATCAAACCTGCATTCCACAGAGACTATGTCGGATCCTTAACCCGCTGAGCCACAATGGAACTCCCCATTGATATTATCATTAGACTTTTCTCAGAGCATTTTTTTTTTTAACAAAGAAATAAGATCTTATCAGAGTAAGAAAATTATTTCAATGAATAGTGAACAGTAAGACTAGTAACTCATTCCACCAGCTAAGTGACTAGTTTGCAGGTATCAAATTCCAAGTCTTGTAGCTGCCTTGTAGTTTCTCAGTTCAAATCCATACCTCAGCAAAAAAACAAACTACATATTTTGAGTCTTAAGGTTTACATTAAACCTTGAGGTTTAATCATGTTGTGATTAAAGTAATTGCTAATGAGCTACTACAGACAAAATTATGATGACATGACACATAACAGTGCCTGACTTTCTGAAAGTAAACCATGTGTCAGGCATTATGCTAGGTATTTTCAGATGCTTCTCTCATTTAAGTGTCTACCATAAATTTAAACCACAATACAAAACTACCTCCAGTAACCGGTATTAAGCACCAACAAGGTGCCAGCACTTTCAGTGCTCTATACACTGTATTTAATTAATTAAATGTTCACAGCAACACTGTAATATAGTTATAATCTTCATTCTAAGGGATAAACCAGGGAGTTCTCATTTGGCTTAGTGGTTACTGAACCCGACTAGCATCCATGAGGCCTCAGGTTCGATCCCTTGCCTTGCTCAGTGGGTTTAGGATCCAGCGTTGCCACGAGCAATGGTGTAGGTCGAAAATGAGTCTCGGATCCTGCATTACTGTGGCTCGGGCATAGGCCAGCGGCTACAGCTCAGATTCAACCCCTAGCCTGGGAACTTCCATATGCCATGGGTGAGGCCCTAAAAAGACAAAAAGACTGAAAAAAAAAAAAAGGATAAGCCATAATACAGAAGTTACCCTGAGACCTAAAGCTAGTAAGTGGGAGGACTTTGATTCAAACTCAAGCCAACCTAACTTCCAAGCTGGTATTTTAAATTTGTTAATTTGTGCAACTTACAGACTAAAGTTAACAGTCACTAAGGAGAGGGAGCTTTTAGGGGTGATGGAAATTTCTAAAATTGAATTGTGTTGTGTTCTAAAATTGAATTAGTGATTTCTAATAAATTTCTGCAAATTTATTAGAAATCACTGAATTGTGCACTTAAAATAAGTGAATTTTTACAGTATGTGAACTATACTTTTGAACAGTCATTAAAGGCTTTTTAAAAAAATCTTAGTTTTCAAAATTTTTAATGTAATAATTAAAAAATTTAAAGATACTTTTCAGAATGTTCTATGAGTACAGCAATAATCATTTTAAACAGCTAAATTATACTGCTTTGAAGACTTAATATATTACAAACTGACATTGAAAAAATTGTTAAAAAGCTATTACCGGAGTTCCCTTCGTGGCAGAGTGGAAACGAATCTGACTAGGAACCATGACATTGCAGGCTCAATCCCTGGCCTTGTTCATGTGTTAAGCATCCGGCGTTGCCATGAGCTGTGGTGTAGGTGGCAGACACAGCTAGGATCCCACGTTGCTGTGGCTGTGGGGCTGTGGCGTAGGTCAGTAGCTGTAAGCTGTAGCTCAGATTTGACCTGTAGCCTGGCAACTTCCATATGCCATGGGAGAGGCCCTAAAAAGCAAGAAAAAAAAAGGCTATTACCTTCTCCTCCCTTAAGGTTCATTCTGTGTGTGTGCCTCTGATTTAGAGGGACAGATATAGAAATTAAAATGCATCAAATATCCACTCTGGCTCAGTCACTCCTCTGAGGTATTATTAGACCCATTTTATAGGTATTTCTTAAGCTTCAGCAGCATTAAATAACTTGCCCAAAGCTAATAATTTATTGAGCTGAGACTAAAATTCAGTTCTTATGTGAATTTGAAGTGAAAGCTGCCCTAAGTAAGATACTGCATCAAACAAAACCTTATTGTCTGTAAGAAAAAAATCTTGGATCTCTTCCTACCCTGCCCTACCACATGAGTTTATTATTTTTGGCCTTAATTTATCATTTCTCTGGGATATTTCTACAGCAACCAACACGCAGGGCAACATCTGAGAAGAGAGAAATTTTAATTATCTTGAAAAATGAAGCTAGAGGCAGGAAATAAATACAAAAACAAGAAAAATAAATGAAGGCTAATTATAACACTACTCAGTGTTGTAATTCTCGGCAGAATGTCAATTAATTTACAGATCAAACAGTCTGAGATTCTTGAGGAGGCTCAAGTTTTTTCCAGCAATAATATCCAGTGAGAGGAGTTCCCTTCGTGACTCAGTGGTTAACGAATCCGACTAAGAACCATGAGGTTGTGGGTTCGATCCCTGGCCTTGCTCAGTGGGTTAAGGATCCGGTGTTGCCGTGAGCTGTGGTGTAGGTTGCAGACGCGGCTCGGATCCCACGTTGACTGTGGCTGCGGAAGGCCGGCAGCTACAGCTCCTGTTAGACCCCTAGCCTGGGAACCTCCATACGCTGTGCGTGCGGCTCTAGATAAAGGCAAAAAGACAAAAAAAAAAAAAAATCCTGTTAGAAAGACCCAATCTTGATTATAAAAATATTTATTCCCAAAATACATGGATTGAAATTTAATCCTATATTGTATATAACAATCTAGATATAACTCAATATGCTAATGTTAGTGTGTATATATAAATATATATATATATATATATACACCATATATATAGACAAATATTTAGGACAGGTACAAATAGGAGGGTTTCTGATTTAGAGGAGGAAAAGTCTAAAAAATAGAACTTGATAAAGTAGGGTTGAGAAAGCTGCAAAAGGTTAATTTAGATGGCTTACTTTCCTAGTGTTCACAGGCACAAAAGAAAATTCCACCTCCAACCTCAGGCCAAATTTAGTAGAAGAAATAGTAAGGAAGGATAAAATCATTCATGGAGAAACTGCCTGATCTGAAGCGGAAGCAGTAATCTAGCAGTGAAGAACAGCTTCTAACTTTGGGTACACACTTTGAAGCTCCAGGTTTCCATTTTACATAGCAAAATTCTGTGTTGTGTGTAAAACACGGTACAATGATGTGGGCATCAGCGGTTATTAAAAGGTGGTAGAATGAAAAGCCAGAGTCAAAAGCATCATCTTTAAAGGAACTGTGAGGTAGTAATAAACAGGGAAACTTATCAAAGGAAAACATCAAAAGCTTTTTTTTAGGGTTTTTTTTGCATTAATATTCTGTTGAATATTATATACACTGTACTGTTAAGTAAATAAATATGTGCTCACCATTTCATGGTAGTCCAAACACCAAGGACATAACAAGAATAATCATTATCAGACATATTTTGGAATATGCTAAGCATCTTAGTTGATCTGTTATCTTGTTAGCTACCTTCAAATTAAATGCAAATGTCTGAGGAGTTCCCGTTGTGGCACAGCGGAAATGAATCCGACTATGAACCATCAGGTTGCGGGTTCGATCCCTGGCCTTGCTCAGTGGGTTAAGGATCCGGCGTTGCCGTGAGCTGTGATGTAGGTTGCAGACACAGCTCGGATTCCACGTTGCTGTGGCTGTGGCATAGGCCAGCAGCTGTAGCTCCAATTAGACCCCTAGCCTGGGAACCTCCACATGCCGCCGCGGGTGTGGCTCCAAAATGACAAAAGACAAAAGACAAAAAAAAAAAAAAAAAAAAAAAAAAAAAAAAAAAAAAAAAAAAAAAAAAAAAAAAAAAAAAAAAAAAAAAAAAAAAAAAAAAAAAAAAAGCAAATGTCTGAAACTTGCTTTCTTAATGAAAACACGTTTCCTTAGTAAGACTTACTGAAAAACAATAACAAAACCAACACCAATAACAATGCATAGGAAAAGTTTTTAACCTTTTTTATATATTAATTCATTTTATCCTAAAAATTAAACATCCTTTAAAAATGAGAGAAAAACAAGAAAATAAGCTTAAAAAAAGAAAACTGATGTCAGCTTAATTAAGGCTCTTTTCTTAATCTTAAAGATAACTCAGTCCCAATACAGAAGATTCACAAACAAATTTTGAAGGCTAGGCCAAATATTTCAACAAGATTTTGTTTTTTCAGGTCACGTTTTGAAATCTGTCCTCTTGCTACAATAAAGGTTCCTCTTATAGCGGAAGTTTGCTCCTCCTATCCCCAGAATTTATTTTGAGACACAAACACAAATCTGCTTGGCCAGTCCTCAATATTTTGAGTGTAGGGGAAAATGTTTACAACAAAATGAAAATCTAACCTGTGTCTCAAAAAATTTATATTTCAGATTGTTAAATACTAATTTACAGACTCCCGAGGAATCTAGTGAAATTGCAGCATTTTAATGAGTAGCACTAGTACTCTGTTTCTTCAACATATCCTTCTTTACTAGCTCTTTCCTTACCAGCATGCTTAGTTCAGAGAAGCTAAAAAAACAAAAAACAATACAACAAACATATTTCTGTCTCCAACCTGCCTTATTTAGTTAAAAACAAACAAACTCAATCCCTGTCCCTATTCCTGTCTTCTTCTAGTCTTTATTCTCTTTGCCCTCATCTTAGGTTTTTAAACTATCACTTTACCCCAACCACTATTTTGAAACTACTCTTAATGAGTACATTGACAACCTTCTTTTTATACAGTCACATCTCAGTACTTCTTTCTTTCTATACAGAACTTAATAATGTTGACCTGTTACTTCTGCAAATACTGCTCCATTTAGGTTTCTATAATGGCATAAAGTCCAAGTATTCCACAAATGGGCAGGCCACTCCTTACATGTCCCTATAGAGTTTATCCTTCACTGTCCATCTTGGAATATATGTGGTTTTTCAGAATCCCTTCCTCAATTCTCTTCTCTATAAAACCTTCCTGAGTGATATCATTTATTTTTTTCAACCACCAACTAGATGCTAATGACTTCCAAAAGTTCAAACTCCTCTTCTAAGTGTCAAGGTCATACAACCAGTTGCCTACTAGTCATCCATGTCCAACTGGCGTTTCAAACCATCTCAACCTTATGAAAACTTTTATTTGCTACGTCAATGATTGCATGACTTACTTGCTGACAGAATCATGGGGAATCATCCTTCGCTACTGACTTTTCCTCAAACCTGCTCCCCCCTCAACTAATCAATCACACTGTCCTATTCATTTCATTTCTGTAATGTTTCCTGAAGCCTTCTGACTCGTTTCTAAATCGTCACTTTAGTCTGCCAACATCTCTTACCTGAATTACTGTGACAATTTCTTAAACAGTATCCCTGTTAAAGGTATCCTCAATAGAGCAAAACCATACAATAACTAGACTGTAAGTTCCTTAAAATCAGAGAATGTCTGAGGTATTTTTCCTCTCCTGCTATTTTTGCTACAGTTTTAATACAGAAGAAACCAGTCAATATACATTAGCAAATCCATCAAGTTGGAATAATTTACGTTTTTGCCAATAGAAAATCAACTGGGCTAACAGAAAGTTGCTAGGGAAGAAACCTAGGGCCTGAACCATCCAAAGCAGCATGCATAGGTAAACAAGGACACAGCCTTGGACAGCACTATAAACCAACTAGACTTAAAAGAGATCCATATAATGCTCAACACAACAATAGGAGAATTCCTTTCAAGTGCTTATGGAACACACATTCAAGACAGACTATATGACACACCATAAAACAAGTTTCATTCGGTTTAAAAGGACTGAAATCATAAACGTCATAGTCTCTACCTACAATGGAATGAAATTATAAACCAGTAACAGAAAGAAACTTAAGAAACTCACAAAAACAGAGAAATCAAGAGTTCCCACTATGGTGTAACAGGATTGATGGTGTCTTGGGAGCACTGGGACGCAGATTCAATACCTGGCCCAGCACAGTGGGTTAAGGATCTGGTGTTGCTACAGCTGTAGCTTAAGTCACAACTGCAGCCCGGATCTGATCCCTGGCCCGGGAACTCCATATGCTGTGGGGTAGCCAAAAAAGAAAAAAACAAAAAAAAAAGGGAAATTAAACAACATACTGCTAAATAACCAATAATAAGCCAAAGAAGAAATCAAGAGGAAACTTAGGAAATATTTTGACATGAATGAAAATGAAGACATACCATACCAAAATGCATGGGATGCAAATTATGCAAGGCTTAGAGGGTATTTATAGCTTTAAGTGTCTATATTAAAAAAGAAGAAAGTCTCAAATCAATAATCGTACTTTCTACCTTAAGACACTGGGGAAAAAAAGATATTTAACATCAACAGTAACAATGACAAACTCTGTGTGGCCAAAATGTAAACTCTGAATTTTATATTATTAGCATGTGATGCCAATTTTAGATGATTTCTTCCCTGAAATGCTATATAAAACAAATTTATAAACCAAAGACATTAAAAGCTTTAAAACCCAAGTATTCTTATATCCCAAATTATATCTTATAATTAGTTTAATATTAATTAGTTTATGAGATACAGATGCAATTTTAAGAAATCTTGACAAGTTCCTTTTTATTTTTAATTTTTTTTGTCTTTCTAGGACCACACCCACGGTATATGGACGTTCCTAGGCTACGGGTCAGATCAGATCTGTAGTTGCTGGCCCACGCCACAGCAATGCAGGACCCAAGTCGTGTCTGCAACCTACACCACAGCTCACGGCAACACCAGATCCTTAACCCACTGAGCAAAGCTAGGTAACAAACCCACATCCTCATGGATGCTAGTCAGGTTCGTTAACCACTGAGCCACGACAGGAACTCCGACAAGTTTCTTTTTATAAAATGAATACACCCATTTCCACTTTGAAAGAGGGAGGTGGGGACATACCTCAAGGCTTACATACCCAAATATAAAATCTAGGTTTCTGTTTGATTATTTTAAGCAAATTATAATATGAGCAAATGAGTCTTAACATATCAAAGCGGGCAAACAGAGGAAAGACTTCCCAATTTTCTTTATTTTTCAGAAGGCCTCTGGGACACCACTTATTAGCAAGGTATGCTGGCATTCCTATCTTTGTAGGAGATTACCACAGGTGCAGGTAATAAGTGAGCAATATAAGTAATGGAGATTTAAAGGAATGGCAAGTTCTAAAATAATGCAAGTTACTATTTTAGTATATTTAACAACATATACTAAAAACTTAAAATGCATTAACTTAGAATCCTCATAACCTTGCAAAATATTATTACACCCTTGAGTAAATCAGGGCTCAGGAAAGTTAAGCAATGTTCCTTAAGCTCTCATTGCCAGTAAGGGGTAGAGTTGAGATTACAACCCAGGTTTGTTTAACTTTACTATTACAAAGACCTTCTCCTTAAGTTTCTTAATCATCTGTTGTGGCAATCTGCAAAAATAGCCATGATTCCTCCTATCCCTATAGCTATGTATTCCCCTTGGTAATTTAACTTTGCTGCTCTATCAAGAGATGGGATCTTTTCCCCTACACTTTGAATCTTGGTGGCTTTGACTTACTTTGAATAGCTGAATACCACATTAGTGATGTTTGGAGAGCTCCAGACAGAGTGCAGGTTCTACTCTTACTCTTTTGGAACATGGTGCCACTATGTGAGGAGGCTTGAGCTAGACCCAAGATGAAACCAACAGAGCAGAGAAAAACTGCCTAGCTCAGACCCCTAGAAAAATCAGCCCCAATTTTAGCTGCCAGATGACTGAAGCTGTATGAGTGACCGTAGTGGAAATCAAAAGGAGAGCCACTGGTAGCTAAACCTAACTCCAAGCACTAACTCAGAATTGTAAATAAATAAAATGGTTGTTGTTTTAAGCTACTCAGTTTTGGGGTGGTTTGTTACTCAATAATAGATACCTGGTTGTTTATATAATCAAGATAAAATTTTACATTTCATCATATAATTTTTCAATTTCATCATAGCCCTTTGAGAAAAGAGTAATACTGAATGTAATATTGACACTGGAATTTGAAAGCTTTTCTCAGTGGAATTATAATCTTTTACTAGCATGAACCTACCCTCTTTTTTTAAGGCCTAAAAATTACTAATATACTTAAGCACCTTCACAAATACAACATGCTTAAATTTAGGGTTTTTTTTTAGTTCCTTATTCTTGCAGTATAAATTACTAGTAACTAAAGAGAAGAGCATTCAAGTCTATCAAAACATTTTCAAAGCATATAATGGACAACAAATTCTTCAGACTTTCAATTCCATCCCTAGCCTGAGAACTTCCATATGCCTCAGGAGCAGCCCTAAAAGGAAAAAAAAAATACTACTTAGGCTTTTTTTTTTTTGTATTATCTAGGGCCGCACCTGCGGCATATGGAGGTTCCCAGGCTAGGGGTCTAACAGGAGCTGTAGCTGCCGGCCTTCACCACAGCCACAGCAACGCAGGATCTGAGCCGCGTCTGCAACCTACACCACAGCTTACGGCAACGCCAGATCCTTAACCCACTGAGCAAGGCCAGGGATCGAACCTGCAACCTCATGGTTCTTAGTCGGATTCATTAACCACTGAGCCACGAAGGGAACTCCCTACTTAGGCTTAATTTAAATCCATCTGAAACATACTATATTCTAACCTAATATACTTAAATTGTCATCTATGTAATAGTCCTCCATGCTGATGATGTGCCAAAGCAGTATTGAAGTACTGAAAATGGTTCATATACTCTCAAGTTAGAGGTTGTTGGTCTTTATTGGTTTAATTTCAGGACTTAAACTTCCTTAGGAGCATCACCTTAGTTATCTTCAGCAAGTAATACTTGTTTTTGCCTATCTACAACTATCTTTATATCCTCTCCAAAACGCCCCAACTCATTCCAAAACTGTTGAATGGGGGAATGGGCTTTGAGTGCTAAGTGCTTACAAATCAACTCATTTAATCCTCCAACAACCTTCTGAAATAGCTGTCTCCTCTACTGATAAAGTAAAGAAAAAATAGTTACTCAGATAATTTAGAGATCTAGTCATAATTTGAACCCATATTTGTTCAACTGCAAATCCTGTACTTTTTTCACTATAATACATTGTCTTCTAATTTTAACACCTTATCATACTTAACTATACTTCTTAATTATTTTATTAGTCAACCATAAAAAATATCTATCTAAATTAAATGGTGCCTATTTTAGGTTTAATCTGAGCACGATTAGTTTTGCTTTTTTTTTTTTTTTTAGGGCTGCACTCGCAGAATATGGAAGTTCCCAGGCTAGGGGTCAAAATGGAGCTACAGCTGCTAGCCTATGCCACAAAAACATGGGATCCGATCTGCGTCTGCGACCTACACCACAGCTCACAGCTACGCCAGATGCCCATGGTCAGGGATTGAACCCATATCCTCATGGATACTAGTCAGATTCACTTCTGTAGAGCCACAACGGGAACTCCCAAGAGCTAATAGTTTTAAATTAAGCAGATTTAGTACAGGCATAGTGGAACTATTTAAGCCTATTAGTTAAAAAAAAAAAATCAGGTTAGGACAGCAGCTGCTGGAGCCTCAGAGTTACTGATTTACTCTTGAGACTCCTCTACTCTCACCTGTCCTCATGGATGAACTTCAGGATGTTCAACTCACAGAGATCAAACCATTTCTAAACGGTAAGAATGGTACACAAAACTTCCAGGACTTTGTCAGGAACATGATATAGAAACAACTCATGGCATGATCCACGTCACTATAAGAGGCCTACCGAAGGGAAACAGACCAGGTATTATAACATACCATGACACGGGTCTCAATCATAAATCCTGTTTCAATGCGTTCTTTTTTTTTTTTTTTGTCTTTTTGTCCTTTTATGGCCGCACCCGCGGCATATGCAGGTTCCCAGGTTAGGGTTCGAATCGGAGCTGTAGCCGCCGGCCTACGCCAGAGCCACAGCAATGCCAGGTCCAAGCCGTGTCTGCGACCTACACCACAGCTCACGGCAACACCAGATCGTTAACCCACTGAGCAAGGCAAGGGATCGAACCCACAACCTCATGGTTCCTAGTCGGATTCGTTAACCACTGTGCCACGACGGGAACTCCTCAATGCGTTAACTTTGAGGATATGCAAGAAATCACCCAGCACTTTGCTGTCTGTCACATGGATGCCCCAGGCCAACAGGAAGGTGCACCCTCTTTCCCAAATGGGTACCAGTACCCCACAATGGATGAGCTGGCCGAAATGCTACCTTCTGTTCTCACTCACTTAAATATGAAAAGCATCATTGGGGTTGGAGCTGGAGCTTACATCCTCAGATTTTCTCTCAGTCACCCAGAGCTTGTGGAAGGTCTCATGCTTATTAACACTGACCCTTGTGCTCACGGCTGGATTGACTGGGCAGCTTCCAAACTCTCAGGATTGACAACCAATGTTGTGGACATTTTTTTGGCTCATCACTTTGTGCAGGAAGAGTTCAAAGCCAACCTGGACCTGATTCAAACCTACAGACTGCAGGAGTTCCCGTTGTGGCTCAGTGGTTAACAAATCCGACTAGGAACCATGAGGTTGCGGGTTTGATCCCTGGCATCGCTCAGTGGGTTAAGGATCCGGAGTTGCCGTGAGCTGTGGTGTAGGTTGCAGACGCGGCTTGGATCCCGTGTGGCTGTGGCTGTGGCGTAGGCCAGCGGCTACAG
The DNA here is from genome assembly GCA_004024745.2 of Catagonus wagneri. NCBI lineage: Eukaryota > Metazoa > Chordata > Mammalia > Artiodactyla > Tayassuidae > Catagonus > Catagonus wagneri. Next base: position 8,543,341 of record PVHT020000175.1, read on the forward strand.
CTCCTATTAGACCCCGAGCCTGGGAACCTCCATATGTCGTGAGCGCGGCCCTAGAAAAAGGCAAAAAGACCAAAAAAAAAAACTACAGACTGCACATTGCCCAAGATATCAACCAAGAAAACCTACAGCTCTTCCTGAGTTCTTATAACGGATGCAAAGACCTGGAGATTGAAAGATCCATCCTGGTACAAAAGGATAACAAATTAAAGTGTTCTACCTTATTGGTGGTAGGTGATAATTCACCTGCAATTGAGGCTGTGGTTGAATGCAATTCTCGCCTGAATCCTGTAAATACGACTTTGCTAAAGATGGCAGACTGTGGTGGATTACCCCAAGCAGTTCAGCCCAGGAAGCTCACGGTGGCCTTCAAGTACTTTTTGCAGGGAATGGGCTACATCCCATCTGCCAACATGACCTGGCTCGCCCGATCACAAACCCACTCGACCTCGAGTACCACTGGCTCTGGAGAAAGTACCTTCAACCAATTTGTCACCAGTAATCAGCCAGATGGAACTCAAGAATCTTCTGAGTCCCCTGATGTTCCCGACAGACACACCAGACTATGGGAGGTGCCCTGCTAAGCAGATGCTCCTCCTCTGGACCATGCATATCCCTCCTCCTTCAAATGACCACTCCATAATATAAAACTTCCTCCAGCAAACTGGCATCTGTCTTTAACTCCTGCATGACCATTGACACTCTCTCTCTCTCTCTCTGGTATCCTGGATTTGTCAGCCTCTCTGCCTGCCTGTTCCCCTTTTTGTATGTACCAAGAACCACTTCCATGCCATTACTAAAACATTCCATGTCTTTAGCTGCTCAGATCTCCATATGTTCTCTTGCCAGCTTCTCCCTGTGTTTTCTCAACTATGTATTTAAGATTCTTTGATCCTGACGTATGTGTGTGAGCTCACGTGTCTGTGTTTCTGTGTGCATAGTTCTGTGATTTTAGACATGCTCTCTTGTAGAGCTTCTGCAAAAAAAAAAAAAAAAAAAAAGAGGAGGAGGGGACTCTCAAAAAAAAAATCACGTTAAATCCATTACTGTCTTTTTTTTTAAAGAGAATCACAAAGTATATTTTATTAGAATGTTTTACTGAGAAATAATCAGGGAACTAAAACAGAATGAAATCTTAATTTTATAAATATTTTAAGATACTTAAAATATATTGACTATACATAGAAAGTATAGCGTGTTCAGCTCAAAGAATTATCACAAAGTGAGCAAACCTGTATATCCAAGATATACAACACTGCCAGCACCCCAGAAAGCCCTGTCATCTCTTTCAATCATTACCCCTTGATTCTTCCTCAAAAATCACCGCTATACTAACTTCTTATACTATAGAGTAGTTTTGTCTCTTTTTAACTCTATGTAACGAAATCACCAGTACGTATTTTGGCTTCTTTCATTCAACATATTTGTCAGACTGTTTTTCTACATCTATATTACTAAACTGTTAGAAAACAGTCTAGTTAAATTGACTGACCACAGTTAAGTAAGGTATTCTTTATGAACCCATTTTGGAGCAGTGACAACATTTGGATTTTAAATGCAACAAGTTTCTGGTGCTGAACTGGAAGAAACAAAAACAGGTGTCAATAACAACATCTGAGAACAAAGAATCCCCTCTTTACTCAAGAAAACAACGTAGCACTTGTCACACTAATAGCCCCTACTGCTTTACTTTTACTTATTTCTATTTTTTTTTTTTTCCTCCGAGGGAGCTTGTGTCTTAGACTTCCTTGTGGCACTTGGTAGCTATCATAGGGCTCTGACTGATTCTAGAATTGGGCAACAAAAAGAAACAGGCAGATGTATTCAGAATAGGTAAGCTGCATATGCAAAATACTACTTTTTCAATGACTGGGTGATACTTAATGCATATTTTGACCTAGAGAATTTCTGTGTTAAAGATATAATCTAACATTTAAAAATAGTAAAATAGGAGTTCCCTTCGTGGCTCAGTGGTTAATGAATCCGACTAAGAACTATGAGGTTGCGGGTTCGATCCCTGGCCTTGCTCAGTGGGTTAAGGATCCGGCATTGCCGTGAGCTGTGGTGAAGGTTGCAGACGCGGCTCGGATCCCGCGCTGCTGTGGCTGTGGCGGAGGCCGGCAGCTGCAGCTCCTGTTATACCCCTAGCCTGGGAACCTCCATAAGCCGCGGGTGCGGCTCTACCTAAAGGCAAAAAGACAAAAAAAAATAAAATAAAAATAGTAAAATAACAATATTAGATATTATTAAATGCCCTGTGATCTACTATCCAAGGCTTAAGGACAGTTTATTACTGTTTATTTTTACGGAACATGCCTGAGAATTCAGTTTCCAGAAAACATAGTCACAATGACTTTCAATTGTACATACTTGAAAAATTCTTTAAACAGAAAGTATAGGAGTTCCCGTGGTGGCACAGTGGTTAACGAATCCGACTAGGAACCATGAGGTTGCAGGTTCGATCCCTGGCCTTGCTCAGTGGGTTAACGATCCAGCGTTGCCGTGAGCTGTGGTGTATGTGCAGACAAGGCTCGGATCCTGCGTTGCTATGGCTGCGGCGTAGGCCAGTGGCTACAGCTCCTGTTAGACCCCTAGCCTGGGAACCTCCACGTGCCGTGGGTGCGGCCCTAAAAAATGACAAAAAGGCAAAAAAAATAAAAAATAAAAAAATAAACAGAAAGTACAGATTCATTTTCCATTTTATTTTATTTTGGCTGTGCCCACAGCCTATGGAAGTTCCCAGGCCAGGGACTGAATTGGAGCCACAGCTGCAACCTACACCACAGATGCAGCAATGCTGGATTCTTAAACCACTGCGCTGGGCCAGGAATCAAACCCGCACTGCCATAGAGAAAATGCCAGATCCTTAACCCACTGCACCATAGTGGGAACTTCCTCATGTTCCACTTTAAGAATTATTTCTAAAACTGTTACTCCAGGCAAAAATTTCATTTTGAGACGTTTAAAAATATGAACCAATTGCTACATAGACTCCAAATACAGGAGCCTATAGTTACAATGCATCTTATTTATATATATAAAGTGATATGGAACAGGTGTATAGACTGCAAAGATACTTTGCTGGCCCAAGTAGTAGCTACTGTTAAGGGAACCTACTGATTTAATATTATTTCCTTTTAGGGCCGCACCCACAGCATATGTAAGTTCCCAGACTAGGAATCAAACTGGAGCTGGAGCTGCAGGCCTACACCACAGCCACAGCAACGCCAGATCTGAGCTGCGTCTGCAACCTAAACTGCAGCTCACAGCAATGCCAGATCCTTAACCCATTCACTGAGCAAGGCCAGGGACCAAATCCTCATAGATACTACTCAGGTTCGCAACACTGAGCCATAAAAAGGAACTCCTGATTTTTGCTACCATGTAAGAATTAAACATAAAACACTTCCTCCAAAATATGTAACAATGATGTTTTAGGAGGTAAATGCATGCTTAGGTTTGTACAGTGTGTGTTGCAGACAGGAGAGGATTAACGGATGGGATGAGTCTAAATGCTATTCGCTGAACAATAAACAAATAAACCTACTAATATTATACTCTGTTTTTTGGTAAAAATAGGGAACACTGCTGTCTTTTTTTTTTCTTTTTACGGCCATTCAGCAGCACATGGAAGTTCTCCAGGCAGGAATCAAATCTGAGCCACAGATGCAACCTACGGCGGCAAACTGGATCCTTTAACCCACTCTGCTGGGCAGGGATTAAACCCACACACGCCTCAGCAGCAACCCAAGCCACTATTGTCAGACTCTTAATCCACTGCACCAAAGGCGGAACTCTGCTTTCTTAAATTAAGGACAGTCTTTCTCTCCCTTCTCCTAACCCTGAACCTCTTCCCCATTTCCCTACATATACTACTATGTGAATTCCTTCAGGGAGGACCTTAATTGACCACCTTACTTAAAACTGATCCCTTAAACCTAATCACACAACCACTACAATGTGTGCTTCTCATCTCTTTCCTGACTATTTTTTCTCCACAATACTTCTCACCATTCAATATGCTATATTTTACTCTGTTATAGTGTGGACCCACCACTATAAAAATTTAAGGTCCACAAAGACAGGGATTTCTGTTCATTTTGATTTCTCTCTCTCTCTCTCTCTTTTTAGTATATTCTAGGTGCCAGGCACTATTCTAAGTGTTTTACATGCATTATCTCACTTAGTCCTCACAATGATGGAATTAGATATCAGATATTATTATATCTTAATTTTATAGCTGAAGAAACTAAGCAGAGACAATATGTGAAAGGTCACAATGGTAACTAAATATCTCTGTTTTTAATTTTTTTTTCCTTTTTTTTAAGGGCTGCACCCACGGCATGTGGAGATTCCCAGGCTAGGGATCTATTCGGAGCTACAGCTGCCGGCCACAGCCACAGCCACAGTCAACGCCAGATCTGAGCCGCGTCTGCAACCTACACCACAGCTCACAGCAACGCCGGATCCTTAACCCACTGAGCCAGGCCAGGGATCGAACCCGCAACCTCATGGTTCCCAGTCGGATTCGTTAACCACTGCACCATGATGGGAACTCCAATATCTCCATTTTTAAACTGGCAATTCCTTCTGTAGCCTTCATTTCTTTGGTTTTACCACCACAGAACATGATACTCAATGTACCAGTAATCTGGTAATCATCCTAGGTTACATCCTCTTTTACCTCTATTAAATTTTTTATTAACGCTTACATCTATATCTTCCTTTCCATCTCTATTTCTCTGGTTAAAGTCTATATTCACTCATCATAAAAACACTTATTGAGCACCTACCATGTGCCAGACAGTGTTTCAAGATCTGAAGATACAGCCCTGAATGAAATAAAGTCCCTGGACTCATATAGCACACAGTCTCACTGGGAACACACAGTAACCTTTTAACTGATCTCTACCCCCAGCTTTGTTTTTGGCTTCCTCCACCCTCCACACAGCTGCTGGTCATTCACTTATGGTTTCCTTCTATGAAAAAAAAAGCAACAAAACTCAATAAAAAAAGGACAACAGGCTTGAAAAGTCATTTCACATTAGAGGATAGCAAAACAGCCAGTTAATGCTTAACATGCTTATTTATCAGTCATAAGATAACCATTACTCATTAGGTAAATTTTAATTACAGCGACAATGGGATTCCACTACACACCTACCAGAATGTCTAAAATATTTAACTGACAATACCAAGTGCTAAAGATGATGGATGGACATGCAAAACTCTCATACAATGCTGACAGCAGTGTGAATCGGTCAATTTGGAAAACTGGCAGTATTTCTTTAGACTAAATAAAGCCTAGTCGGATCTGTTTCCACTGCACCACAACAGGAATGCCAAGAAATCTTTTTCATAGCCCAGTCTATATCAGATTATCCCTCTGATGCTCCCAATACATCCTAAACTCTTTTTATAAGAGAAAGCCCACATTGCTGTATGCTGCTATATGCTGCTATATATATGCTCAGTAACTGCTGAATGACTGAAAAATATTACTACTCTGATTATGGCAAGTTTCATATTTCTAAAGACTGTGCTGACAATTTACATAAAAGATAAAGTTGAGGAGTTCCCGTCATGGTGCAGAGGAAACGAATCCGACGTAGAATCATGAGGTTGTGGGTTCGATTCCTGGCCTTGTTCAGTGGGTTAAGATCTGGCGTTGCTGTGGCAGTGGCGTAGACCGGCAGCTACAGCTCCAATTAGACCCCTAGCCTGGGAACCTCCATATGCCAAGGATGCAGCCCTAGAAAAGACAAAAAAAAAAAAAAAAAAAAATTTAACTACATTCTTAAAAATACCTATAACCAAGACAGCAAACACAAACTTATGGTTACCAGAGTGGATTGGGAGGTGATAAATTAAGAGTTTGCGATTAACACATACACACTACTATGTATAAACTACATAAACAAGGACCTATGGATAGCACAGGGAACTATATTCAATGTCATGTAATAATCTATAACAGAAAAGGAGCTGAGGTGAGGAAGAATGAATAGGCAGGGTAAGAGGATTTTTATTTTTTTATTTTTTTGCCCTTTAGGACTGCACCCACAGCATTTGGAAGTTCCCAGGCTAGGGGTCAAATCTGAGCTGTAGCTGCTGGCCTACACCACCAGCTCACGGCATTGCTGGATCCTTAACCTACTGAGCATGGGATCAAATAAATCCACATCCTCATGGATAGTAGATGGGTTCATTACTGCTGAGCCACGAACGGAACTCCCACACAGAGGATTTTTAGAGCAATGAAATACTCTGTATGATACTACAGTGATGGATACCTGTCATTACACAGTTGTGGAAATCCATAGCATGCACAATACCAAGAGTGGACCCTAATATAAACTATAGACTTTAATCATCAATGTAGGTTCATAAATTGTAATTAATGTACTACTCGGGTGGTGCATGTTGATAATAACAGCAGCTATACACGTGTGGGGGCAGTGAGCATATAGAAACTCTTAGTACCTTCTCAATTTTACTATGAGCATAAAACTGATCTTAAAACCGATAGTCCTTTAAAATCAAAAAAGAATATTTAAAAAAATCAATACTGAACCTGAAATCTCAAATACAGAGATGCTATTGATAAGATTTTGCTCCCTCCCCTTTCTTTCCCTTCTGCCTCCTCACAATTCTGTCATGATTAACCTAAGAAGATGCTTAAAGTTTGATTTTAAAACTATGAATACAATGAATTAACCAATGCATGTCAATCATTAGGGGAATATGTATTACAACTTCAAAATTTAATGACACTTTCATAAGACTATTATCTGTTCTAAGCTTTGGATATTCTAAGTTACTCTTAAATGCTTTTAAATAGATTTAAATATTACATTTCCTATTCTAAGGATTTTCTTATTTCAAAAAATTCTCTCTCCCTCCCCCTCCCTTTTTTCTAAAGCAGTAAAAGAATAAATTAGAAGCAACTTTTGGGTCCTCAAGAGGTTTTATCAACTGCAGACCTATATAATAAAATGATTTTTATGAAAAAACTGATTTATAATTCAATTGTTCAAAATATTATATGGAGAGCCTTACATTTTTAAATAAACTTAAAGAGATGCTAGATTTGAGCAAAGACTGACAGTTTTAATCAAAACAGTAATTAATGTAAAAACTGACATATAAAACATGAGTTTTAAGAGCAGTAATTACAGAAAAAGCGTCTCAAAATGAAGGTTAAAATCCAGTTTTTTTTCCTTAAATACAGTACCTAAACATGGACTACTATCTTTAACAAAATGTCTCCACAAAACTGAACTTCTGAGCATAACCAGTATACAGAGAAGGTCAAATCAAGAGCATACACAGTATGGGCTATTTTCAGCAAAAGGTACAGATTACCTCAAAAGAAAAGCAAGAGACTGACACAAGGCTCTCCATTTTTCAAGCTCTGGAAACTTTTAACATGACAAAGTTTAAGAAGACACAAGTTCATGTGGTAACCAAATTGGATTTTACCGTCAGGGTATTTGAATAGAATACAAATGTAAATCAGTGTCAATAGAAAATTATTATTATTATTATTCTTAGCCACGCCCGTGGGATGTGGACGCTCCCAGGCCAGGAACTGAAACTGCGCCACAGCAGTAACAACACAGGATCCTTAATGCACCACCAAGGAACTCCTCAAAAGAGAATTTTAGATGGCAACCATGTTCAGTTAAATTCTATTCGCCTTGGAGTCCCCGTAGTGGTGCAGTGGAAACGAATCTGACTAGGAACCATGAGGTTGCAGGTTCAATACTTGGTCTCGCTCAGTCGGTTAAGGATCCGGCGTTGCCATGAGCTGTGGTATAGCTCGGATCTGGCATTGCTGTGGCCAGCAGCTGAAGCTCCGATTAGACCCCTAGCCTGGGAACCTCCATATGCCGCAGACATGGCACAAAAAAGACAAAATAAACACATAAATAAATTCTACGCACCTTTACCAGCAAATTCACATTAGTACTGATAATTAATTTATATTCTCTAAAATGGATTACGTGTAGAGGAAAAGTATTTTTCTACAGTAACTGAATTATAGAGAAAAATCAGCTAAATTTCATCTCAAGTTCTAATTTTTTAAATAATGAAAAACAGCTCACTATAGCATCTACAGCTTTGATCTATAGTATTTCAAATAACATAGTATATAATCAAATAGTCTCCCATAACTCTTCAAAAGTGACTGCAACTTTTAAAAGCAACCCCAATAGGTGGAGACCCCAGGAAAGAACCAGAAAAAGGAGATTCAGGAGTTCCCGTCGTGGCTCAGTGGAAACGAATCCAACTAGGAACCATGAGGTTGCGGGTTCGATTTCTGGCCCCGCTCAGTGGGTTAAGGATCTGGCATTGCCGTGAGCTGTGGTATAGGTTGCAGACACGGCTCGTATACCGCATTGCTATGGCTGTACAGCGTATGGCGTAGGCTGGCAGCTACAGCTCTGATTAAGATCCCTAGCCTGGGAACCTCCCCGTGCCACGGGTGCAGCCCTAAAAACAACAAAAGACAAAAAAAAAAAAAAAAAAGAAGGAATGAAGGAAGAAAGGAGATTTAGATTCTAATCTCGACTCTGCCATTTATTACCTCTGCGATTTGTATACTTCCAATAAATATTCTAAAGGTTTAGATTAAAAAATAAGAAAAAGATGGCTCCAACAAAGAAGACTGAAGTAAAAGATGATGCCCTGATAGGAAACCATATTATAATGGACAGCATTTAGAAAGCTGATTCTTTGGGGGTGTAGAGGATTTTATATCATCTAAAGTTCAGGGTTGTTGGCAGCACAAGCGAAAGCACTGAAAATGTACGCTTAAGAACCATGCAAATAGATAAGTTCTCTGTGAGAGTGAATGAATACACATGGAGAACTGGACCTATGGTTTATTTATTTATTTTTTTGTCTTTTTGCCTTTTCTAGGGCCGCAAACGCAGCATATGAAGGTTCCCAGGCTAGGGGTCTAACAGGAGCTGTAGTTGCCGGCCTACGCCACAGCCACAGCAACGCGGGATCCGAGCTGCATCTGCAACCTACACCACAGCTCACGGCAACGCCGGATCCTTAACCCACTTAGTGAATCCAGGGAGCGAACCTGCAACCTCATGGTTCCTAGTCGAATCTGTTAACCGGATCCTGGGAATGGGAACTCCTCGACCTATGCTTTATATCAGCATTCTTCAACAGGACTTCCTAAGATGATGGAAATGTGCTATATCTGCATTCTCCAATATGACTGGCACTAGCCACACGTGGCTATTGAGCCCTTGAAACGTGGCTAGTGCAACCAAGGAACTAAATTTTAAATTTTATTTGATTTTAATTAATTTAAAATTAACCATACAATGAAGTATTATTTAGCAGCAAAAAGAAATGAGCTATTGGAGACCTGCTGAGGTGCAGTAAGTTAAGAATCCGACAGCAGTGGCTCGGGTTGCTGTAGAGAAATGGGTTCAAACCCTGGGCTGGCACCGTGGGTTTAAGGATCTGGTCTTGCAGTAGGTCACAGCTGCAGCTCAGATTTAATCCCTGGTCCAGGAATTTCCATGTGTCATGGCTGTGACCATTAAAAAAATAGAAAGAGAAAAGGAATGAGGAGCTCCTGTTGTGACTCAGCAGTTAACAAACCCAACTAGGATCCATGAGGATGCGGGTTCAACCCCTGGCCTTGCTCAGTGGGTTAAGGATCCAGCATTGCTGTGAGCTGTGGTTTAGGTAGCAGACGCGGCTCAGATCTGGCGTTTTTACGGCTGTGACACAGGCCAGCAGCTGTAGCTCTGACTGGACCCCTAGCCTGGGAACCTTCATATGCTGCGGGTGCAGCCCTAAAAAGGAAGGAAGGAAGGAAGGAAGGAAGGAAAAAAAGAAAAGAGCTACTAAGCCATGGAAAAACATACATTGCTAAGTGAAAGAAGACAATCTCACCCATAGAACTATACAACACAATGAGTGAAATGTAATATAAACTATGGACTTTAGTTAATACTTTATTAACATTGATTTATCAATTATAACAAATACACCAAACTAATGCAAGATGTTAACAGAACCGTGAGGGAAGGAATATATGGAAATTGTATTTTCAATGTAATTTCCTATAAACCTAAAACTGCTCTTAAAAAAAAGTTTATTAAAAATTTCAAATTTAAGTAGTCACATATAGCTAGTGGCTATTATTAAACAGCACAGGTTCAATGAAAAATTAATGTGGGAAGAAAATGAGAATGGGGTTTCATTTCTGACCACCAACTCCTTAAGTACACATACAGTTAATCTTAACCTATACAAAGTTTATTTGTATCCTACATACTAACATTTTACAGCAGAAATATTTCAAATATTCTAGATGAGTATCTATCTAAAGTGATTTTGTTAAGTAGAATTTAAGTAAGAAAATAACATTTACTGAATGGGTACTATACTAAAGATATATGTTACCTCATTTAAACTTCAAAACAATTTTTCAAAAGAAAACATTACCATTTCTGATTTTAGACATGAAGAATCATAAAAAGCTCATGTGATAAAAGATGGGAACTTAGATGTATCTGACTCAAAATTCTATGTTCTAATATACTCTGTATATAGGTTTGAGTCCCAAAATCTCAAACATAATTGAATTTCCCACAATGAATCTACCATCAGGAACAACGAGTTACACAGCACGATACAATAATTAATGATAGAGGGAATTCCTGTCATGGCTCAACGGCTCAAGAACTCCACTAGTATCAATGAGGATGTGAGTTCTATCCCAGGCCTTGCTCAGTGGGTTAATGATCCAGAGCTGCTGTGTGAACTGTGGTGTAGGTCACAGACACCACTCAGATCCTGTGTTGCTGTGGCTGTGGCGCAGGCCAGCAGCTGTAGCTCTGATTCAACCCTTAGCCTGCGAACTTCCATATGCCGCATATATGTGGCCCTAAAAAAGCAAAAAAAAAAAAGGATACACTCAGGGCTAATGAGGTGTTCCTGTATTAAATGGTCCCAAGCAAATGTGAGCTTTAGCTTACCAACCCCCTTGCTGTCCTTGTTAGTAGAGTGCCTCCACTCCCACATCTAATTTGCACCTTTTAATCTGTTATGAAATTAGAAAACAGATAATCAAATAAAATTCTCAGAATTACATACAGAGCAAATTAAGTATAGAGGAAGAGAGCTTCTAAGCGAGTGCCTTAGTGTAGATGATTTAATTTATTATGTGATAAAAATCTTTTTGTCTACTTTTTTTTTTTTTTGGTCTTTTTGCATTATCTAGGGCCGCACCCGCGGCATATGGAGGTTCCCTGGCTAGGGGTCTAACAGGAGCTGTAGCCACCAGCCTAGGCCACAGCCACAGCAACGCAGGATCTGAGCCGCGTCTGCAACCTACACCACAACTCACAGCCACGCCAGATCCTTAACCCACTGAGCAAGGCCAGGAATCGAACCCGCAACCTCATGGTTCTTAGTCGGATTCGTTTAACAACTGAGCCACGACGGGAACTCCTTTTTTGTCTATTTCTTATTCTAAATTGGGATCTGGATAAATGATACATTGCTCCACAGTAAAGCTGAGAATATAATGATCCTGTTTCATTCACAAATCTTCCACTAAATCCTTATTTTCAAGCACAGATCGCTAAATATAACCTCATTTAAAGATGTTATTTTATGGCTAAGTGCAGTAATTTAGTATATTAATAAATGTCACTATCAAATATCTATGTTTATATATAATGAGGTATATATAAACACAGAAATTAAATATTTACAGAGAGAGTTGACAGTATCTAGAAAGGTCCTTTTTTTTTTTTTTTTTAATGGACGCACCTGTGTCATACGGAAGTGCCCAGGCTAGGGGTTGAATCAGAGCAGCAGCTGTGGGCCTATGCCACAGCAATGCCAGACCCAAGCTGCATCTGTGACCTATGCTGCAGCTTGTGGCAATGCTGGATCCTTAACCCACTGATTGAGACCAGGGATCAAACCAGCATCCTCACAAAGACTATGTCAGGTCCTTAACCCACTGAGCCACAATGGGAACTCCATAATTTTTTTTCCTTTTTACAGCCATACCTGTGACATATGGAAATTCCCAAACTAGGGGTTGAACTGAAGTCATGGCTAGACCCTATACCACACAAAAACACCGGATCCTTAACCCATTGAGTGAGGCCAGGGATCGAACCCACACCCTCACAGACACTGTTCAGTTCCCACTGAGACACAAGAGAAACTCCTTAAAATTTAAATTTTTTCCCCACCTAGAGCTTCTGTATCTGTAAACCATTACAAATCTTTACTAGCAATATGAAATCTGTATTTTACTTCTCACCAAAAATTTTAAGATTTAAATTTAATTAGAAGAATCATTTTGAAATTAAGATAAGGATAAAGGAATATTTCTAAAGTCCAAAACTGAAACTTCAAACTTAGCAGTTAATTCTGAATTTACAAAAAGTCCAACTTTATTACATTTTATTCCAGAAAGAGAAAAAGAATGTTTATTTTCTCCCTCAATCAACCAACTAAACAATTTTAAGAAGCTACAAACCAATTGCTTCTGTAACCTATGCTGTGACCTATGTTTTTGGAGGGTGTCATGTAAAAGTCAAGCCCAAGGTTTCAAAGATTTTATTTAACAAGCAGAGTGTCAAGAAAATCGTAACTCTAGACAGCCTCAAAGACAAGCTGAATAAAAGTTATAAAGTTAGATTCATAGAGTTTCAATTTAATAATCATTTTCTAATATAACTTCAAAAGTCTTTGTCTATTAATATTCAAGTTTCTTCAACATTAAAGAAAACAAAAGGCAAACAAGCTGTAAACCACAGAGTAAGTATCCGTTGCTCATATTTACACAGAATATTAAAAATTCAGTTTCCAATGCAGAAATACTGATGACTCCGCGTTTGAGTACAGTTTCTCTGGTGTCATCAAAACAAAAACTTTGGATTGCTGTGACTTTCAACTTTTCTTTCATAAGAATCCCTGGCAGCATGCCTACTAAGAGAAGAATGCAAAGAATTTTGGAGGTTTTTGATTCCTAACAATCACATCCCAAAATTTTTTCCTGCAGTTTCAATTATACATAGCGTTCTTGCTCAATTTGGGCTCAAAATAATTTTATATTAAATTCACAGTGACAAAAATAGAACAGTGGTTGCCAGGGACTAGGGACAGAGGGAGATGGGGTGTAACTGCTCAATGGATACTGAGCTTTCTTTTGGGGTGATAAAATGTTTTGGAATTAGATGAAGGTAGTGGTTACACAACACTGTGAATGCAGTGCCACTCAACTGTTTACTTTTTTAAATTACTCATAAATTTCATTATTTTTATAGTTGTACAACAATCATCACAACCAAATTTTATAGCATTTCCATCCCAAACCCCCAGTGCATTCTCCTACCCCTCAACCTGTCTCATTTGGAAACCATGTTTTTCGAAGTCCGTGAGTCATTATCTGTTCTGCAAAGAATGAACTGTTTACTTTTATTTTATTTTATTTTTTGTCTTTTTGCCTTTATCTAGAGCCGCACCCGCGGCATATGGAGGTTGCCAGGCTAGGGGTCTAACAGGAGCTGTAGCCGCCGGCCTACGCCACAGCCACAGCAACGCGGGATCCGAGCCGTGTCTGCAACCTACACCACAGCTCATGGCAACGCCGGATCCTGAACCCACTGAGCAAGGCCAGGGATCGAACCTGCAACCTCATGGTTCTTAGATTCGTTAACCACTGAGCCATGAAGGGAACTCCGAACTGTTTACTTTTAAATGGTTAATTTTTTCTTTTTAGAACTGCACTTACTACATATGGACGTTCCCAGGCTAGGGGTCGAACTGGAGCTGCAGCTGCGGTCTACACCACAACCACAGCAATGCCAGATCTTAGACACATCTGATCCTTAACCAACTGAGCGAGGCCAGGGATTGAACTCGCATCCTTGTGGATACTGGCTGGGTTCTCAACCCATTGATTCACAACGGGAACTCCTTAAATGGTTAATTTTATGTTATGTGATGTATACCTCTATTTAAAAAAATTATGTTAAGATATATAGACTACAGAATTCTCTTCTTTGAGAACACATTCAAATACCAATTAGCTCTTGGAGATATTTAGATAAAAATGCATTACAAATTAAATTATTACCATATATACACAGTAACAGTGAGGTAGGTACTGACTTTAATGCTAAAATGTTTGACAAACATCAAAAGAGTATTGCTCTGATATACATTTGTAAAAAATCTCAAAAAATATAAATGAACCTTAAAACATTTATTCTTCTATGACAAAATATAATTTTACCAGCTCAACTGTGCATGTAAGGTGAACTCAAATTTTTTGCTAGAATTCTTTCCCCAGACCTCAATCAGGAAAATATTATGAACTGATATGAAATGTCTAATATTACATAAAGAGTAACCAAAAATATAGGAAGTAAATAGGCATAAATCTGACCGATAATGGATATAAATAAATATGCTAAAGTTACTGTCTTAGGGATGTAGCACATTACTTCAGATTACGTAAACTCTACACCTGAAAATGTATAGCACCAACACTAAGAAACTTTGGAGTAAGAAAAATTCCTTTATATAAATGGCTGACAAAATTAATATGCTATAATCGCCAATGCTAGACCAAATCCAGTCTAGACTCCAGGATTAAACAAAAGAGAAGGAGATCTCAAAGAGGATCTAATTTTGAAATCTATGACTGTTTTGATGTAGGTCACTCTGAGAATTTATCTCCATTTGAATCCAACCCCAAAGAATACCTGAAATCCTGAGCATGCACAGGGCCAAAGTTAAACCAGGTCAGTATATCCCTGCCAAGGAACATCTTGCTCTGAAGTGTCGACCAAACAAGGATCATTTATCAGTTTATTTTTTAATTTATTAGGTGCCAACCACTTTCAAGATATATGCAAAAGTAGACTGGTTAGACCCCACCAAACTCGAATTCAGGCTCTAGAGATTTAAAAAATGCAGAATTCTAAATGGTCTATGGGTTTAAAAAATTATAAATGAAGAATTTCAAATGTTCAAATGACCCAACTTCAACATCCCTGAATGTTACTAAAGTCATTTTTAAAGTTTCTTAAGTATTTCTTTCAAAGGCGCAATTTAGTAACTGCTTGCATAACAAATTAAAGCCATGAAACAATTACAGCAATACCACATATCTGTGCTATGTCAACGGTATGAGTTTCTATATTTACGACATTCAGTTCTGCTAAAAGCAAAAGTAAGTGTTTCTTTTTTAATTCACATGAGTAAATATCTTCTCAAACTTATAAGTTAAATATTTGGCAGGGTACAAATGGTAATAGGATATTAGAGCTAAAGGGAAGCATAGTATTACAAAATATAGTTCATGGTTTTTAAAAAAAGGAATCTGTCAGTACAGGAGATGCGTCAAAGTTTAACCCTGGGACATACGGCAGTAGTAAAGCATCTAATTTGTGTCACAAGACTTGGGCTTGAGTAAGCTTTTTTACCTATTAATTAAATGGCTTTTTTGCTAGTTATAGTTAACTTAGATTTTCCTAAACCTCAGATTCTTCATATGTAAAATATTAGAGATTAGAAGGAACAAATGAGAATATTTTTACTAATTTAACAAAAACCTTTTGAAAAATTATAATTCAAAAATGTTTATGTATCAAAAAACACTTTCAAATTTCTCCAAATGAGTCAAACATGTATTAACTTGTAATATTACTGAGAAAATGCAAATCTAATTCTTAAGTTATGGTCCCAAAACTTTTTAGAAGGAAACTCTTAAACATCACTTGAGAAAACATGAACTGACATAATCAGTTGGAATAAACACTGATATTGAAGACATGACATCTTAAAATAGTATGAATTCCCTTAAGATTTTTCAATATTAAACAGAAATTGGGACCTAGACTTTAGAATTTTTAGGTCAGCATCTAATTTCAAACACAAAACCTTAATACGCAAAAACCTTTGTTTTCAAGAATAAGGATGAGGCAAATTAGTTCGATACAACATAAGATTTGTTTTCACAACAAAGCACAATGACCACTTATAACTTACAAACTCATAAATCACAATTGTTCTCATAGGTTTAGAGTACCAGGTGAAATTAAATATCTTTATGATAGTTTATCTGCATTCTTCTAGTCCTAAAAAATTCATCAAAAAACCCCGACTGAACGATTAAACCATCGCTTTGAATAGTTAAAAGCCCTTTCTGAAATTTATTCCCAGAAAATTCACACCAGAAAAAGACATGTGAAAGTTGTCCTTTCCCCACTACCTAAAAAGTCAAATATCCACAACATTATTTATGCTAGGTATAAGATGAAAATCATTTATATTCACCCATTATACTTCAATCCTAAACAATAATAAACCTCCATGTTTATTCAATTGCTAGTCTATTTACTGTCAACTCTTGTGAAGAACTAAGGACAAGTGCCATTCATTAAACTTCATATAACCCAAAAAAACTCTGAATTACAGCAGACACGGACAATTCGAATTAAAAAATTTCCCCTAAAGGGTAAAAGATATTAACTGGCCTCTCTGCACAGCATAGGACCATGCAACTGAATGTTAAATAATGGAAAGCAGTCTTCTGGATGCATCCAAACAATTTTAATACAAACTTCTGCATACCTTGAATAATTTTCGCCATCATCTGGAAATGTTCATGATAGAGGTCTTGAGAAATTAAGTTTAGAAGAAATAGTAGCTAACTACTGAAGTTTCAGACACCACTATGCAGGGCAACTGTAATGAGGAGCTGTCTCTTGATAAGCCTAAACCTTCAAAGCAGAACAGTTGCTCCTACCTTTTGAAAATCATTTAAAGAGACATAAGAAGTTCTAGCCTAGAGACAACCTCTTCCGTCTCGCGAAGAAACGCTTCACTAGGTTCATTTTATGTTAGTTAACGTTGCTTCTTATGCGGCACATTAATAATTCAAACACAGTCCCTTTGAAGAAAAGTTCTATTCATATTCAAACCTTACAATTTGTCTTCGCGTAGCAAGTGGCTTTGTTTCCAGTTTCAGAGACTATTCTGGGATGTCAAGAGTTGTATTATTTACTGCTCCAAAAGAGCCCTTGTTTCACTCTTACCCGGGAAGTAGGCAAAACTGGTGTTTAGAGACAACTGATGCCCAGAGATGGTTAAAGACGACCATCCTTTGACTCTCTATCTCTCCCCATCCCTTGTCGAAAATCAGATTTACCTTGTAGGTTTGTTTTTGTTGCACTAAAAAGAATTTTTGAAAGACATCTGCAAACCTCCCTATCGCCGCCCAGAAGAAAGAAGACTATCAGGCTGGATCTGCAGTAGCTCCAGGGAAACAGACGTCGTAAAACCCACTGGGCCGAGGAAGGGCAGTGCTTACGGAGCAGGGGAAGGGAGCTCCCGAGGTGCAGGGAAGCAGAGGCGGCGCCTGTTTACAGACGCCTTCACCTTCCCCACCCCCACAGACTGGGGGTCCAAAAAGCATTTTCCGTGCTCACCCTGCTCCCGGCCGAGGCCCTCGGACTAATAGAGGGGCTGAGCAGTCCTGTGGCCCCCTCCCGCAGGCCGGAGCCTCCCTCGACCTCCCTCGTCCAGGGCGGCGTCTGCACCTCCCCACGGCCTACTCACCCCGCCAGGCCCTCCCGGCGGCACGCGGAGGCCTGAGGCCTAAAGGACGCCGGCCACTGACTAGCCCCTCCGCCGCTGGCGGGGCCTAAGGCCCGGCGGGCGGACGCTACGGCCAAGGAGCCAAGGGCGGCGGAGGACAGCTTCTACCCGACCGCGGCTGCCTATTGTTTCCGACCGAGGCCCGGCCGTGGCCGCCCTACTCCCCAAGCCGCCGCCGCCGCCGCCTGCCGCTCGCTCACCGCGCTGATCCGAGCAGCAGCTCCTCTCAGCTCCGAGTCCCCGCGGCCGTTGCCACCGCCGGGGCAGCCACCGCCGCCGCCGCTGCCACCGTTGACTCTGACTCTGTCCCAGGCCGCCGGGCCACGGCCGTCGCCGCTACCGCCAGCGCCGCCTCCGGCCTCCCACCTGCTGCTGCTGAGGCTGCTGCTGCAGCAGGGGCCATCTTGTTGGTCTGCCTCCTCTTCCTCCTCCTCCTCCGCCCGGTCGCTGGTAGTCCTCGCCCCGTTCCTCTTCCTCGGGCTCCTGCCCGCCCCAGAGACTGGGGCGGAGACGAGCGCGAGGCTCCTCCCTCCGAGGGCGGGGCAAGAGGAGGACGGGGCGGGCGCAGGAGCAAAACTCTGAGTCACCCGCCACCAACGCCCCGGAGGGAGGGTGGCAACGCTCACTGCCGGGGCCCGGAGCGCACCTACGCCCTCAGCCGAAAAACTGGTCCACCAGCGCCTTGCACCCAGCGGGCAAAAGGCCAAACGGCAAGGGTGAACTGGAAAATTTCTGAGGTTTCCAGCCAATCCCGTGCTTACCTGTAGCCCTTGGCTTTCTCAGCTCCTCCCTCTACTGTTGTTTCCTTTACACCTCTCTCATCCACCCAGGAGAGTTTGTTCTTATCTCATTTTATCCTGGTTCTTGATAGCACTAGCTTAGCCCTAGTCACTTTTCTCACAGAGCTCCCAAAGAGTTCAGGCTCCCAACAGGTCTAAACCGCCCAAAGGCCAGGCACTCACGGCCCCAAAATGTCTCTCAGGCCTGCGTGTCCAGTGGAGAGCTGTCTGTGGGAGTGCAGAAAAAGACTGGGCCCATAGAAGAGTTCTTGGATCTAAAAGTTAATCATGTGATTATTGAAAATTTCTTCTCAAGGAAAACAAGCCATTTTGATTTGGGATAATAGGAGACCGCTTCGAGACGATTCAGTTTAGACAAATACTTGCTTTTAAAAAAAGGAGAGAAATGTGAGTTCCCTTGTGGTGCATTAGGTTAAGGAGCCGGCATTGTCACTAAAGTGGCTTGGGTCACTGCTGTGGCATGGGTTCAGTCCCTGGCCCAAGAACTTGCCACATGCCTCAGGCTAGAAGGGGGGTAGAGAAATGGCATCCTTTTTGTACAATATGTCCTAATTTCAAAATAAATCATCTAGCTAGAGGAGAGAGATGGTCCTTAAAAATAAGCACCCAGTCAGTCTTTCTCTACATTATCATGCTCTTTTCTTTTTACTTAAGGTCTTGGTCAAGAGAGCAGAGATTTTTGCTTTCCAGTCCTTTCTTCATTGCATATGTCAGCAATACCAAGAGAAGTACTGTATTTAGAGAAGCTCCTGCCTTTGAGGTAAAGGCCAATCACTATAACAGACAGTGTTTTTATATTGTTTGTAAATATATCACACACCTTCCTAAACTCTGAGCAGGGAAGTTCTTTTTAGTTGCTAACACCCTCCTGCTACACAGATTTCAGCTTCTTTTTAGAAGACCCGTTGATGTCTTTCTGCTGATTGGAATTTCCTCTCTTTGAAGTGGGCTAGGTCTGTAAGCATCTCTTCAACCCTTTAAATAATAGTCCCAGTCCTACAAAGAGCAAACTTGTAGCTACCATGGGAGGATTAGGTTAGTGCGTGCTAATAGAAAGGCCATCTCTTGGATAGCCTTTCCCTTCTCTGCCAGGCCTCAGTCCCCTGCTGGGGAAAGCAGATTAATCTGTTCTTCCAGTTTTTGCCTCCTCCCTTCTCACTACTAGGGAACCTTCCACAACAGAAGGTTTTAGCGGCTGTTGCTAGGCAAACATGCCAACTTCCCTGTTTAGGTGAAACAAGTAACCCGACTTCCATAAATCAACCTAGATATTATAATTTATTTAAACTATTAATAGTTCACTTCAGTTGGTGGACCTCCTTCACAGTTCCCTTAAAAAATGTGATTTTTAAGTTAAATTTATTTTTATTTCATAAATATTTCAGTTAAAAATATGTTTAAAATGGAGGAGCGTCCCAAAATTCATTTTAATGCTGTAATGAAACAGAAACATTTGGCAGGAAAAGGAGAAAAGCAGCTTTGAGGAAAACAAGTGTTTGCAATAAAAACTAATTTATAAAAAGTCATTTATATGCTTTTGAACTCCCCAGTTAGGCTAAGTGTATAAGGTACAGAGAATAATTCATCCCTTGAGACTGAGTCTATTTGGAAAAAAAAATTATTTGGAAGAAAGATAATATGGTTATTCAGTGAAAAAGAAAAAAAATAATCTGGATTTTATTCCCAAATTAACTCTATAAGAATTTTAGCTAGTGAATTATTAAATTTTTTCCTGATTTTGCTGTTTAAAATTTTTGCTGTTATTGTTATATAATGGTAACTTTTTTTAGGGTGTTGACATTTAATATGAATAAGATTAAGACATTATATTGAAATTTATATTTATATTTAAATTTCTGAACTCAAACTTGTATAATTTATTTTATTTTATTTTTATGATTTTTATTTTTTCTGTTACAATTGATTTACAGTGTTCTGTCAATTTCTACTGTACAGCAAAGTGACCAGTCATTAAATACATATATGTGTGTGTGTGTGTGTGTGTGTGTGTGTGTGTGTGTATATGTTTTCTCACGTTATCCTCCATTATGTTCCATCACAAGTGACTGGATATAGTTCCCTGTGCTATACAGCAGGATTTCATTGCTTATCCACTCCAAATGCAATAGTTTGCATCTAAATAATTTCTTTTAATCCCATGAAATTTGTATTAATACAATGAAAAAGTGCTTGAGAAATATCTTGAGCTAAGATAGCATATTCATAATGAGTTATTAAAGACAAACAGCTTAAATGTCTAACAGTCATTTGTGCATAGGAAATAGCTTTAATACAATTTAAACAATTTCATTTTATTTTATATTTTATTGTCTAATTCTAGAATCTTGGACTATGCCTCAGCCTCCACCACTGATAATACTATGAAAATTAAAGGCATCATTTCATGTAAATGACTTAGTGCATAATGGCACATAGTAAGTACTCAATTTTTTTAATTCGTTTTATGTATATGCCATTATAGTCTTTAGTTTCTTGATCAAATAAGTAACCCAATACAGTCTTTCTCTTAGCATGAACCCTAAAAATGTATTAGTGCTGTTTTTCATATCACACCCAGATCAGTTAGAATGAGACCCTATGAATCTTTTAAATGTATTTTCTCATATTCCTGTACTACATTGTTCTTCCTTTGATTATTTATTTAGAGCAGCCTATGCTTTTTAGGTTGTGCTAAGTGATTTTTTTAAGCTACCACCTGCTTAAAGATAGCTCTGGAATATGTAATTGTCAATCTAAAGCATTAGATTAGAAAAGACCTTAGATACCAACTCACTTCAACAGCTGAAACAGAGAGTAAGAAAAATTAGACCACATCTTTACCCAATAATTACTATAAATAAATGCTACGTTATTGAAGAAGGGGTTAGAGCATGAGAAGGGATGTAATAGGAGGAGAAAATTAAAAGGTAAATGAGTCATGTGTCCCTGCCTTAAAAAAATTAACAATCTAGTATGTGGAATGCAATGAGAGGTACATGTCAATAACTAGAGTACAAAGTAGCTTGGTGATTATTGCATCGGAAGGGTAAAGTTATATGAAAGGTAAAAGGGAAAAATAGTAAGAATCTTCATTCTAATGTCATAGAACCTAACTTTTGACAGATATCAATTCTATGTGTGATATTAGATCTGTACCCAGAGGCATAGAAGTACAGACAGTTTTTTTTTTTTTGTCTTTTTGCCTTTTTGTGTAGAGCCACACCCGCGGCATATGGAAGTTCCCAGGCTAGGGGGGTTCTAATAGGAGCTGTAGCGGCCGGGCTTTCCCACAGCCACAGCAACGGGGGATCCGAGCCGTGTCTGCAACCTACACCACAGCTCACGGCAACGCCGGATCCTTAACCCACTGAGCAAGGCCAGGGATCAAACCCGCAACCTCATGGTTCTTAGTTGGATTCGTTAACCACTGACCCACGAAGGGAACTCCCAGACAGCTTTTAATACAGGGTTAATTGGGGGGTCTGAGAATAGAGTTTGTATTAACTAAAAAAGTAAGCTAAAAGTACACCTGGTTAAATTACAGCTAGGACCTTAGACTTCTCCAGTGTAAATCATTTGTGTATGCGGAGAGAGCAACATCTTCAAACAGGAATGCATGCACAAAATAGGTAGTACTAGAACTGAGTCATTTGGATTTTTTTAATTACTTTAGGTAATCAGTGGGAGGCCAGTTTAGTCCTCTCCATCCTCCCTACACATATACTTTCCATAATCTACTTACTCCCCGAGTCCACACTCTTATTATCAGTGTTCATTAAGATAAGTCTCTGGAGGAGTTCCTGTTGTGGTTCAGTGGTAAGAAATCTGACTTGAGGACACAGGATCAATCGCAACCCTCAACTCAGTGGGTTAAAGTATTCGGCATTGCTGTGACCTGTGCTTTAAGTCGCAGACGTGGCTTGGATCCCGTGTTGCTGTGGCTGTGGTATAGACTGGCAGCTACAGCTCTGATTCAACCCCTAGCCTGGGAACTTCCATGTGCTGCAGGTGTGGACCTAAATAAACCAAACAAAAAAGTAAAAATAAAAATAAATCTCTGGAATAAGAGGAAGGTGTCTCAGACAATTATACTAAGGCATTATGAGGAAACTAGTAATTTCTGACCTACCCTTAATCTTTAGAGTACAGTCCCAAAACAGGCCCATGTCAGTAACTGCGCACTAAACCAAAGGGATTGTCTTGGTTCAGGGTAACAATCCAAAGTGATCATAGCAGGGAGTTCCCATTGTGGCGCAGTAGTTAACGAATCCGACTAGAAACCATGAGGTTGCGGGTTCGATCCCTGGCCTTGCTCAGTGGGTCAACGATCCGGCGTTGCCGTGAGCTGTGGTGTAGGTTGCAGACACGGCTCGGATCCTGCGTTGCTGTGGCTGTGGCGTAGGCCAGTGGCTACAGCTCCGATTAGACCCCTAGCCTGGGAACCTCCACATGCCACGGGTGTGGCCCTAAAATCACAAAAAAGGCAAAAAAAAAAAAAAAAAGAACAAAGTGATCATAGCAGATATATCCCAAGTTAGTTCTAGGATTTCTAAAACCAGTTCCCTGTAGAATTGATTCCAAAAGAACTAAACAGTATGCTGTTTCTGAGTCCTGCCTGAAATTGTTTCTGAACTGGCCTACCTTCTATGAATTGAAAATATCTTCAGCTGATCTCCTGAAACATATCCCAGGGTGATAATAAACAGCACTCCTTTATGAAAGAAACATCAGACAACTTTTGGCAAAGAGGTACGTTCTAGGTACTGCTTTAAGCAGTGCCATGGGAGAAAGTGGCTCCATTTTTCACTTGGGCAAAACTCACTAGAATATTGCTGTTTTTCATTATTGTATTAGTTTGCTAGGGCTGTCATAACAAACACCACACACTGGACAGCTTAAACGATAGATATTTTCTCAAAATTTGGAAGGCCAGGAGTCCAAAGTCAAGGTGTAAGCAGGTTTGGTTTCTTCCAAGGCTTGTCTCCTAGCTGTTAAATAGCTATCTTCTTATCTTCACACAGTCTTCACCCATGTCTGTCTGTGTACTAATCTCTTCTTATTGGGACACCAGGCATGTTGGATTAGGGCCTACCCATATGACCTTACTTTACCTTAATTATCTCCTTAAAGGCCTCATCTCCAAATCCAGTCACATTCTTAGATACTGGGGAGTCAGGACTGTTTCATATGACTTTGGTGTTGGGAGCAGATGGGACGAATGGACACAATTCCTAACAATAATAAATACTCATTTTTAGAATACCATACTTTTGAATAAAAGTCACAATTGTGAAGGTAAAAGGTATAATTTTAAATCTACCCAGTTAAATCTGGAACTTTTCATTTTTCAGATTACTCCTGGCATCATAAAATATCCATGCTTTTGGGAATATAAATTAGCAATAATAAATAGGATATTAAAAATTTTTTTGTCTTTTTGTCTTTTTTTTTTTTTTTAGGGTTTCACCCATGACATATGGAGATTCCCAGGCTAGGGGTACAATCAGAGCTGTAGCCACTGGCCTACGCCAGAACTACGGCAACTCAGGATCCAGGCCGCATCTGCGACCTACGCAACGCCGGATCCTTAACCCAAGGAGGGAGGCCAGAGATCAAATCTGCGTCCTTATGGATGCCAGTCGAGTTTGTTAACCGCCGAGCCACGACAGGAACTCCAGGATACTAGAATTTTAAAAACTGCTTATCAAAATAATCTGAGTCACACCACAATGGCAGTAAGCAGAAAACAGATACCAGAACTTGGATAGACCCAAGATTAGTATGAAAGGATTAATATTCATTTATAGGGCTGATGATTTGAGCCATCATTTAGCATTCTGCCTAAATAAGCAATTTTAGATATATTGAGTCAAGTACATTTTGTAACCAAATGATATCCTCTAGCACAAATATATGTTTGATATTTTTAGGCATTATTAGATTTATCCTGTCAGGAGTAACCGTTTAAGACAAATTTGGACATTGATGTATGGGATGTTCAGGAAATCAGAATTTGAAAATGGGCTTTAGGCAAGGTAGAGTGCATTCCAGATACTACTTCCTTTTGCTCCTTTCTTTCTAGGATTTGGACTTAGAGGAGCCTATAGAGTTCTTTACTATGTTCTAAAAGGTAACAGATTAAAGATGAGCTCTGCCAATTGGATGCAGGTCTGGAACCAGATAGGAAGATGTCCCTATGGTACACTTCACTGAAGATAAATATTCATCTCCCTGTTACTCCATGAATTTATTTCCCTTTCGTTATCCTCTAGGCTTGAAAAACATCTTATTTGAATGTTCTAGTCTTTTTCTCCACTGTGTTACCTTCTATCAATAGGAGAGTTCTGCAGCCATGCTTAGGCCAGTTATTGTTGTGCAGTTCAGTGTAGCATCAGTAATGGGAAATATCTGCAGCTCCCCATCAAGGAAAAGCAAATCTCAGGGCCTAAGAGTCAGCGTCTTTCTCTACCTGGGTATTTTTCTTCAGTTTAACAGGTAGAAAGACCTAGTGCAAACCTTTGTTCCACAACTTACTAGCTATTTTAACTTGTGCAAGTTAACCTAAGAATGCTTCAATTTCCTTCACTATAATGTGAGGATTGTAAAATGTATCTCAGATAGTTTTTATGGAGATTGAAATGAGAAAATACATCTAATGCAATGGCTGACATCTAGTAGACATTCAATGAATGAAAATTATTGAAATTATATACTAGGTGTTATGTATTGCATTACACTGGTGATTGTCAGTTTTGTGTGAACTTTTATAAGCTATGTATCCCCAGCTCTGACCCTAGAGATTTTAATTTGGGGTGGTGGTGTGGGGGTGTGGGCCCAGAGATTTTTTTTTCTTTTTTTGTAGTTTACAGAGGATCCATCCTTTTATCTGAGGTGCGAACCATTGGCATAGATGAATGGTCAGCAAGCTTTTTTTGGTAAATGGCCAGGTAATAAATATTTTAGGCTTTACAGGCTGTGTGGTCTCTCTCACCACTATTCAACTCTGTCATTGTAGCATGAGAGCAGCTATGTACAATATGTAAATAAATGACCATGACTGTGTTCCAATACAACTTTATTTACAAAAACAGACCAAAAGGGATAGTAGCAGTCTGGATTTGGCCCCCACACTGCTGTTACATGAAGAAAGATTTTATTTGCTATAGCCAGGGAAAGTATCTTCTTGTTATTATGTTTAACAGCTTTAAAAATCTGACATGTAATGACCAATATTTGGTGTTAAACAGAGCTCCTGCCTTCCAAGGAATTAGTAATCTAAAACAACAATAGCCCAGACATAATATTTATAGGTAATCTCATATGAGCGTCTATAAACAGATGACTATACAAGACTAAACATGAAACTGAGTTTGGAAGTGGGCAGATTTTCCTAATGCTTTTGATTTATAAATATCAGATATTTGTAAAAATCAAAGGAGCACAAGGGCTCATTCAGGACCTGATGTGAAGAGCATGGTGCCCCCAGTTTAGCTCCCCCTTTTCAGCAAAAAGTTATAAAAGGAGCATCTTTTATTTTTATCTTATTTTTTGTCTTTTTAGGGCTGCACCTGTGGCATATGGAAGTTCCCAGGCTCAAATCAGAGCCACAGTTTCTGGCCTATACCACAGCCGCAGCAACACAGGATCCAAGCTGCATCTGTGACCTACGCCACATCTCATGGCAATGCCGGATCCTTTATCCCACCGAGCAAGGGCTGGGATCGAACCCACATCCTCATGGATACTAGTCGGGTTCGTTATCACTGAGCCACAGCGAGAACTCCAGGAGCATATTTTAAAAGGAACTAGTTAAATGGGACATAATGACTCTCCACATGGCTGAATTTGCTTCTCTGAATTGTAATTTCATCAAAATACATTACTGTCAATGAGGTTAAGGGCTATGTTAAAGTTGTAGTTTACCTGTGACCATTCCCTTCATTTAACCTGGAACACAGAAAAAGATTTCTCTTTTTCAATATAGGAGTAATACATTTAGAAGAAAAGTCAATGAATCAATTTCTGTGCTGTGTGTGCATGTATATATGGATATATTTAAATCAAGTTATTGATAAGTTAGTAAACTACAGCCTACAATTGTAGATGATCCAATAGTAGCTGTTGGATAGAGCAGGATTCTCATATCTCCTCATACCCCTGAAAGATATTTATAACTTTTTGGGTGCTCAACATCTTACCCTCCTCTCTTTACACTGTCTGGGAGTTTTCCATTTGGGAATTTTTATGGATGGCAAGATATTTTCTCCCACCACAGGCCAGAAGGTCCAGATACTTGCCTTCTGCCCAGCACTTCCCCCTCCCTACCCTATGCCTCCATAGCAATCTTAGGGTGAGGAAAAGGGATCAAACCTTGGCAGACTGGATGCTCTCACTTGGGACTTTGAATGTGGACCAAGTTATGAAGAGGTAAGTAGAATTCATCGCACTTGCACCTGTGATACCCAGAGCTGGGAGGGACAATGGCAGCAGAACGTGGGGTATCCAGCATCCACTGGCCATGGCAGTAGTACCCTAACCAGGCCATTTCAAGCCTGACTTTGGTCTGGTTCTAGCCATCTAACTTCCCTCATTTCCCTTCCTCACCATCAAAACTGTGAATCACTCAATGTTCTTTCAGAAAATTCCCTTTCTATGTAGTTAGCCGCTGATGTAGCTTAACATATAAGGGGAGCATTACAGAAGTCAAGGGTTTACAGAAATAATCCATTTTCCTGTTTCTCATATAATTGGCCTTTAGTCAGTTTAATGGAGTTATCCATGTTTTTTCTTTCTGGGGCCCTGATTTCATGACCCAGAACTTAAGAGTGTATCTGTATGCATTTCACTTAAACCAAAGTGAAAGTACCCTAAATTATATGTTGCCTTCTGTTACTCAGTTCATTGATTATACTCAGATAATAAGCACTCCTCTTAAGCTTTCAATTTGATTATTTTCTCATCCTGCCAAGAATGTTTAGTGTCTACATAACTAATGTTGCATAGACTTCTCAAGGGGAATGACTCCATATAAGTATCTCTCTTAGCTAAAAATTATTACAAATGCTAAGTGCTTTTTATTTTTTCTTGAATTCCTTTTGCTAATAGGAACCTTTTTTTTTGTTTGTTTGTTTTTGTTTTGTTTTTAGGGTCTGTACCGTGGCATATGGAGGTTCCCAGGCTAGGGGTCTAACCAGAGCTACAGGTGTCAGCCTTCGCCACAGCCACAGCAACATGGGATCTGAAGCCGCGTCTGTGACCTACGCCACAGCTCACGGCAGCGCCGGATCCTTAACCCACTAAGCAAGGCCAGGGATCGAACCCGCATTGGGTTCATTAACCACTGGGCCATGATGGGAACTCCCAGGAACCTTTCTAATCAAGCATTTCATCTTGGGCAAAACCCTCTTTGCTAAAATTACATGGAAAAATAATTGTTAAAAATTTTTGTAAAAATATTTCAACTACCACAATTGAAGTGTTCGTTTGTGGTTCTTTATTGCAGAGATCTGTAACCTTCTTTCTGCAACATCTAACTGAACATCAGATGTTCTCAACTGATGATATAAAAGTCATAGAACAAAATTAATTTGCATCCACTTTATCACGAGAAATCACAACAAGTGTTTGATAACCTGTTACATGCCAGTCACTGTGCTGTGATACGGTAGTGAACAAGACAGGTAGAGTCTCTTCCTCAGGAGCTCATGGTCTAGCAGGGAAGACAGACTACATGGAAATAATTAAATGACCAACCTGTGGTTGAAAGCTTTAGGCTGAGTAGAGATTAGCTAGGCAAGGAGAGAGAACAAAGTTTTTTGGCCAGAGAAAACAGCATATGGAAATACACTGAGGCAGAAGTACCGTGTGTTTAAGGAACTAACAGAAATCCGTTTGACCATGAGAAATTCCGAAGAAGTCTAGTAAAGAAAATGCTGCAGAGGTAGGTAGGCATTAGAAGCCAAAGTAGGAATTTGAATTTTATTTCAGTAGATTTGCTAGATTAAATAAAACAGGACATTAAATTAAATTTATATTTCAGATACATACCTGAAATTTATATTTCAGATAAACAATGTTTTAGTAGAAGTATGTCATAAATATTGCATAGAACATACCTAAACTGAAAAAATTATTTATATGAAATATAAATATAACTGGACATCCTATAGCCTATATTTTTGTTTGCAAAACCTGGCGACTCCTTTTTTTTTTTTAAGGGCCACACCTGCAGCATATGGAAGTTCCCAGGCTAGGAGTCGAATTGGAGCTACAGCTGCTGGCCACAGCCACTGCAATGCTAGATCTGAGCTGTGTCTGCAACCTATGCCACAGCTCATGGCAACACCGGATCCTTAACCCACTGAGCAAAGCCAGGAATCAAACCCTCGTCCTCATGGATACTGGTCGGATTTGTTACTGCTGAGCCACAACAGGAACCCCAGAATACATTCTTTTTAAAAATGTTCTTTTCCTGGTGTTCCCATCATAGCTCAGTGGTAATGAACCCGACTAGGATCCGTGAAGTTGCAGTTTTGATCCCTGGTCTCACTCAGTGGGTTAAGGATCCGGTATTGCTGTGAACTGTGGTGTAGGTCACAGAACCCTGGTATAGGTCACAGACGCGGCTCTGATCCCTCTTGACTGTGGCTGTGGTGTAGGCCAGCAGCTATAGTTCTGATTCGACCCCTAGCCTGGGAACTTCATATGCCCTGGGTGGAGCCCTAAAAAAAAAGTAATAATTCTTTCCCATTATGGTTTATCACAGTATGTTTAATATAGTTCCTTGTGTTATACAGTAAGACCCTGTTGTTTATCCATTCTATATATAATAGTTTGCATCTGTTAACCTCAAATTCCCAGTCTATCCCATTCCCTCTCCCTCCCCCTTGGCAACCACAAGTCTGTTCTCTATGTCCATGAGTGAGTCTGTTTCTGTTTTGTAGATAAGTTCATTTGTGTCGTATTTTATCACATATAAGTGATATCATATGGTATTTGTCTTTCTCTTTCTGACTTACTTCACTTAGTATGAGAGTCTCTAGTTGCATCATCCATGTTTCTGCAGTTGGCTTTATTTCATTCTTTTGGGAGGCTGAATAGTATTCCATAGTGTATATGTACCACCTCTTCTTTATCTATTCATCTGTCAGTGGACAGTTACGTTGTTTCCATGTCTTGGCTATTGTAAATAGTGCTGCAGTGAACTTTGGGGAACATGTATCTTTTTGAAGTATAGTTTTGTTTGAATATATGCCCAGGAGTAGGATTGCTGGATCATATGGCAACTCTATCTTTAGTATTTTGAGGAACCTCCATACTGTTTTCCAACTTACATTTGCAAGGGAGTTTCCTGACTCTGAGTAGCTTTTGCAGATTGTAAATTGAATTTTCCTAGTCATATGACCTTAAAAGAATTCAGACATATTTAATCCAGAAACAAATTTCATTTAGGGGAAGGATTGCAAATCTGTAGACATCATTTTGCTTTTCAGATTAGATTGCTATGCAGAAGCAGTTTTCTGTGTTCGTGTATATTTATAACATGAATGATCCTGGAAGTGTATTTGTGTAAACATAGTGGGTGGGGGTTCAGATAGGACAATGCATGGATGGATTTTCTTGATATGATGCTAACATATAAAATATATTCTGTCATACACACACACACACAAAAACTCAAACAGGGAATTCCCGCTGTGGTGCAGTGGGTTAAGGATCCAGTGTTGTTGCAGCTGTGGTGTAGGTTGCAGCTGCAGCCCGGATTTGATGCCTGACCCAGGAACTTCCATATGCTGTTAGTGCAGCCAAAAATGGAAAAAGAAAAAAATCCATGTCACATGCTATGGGCTGACTTATGTCTCCCCTCCCCCAATTTATATATTGAAACTCTAACCTCCCACAAACTGTCCTGGAGCTAGCCCCTTTAAGGAAGTTATTAAGATTAGGGGTGGAGCCCTGACCTGATAGAAGTGGTGGCCTTAGAAGAAGAGGAAGAGACACCAGGGCTCTGTCCCCACGATGTAAGGACACAGCAAGAAGGCAGCCATCTGTAAACTAGTAAGAACTCATAGCAGAACCTGCCAACGTTGGCCACTTGATTTTGGACTTTCCCCTCCAGAACTGTGGGAAAATGAATTTCTATTGGTTAAGCCACCTGGTCTGTGGTGTTTTGTTGTGGCAGCCAGAGCTGACTAATACAGCATGTGTGATCTTGCCCCAGACTTTTTGTCCAGCTCATGCGTCACTCTTTCACCTTTGATCTCTACTACAACCTCTCTTGCTTGATTGCATCTCCAAAACATGACAAGCTCCCTCTTGTCTCAGGGCCTTCTATATGCTGTTCCTTCTCCTGAGAAGCTCTTCCCCTCAGTCTTCATCTGGCTAAATTCCTGTTCATCCTTTTTCTTTTTCAGAGTGGACTTCCCTGACTTCTCAGTCTAAATTGAGTTTCTCTTTCAAAGTATCCTCTTGATAAGAAGAGTTTGTAACTAAATGGTTTATTGTGTAATAATAATTTCTCTTCCCCTAGAATTTAAGCTTCATACATGTAGGAACCAAGTGTCTTATTCATTGTTGTATCCTTAGAGGCAAAAAATATAGATATTAGGGCCTCAGGAAATATTTGTTGAATGAGAAAATAATTAAATAATTATTGCGGACACATATTCTTTAAGTGTTCTTTATACATTATGAATATAAAAAACAGGTTATGATCATATAAAATATCTAAATAACATAAACACAGAACAAAACTATTAGTGACCTAGACAGATTTTCCTGCTAAAAACAATGAATAATGCTGGTTAAAATACTTTCTTGGAGTTCCCATCGTTGCTCAGCAGTTAATGAGTCTGACTAGCATCCATGAGGATGCAGGTTCGATCCCTGGCCTTGCTCAGTGGATTAAGGATTCGGCGTTACCGTGTGCTATGGTGTAGGTTGCAAATGCGTCTCGGATCCCACATTGCTGTGGCAGTGATGCAGGCCAGTAGCTACAGCTCTGATTCGACCCCTAGCCTGGGAATTTCCATATGCCATGAGTGCAGCCCTAAAAAAGCAAAAAAAGAGAAAAATTTCTAAAAAATTATTTTGTGGGAGTTCCCATGGTGGCTCAACAGTAACAAACCTGACTAGGATCCATGAGGACGTGGGTTTGATCCCTTACCTTGCTCAGTGGGTTGAGGATCTAGTGTTGCCCTGAGCTGTGTTGTAGGTCGAAGATGAGGCTCAGATCCCACGTTGCTGTGGCTGTGGTTGTGGCTGGCAGCTATAGTACCAATTCAACCCCTAGCCTGGGAACTTCTATATACTGCATGTGCGGCCCTAAAAAGAAAAAATATCTTGTATACATACATAAGCAGGCAAGAAAATCAAAAATAGATTGGGTTCTGAATAAAGTCAGGAGCTCTGAGAGTTTTATCTTTAAGAAACATTTGCTGCATATGCCTTTTTTGGTGAACTCAGTTTTCATGGTCCAGAAGGGCTAGGGGCACAAAAGACAAAGCAAGATTTAAGACAGAAAGTCTAACATAAGAGTTTTCTCTCCTACAGCCAGGATCCAGGCGGCTGTACCTCAGTATTAGGATGAACTATACACAAACATCTCTCCTCTCCTCAGGACTGCAAAAAATTACGTTTTAAACTTCAGTGATAAATAGAGGGGAAAAAATTTCCACTGAGAATTCATTACTGTCAGCCATTCCTTTTGCAGGTTTATAGTTTGATTTTACAGTTCTTGCGTAGGTCAAAAATGTCAAGCCAATCATTTCATTTAAAGTGGCTCTTGACTAGTATGCTCTAGTCACCTGAGAGAAGTAAAGGCAATTTTTTTTTTTCTGGTGGAGTCCATCTGCATCCCAGGCCTCAGGAATTTTTGTTAAAAGTTCAAAAAGCAGAGAAGGAGTTCCCTTTGTGGCTCAGTGGTTAACGAATCTGACTAGGAACCATGAGGTTGCGGGTTCGATTCCTGGCCTTGCTCAGTGGGTTAAGGATCCGGCGTTGCCGTGAGCTGTGGTGTAGGTTGCAGACACGGCTCAGATCCCGCGTTGCTGTGGCTGTGGTGAAGGCCGGCAGCTGCAGCTCCTGTTAGATCCCTAGCCTGGGAACCTCCACATGCCGTGGGTGCGGCTCTACATAAAGGCAAAAAGACAAAAAAAAAAAGCTAAGAAGATAGTTCTCAGTAAAATGACAACAACAATAATAATGTCAATAAGCAATAATCACCCAAGATAGTAAGGCATCATGAACCATCACGGCAGAGTCAGATCCATGGAATTTTCAAATGTTGAAATTACTCAATATAGAGAGTCAATAATAAGTTTATTGTTTCTAGGAATAAATAAAACTTTAAAGCCTGAATCAAGAGTGGGCAGATTCAGAAAAGAAGCAAACATCCATTTCTGATACTAATGGACCAGGCAGCTCAAACCACCCCTCTTTTTTTTTTTATTAATGAATTTTATTACATTTATAGATGTACAAAAATCATCACAACCAAATTTTATAGCATTTCCATCCCAAACCCTCAGTGCACCGCCCCACCCCCCAACTTGTCTTATTTGGAAACCATAAGTTTTCCAAAGTCTATGAGTCAGTATCTGTTCTGCAAAGAAGTTCATTGTGTCCTTTCTTGAGATTCCACATGTACGTGGTAGCATTTGATATTGGTGTCTAATTAGCTGACTGGTTTCACTTTGCATGATAATTTCTAGGTCCATCCATGTTGCTATAAATGCCGTTATTTCGTTCCTTTTAATGGCTGAGTAATATTCCATTGTGTATATGTACCATATCTTCCCTATCCAGTCTTCTGTCAATGGACATTTAGGTTGTTTCCATGACTTGGCTATTGTATAGAGTGCTACAATGAACACTGGAGTACATGTGTCTTTTCAAGTCATAGATGCCCGGGAGTGGGATTGCTAGATCAAATGGTAATTCTATTTTTAGTTTTCTAAGGAATCTCCATTCTGTTTTCCACAGTGGTTGCACCAATTTACATTCCCACCAACAGTGTAATAGGGTTCCTTTTTCTCCACACCCTCTCCAGTACTTATTGTTTGTAGACTTTTTGATGATGGCCATTCTGGCCGGTGTAAGGTGGTACCTCATAGTGGTTTTGATTTGCATTTCTCTAATAGCGAGTGATGTTGAACATCTTTTCATGTGTTTTTTGGCCATCTGTAGGCCTTCTTTGGAGAATTGTCTGTTTAGATCTTCTGCCCATTCTTTGATAGGTTGTTTATTTTTTTGTTATTGAGCTGTAGGAGGTGTTTCTAAATTTTGGAGATTAATTCCTTGTCAGTGGATTCATTTGCAAATATTTTCTCCCACTCTGTGGGTTGTCTTTTCATTTTGTTTAGGGTTTCCTTTGCTTTTAAGTTTAATTAAGTCCCATTTGTCAAAGCATCCCTCTTTTGAGAACAACTAGAAAAGCTGATCCTGTCATGGCTCAGCAGAAACAAATCTGACTAGCATCCATAAGGATGCAGGTTCATTCTCTGGCCTCGATCAGTGGGTTAAGGATCAGGTGTTGTTGTGAGCTGTGGTGCAGGTTGCAGATACAGCTCAGATATGGTATTGCTGTGGCTGTGGCATAAGCCAGCAGCTGTAGCTCCAATTAGACCCCCTAGTCTGGGAACTTCCATATGCTGCAGGTGCAGTTCTAAAAGGCAAAAAAAAAAAAAAAAAAAATTAGCTTAAAAAAAAAACTAACAACCCTATGATATTTTGAACTTGATATTCCAGATAATGAGTGTTAGTGCTTTTTCAAAATTTGGTTAAATCACCAAAACTCTATTATACTATCCCCTAGCTTTGTGTCTATCACAATGGGTGAATTACTTATTTGAAGTCACAGTTACATAATTTACCTAAGATTGCTTGCTTAGTGTACTCAGATATATTTGTAGTTTCAAAGATACAGTCCCTTAGCTATATATGCTTTGGTACATAGGTGTATACCTGTTCTTAAATGGTTAATATTGTGGTACTGCTGTAACCATGTACCCAGCAAGTATTTTTTATGTGCAAAGAATCTCATAGTTTGTTGTTGTTGTTGTTGATTTATTTTACTTTTTCTGTATTAATCAGTCACTTTCTATTGAGAGGATGTTTGAAAAAATAATTTTACATGTAGAAAATATTTCTGACCTAATATATGACTCTATTTTCTTGGACTAGCTTTATTGCTACATTTTTACTTTTGCATCACATTTACTTGCATAATTTTTTTATGAAATGCAGAAACCTCTATGACATTTTTTTAATTTAGACTCTTTTTTTTTTTTGTCTTTTGTCTTTTTGCCTTATCTAGAGCCGCACCCGCGGCACATGGAGGTTCCCAGGCTAGGGGTCTAACAGGAGCTATAGCTGCCGGCCTTCGCCACAGCCACAGCCACAGCAACGCGGGATCCGAGCCGCGTCTGCAACCTACACCACAGCTCACGGCAACGCCGGATCCTTAACCCACTGAGCAAGGCCAGGGATTGAACCGGCAACCTCATGGTTCTTAGTCGGATTCGTTAACCACTGAGCCACGACGGAACTCCTAATTTAGACTCTTTAACCCTCTTGATATTAATAAAGTTACTCAGAGGCCCGGTGATGCCTATATTTTTAACCAGCTTAAAAATTCTCAAGACAAGTTGTTGGAGATGCAAAAATGGAACATATCCTGGTGGC
Organism: Catagonus wagneri; assembly: GCA_004024745.2. Lineage (NCBI taxonomy): Eukaryota > Metazoa > Chordata > Mammalia > Artiodactyla > Tayassuidae > Catagonus > Catagonus wagneri. Next base: position 8,578,491 of record PVHT020000175.1, read on the forward strand.
AGGGACAACCGCTATCACCATCCCTAACATCATCACTATCCTCATTGTAACAATAAAGCATTTCATAATGTCTAGCCATTATGCTGGAGGTTTTATGTTCTTTATGTTGAATATTTACATCCTGGAAGATAGGTATTATTATTGCTATCTTACAGAATATGATACTGAAGTGTGGAAGCGTTAAGTAGCACATCCCAAATAAGACAGAGTAAGTAGCAGACCTAAGATTCAAGGCCAGTTCTGCTCATTCCAGTGTACTAGGTCTACGCTATAACAATGTTGACTGCCTTGGCCATCCCCAAGTAAACTGAAGATTTAACGCGTTAATGGTAAAATACAGAGCTAGTCCTGAGCCTCTCTGTCTTCAGCTCCATTTCTCGCCCTTCTCTGACCTTCTCTGTATCACAGGAAAGACTGACTTTCCTGTATCAACTGGCTTCCTAATACATTTGGCTATTGGAATGAGAGCAGGAAGGAAAAGAAACCAGGCTATTTCTCATCAAACTCCCTTCTGACTGCTTCAGGTAGCATCTTGGGCATCAGCCATTTCTTTCATGGTTCCAGTTGCTTCTGGGTAGGCTTCCACGGAGTAAACTTAGTCTGTGGGCTCCTTTAACAGTCCTTTTCTCTTCATCCCTTTAGCCTAGTGTCATCCGACTGAGGCTAATATAAAGCAGGACCCTTGGGTACATAAATGACTATGTTCCTCTTGGCTCTATCACCCATGACCACCCCTAACGAGACATAAGATCAGCCAACTGTCTCCCTGTGAGAGAAACTAGAGTAGAGACCTTTGCCATCAGATCCTTAGCAACACTCTCTCTGTTGTTTGATCTGTAGACTTAGGGGGTTAGTTAGTTGGTACTAGGAGCAAGGCAGAAAGTCACCCTGAGAGAAAGAGACAGAGAAAAAAAGACATGTCAATTTCAGAGCACTCAGGAGGGATTAGCAAGCTCTTGCTCTATCTGTGCTGGATCCTGAAGAAACTTCCGGTTCAGAAACCATACTACAGTCTCTGTCTACTTTAGCTATACTCAGGTTCCCATTACTCTAGTGTGGTCTTGTGATTGTTCTACTTTCCTAATTGGCTAAAACTAGTGGCTGAGGTTTCTGCTTTTATTTTGTTTTTAAAAATTTCCCCGGGTATCTTTTCATTAAACCATTTACTACTTGACATAATTTGTGTGTGTTTATGTTTTTTGCAACTAATATAAAAACTTAAGGCACTTTCTAAAGCATGTTACTTCCATCTTATTCACACTTCAGCTCTCTGAGGTAGGCAGGCTAGAGATTCTTATTGTCATAAAAAAAATTCAAGCATCAGATTATCTAAATAATTTGCCCAAGGTCACCAGGATAAGTTATAGAGCCAAGACTAGCAATCAGGCGTTTTGATTTTTTGTGTCATTTTTTGTGTCGGGTACCACAGACCTACTTTTCTCTAATTCCCTATAAGCACACAAACACACACATACAACCAGTGATTTATTTAGCAGGAAAATAATACTAGGTATCAGATACTGACTAATGGGTATTTAATTGTCTTTTAACTTATTAGGTAATTTATATCTCTGGGCATGTTTTATGGTAATATAATGTCTCTCCTGTTTTACAGAAGAAAGGTCAAATTGAATCATAACAGGCAGATATTCCACAGTTGAAAACCAGACAAGGCCATTCATTCATTCGGAAACATTTACTGGGAAACTACTCCGTGGTGAAAATTTGCTAAGTGCTAGGGTACAATGATGAATAAGACATTATCCCTTGTAGGAATTTTCAACCCAAGGTAGGAGAGGCATAAGTAACAAATAAATGATAATACAGCACAAGAGAGGCAAGAGATACCTACCAGAGAAAGGTTTGGTGAACGCTATGGGGGTGGGTGACAGGAAAGTTTTCTGAAGGAAATAGCATGACCTGAGTTTAAAAGCTGCAACAAGATTATTAATATTTAATGGTAAAAGGGAAAAGAATATTACAAAGAGATTGAAAAGAACAGTCAACAAGCACAGAAGAAGAGAATGAGGAGAGGTTGTGGCCCAGACTCCAAAGTAAATGATGCCAAGGAAGGCTAGAGAAACAGTATAAAAAACTAGAAGTATCTGTCAAGCAACATATCTACTAAGACATGCTCAATGGACCTGGCAAGAAGGAAGTTCCTGGCAACTTTTCCCAGGGCTGTTTCAGAAGAAGAGACTATGGCAATTAAGCCAGAATGCGGTAGGCTTCAGAGTGAAAGCGAGTTTTATGGTAGAGGTGTCAAATGTTTCAAGAATCCCAGAAATAGGGAGTTCTCATCGTGGCTCAGTGGTTAATGAACTCGGCTAGTGTCCATGAGGTTGTGGATTCAATACCTAACCTCTCTCAGTGGGTTAAGGATCCGGCGTTGCTGTGAGCTGTGGTGTAGGTCACAGACACAGCTTGGATCCTGAGTTGCTGTGCTGTGGGCCGGCGCTACAGCTCCAATACGACCCCTAGCCTGGGAACTTCCATGTGCCTTAGGTGCGGCCCTCAAAAGACAAACAAACAAGCAAACAAACAAATGAAAAAAAAAGAAAAACTAGGCTGGCTTTACGCTTGGTGATAGGGAAAACTGAGCACTCAAGCTGTTGTTAAGTTCCATCAATCTTAATAAAGAAAAGGCTAAAAAAAATGAAGAATCCCAGAAATGCATGAAAATTGTGCCACACTTTTCTATAATTGGAAAAGTATTAGAGAACATAAAATACTTGGGGAATGAATGGAATTTGGGAGGAGAATATCTAAGGAACTAACATAGTTTGGATAATCTTTGATTACTGTAATTTTCTGGCATGGGTTCCATTTAGTAGATATCAGAGTATAATTGGCCTATTTGTCCTTCCTTCTTCTCGCCTCTCAAATTAGTACACATGTATCATATGGGCCGCTTCCTACCTTCTTAGGGGGCACTATGGAGAGTTTACCAACGTCTGTGGTCAGTGACCATTTGATACACCATGAGGCACAGAAAGCATGGACTCTAAATCCTATCTCTACTTTATATTTGTGTGGTCTTATGCAAATTAACCTCTTTGTTTCTCACTTTCCTTATCTATAAGGTAAGGATAATAAGGCTCACTTCATAGCATAGTTGGGAGGTTTAAATGAGATACAACATATAAAATGCTTAGAATAGGAGTTCCCTTAATGGCTCAGTGGTTAACGAATCCAACTAAGAACCGTGAGGTTGCGGGTTCGATCCCTGGCCTTGCTCAGTGGGTTAAGGATCTGGCGTTGCCGTGAGCTGTGGTGAAGGTTGCAGACGCGGCTCAGATCCCGCGTTGCTGTGGCTGTGGCGTAGGCCGGCAGCTACAGCTCCTGTTAGACCCCTAGCCTGGGAACCTCCATGTGCCGCGGGTGCGGCTCTAGATAAAGGCAAAAAGATAAAACAAACAAACAAACAAACAAATAAATAAATAAAATGCTTAGAATAGTACTTGGAACATACAAAGCAGTATACATGGTAACTGTTTATTATTAGTAATAGTATTTATGGGAACAATTAAACAGAATGTTAATAATTGAAATTATGCTGGAAAATCTGGAATTTGTGTGCGTGTGTGTGAATGATAGAAGTCGAACTCAAACTAGTTTCCCTGAGAGAGTGATGTATTGGCTCATGTAACTGTGCTGGATCATTTAGGCAGGGAGAGATTTGTACTCTTTGCATCTCTTCCAACAGTCTGTCACTTTTTATCTCATGGCATCATTCTCTTCTGTAGCAGAAAGGGAAAGGAGGATGTTGCAAGTCGTCCAGGGCTACATTGTGATAGTTCATGATGCAAAATCAAGAGAGGCCCCCCATCCTCAGCACAACATGCAGGAAAGTCCAGGAGAGAAAGGGATTGGCCCAACCTGTGGTACGTGCCCACTCTTGTGGTTGAGAAAATGGGGACCTTGATTAATAACTCCCAAGATTATGTGGAGCTAGAGAAGGAGGCTAGGTAGATAAAGCTATGCTATAATATCTTTAAATCCCATGCTCACCACATTTTGCCTTTTAGGTAAGATGTATGAAACTCATTTTTAAATAATTCAATAAATGACAACAATAAAAGTTACAACAACAGTTCCCGTCATGGCTCAGTGGTTAATGAGTCTGACTAGGAACCACGAGGTTTCAGGTTCCATCCCTGGCCTCGCTCAGTGGGTTGGGGATCCGGCATTGCCGTGAGCTGTGGTGTAGGTTGCAGGTGCGGCTTGGATCCTGTGTTGCTGTGTCTGTGGCGTAGGCTGGCAGCTGCAGCTCCGATTGGACCCCTAGCCTGGGAACCTCGACATGCCATGGGTTCCGCCCTGGAAAAGACCAAAAAAAAAAAAGTTACAACAGTAACTAATCTTAATTGAGTATTTGCTCTGTGTCAGGCATTGTTCTAAATATACTCACATTGAAATCTTACAACAGATTTATGAATCTGTATTATTACTATTATAAGTAATAGTAGCATTATTATCTCCATTTTACAAATGCAGAAATGGTGGAAAGAGAGATTAAGTTGCTTGCCCCAAGGTCATGCATCCAAAAAGTGGTAGAGCTGGAAATCAAGCCCTGACAGTCCAATCCAAAATCTGGACTCTTGGGAGTTTCCATTGTGGCTCAGTGGTACTGAACCTGATTAGTATCCATGAGGATGCGAGTTCAATCCCTGGCTCCACTCAGTGGGTTAAGGATCTGGAGCCTCCATGAGCTATGATGTAGGTTGCAGACACAGCTTAAATTTGGCATTGCTGTGGCTGTGGCATAGGCTGGCAGCTGCAGCTCCGATTTGATGAACTTCCACATAGACCGGGTGTGGCCCTAAAAGGAAAAAGAAAAAAGAAAAATCTGGATCTGGACTCTTAGGCTATGCTACCAAAGAGTAAGAGGGAAAAACCGACAAATATAATTGGATAAAAGAAAACATATTTTCAAATATACTTAGTGGAGATTTTAGAATCGAACCAAAAAATCAGTTTGGTTTTGAACCTTCATTAAGATGTTGAAGGGAGTTCCTGTCATGGGTCAGCAGTTAATGAACCCGACTAGCATCCATGAGGACTCAGGTTTGATCCCTGGCCTTGCTCAGTTTGTTAAGGACCTGGTGTTGCTATGAGCTGTGGTGTAGTCACAAACTCGGCTCGGATCTGGCGTTGCTGTGGCTGTGGTGTAGGCCACCGGCTACAGCTCAGATTAGACCCCTGGCCTGGGAACTTCCATAAGCCACACCTGCGGCCCTAAAACGACCAAAAAAAAAGGTGTTCAAGGCTCAGAAATGTTTATTGAAGTTTGGAGAGAATTTTCAAAAATTCCATCAGTGTTCCAAATTATCCTAAGAATATATTAGATACAATGTATTTCAATCTCCTAGGAGAATGTCCATGAAAACTCATGTCTAGCACATTCTTGGGTCTTAACTAAGAGCTTGTACTACAAACAACTTTACATACTGAAGGATTGGAGAGTGTCTCTCTCAGAGCAAGCACTGAGCAGACCTTTAGATAAGTCAGAAGCTCTTGTTCATAAGGAGCTCATGGAGCATGTCTTGAGATCCACTTGCACGTCTGCATACCTTTCTTCCCTCAGGTTAATGGGATGCCTCCTATATTCCTTTCTTCTTCACAATTGCCACTACCCCATCTATGTTTTTCCTTACAAGGCTATTTGAAAAACTACCTCTTTAGTTTTCCTTAACTAAATGACCTCAGGGAAAAAAGCCCAGAGGCTCTTTTTGTGTTTGAGGAATTACTGTTAATTTCTATGAGGAAACAAATTTGCAACCAAAAGAAAATGACAAAAATGGGGAAGTAAGAAATATTTACAAAATTTCAATACATTTTAAAAATTATTCCTCATATTTCACCAAAATGAGTCAGTATACTAGGACTAAACTAATTTTATCACAGTCCTACCCTGACCTTGCTTTTTGCATAATTATTATTTATTGAGAACTTGCTTGCTGGGCACTGTTTGAAGTATTTTATGTGTGTTAACATCTCATGACATCCTTGTGAGGTAGATGAAGTTAGCATCTCATTTCGTATGAGGAAACAGGCATGTGAAAGCCTTGGCCATTTGCTCAAGGTATTTAGTAAATAATAGTCATGATTCAGACTGAGGCCACCTAGCTCTAAAGTCTACTCTCTTCACCACTGTACTACATGGTTCCTCTGGCGTAACCAAAATCAGACAGGCAGTTTGAAAAGCAGAAGTGTGCTGGGGGGGTTGAGTGAAGGTATGGCTTAGGAGCTAGCTGCTCTAGTAGAATATTTGATGAATCACCACTGCCTGGTGACTGTTTCTCAGCTTTTTCATAAACTGAATTTTCCTAATTACCCAAAGATGGTGAATATTTTGAAGACAATTCACACTGACCAAGCTCATAATACACTAATAATGTCACAGCTGTAATGTCAGGTAATAAATTCCTTTCCAGTGTCTGTCTGGAAACTCTAACCCAGCATCTGGGAGTCACTCTTCCTGGTATCAAGGAACCTGGAAAGTCAGAAAGTTTATTAGTGAGAGAAGAACTGTAGCAGGGAAGTAAAAACATTTCCTTTAGGCTCCAAACATGACTGATAAAATACTCCTCCTGCCGTGTCAGAGGACACAACCTGATGGCTCTTTTGCCAGATCTGATGTCTTTCTTCTCAAGTCAGAGGCTGGATGAGTATGTCTCTATTTGTCTTGGCAGTTCTCTTAGAAAAGAAGAATTTTACCACATTCATGCTACAGAGGTGGAATGTAAGTAGCAGAAGTGGAATTCTCATTTAGCTCCAACTCCAAAGCCAGTTTTCTTTACAGAACCCCCTACCCGTATCCTGTTTTTTGTTGTTGTTGTTGTTGTTTTCTGCATGCAGCTTGATGTGGGATCTCAGTTTCCAGGACCAGGAACTGAACCCAAGCTACAGCAGTGAAAGCATCGAATCCTAGCCACTAGACCACCAGGGAACTCACTCCAACCCCCCACCCTGTCCTGTTTCAAAAGAGAGACAACAGTAGACTACAGTTAGGATCAGTCAATCAGACAAACGTTTACTCTGCTCCTTGTAAATGCTTCACTCTGTGCCATGCAAAATGTATATCAAGAACAGTCTTTGCTTTCCAGGAGGTTACAATCTCATCCTATAGAAGAGCAGCAAACGTGAAAGTTTGTGGCACAAACTCTAAATGCCTAAATGTCAAAAAAGTCAGAAAAAAAGAAAGTATTACGGAGAGCTGGCATAGTTAGATAAGGCTTTAAAATTGATCAAAAACCTTGAGAACAGTTTTTTTTTTTGTTTTGTTTTTTGTCTTTTCTAGTACCGCACCCACGGCATGTGGAGGTTCCCAGGCTAGGAGTCTAATCGGAGCTGTAGCCGCCGGCCTACACCATAGCCACAGCAACGCCAGATCCGAGCCATGTCTGCAACCTACACCACGGCTCATGGCAACACCGGACCCTTAATCCACTGAGCAAGGCCAGGGATCGAACCCACAACCTCATGGTTCCTAGTTGGATTCGTTAACCACTGAGCCACAGTGGGAACTCCCGAGAATCGTTTTAGTTTAGATTGCTGGAAGGAAAGGATAGTACATCCCAGTGGCTTAAAGATTATGAAGGTGGAGATAACGATGGAGCTGAATAGAGAGTCATGCAGGATAGGTACAGTGGGGTCTGATGTTAACAGGCCTTCAAAGGCAGGAAGGGAGTTTAGATAGGAAGGGAGTTTAGATAGGAAGAGTACATAAGGTGAGAGTGTTCAAGGATACCAGCCAGGTGGCTTCTGTGGCAATCCAGATCTGAGATGCTGAGAGATTCAAACCTGGGTGAGGCGGGTGGGAATGGACAGGAGGAACTGCTATTTGGAAGGAAGTAGTATTAGGCCTTTGTTATTAGGAGGAGTGAAATAAAGGATAAGTTCAAAGTAACTCTGAGATTTCTCCTGTATTCACTAATGTTTATGCTTACCCAGTTTTTCCTCCCTCCTCTTTTCTTTTTCTTTGAACTATCTTCCAGAAACTACATGTAAAACTATGCTGAATAAAACAAGATCAGGAATTTCTGATAAACTCTTTTGGGGCCAGTTTATGGGTTTTATCTCAATGGGAAAAGAATCTTAAGAATCAAGAATTTTCATTATGGTTTTTAGTCTGCCTTCTTTGAACATTGATTATGTGCTTTTTTTTTTTTTTTTTTGGTTTTGTTATTGTTGTTGTTGTTTGCTTTTTAGGGCCGCACCTGTGGAATATGGAGATTCCCAGGATAGGGGTCAAATCGGAGCTGTAGATGCTGGCCTACACCACAGCCATAGCAATGCCAGATCCCCGACCTGCTGAATGAGGCCAGGGATCAAACCTGCATCCTCATAGATACTAGTCGGATTCGTTTCTACTGAGCCATGATGGGAATTCTGAGTGTTTGCTTTTTTTGGTCTTATTTTCTTTGTTTCTTTCTTCTTTTTGGTATTTAGGTTTAGGTACCAAAAGGAAAAGGCTGTATTTCCTTAGTCTGCGACAGAATTATATTGACTACTACCTGCTTTTGTCCATTACATATTTACCTGAAAATCTGTTAAGTTTCATTATATTCCTCCAAATACTATTTTATTCTCTGCAAACACTAATAAAAACAACCTGAAGTTAATACTCCACCTTTCATTCAGAAAGATCCCAACTTTCTTTACAATATGTACTGATGTTATTATACATTTCCTTAGTGCCTTTCATCTGAAGATCATAAAGTACACAGCAAACATTAATTAATTCTAACAACAACCTTGTGAACTATAATTTTTATGTGTATGTAGTAGATGAATCACCCAAATGATCAGCAAAACACAGCCTTTGTGGGGAAGACTTGGCTTGGCACAACTTAATATATAAACAACCCAGTCAAATAGTTTAGAGCAAGAAAATCAGCATCATTTTTTACTTAACTAAAACCACCAATGGAGTTTCAGTGAGAGAATAATTATCCAAATAATGACTTATCTAGGTTTCCACAAGCATTACTTGGGCTTTTGCCACAAACACTGCCAGAAAAAAAAAAAAAGGGAGTGTTAGAGTCTATTAATAGCTACACCCTCAATCCTTTTGTCACTCCCAAGACAAGTGCACAGCAACAAAGAAGGCCTACTCATTAACTGAAGCTTTGATTTAGTATTGACGCAGAGAAAGTGTGCCATGGGCTGACTCATCAACACTTTGCTTCCTACCGAGATTTCCCTGGAGGGTCTCTCCTCCAGGTCTTTATCAGGCCAAGGCCTATTTAGCTGAAGGAAGATGAAATTATCGTTATCGTCATCGAGGCTGCTTTTTATAATAAAAACAAAAACAAAAATAGTATTTACAATGGAAAAAATTGAAAAGAAAATGGACTCTTGCCTCTCTAAGTTGACTCACTAACAAATCGATAGATACCAGCAAATGTGTTCCTTTATTGGGAGCCCACCTTTATTCTAGCTTTTTAGTAAAGAAATTTTCAAACAAAAGTAGATAGACTGTTATAATAAAGACCCTATGTACCCATCACTGAACCAGCAATTATCAAATGCCTTATTTTTGCAAACTATAAGCAAAGGATCTACTAAAGCTTATATCAAAAGATATGTCTCTAATGTTAGAAGGGGAAAGTAAGTGGGACACATTTTAATTTGGGGGGAGTATTGGGAAAGAAACCCATAAAATTGTTAAAGTTTAACACCAAAATTAAGGCAAGGAAATTAGTCCCTTGCATTTGCTTCATTTGAAAGAACCTTAGATTTCTTTCTTCCTTTTTCTTTTTTTTTTTGTCTTTCTCTCTTTTTAGGGCCACACCTGCATCATATGGAGGTTCCCAGGCTAGGGGTCCAGTCGGAGCTACAGCTGCTGGCCTATGCCAGAGCCACAGCAACGCGGGATCCAAGCCCCATCTAAGACCTACACCACAGCTCACGGCAATGCCAGATCCTTAACCCACTGAGCAAGGCCAGGGATCCAACCTACGTCCTCATGTTCGTTAAGCGCTGAACCATGAAGGGAACTCCTGAAAGAACCTTAGATTTCTTAACATGACCAAATGAATAAATGTATCATTTGCTCAGCAATACAATAGCCATTCTTGCATAATAAAGCATAATTTAACTTTGCCAGTGGTCATAGCGCTAAGTTAAATCAGAAGCTGTGCAAAATAAGTCACCATGAATGCATTTTCTAGATCCATTATAAGCTCATGCCATTCAAGTGTAGTGCATTAAAACTTGAATTTTATTGGCTCAGTCACCTTCACCTTTTGTAGCAAATTGTCAAGGTGCCAAGATTATGTGGCAGTTTGGCATATTTTTTGTAATGAAGGATCAGTGATCATTTTGTGTTCAGCTTCTACTGTTCAGTACTTTCCTTTAAAACTATTTTATAAGAGAAAATTGCTTTATTTTAACTTTTTCTTAAATCAATTTTACTTCATTAAAATATCATTTGGGAGTTCCCATTGTGGCTCAGTGGATTAAGAACCCATCTAGTATCCATGAGGATTTGGGTTTGATTCCTGACCTCCCTCAGTGCAGTCTCGGGTGCAGCCCTAAAGAGACAAAAAAAAAAAATTTAAAGTATTTACTGCATGCATGTAGTTTTTAAAAAGTCAAATGGCACCAAATAAGTTATAAAGAAAACAGCAGTTTCTTGCCTCCCCCTTCAGATTACTTCCCATTGGTTACTTTAAAAACAATTATTTTTCTTTTCTTTTTTTGTCTTTTTAGGGATGTTACCAATGAACCACACCAGAAAATCTCAACAGTTATTTTTTTTAAATCATTTTAACTGTATCTTTGTGTGTATAAACATAACTCCGTATTCCCAGATGATATCCTTCCAAATCTGTTTCCTTTTTTTTTTTTTGCCTTTTGTCATTTTAGGGCCGTACCTGCGGCATGTGGATGTTCCCAGGCTAGGGGTGTAATTGGAGCTACAGCTGCTGGCCTATGCCACAGCCACAGCAATGTGAATCCGAGCCACATCTGCAACCTACACCACAGCTCACGCAACCTACGCCACAGTTCACAGCAACGCCAGATCCTTAACCCACTGAGCGAGGCCAGGGATCAAACCTACAACCTCATGGTACCTAGTTGTATTTGTTTCCTCTGAGCCACAACGGGAACTCCCCAAATCTGTTTCTTGATTTGCCATTTTGGGAAGCATCTATTGGCTTTCTGGTATGGGAGATGGTAACACCTAAACCAATACTGATTGATCACCTGCTGTATATCCCAGACTCTGCTTTATGTTCTGGGAATGCCAGAGGTGACAAAACAGACAAATCCCTGACTCTGTGGAATCTACAATTAAGTGAATTAAATCTTTTTATAATCCCTCTACCCATTCCCTACTCTTTCTAATATAATTATATTGTAATTTTTAGTTCAGTGATTCTGTGTTTATATTACGTCTGTGTAAATATTGCTCACTTCAGTACTCCAAACTGTGGTTATATTTCTTTTTGGAACTCTTGAGTACTTTTATTTTTTAATTTTTTTGTCCTTTTAGGGCTGCAGGTATGGCATATGGAAGTTCCCAGGCTGGGGGTTGAATCAGATCTGTAGTTGCCAGCCTATGCCACAGCAACGCCAGATCCAAGCTGTGTCTGCAACCTACACCACAGCTCATGGCAATGCCAGTTCCTTGATCCACTGACCGAGGTCAGGTATCGTACTTGTGTTTTTATGGATACTAGTTGGGCTCATTACTGCTGAGCCACAACAGGAACTCTCTCTCTCGAGTCCTTTTAACATAAAAATAAAAAATAAATGAAGTTTTTCTTTTTTCTTTTTCTGCTGTTCCCACAGAGATCAAAACCAAGCAGCGGCTGTGATTTATGCCACAGCTGTAGCAATGCCAGATCCTTAACACACTCTGCCACAGTGGGAACTCTGATAAAAGAATATTTAAATTATTATAACTGCTCAAATAGATACATAATCTACCTATCACCATTATCACCATTTTTTTTTACCCAATGCTTATTAAGTATAACAGAAAATCTACCAGATTTCTTTTTTTTTTTTCATTATATTTTTTGGCTTTTCAGGGTTGCACCTGCATATGGAGGTTCCCAGGCTGGAGTCAAATTGGAGCTACATCTGCCACAGCCACAGCAACATCAGATCCAAGCCACGTCTGTGACCTGCACCGCAGCTCATGGCAATGCCGGAACCTGAAACCACTGAGCGAGGCCAGGGATTAAACCCACAGCCTCATGGTTCCTAGTCAGATTCCTTTCCCCTGCGCCAAGATGGGAACTCCCAGATTTCTTATTTTCCTAGAGACTTACATGTGGAAGCCTCTGTCTTTTTTCAGTCTGCAGCGATTACCCTCTGGGCCTGCTCTTCCATGTTGCATTGTACTGTTTCCTGGATTCTGAGGCTTTCTCTGTCTTGATCTGTATTCCTCTTTTGTGGGAGTACATCTTTAGTTAAATACAGAGAAAGATGGACAGAAAATAAATTTTCTGGGTTTTTGAATCAATGAAAATATCTTTAGTCTGTCTTACATCTTGAGTGATACTTTTCTCTCAGAATTCTCAAAGTATTGCTTCATTATTATCTGGCATTCATGTTGATAACAGAATTCTGAAGCCATTTTCTTTCTTGCTCCTTTGAATATGACCTGTTTTTCCTTTCTAGAAACTTTTAGAATTTCTCTTTATCTCTGGTGTTTAAAATTTCGCAGTGACAAACTTTTGTGTGAATGTTTCTTTTTCAGCCACTGCTCAGTGTATCTGGGCTTTTTCAATTTGTAAACTCCTGTCATTTGGGTTTGGGGAATTTGATAATTTACTCATCTTTACTTACTTTCTCTCTCTCTCTCTTTTTTTTTTTTTTTTTTTTTTTTTTTTTTTTTTTTTTTTTTTTTTTTTTTTTTGTCTTTTTGCCTTACCTAGGGCCGCATCCACGGCATATGGAGGTTCCCAGGCTAGGCGTCTAACAGGAGCTGTAGCTTCTGGCCTTTGCCACAGCCACAGCAATGCAGGATCCGAGCCGCGTCTGCAACCTACACCACAGCTCACGGCAACGCCAGATCCTTAACCCACTGAGCAAGGCCGGGGATCAAACCTGCAACCTCGTGGTTCTTAGTTGGATTCGTTAACCACTGAGCCACAACGGGAACTCCAACTTACACTCTCTTTTTGTAGAAATTCTACAGCTTGGTTTTTGGCCTGGCTGGATTGATACTCTATTTCTCTTTTATTTTATCTTTTCTGTATTTCTCTGCTTTCTGGGGAAATTTATTAACTTTCTTTCTAACACTTCTGTTTTAAAAAACTTTTATTGAACTATAGTTGATCTACAAGTTTGTGATAATTTCCGTGGTACAAAAGTGATTGTTATACATGAACACATTTCCATTCTCTTTCAGACTTTTTTTCCCACATAGATTATTACAGAATATTGGGTAGAGTTCTCTGTGCTATACAGCGGGTCCTTGTTGGCCCATCATCCCATATACCACAGTGTGCATATGCCAATCCCAAACCCCCAGGACCACCTGTCCTCTTTGATAACCTTAAGTTTGTTTGCAAAATCTGTGAGTCTGTTTCTTTTCTGCAAATAAGTGTATTTGTATCCTTGTTTTTAGATTCCACATATAAGTGATATCATATGATGTTTGCCTTTCACTGTCTAACTTCCCTTAGTATGATCATTTCTAGGCCCATCCATATTGATGCAAATTGTATTATTTCATTCTTTTTTATGGCTGAGTAATATTCTGTTGTATACATATATCACATCTTCTTGATCCATTCTTCTGTTGATGGATATTTAGGTTGCTTCCATGTCTTGGTTATTGTGAATAGTGCTGCAATGAACATTGTGGTGCATGTATCTTTTGGAAACATGGTTTACCTCAGGAGTGGGATTGCTGGATGATATGGTAGTTCTATTTTTCCTCTAACACTTCTAATCATATTGTTATTTTGGCTATTATATTTTTAATTTCTAAGATAGCTTCTATATTCTTTGTTTATTTTTTATAGAAATCTGTTTGGCTTTTTTAATTGTCATATAATCTCCTACTTCCTTGAATGTTTTAGAATTTCAAAAAGAGTTTTCTTATGTTGTCTCTGTCCTCTGGGTCCCTTTGTTCTGTTTCCTTGGTTTAGGATGATTAGGTGAGTATTAGCCATTGGAGGGTTACAGAATTCCACCACCCTACCCCACCCCACAACTGCTCAGTTTCTGCTCTGCAAAATCAGTTACTGCTACTTCGTCTGATTTCAGTGTTTCAAAAACTGTTGACATTTTTAATCTGCTGTTGTTTCTTCTCCCATTCTCTTAATTTTAGAGAGGTTCTTAAGCAGGAAAAGCGATCAGTTCATATGATTGATCTGTCATCTTCAACTAGGATCTGTTGGAGAAATGTAAAAGCTCTCAAAAATACAATTTTTAGATTACTCTTAGTGGTTGTCATTAATGGAAGTAGCAAGGTTTATAGAAGTAGTCTTTAAATCTCAATTTTAATCTTTCTATCTGAACCCATTAACTCGGCTGGGCAGAGCATGGTAAAATAATGCCAAGGTCACGAGTTTGATCTCCATGAAAGTCAGTTAGCCTTAATTTCACCAGCTTCATCTTTTCCTTCAACTCACAGAGAAAGTCAAGAATGTTGCTTTGGGTAGCTATAAAATAGACCATGAATAATCCAGCTTTCATTTTACTGCTGTTGTTAAGATTCTTTGTCCTGTGTTGCTGTAGGAACTTAAAGGGAACAAAAACACTGGCAGATTGAAAGAAATGTTAAGGAAAAGAATACGGCATATGACTACAAAGCAGTTCACTTCTGCTGGGGGAAAATGAAATATGCCTAAGATTGTTTCCCCAGAAGCCGACTCTTAGATGGTGACTTGTGGAGAAAGATTTATTGAGAAGTACCCTTAGGGACAACAACTGTAAGGAATGAGGGCAATGTGAAAAGTTGATCTTTGATGCAGTTACAACAGAGGCCTCATCTGATCCCACAAGAAGTTTTGGAGCTGGGAGTTCCTTCATATTTATTCCACATTGTGACAAAAGGCCAGACTTTTATAACCTCACATTGACCAGTTATTGCATGAGAACTATCCTTAAGAAGGAAGCGTAAACTTCTGGGGAAGTGGCTCTTATTAGCTGATGGCAATTTCCAGTGTTTTGAAGTTTGGGCTGTCAGTCAGTTGGGGTAACACACCATAGCATCCACTATCCTGTGTAAGGCACTGTCCTCTTAAAAGTTCAAGAGCTAAAATATTGGTTCTTCCTTTCATTTCTACTAGATTCTTATGGGGAGAAGAAACTGAGTGGATAAACGGTCAAGGTGTAACTACATTTGGAATGAGAAGGAACAAAGGATCTATTCAGTCCATTAACCAGATAATTAGCCTCCAAGAAATGGAACAAATGGAATAAACTCTCCAGGGGTTTGAGTATTTTTATTCCAAATGATTTCTTGCATTTGTGCATTTTGAGTATATTTACTTTGGTTAACAATCATTCTTAAGTTTTAAACATGAAGACAAACTTGTTATGTTTGTTTAGGTTTATGGTGTTAAATCTGGGGTAAGTTCAAATATAATACTTCCAGGAGAAAGAAAACACTCAGAATGTATTTCAACAGGAATATGTAAAAGTAATAGTCAAAAGTTCTTACTGATTTTTCCCTATTTATGGAGGAAAAGGAAACTAGTGACTTAACTATACTAAAATAGATGTCTTTAAGCATATATATTTTAAAATCATTTTATTAGTACATTATTTTAATGTTTATTAGTGATATTGCCTATACTGTATGCTCTAAAATTGTACTTCGATGTTATCAGTAAAAGTATATTTAATACTCAAAAAAAACCTCAAAATTAATTGAGAATAATAGGATATTAGCTAAAAATACTCCCATTTCCAGCCTTCCTCCCTTACCACCGCCTCCATCTTGCTCACTCTTTCCTTCTCCTTGACTAAGGTTTATGTACATTATTTTATCTTTAATAATTACATTTTATTCCTTGGAAAAGGTAGAGAAGTGTAATTAACATCTTTTGATGCATTTTGTTATTGCTGAAAAGTCAGAAATTCTGTATTTATAAGTGAGGATATTTCAAAATCATTCAAAACATAGCTAAATAAAAAACGGTCTGAAACTTTAATTCTGTTCTCTTAAGCACAAGTCTGTGGAAACCCAAAGGTAAAAAAAGAGTGGGGGGAAATTCACAGCCTAAAAATCTATTTCTCATTGTTTCTGGGAAACTGAAAAACATTAGTCAACTAACCCAAACTTTAAAATAGGGAGGGAGCAAATTTTTGTTAGGTGGTGATTTAATGGGTTCAGCATGACAAGATGCATTGTGAATACAAGCAGCGGCTGAGTCATGTGTAGGGAAAAACTGAGCTTCAACTGGCGGCTGAATTTAGGATCGTGTGGTAATTGAGAACAAAGTAAATTGGTTTCTCTTTGTCGCAATAAAGGCTGGGAAGATGTTTTCAGCATCATCTCAGCAAATCTTCAGGAAACTGAAGATTACGCTCATTTGGTTAGATTTTGATACATATGCTCAATGAATCCTTCCTTTATGTCAACAAGAGCTCCATCAAAAATAATAAAAATAAAATAAAATAAAAAATAAAATAAAGCGGAGTAGGAACCTAGGGTGTGAAGGTAGTGGGGGCAAAGTAGGAGGAGAATATTAATAAATTACAGTTGATGGGCCACTTGTTGACCAAAAATCAGGAACCAGTGAATTAACATTGCCGCTGGACTCAAGAAATAGGTTAGTCCCTTTTCTTTACACCCTTCTTAGCATTTATTTGTAAAGTTTAGTTCATTTGGTTTCAGCCTTCCTGTATATTGGAGCCAATCTCTTATATTTGCTCTTGGCCATGGACCCTACTTTCTATGTTCATATTTTTTTTAAGAAATTACCATATGTTGTACACTTGAAACTAATATAATGTTATATGTTAATTATAGCTCAGTTTAAAAGAAATATAAAAAGGCATAATGGAGGAACACTACCACCAACAAACTATTAAAAAAAAAAGAAAAAGAATTGGGCCTATCAGAACCTTCCTGTGTAACTACAGTGACTTCTCTGGTTCCCTCTAATACTTTGCTGATGATACCTCTAGTTACGTAGACCTCCTTCCATAGGCCATGTCTGGCTTCTTCCTGTACAAACCTTGAGGCACAATTCCCTTTTTTTTTTTTTTTGTCACAACCCCAAAAAGCAAATCTCCACAAAATACTGAAAAGGAAAGCCAATTTTTATTAAATAATTAATGAGAAGAAATAGGTGAAGAGTTATAAGGCATACCGCACAGCAAATAACTTTAAATTCCCAGTTAAACATTTTTTCCCCTTCCCAAAATGCTGTCAGACACAGAGTCTCTTGCTTTTTTTTTTGTTTGTTTTGGTCTTTTTGCCTTATCTAGGGCCGCACCCGTGGCATATGGAGGTTCCCAGGCTAGGGGTCTAACAGGAGCTATAGCTGCCGGCCTTTGCCACAGCCACAGCCACAGCAATGCGGGATCCGAGCCGCGTCTGTGACCTACACCACAGCTCATGGCAACGCTGGATCCTTAACCCACTGAGCAAGGCCAGGGATCGAACCGGCAACCTCATGGTTCCTAGTCGGATTTGTTAACCACTGAGCCATGAAGGGAACTCCCAGAGTCTCTTGCTTTTTATCTAATCCTTTATATACCCTCCCCTTAGAGTAGTTTAGCACTTTTCAACTTCTCCAAGTTATAATTTTCAATCTTCCCATAAACTTTTGAAGCCTAGCCTCTCTAATTGGGTTTAGCAAAGCCAGTCTGTCCCTAGGGAAGACTGCTTTTTTCCTGCTTGCTTTCCCTCCATCATCTTATTTATTTTGTTATACTCCCAATTCTCTTTTTCCAGGCCAAATTTGTGACTCTTGTTCTCTGTACCTAGTTGCCACCTGTCTCTTCTGCCTGGATGTCCCAGAGGTACTTTATTTGACCGTGTCTGAAATCAAATCAAACTTGCATTCTTTCCTTTTCCTGTCTTTTCTTCATTTTCTGTTTCAGAAAATGGTACCACCATCTACCCAAATACTCCATGGCAGAAACCTGAACCATCGTTGACTCTTCCCTCCTTGATCTTACCTTCTGTGTTCTGTTGAGGCTATTTTCTAAGGTACTTTAAATCTGTTTCTTTCCAGTCCCAATTGCCATAATGAATGGGTTTCTCCTCAAAAATTTACAACAGTGCTCTTTGTTTAACAAATAATTAAAAAAAAAACTTTGATTTTAAAAATGGATACTGGTGTTCCCTGGTGGCTCAGTGGGTTAAGGATCTGGTGTTGTCACCGCTAAGGACAGGGTTTAATCTGTGGCCTGGGAACTTCCACATGCCATGGAGGTGGCCAAAAAAATGGATACTAACATGAGAACACTTTATTATGATCAGAAGATTGTCAGGAGTTTCCTTTTCCAGAAAGCCATTTTCATCGATAAATTTGTGAAGATTCCTACCTCCTTTTTTTAAATGTTTGTTTTCAGGGAAGATACACATCTCTAAGAAAAAAAGTCATTTTATAAGGTTTCCAACTAAAATGGGCATTCCTGTCACACATCTCTCTCATTCCTTCTCTGTGAAGGCAGCGCTTTTCAGCTCTTTAATTAATTCATTTGGTATTCTAGATCTGTAAACATGTTGTCTTTCCACTTGTTGATTTTTTTCTTTTTTTAAACTGAGGTTTTATTGTCTTATAATATTATATTGTAAGGAATACAACATAGTGATTCAAATTTTTTATAGATATTCCATTTAAAGTTATTATAAAATATGGCTATATTCCCTGTGTAGTATCACATATCCTTATAGCTTATTTATTTTATACACAGTAGTTTGTACCTCTTAATCCTATATCCCTACTTTGCCCCTCCCCTCTCCCCTCTCCCCTCTCCCCACTGGTACCACTAGTTTGCTCTCTATATCTGCGAGACTGCTTCTGTGTTGTTATATTCATTGGTTTGTTTTCTTTTTGTTTTTTGGTGTTTTTTTGCCTCTTTTTAGGGCCACACCAGTGACATATGGAGGTTCCCAGGTCCAGTTGAAGCTACAGGGCCAGCCTATGTCACAGCCACAGCAACATGGGATCTGAGCTGTGTCTGAGACCTACACCACAGCTCACGACACTGCCAGATCCTTAACCCACTGAGCGAGGCCAGGGATCGAACCTGCATCCTCACGGTTCCTAGTCGGATCCCTTACTCTTGCGCCATGGGGAACTCCTGTTTGTTTGCTTTTTTTTTTAGATTCTACAACTACTTTTTAATTTTGAGCTTTAAGTTTTACTACCATCTTACTATGGTAAAATGTTCTATTACAACCGCGTAAAAACTATTAACAGCTAAGTCAAGTAATAAACTATGGCAACCATTCTTATACAACTTTTTGGTTTCCCCTGGAATCAATAACTGTCTTTGGATTCTGTTGTTATGCAGTTAGCTTTCTATATATTTATCAATAATTCAGCCCCAACTCTCTGCCAGATATCTAAATCTCCTCTCCATTTCTTTAGCTATATAGGTGTTCTTTAATTTAATCTTCATTGCAAAATATCTCCAGGGCATTCTAACCTGCTCCAGTGTGGACTCGCTGTCTGGTGCATGTCATCTTGGGATCTCCCTTCATCAACATCCTGGCAATTTTCCTGTATGCCACATATTCCTCTTTTTTATCTCCCCCTGCCCCCATTTTGGTAAAGCATACACCCCAGTAGCTTGCTAAGAAAGAATATATGGGAGGTAAATTTTTGAAACCTTGTGTGTCTGAAAATATCCTTAATTTACTGTAACGGCTAATTGGTAGTTTGGTTAGGTATGTAATTCTCAGTTAACTTTTCTTCATAATGTTGAGGATGACTCCATTGTTGTGTGGCTTCCATTGTTGCTTAGAAGCTGTGTTCATTTTCTATTGCTATTAACAAATCACCACATATCTGACGGCTTAAACAATACCCATTTATTAGCTCACAGTTCTGTAGATCAGAAATCTAAGCACAGCATGACTGCATTCTCTCTTCTAAGGATACCATAACGCTGAAATCACCTCCAAGCTCATTTAGGGAGTTGGAAGAATTCAGTTCTTTGTGGTCCTAGGACTGAGACCCCCATTTCCTGGCTTGCTGGTAGCCATAGGCCCCTCTCAGCTATAGGCACTTCTGGCCGTGTGGCTTCCTTGTCTTTAAAGCCAGCTAATGGAGAATCTCCTTTGTCAGGAAGGAACTCCTCACTTTTAAGGGTCCTTTTTATGCTGATTAGGTCAAGCCTTTCTTAAAGTCACCTGTGCCATATAGCACAACCTAATTATGGGAGTGAAAACCATCATATTCATAGTATACATATTCATAGTACACACGTACACAACAGATGGGGAATCTTTTTTTGGGGGGAGGGGCACACCTGTGGCATATGATAGTTCCTGGCTCGGGGTCGAATTGAAGCTGTAGCTGCTGGCCCACACCACAGCCACAGCAGCGTTGGACCTGAGCTGTGTCTGTGACCTACACCATAGCTCATGGCAACGCTAGATCCTCAACCCACTGAACAAGGCCAGGGATTGAACCCACAACTTCATGGTTACTAGTGGGATTCATTTCCACTGCGCCACGATGGGAACTCCAAGATGGGGAATCTTGAGATTAGACTTCTGCCTACCGCAGAAGTCAAAAATTATTCTAATTCCTGATCCATATTATATGTCGTATTTTTATCTCTGAAAACTTGAATTTTTCATTTTCTTCAGATTTCTGAATATTCATGATGTACCTTCATAGGGGTTTGTTTATTTATTTATTTATTTATTATTTATCTTTTTGTTGTCCAATAAAACTCCAGAACTTATTTATTTTGCATAAATGAAGCTTTGTACCCTTTGATCAACACCTTCCCATTTCCCCCTCCTCCCAGACACTTTAATTTTGGGGGTAATATTCATGTTTTTTTTTTCATAGTAGCTGCATCAATTTACATTCCCACTGACAGTATACAAGGGTTTCCTTTTCTTCACAACCTGGCTAGCGCTTGCTAATTGTTTTTAAGGTAATAGTTATCCTAACACATGTGAGGTGATATCTCATTGTGGGTTTGATTTGCATTTCCCTTATGCTTAGTAACTCTGAGCACCTTTTTTTATCTGCTGACCATTTGCATGTCTTTGGAGAGGTCTTTTTAGGTCCTTTGAATATTTTTATATTTGATTTTTTTTTGGCTACTGAGTGTGTGTGTATATATATATATGATATATAGGATATTAGCATATATATAGGATAAAATATATATAGGATAGTAATCCCTTATCACATAGTTTCTTTTCTTTAAAATGATTTTTATTTTTTCTGTTATGGTTGGTTTATATTGTTCTGTCAATTTTCTACTGTACAGCAAAGTGACCCAGTCACACAAACATATATATATTCTTTTTCTCACATTATCCTCCATCATGCTCCATCATAAGTGACTAGATATAGTTCCCAGTGCTATATTTATTTATTCTTAAATTTTTATGGAAATATAGTTGATTTACAATGTTGTGTTAGATGTACAGCACAGTGATTCAGTTATGCATGTGTAGATATATATATATATATTATTTTTTACATTCTCCTCCATTATAGGTTATTATAAGATATTGAGTGTAGTCCCTTGTGCTATAGAGTAGGTTCTTGTTGGTTAACTATTTTATATATAGCAGAATGTATCATATGGGTTTATTTTTATCATCTTGCACACTGAATGTCTTTTCAGTCTGGAAACACACACATCTTTCAATACAATTTGAGTAAGTTCATTTATTATTTCCTCCCTTTTGTTTTCTCTGTTCTTGCTTTCTTAGACCCTAATTGTTGAAATGTTGGTCCATCTGCATGAGTTTTCTTATTCCTTTCCCCTCACCCTCCTTTCTATTTTCTTATCTGTTTTTTGCTTGTTGCTCTACTTACTTTTCTACAGCATCATCTTCCAGATATTGCATTTTTCATGCAGGTTGTTTAGGCCTTATTTTACAAGAGCTAATTTTGTTGTTTTTTGTTTGTTTAGTTGTATCATGAATTTTTTTTTAATATGGCGTCATGTTCTTGTTTTATGGATGCAGCGGTGTTTTATTTCTCTGAGATTAATGAGGATTTTTTCATGTGGTCTTTTTTTTTCCTCCAGTTACTTTTACATATTTGTCAGAGGCATTCCTGAGGTAACTGTAATCTTTACTCATCTGTTTTAAACCACTGAAGAGCTGATTACGAATTCTGAGCCCTTGAGGAAATATACTGTAGAGTGAACAGCTTTGGCCAGTATGTTAAGGAACCCCCCCAGTGCTGATAACTTTACATCTTTCTTCTTGGACAGCTCAGATAGTACTGGAAATATATCTCAAAGCCTTTCAAATCTCCTGCCTTGAGGCTGTTGGCCTAGTTTTCAGCTTCTTAGAGCTGCATAAGAGAAAAGAACTGAAGATGTATATTCCTGGCAATGTGTCTGGAATTCAAATTTCTCTATGCTGTGGTATCAACATTAATATATGCCATGATGTTCTATAGTAACACCTGGAAGAGTGCTTAGGATACACTTTGCTCCTCATTTTTGTCTGTTGACTTTCTACCATTCTTCAGAACTCAGCTCAATTGACCTGCCTAGAAGTAATCCTTCCCACTTTTATGATGATTTAAAATATGGTTCGTACCACTCATAGCACTGTTAGCACTGTTGCCTTGAATCATATGTAATAATTGTTTATTTATCTCTTTGCTAGAGACAAAATCTTTGAGGGCAGTGACTATGTCCATAACAATGAAGGTTCTCATCATAGTTATCCTGCCTTTATAGGCTTTTAACAAACACCTGCTGAATGACCAGTCAGTGATCACAAAATTACGTTAATATTTTCCATGACATATTTCTTCTGATTCTTTATTTAGGGCTTTCTGAAGAGTCTTTTCTTTTTTTTTTATCTTTTTCATTTAGTTGTAGAGACATCATTCAGAAAACTGCATTATGTGATTTGAAATGTAACAGGAATAGAGAAGTATAACAGCCCACCATTTTCTTTTGTCAGGTAACGCCCACATGGAACAGTAAGTGTCAGATATATAGATATTAAGATAAAACTCTTTTTCCATTTCTTTTTCTGAAACACTACCAAATTACTGTCAGAGACTTCCATGGCTACAGGTACCATCAATTATTAAATAATTTGAAACCATCTACTAGTATTATCTATTTTATGAATGATTGACATTCATTCCCATTCATTTTACGTTTATAAGGCTCTATTCAAATATGATTCAGCCTGATCATCCCAAAGCTATTCTCCAACGGAGATGCTCTAAAAAATCTGATTTTTAATCTTAGAAAAACCTTTCCCCCAGTATTCTTAGTGGTGTGGACTAAGTGCCTGGAGTATCAGGAGTATCAGAAGGACTCTTTTTTCTTTGTAGCTTCATCATTCATTTTTGTGGACATGTAATCTTCCTTCTCTTGATCTCATTTTCATTTTGTAAAATTGACAAATAAAATGCCCTAAATGTCAGCTTTCTTTTAAAATATCTTGGGAGTTCCCTTCCTTGCTCACTGGTTAACAAACCTGACTGAGAACCATGAGGATGTGGGTTTGATCCCTGGGCTCGCTCAGTGGGTTAAGGATTCAGTGTTGCTGTGAGCTGTGACATAGGCTGGCAGCTGTAGCTCTGATTTGATCCCTCGCATGGGAACTTACACATGCTGCAGGTGCGACCCTAAAAAGCCAAAAGGTAAAAAATAAAATAAAATAAAATAAATTAAAAAATCTTGGAAGGAGCAACTATCAGAAACTTGATTTTCCCCTGCTTTCTGACTCACTTCAAGGACTGTGGTAACAAACTGAAAACCTCCTCCCATTTACTTTTCCACCAATTTTTACCTATTTTTCCTTCATTCATCTGGCCTCAGCACAAATTTTACCCCCTCTACTAAGTAAACTATCTTAATTGAAAAACACTTTTGGGAATATAAAGTAGATAAAGAAGAAAATAAAGACATAACCTTATCATTCAGAGAAATTAGTTTATTAATATTTTGGAATAGATTTTTTTTCTTTGTTTTTTTTTTTTGTCTTTTGTCATTTTTAGGGCCGCACCCACGGCATGTTGGAGGTTCCCAGGTTAGGGGTCCAGTTGGAGCTGCGCTGCCAGCCTACGCCACAGCCACAGCAACGCGGGATCCGACACGCGTCTGCAACCTACACTACAGCTCACGGCAACGCTGAATCCTTAACCCACTGGGCGAGGCCAGGGATGGAACCCACAACCTCGTGGTTCCTAGTCGGATTCATTTCTGCTGAGCCACGATGGGAACTCCTGGAGTAGTTTCTTTTATTTATTTTTTAGAGCACAAATATACGGTATATACAATTTAATTTAAAATTCTATAAAATTAGATCAATAGCTTGTGTTTTTTTAACTTAAAAATTATAGAATGGCTGTTTTCCCATATTGCATGCTTTTCCAGAGGTGGAACACAAGCTCTAGAGTCAAATTTGTTTCTGGGTTTAACTCTCATCTCCCACTTTCTTGCTATATGACATTAGGTAAGTTACTTAACCTCTCTGTGCAAGTTCCTTTATTCCATAAAATAGAGATGGTAATGAAATAATTGTTTCAGGATTTCTGTGTTTATTAAATATCATACACATAGTAAGCAGGAATTGAACATTAGCTATTACTATTTTAAAACAGTTTTGAGTTGTAACATAATACTCCATTATTTGGATATATTGTAATTTACCCAATCAACCCCTTATTAGTGGACACTTAGGTTGTTTCCTTTTTTTTTTTTTTTGGCTTTTTAGAGCCGCACCCGGCATATGGAGATTCCCAGGCTAGGGGTCCAATTGGAGCCGCGTCTGTGACCTACACCATATCTCACGGCAACACCAGATCCTTAACCCACTGAGCAAGGCCAGGGATCGAACCCCTAACCTCATGGTTCCTAGTTGGATTTGTTTCTGCTGCACCAAGATGGAACTCCTCCAGTTTTTTAATATTGTAAATAAATATTGTACTGTGTCAGTATCCTTGTGTTCATATCTGTGTACATCTATCTAATTATTTACTTGGCTAAGTTCTTAGAAATTATGAGCCATATTAATTTATTTATCATTATTTCTTACTTTATTCCCTGCCCTGGTAAGAGTAAGTTCCAGGAGAGCAGAAAATTCATCTTTCTTGTTTAGTACTTAATTTCAAATATCTGGAGGAGTCCCTGACACATAGTAAGGACTTGATAAGTTCTAGTTGTTGAAAAGAGTATGTCCAGTTTAAGAATTTTGCCAGAGTAATGTCCATAAATTAATCCTTTCTCCTGAGTATGTGGGTGCCTGACTCATGCCTCCCTTTCCGGTCCGACAATGTAGTTTACATTCTTTGCCTGAAGCATCTTTGATAGCTCCAGGAGAGAGCTTTGCTCTTCTGGTATGCTGTTTACCAAGCTCCATTAACTGTATGTTTGTTAAAAAGGGTGCCTAGCCTTATATTTTTTCTTTGCTACTCAGTTCTATGTATAGAATGATCTGTTGGGAGCGTTCCTCTTGTGGCACAGTGGAAACGAATCCGACTAGGAACATTTGCAGGGAAGGCTGCAGGTTTGACCCCTGGCCTCCCTCAGTGGAGTAAGGACTGGCATTGCCGTGAGCTTTGGTGTAGGTCTCAGACCTGGCTTGGATCCCGAGTTGCGGTGGCTGTGGCGTAGGCTGGGAGCTGTAGCTCCTATTAGACTCCTAGCCTGGGAACCTCCATATGCCGCAAGTGTGGCCCAAAAAGGCAAAAAAAAAAAAATCAGTCATGGGAGTGGGGAAGAGGGATCCATGAGGAGGATGGGATGAGCATATACACACACTACTCTCTATCAAATAGATCACTAACAAGGAAAGATCTACTGGATAGCACAGGGAACCCCACTCCATATTCTGGAATCCTGTAAATGGGAGAAAAACAGGGTGGATTCATGCCTATATAGAATGATCTTTTGGAATTCCGTCATGACTCATCGAAAACGAATCTGACTAGAATCCATGAGCACACAGGTTCGATCCCTGGCCTTGCTCAGTGGGTTAAGGATCCAGTGTTGCTGTGAGCTGTGGTGTAGGTTGCAGTAGAGGCTCGAATCCTGCATTGCTATGGCTGTGGTGCAGGCCAGAAGCTGCAGCTCCAGTTCAACCCTTAGCCTGGGAAGCTCCGTATGCCATGGCTGTGGTCCTAAAAAGACAAAAAAAAAAAAGAATGATTTTCTGCTTTGGTCAGTTCTGCTTGTTCATCATGATATTCCCATTTGCAAGACTACTGGGCTTGGATATGTCATATTCATTCAAGCAACTAACTTAGGGCAATTTAAGCAAACAGGGTAATTATTTTAAGGACATGGAGGTTTCTTAACAGGATTCAAAGATCAGAACGCAGTGAGAGGCTCTGGGAGGGGTGTAGTAGGCCCTAGGACGACATACACACACACAAAAAATTGGCATTTTTCTTTTGTCCTTTCTTTCTGCAGATTAGTTTTTCCCACTTCTCTGCCCATCTATGGGCATCTTACATGTTACAATTCCAGCCAGGCTTAAAGACTAACCTACCTGTTTTGAATTCCTCTTGAGAATTTCTGAGATAGCGAATTTGATTGGCTTGACTTGGTTTGGGTCAAGCATCCAGTGCAGTCTGGTCAGTTTGGCCACAAGAGTGGGAATCACATAGTAAAACATGACTATCAGTTGTTCATTCCTGTGAAGGGAGGGTCAGTTCTGAAAGAAAAGGAGAGATTTATTTTGAGTTGAGCACAAAGTTCCCTAAGTATCTGCCACTATCGTCTTGTGCAAATTCTTTACTTGTCTACATTTGTTGGTTTACCTAAACGTTGTTTCCTTAAAATCCCAGAATCTCCAGTTTTAGAACCATAAACATACCTTGATAGTCCAAATTTTTTTTATCTCTGTCCTTCACGAGAACTTATTTTCTATCCTTAGTATTTAGTATTATGTTAAGCAATAAATTATTTTCTACTTGTTTATTTCAGGGAGCTTTTGATTTCCAAACTGGTACATGTTTTGAAGAGGAGTGAAATCTCTCAAATTTCTTTACCTTACACTTAGAAAGTGTTCAATTAGTATTTGGTGAATTGATTCAAGTGCTTGACAACAGGTTTCATTTCTTTGAAAGAGTAAAAATAATTCTGTCAAGTGAAAAGATTATATCTTCTGTATTATGCATATAAACACTTTACTAATAACCAATAGAACTGAGTATCTATGATACACCTCAAGTTCCTGAACAGCTTTTCAACTCCTTCACCACCTTTGTTGAGTTCTTTGTCATCTATCCGAGAGACTGTTGTTGTGTTACAATTTCATTCTGTCTTCTTGTTGCCCTTGTCACTCCTTTCCAACCCATTCTCACAATAGCCAAAAGAATTTTCTTAAAATACAAATCCAGTCATGTCATCCCTCTCTTTAAAATCCTTCAGTGACTTCACATTGTACTTAGAATAAAATCCAAACTTTTTTTGTGTCCTGTAAAACTCAGTGTGATCTAACTCCACCTTATTTCTTAGACCTCCATTTTATTTTTTCTTTTTTTTCCCTCTTTTTTTAGGACCACACCCACGGCATATGGTGGTTCCCAGGCTAGGGGTCAAATCCGAGCTGTAGCCGCTGGCCTACACCACAGCCACAGCAATGCAGGATCTCAGCTGCATCTGCAACCTGCAGCACAGCTCACGGCAACGCTGGATCCTTAACCCACTGAGCAAGGCCAGGGATTGAACCCTCAACCTTATGTTTCCTAGTCGGATTCGTTTACGCTGAGCCACGATGGGACTAGACCTCCATTTTCAAGTGACTCTCCCCTTGCTCGCCATGCTCTCTCTGGTTTTCTTTCAGTTCCTCGGGCACGTCATAATCTTTCTTTCAGGGTCTTTGCTCGTGCCATTTATTTCCTCTGTCTAGAGAGCGGCAACCCTCACAATATTGCCGCTGTTTCGGGACTCAGCTTAAATGTCACATCTTTTCCTAACCTGACTGTTCCTCAACATTCTCTGTATGATCATTTTCCTCTGTTCATTTCTACTTTAACCTCATGTTTATTTCCTTTCTTCAAGGGATGTTCACAACTCACAGCTATTTTATTGCTCTCCTTATAGTTTTTGTCTGTTTCCCCCTCCAGATTATAAACATCATGAAGGTTATAAGGACTGTGTTGGATTTTTTTCCCCCTCCCTGTTGTAGCTCCAGTAACTTCCATAGGGCCTGGCATATAGTTGCTCTTCAAAATATATTTCTTAATTTCATAAACAAATGAATGATAAAAGAATCAAACTTAGAATTGTAATTTTTTAGTAGTTCTGTGACTCCAATATCTTCCAGTGGTTCTAGGATGATTAGAAGGCAAATATCTATGATGGATACTATGTCATTTTAAGTAAATCATTTGACCTTTTTGTTCTTCAGTTTTCCCATACATAAATAAAATACAATCATGCCCCGTTAATTATTTATGGAAACATTACTCATCAAGGCAATTTAGAAGTGATGGTGAGTGACCATATTGCTATTTAGGCATGCAATAGGATGTGTGTGTGTTTGTGTGTGTTTAATGAAAAGTGTGTCAGCTGAGTGTGATTTCTCCCTGAAAACCAGGTAATTCGTCTATGCAAGCTAATGGGAGTTTGTCTGCTGATAGACATAATTACATTATAAAGACCTTTTAGCAACTCTTCATGAATTAATTTGTGTTTCTTCTTCAATAATGGGGGTCAAAAAGGGACTTGCAAAATCTTAAGAGGGGCCGGAGAAAATATCCTGATATTGTGACAGTAGATTGCTGTCTTTTATCTCTATCTACACTAGCAAGAAGTACACTGCTGTCAGAAGGTTCCAAAGCCAATCTCCATAGGCGTGGAATCAAAAGAGTATATTGCATTTAGTTTCCGGAATTTCTTTTTCTAACAGCTTGACTTTTTATACTTTGTTAATGCTTTATATAGTTACAACACTTTGCAACACATTTTTTTTTTTTAACCAAATCCATGGCATTTGGAAGTTCCCAGGCCAGGGATCAAACCTATGTCATAGCAGCAACCCAAGCTGCTGCAGTGACAATGCTGGATCCTTAACCTACTGCTCCACAAGGACACTCTATGCAACACATTTCTACATTCATAAACAGTGGAGAAATTATCAGTATTTTAGAGGTATGGAACCTGAAATGATATAAATTGCCCACAAGTTACATAATTAGTAAAAAACAATGGGGGGAGGGGTAGATGGAAGTAGGTAAGTGCTCTCAAACTCTAGCCTTTTAACTTCTGGCCATAGTTTGTTCCACTACCCTAAGCCATCTCTCTCATAAATGCGAGATGCTAAACTGACATCTCCTGGTAGCCCTAAAAGAAACTTGCAAAGAAGTAATGAAGATCATTTTATAAGTAAAATCACTCAAAATAAATCTGTAACTGTGCAAGCATCTAGAATATTAACCTTAGTGATCTCACCAATATATCGAACCTATTTTTGGAGTTCCCATCGTGGCTCAGTGGTTAAGGAATCTGACTAGGAACCATGAGGTTGCGGGTTCGATCCTGGCCTTGTTCAGTGGGTTAAGGATCCAGCATTGCCGTGATCTGTGGTGTAGGTTGCAGACACGGCTCAGATCCTGCGTTTCTGTGGCTCCGATTAAACCCCTAGCCTGGGAACCTCCATATGCCACCGTGGGTGCAGCCCTAGAGAAGGCAAAAAGACAAAAAAAAAAACAAAGCAAAACAAAACAAAACCTATTTTCTTTGATTCATGACTTACTCCAGTTTTGAACACTTGCTGTGCTTTTTAAAATAATAACTATTCAGTTCTTAAAAGGTGCATTTATTATCTATTTTGCCACCTGGCATTCAAAACTATCTTGATCACCTAGTGCCCTCTACTGAAACAACCATAGTATAACAATTAACTTTCTTCTAAGATTAATGTTCTCAGGATGGCAAAGGGACTCCAGTTTTGTATTGGCTCTTCAAAAGATTCTTTACGGAGTTCCCGTTGTGGCTCAGTGGTTAACGAATCCGACTAAGAACCATGAGGTTGCGGGTTCGATCCCTGGCCTTGCTCAGTGGGTTAACGATCCGGCGTTGCCGTGAGCTGTGGTGTAGGTTGCAGACGCGGCTCGGATTCTGCGTTGCTGTGGCTGCGGCGCAGGCCAGTGGCCACAGCTCCGATTAGACCCTGGCTCAGTGGTTAACGAATCCGACTAAGAACCATGAGGTTGCGGGTTCGATCCCTGGCCTTGCTCAGTGGGTTAACGATCCGGCGTTGCCGTGAGCTGTGGTGTAGGTTGCAGACGCGGCTCGGATTCTGCGTTGCTGTGGCTGCGGCGCAGGCCAGTGGCCACAGCTCCGATTAGACCCCTAGCCTGGGAACCTCCA
>PVHT020000175.1:8609928-8633492 GCA_004024745.2 Catagonus wagneri
TGAGGTTGCGGGTTCGATCCCTGGCCTTGCTCAGTGGGTTAACGATCCGGCGTTGCCGTGAGCTGTGGTGTAGGTTGCAGACGCGGCTCGGATTCTGCGTTGCTGTGGCTGCGGCGCAGGCCAGTGGCCACAGCTCCGATTAGACCCCTAGCCTGGGAACCTCCACATGCCGCGGTTACGGCCCTAAAATGACAAAAAAGGCAAAAAAAAAAAAGATTCTTTGTTTCTAAGTATATCATTTTTTTTTTTTTTTTGCCTTTTGTCTTTTAAGGTCCACACCCACGGCATAGGGAGGTTACCAGGCTAGGGGTTGAATCGGAGCTGTAGCTGCCAGCCTACATTACAGCCACAGCAACGCTGGATCCTTAACCCTCTGAGCGGGGGATCAGGGAATAAACCTGTGTCCTTGTGGATACTAGTCTGGTTTTTTAACCACTGAGCCATGACAGGAACTCCCTCTAAGTATATTATTTTATATTTTATATATATGAAGAGATTATATTGCCAATACTCAGCTCAGTGTTCAATTCAAAAGTCACTCAAGTGTTTTGCAAATTAATTTCATGTATTTTGGGTTATTCTAGTAGTGATCATGTGGCAGTCAACAGTGGCATTATTTTATAAAGTGATACTGTTCTTTTGCAGTTTTAATTGTTCCTCTTTAACTTTTTCTTCCACTCTTATAGCCCTACCTTGTGATTTGGCAGCCAGAGTGATTTCTATCTTTCCCCACTCCCAACCAGATTATCGGTTTTGGTTTTGCTCAAAATACCTTGGAAACTTATGAGTTTGGGCTTTTGTATGGAGACTCCTTAGAAAACTAAAAATGGGATTACCATTTGATCTAGCAACCCCATTCCTGGGCATCTATCCAGAGAAAACCGTGACTCGAAAAGACACATGTACTCCAGTGTTCATTGTAGCACTCTATACAATACCTAAGACATGGAAACAACCTAAATGTCCATCAACAGAGGACTGGATAAAGAAGATGTGGCACATATACACTATGTAATATTACTCAGCCATTAAAAGGAAAGAAATAACGGCATTTGCAGCAACATGGATGGACCTAGAAATTATCATACTAAGTGAAGTCATTCAGACAATGAGACACCAACATCAAATGTTATCACATACATGTGGAACCAAAAAAAGGACACAATGAACTTCTTTGCAGAACAGACTCACAGACTGAAAAACTTATGGTTTCCAAATGAGACAGGTTGGGGGCTGGGGGGATGCTCTGGAGGTTTGGGATGGAAATGCTATAAAATTTGGTTGTGATGATTGTTGTATACCTATAAATGTAATAAAACTCATCAAGTAAAAAAATTAACCTATTTAAGCTATTTAATGTTACCTGAATAGATTCAATTAGAAATCTGAAAAAGAAAAAGAGTTTGGGCTTTTGAGTAAGACAGATCTGAGTTTATATCCAAACTGCCACTTCCTTTAACAAGATACTCATCCTTTAAAAGCTTTTCCCATATGAAGAATGGGGAAGTAGTCAAATCTAACTCCTAGGATGATTGTGAGGATTCAAATGATATAATGCAAACAAAGGGCTCAACACAGAGTTCCCTGATGGCCTAGTGGTTAAGGATCCAGTATTGTCACTGCTGTGGCTCATTGTCACTTCTGTGGCTTGAGTTTGATACCGGGCCCAAATTTCTGCATGCTGTGGGCACAGCCAGAAAATAAAAAAGAGCTCAGCACAATGCTTGTCACTTAGCAAACTGCTCAGTTATAGTTGGGTTTTACTGTTATTTTATTATTTTTTCTTATATTTTAGCTGAAGCATTAGTTTTGTTTTGAATGTTGAATTCGCTGGCTGAGTGAATGCATTGAAGGACTGGTTGTTGCTATACTTGACAGCATTTGCAGAATGTATTTGTTTAATTAAAATCTCTCATGGAAGGAAATTTCCAAAGAAGATCCTCACATTCTATAATTCGTTTTCATATCTCATGTATTAACAACTATTAGCCTAAAAAACTTGCCCTAGATTCCCACCCTTTCAGGCTTCTTTCTACTTATCAATCATTTTTATTAGTTCTTCCTCATTCTTTGTGAAGATGGTAAATAGTCTTCATTTAATAAAATGTGAAGGACTATAGCACAGAGAAGAGGAAACCTGGAAACTATGGAACTGGAAGAAACTAGGACAAACAAGATTTTGTGTATTTTACTCTACTAGTGTAAAGAAGTTGGCTACATTTTAATTTTAACAAAATAAAAATCATCAGTTTGTTGGGGCTTTAATTTAAATTTTCATCACATTAATGCAGATATATAATGTAAAAAGCCAAATCATATTCTAAGACTTGTAATGAGGGAGTTCCTGTTGTGGCTCAGCAGTAGTGAACCCAACTAGTAACCATGAGGATGTGGGTTCGATCCCTGGCCTCGCTTAGTGGGTTAAGGATCCACGCTGCCGTGAGCTGTGGTGTAGGTTGCAGACACGGCTCAGATCTGGCGTTGCTGTGGCTGTGGCGTAGGGGCCTGGGAACTTCCATATGCCACACATGCAACTCTAAAAAGCAAAAACAAAAACAAAACAAACAAAAAAAGCCTTGTAGTGAAAAATGCAGTCTCTTTCCCAAGACTCCCCCACCTCCTTCCATTTCCCACGAGTCATTGCTTTCAAGTGTCTTAGCTGGCTGTTCTAGTAGTCACACTTATACCTCTAAATGGCATGCCTATACTGCTATTTCTTAATATCTCAGTTTTAAATATTAACTATTTGTTACTATTTACCACCCAACATTCATAAATGAAAATATATTTCCCTCTTTTCATCCTCTCATCTGATCATATTGTTAGATGAATACTCAATATTTGTTATTATAACTTTTATATGCACATTATACTCATGGTTGAACTAAATATGCAGACTCATTTTTCCTTCCTGGTACTACGTTTTATTTTTCCTCAATTAATAGTTACCTAGTTCTTTTGCTTAGTTTGCTATATAACCATGACAAATTTTCTCTTTAACTTTTAGGAAGAATTGTAAATATCCTTTCAGAATATTAAACCTATCAAGTAATCCACTGGTTTCTTTTTCACTCTTTCTTTCTTTAAATTTTAAGATATCCATCCTATAGTTCTCCGATGCTTGTTTCAATCTGGATAATTGTACATAGTATTCATCCAGGTCTCTGTTTTGTCTTCAAGTTGAGAAATCCCTTTGACTTGATGCTTTATTGGATTCTGTTTTCTCCCTCTGTAATGGATATATTCCAATATTCCAGTTGCCTGACTCTTCCCCTCGGTTCTTCTCCTCCCTTTGCCACTCTGCTATGCATAGGCATATCTTGTTTTATTGTAGTTTGAAGATAACGCTTTTTTTTTTTTTACAAATTAAAGGTTTGTGACAACCCTGCATTGAGCAAGTCTATCAGCACCATTTTTTTCCAACAGCATTTGCTCACTTTGTATCTCTATGTCAAATTTTGATAATTCTTGCAATATTTCAAACTGTCCACCAGCAAAAAGATTATGACTCACTGGGGAGTTCCTTTCGTGGCTTAGTGGTTAATGGATCCGACTAGGATACATGAGGATGCGGGTTTGATCCCTGGCCTCGCTCAGCGGGTTAAAGATCCGGCGTTGCCATGGGCTGTGGTATAGGTCACAGATGCGGCTCAGATCCCATGTTGCTGTGGCTGTGCTGTAGGCCAGCAGCTGTAGCTACAATTCGACCCCTAGCCTGGGAACCTCCATATGCCGCAGGTGCGGCCCTAAAAAGCAAAAAAAAAAAAAAAAAAAGATTATGACTCACTGAAGGCTCAGATGATCATTAGCATTTTTTAAGCAAATAAAGGTTATTCTTTGTTCGTTTGTTTTTTTAGGGTCACACCCACTGCCTATGGAAATTCTCAGGCTAGGGGTCAAATTGGAGCTGCAGCTGCCAGCCTATGCCACAGTCACACAATGCCAGATCCAAGTTGTGTCTTCAACTTGCACTATAGCTCACATCAGTGCTAGATCCTTAACCCGCTGAGTGGGGCCAGGGATCAAACCTGCATCCTCGTGGATACTGGTTGGGTTCGTTACTGCTGGGCCACAACAGGGAACTCCTAATATATTTTTTAATTAAGGTACATAGATTTTTTTTAAACATAATGCTCTTGCTCACTCAGTAGATTACAGTCTAGTGTAAACATAGTGTTTATATATACTGGGAAACCAAAAAAATTGTGTGACTTGTGATATTTACTTTATTGTGATGGTCTGGAACTAAACCCACAATAACTCAGATATGCCATTTCTTTGGCCTTTCCTTGGGTTTGGCCAATGGGAGGCTCAGATATAAGAGAGAAAAGTGAAGATGGGGTATTTATTTTCCTGACTCCTTCCCTCTATCTAAAGCCACAGCTCCTTCCAGGTAGCCCTCCTCAGAGAGCATTGCCTCTGGGTTCCAGTAACCACTCCCTCCCCTTGCCCCTTCAGGTCTAGAGGTGTTCCTAGGCCCAGAGTGCCTACTCCTTATTACCTTCCTTAAACCCTGTCCAAACCCTTTGAAACAGTCCATTTATTAAACACTCTTCAGTTATGCAGTTTGAGTGTGCCATCTGGTTCATTCCCTCTTCTTGGTGACATATTCTCCAGCAGCTTCCTGAGAAAGGGTGCATGGGAAGTAATTTTTTAAAAAGTATTGTTTGTCCAAAAATGCTTAATTCTACCCTACACATGACCAGTAGTTTGACAGGGATGGATATCTGGGTTAGAAACAATATTCTATCATACTGTTTTTGCTTCATTGCTTTCTAGTTTCAGCCATTGCTGTTGGAAACTCTGAAGATATTCTGGGTTTTAACTCTTTGCATGCAACTTTTTTTTCTCTAAGAGCTCTTACTGAAATTTAGCAATGATGTGCCTTGATGTGGGTCTTTTCCATTTGTCATTCTGGGTATTCAATGAGTTTCATTAGGTCCTAAAACTTGCCCTTCAGCTATAGGAAATTTTGTCATATTAATTCCTCAATAATTTGCCATATGCTTTTTCTTTTTCATTTCTTCCCAAAGTTGAATGTTGATGCTCAAATGACTCTTAAATTTTCTTATTTTTTAATTCTCTCAATTTCCTTCAATTTATGTTTTTGTTTTACTTTCTGGGAGGTTTCCTCAGTTTTATCTTCTAACTTCTATTTAATTTTCATTTAATTTTTTTGTATTTTTTATTTCCAAAAGTATATTTCTGTTGTTCTCTAAGTGTCATCCTTTTTATAAACAGCTTTATCATCTTATTCATGGATGCTATCTCTTCTTTTGTCTCTTTGTAGATAAGAACATTGTTGTTGTCTTTTACAGGATTTTTTTTCTGTTACACATACTTTTCCCCAGGTTCCTTTGGACTATTTCTATTGGTTTCTTCCATGTGAGACTATCCTCAGGTATATGATTGTTCATATTGTTCATTCATATTTAAAATTAAATCTCCTTCAAGGATTCCAATTACATATATCTTAGGGCTGTTTAAAATTGTCTTACAGCTGATTCTGTGTTCATTTTTGTCAGTCTTTTGTTTCTTCTTTAAACTGTACATATACATAGAAAAACTGTATTGGATAGTTTCTATTACTACCCTTCAGGTTCACAAAAATTTTCTTCTGCAATGTCTAAACTGCTGTTATTTCCATAATCTTTAAAAGTTCAACTTGTGGGAGTTCCTGTCGTGGCTCGGCGGTAATGAACCCCGGACTAATATCCATGAGGATGTGTGGGGTCGATCCCTGTCCTTGCTCAGTGAGTTAGGATCTGGTGTTGCTGTGAGCTGTGGCGTAGGTTGCAGAAGCAGCTCAGATCCTGCATTGCTGTGACTGTGGTATAGGCCATCATCTGCTGCTCTGATTGGACCCCTAGCCTGGGAACTTCCATATGCCACAGGTGTGGTCCTAAAAAGGCAAAAAAAAATTCAATTTGCCTTTTTTATTATTTTTCATGTTTCAATTATTCTACTTATTATTCAGTCTTTACAAATGAATATAGTTATAATACCTTTTAATGTTGTCTAATAATTACATCATCTGTCTCATTTCTCAGTATGTTTCTATTTACTTTTCCTACTTATTATGGATAAAATTTTCCTCTTTCTTTGCTTCTGTTAATTTTTTTTTTTTTAAATTAGGGCCACACCTGCCGCTTGTGGGAGTTCCCAGGCTAGGGTCCAATCATAGTAGTAGCTGCTGGCCTACACCACAGCCACAGCAATGTCAGATCAGAGCCATATCTATGACCTACACTGCAGCTCATGGAACCACTGGATCCTTAACCTACTGAGTGGGACCAGTGATTGAACCCGCATCCCCATGGATGCTAGTTGAGCCTGCTGAGCCATAATAGGAACTCCTGGTAATTTTTTTTTTTTTTGGTCTTTTTTATGCCACACCCACAGCATAAGGAGTTTCCCAGGCTACAGGTCTAATCGGAGCTGTAGCTGCCAGCCTCCACCACAGCCATAGCAATGCCAGATCTGAGCCGCGTCTGCAACCTACACCACAGCTCACGGCAACACTGGATCCTTAATCCACTGAGAGAGGCCAGGGATCGAACATGCAACCTCATGATTCCTAATCAGATTTGTTTCCACTGTGCCATAATGGGAACTCCAGTAATTTTTTTATTAGGTGCTGGACATTGTTATTTTATCTTGTTAGGGGCTAAATATTTTTGCAGTCCTATAGTTACTCTAGAGCTTAGTTTTGAACATAAGTTAATTTACCTAGAAAAAAAAAATATATATATTTGTCTTTTGTCCTTTTAGGGCTCCACCTGCAGCATATGGAGGTTCCCAGTCTAGCTGTCTAATTGGAGCTGTTGCTGCTGGCCTGCACCACAGCCGCAGCAACAGCAATGTGGGATCCGAGCCGCATCTGCAACTACACCACAGCTCATGGCAATGCTGGATTCCTTAACACACTGAGCAAGGCCAGGAACCGAACCGGCAACCTCATGGTTTCTAGTCGGATTTGTTTCCACTGCGCCACAACGGGAACTCCTACCTAGAAGTATTTTGATCCATTTTTTTGTTGTTGTTGTGCCCACAGCATGCAAAAGTTCCCAGACCAGGGATCAAACCCACACCATAGCAGTGACAAACACTGGATCCTTAACCACTAGACTACCAGGAAGCTCCTATTTTGATCTTTTTGAAGCTTGCTTTTAACTTTATTAGGTGAAACTGGAGTAAACTTTAATCCAGGGCTAATTTGTATTCCACCGCTGAGGCAATGCCCATGAGGTAGAATTTTCCTCCTTTGTAATCTCACTGTTTTCTGTCCTCATAAATTTTCACTTTTCCCAGCTTTGTATGCATCCAGGCTTGTACTCTGCTCCTTTTAGATGATTATTTCTCTAGTCTTCATTAGTTTCTTCATGCTCTGATTAATACTTAGCTGAAAACTCAAAAGGGCAACCTGCAAATCTCTAGCACTTTCTACTATATATCTCTCTCCTCTCTAGTACTGTGCCCAGCATATCCTCGCTGTCTTGGCTTATCTGGACATCCTGCTCTGTCTTCTCAACTAAGGAATATTATCAGTCTCCACCTGAGTTCTCTTTTCCTGTGCTATGGCCTAGAAATTCTGTCCAGATGGTAAGCAGAGGCAGTTGTTTGTTTACTTTTTCTTAGGAATCATTGTTCTGTATTACCTGATGACCAATGTCTAAAACGTGTTGTTTTATATATTTTGCTTAATTGTTAAGCTGTTTTATGTAGGAGGTGTAGGAGGGTAAATCAGGTTTATGCTACTCCATCTTCTAGTCTTTTTTATTTTTATTTTTTTTGTCTTTTTGCCTTTTTATGTAAAGCCGCACCCGCGGCATATTGAAGTTCCCAGGCTAGGGGTCTAACAGAAGCTGTAGCTGCCGGCCTTCGCCACAGCCACAGCAACGCGGGATCCGAGCCGCGTCTGCAGTCTACACCACAGCTCACGGCAACTCCGGATCCTTAACCCACTGATCAAGGCCAGGGATCGAACCCGCAACCTCATGGTTCTTAGTCGGATTCGTTAACCACTGAGCCACGAAGGGAACTCCCTTCTAGTCTTTTTTAAAATAACATACACATACATGCATACATACACACATGTGTATTTAATAGGATCTTAATCACATACTGTTTTTTTTTTTTTTTTGCCTTTTGTCATTTTATGGCCGCACCCGTGCGGCATGTGGAGGTTCCCAGGCTAGGGGTCTA
Organism: Catagonus wagneri; assembly: GCA_004024745.2. Taxonomy (NCBI): domain Eukaryota; kingdom Metazoa; phylum Chordata; class Mammalia; order Artiodactyla; family Tayassuidae; genus Catagonus; species Catagonus wagneri. Next base: position 8,618,134 of record PVHT020000175.1, read on the forward strand.
ATCAGAGCTGTGCTCACTGGCCTACACCGCAGCCACAGCAACGCAGGATCCGAGCCGCGTCTGCAACCTACACCACAGCTCACGGCAACGCCGGATCGTTAACCCACTGAGCAAGGCCAGGGATCGAACCCGCAACCTCATGGTTCCTAGTCGGATTCGTTAACCACTGCGCCACGACGGGAACTCCCACATACTGTTTTATATTTCACTTTTTTCAATAATGGTATTTTCTAATCATCTTCAAGTATTTTAAAATATTTTTAGAACAAATTCAATCATAAAAATGTAAAACCTTTAAAATTCCTAATATTACACATAACTAAATATCAGGTTTTAGAAAAATGTTTGTAAATACATACTTTTAAATGATTGATAAATTCTTTCCTATGTATTAATTTATTAATGCCTTGGTGAAGTTAATACCATCTAGGCCCCAAGGAGGTATGATTAGTGTGTGACTGGGAATATCTGCTGCAACATATCCGTTTCCGTAAGCCTCAGGTTTTATTCCTCTAGAATCCGAAAGAGGTTTTGGCATCTTGGTTTCATTCACTGTAGGCCACCACTGACGTGAGGCCCACAACGAACCAGGCATCATACCCAGAGACATAACAGACATTAAATCTCCAGTCCTATCTACAGTAATAAATTTGGCCAGATCCTACCTTATTTAAATATTTATTTATTTAGTTAGTCTTTTTAGGGCCTCACAGGAGGCATGTGGAGGTTTCCAGGTTAGGGGTGGAATCAGAGCCGCAGCCCCTGGCCTACACAACAGGCACAGCACCTCCACGCTCGAGCCACATCTGCCAACTATGCAACAGCTTGAGACAATGCCACATCCTTAACTCTCTGAGTGAGGCCAGGGGTCAAACCCACATCTTCATGGATATTAGTCAGGTTCTTAACCTGCTGAGCCATGATGGGAACTCCCAGTGACCATATTTCTATTCTTCAAATGTCTATTGCTTCTGAGGCTTATTAGAGCTCTTTACTTTGTCTAGAACACTCTCCCCTACTCTTGTTTGCCTGGCTCTTTCTTAGCAATCTTTTAGGTCTCAGTTAAAATTTCACTTCTAGTTTATCCTCTTTGACATCTAAACTAGGCTAGTTCTCTCTTCTATATGCTCTCTTCTATATGCACTTTTTTTATATAATTATTTGTGAATGTTTTTTTTTTCCCAGTAGCTCCTAGATAACAGTCTTGCTAACTGTTGATTTCCAGTGCTTATCATATAGCAATGGTTTAATAAATACTTGTTAACTGAATGAATGAATAAGGTTTAATGGGCTTTACTGTCTGCTGCCCATATTTTACAGCACAATTGCCTCATTTGGAGCTCTTATTTTGATTTCTTCCTTAGTTATAATCTTGAATATGTATTTAAGATTTCCTGAAGTTCTTTTGTGGCAAAATGGGTTAAGGATCTGGTGTTGCCACTGCAGCAGCCTGGTTTTGCTGCTGTGAGGCAGATTTGACCCCTGGCCTAGGAACTTTCATATGCTGCAGGCACAGCCAAAAAAAAAAAAAGAAAAAAAAAAAGAAAAGAAAAAAAAACCGAACATGAATGGTATTCTAATTCTGAAGCCTATCATGTTTTTCTCTTACCATCACACATAAATATATTTGTTCACACTTGGTTCACACTTAAATAATAGCTTGGATTTCAGATTTTGTCCCTCCAAACTTTGTTACAAACTCTGTTACCGAGGAAGATCTAAATGGGGACTATCACATTTTTGGTTATTTGTAAGTAATCTGTTTTAGTCCACTTGGATGCTTGTAAAATCCTTGTTATCCAGTTTTCTCCCCCAGGATATGTCTAATGTGAGTCTGTTTTCATTAATTTCATGTCACATTTTTCCTTTTCTTTCTTTTTTCTTTTCTTTTCTTTCTTTTTTTTTTTTTTGTCTTTTTATGGCCTCACCCATGGCATAGGGAAGGAGGCTAGGGGTTGAATCAGAGCTGCAGCTGCCAGCCTACACCACAGCCACAGCAACTTGGGATCCTTCACCCACTGAGCAGGGCCAGGGATAGAACTCAAGTCCTCATGGATGGTAGTCGGGTTTGTTACTGCTGAGCCGCAATGCGAATGACACATTTTTTCTTTATTTTTAAGTCTTCTTTTAGGTCCAGACATTTTATTCAATTTGTCTTTGATTTGCTATTAGGTCTGTCCAAATTCTTTTGGGTTACTCCTTAGACATACTCATAATTCTCAGTTTGTGTTTAATCTCATCTACTCATCTTTTGTTCTTCTGTATCTGTTTTGTACATCCATAACTTCTTGCTTTCTTATTAAGGATATCAAACAATTTTCTAAATGAAAAACACTTTCAAAGATAAGTAAAACTTCTGGGGAGTTCCTGTCGTGGTTCAGTGGAAATGAATCTGACTAGTATCCATGAGGACACAGGTATGATCCCTGGCTTTGCTTAGTGGGTTAAGGATCCAGCGTTGCTGTGAGCTGTGATGTAGGTTGAGGACGCACCTTAGATCTGGCATTGCTGTGGCTGTGGTGTAGGCCAGTGGCTACAGCTCCAATTTGACCCCTAGCCTGGGAACCTCCATATGCCACAAGTGTTGCCCTAAAAATAAAAAATAGTAATAAAAAAACAAATCACAGGTACGTAAAACTTCTAAATCTTCTGTACTATGTTCATTTTCCATTTTTGTCTCTCTTGATTGAGAAAAGGGCTTAGATGTCTGATATGGACCAGGGTTCCCAGGATTTGGGGCAAGCTGTGTTTCGCGAGGTAGAGCTGACCATCAACTGTGGGTACGGAGCAAAGGGTAGCCCAAGTCTAAGAGCTTCATCAAGCAATCTTGTGAGGTAGACAATAATCTGGAACACGAAATCTGTAGGGAAAGGCAAACCAAGAATCAGATCTTTTTCAAAGATTGTCAGGCATGATTGACCTTAGCTAGTAGTAATAGTTTCTGGAGACAAAGCCAAGAAGACTAACCTGAAGAAATAAAACACATGAGCATGCGATAGCTTTTCACAGTGCTAGATTTGCTGGGAATTAAGATCTTAGGTCAGTTTGGACTCTTTATTTCTTGTCCATACCCAGTATATCCATAATATAGCAAGGCAGGAAGTATGGATTTCCTTTGGCTGTACTCTCAGATCTTTAGCTAGAGGCCAGATTGGTATGCCATGTTCAGAGTAATTCCCAGTGTTTTTCTTACCTGGCTCTGCTACACTGCAGTGGGGCACTGTGGTCCTAATGTTACTGCCTGAGCAATACAAACTGACTCTAAACCAATGGAATTCATTATCTGCTATCAGCTCAGCAAACGCTGTGACCAGCACTCTGACTGTTCATAGACTTTGTACATAGGGACAAATCTGCCAGGGCACAATGGACCACCTCTTGCTTCTCAATTTTCACCCCATCCTTCCCTAGTGAATTTTAGAAGTCTCATTCTTCAGATATATGCAGAAAGATGCTAGCCTCTAACAGTTTAAAACCAAAAAGCATGATTTGGGATTTTGGAAGCAAAAGAGAGCCATTTGCTCAGTTTATGATTCTGTATGAATCCTGGCTTTCTGAGTCACCAAGCCAACAATCGGGGAAGGATGCTCAGACATCCTACTTTTTTACAGACAGTTGGATCTGCTCTGGATCATGAAGACACGTATGGGTAGTCCACCAACTGTTTTTCTTAATCCATTGGCCTCATAAATTGGGGTAATTCCTCTTGGCAATAAGTAGCCTATCATTCTTCATGCTCTGTGTTAGTATGAATTTTATCATTTTTCTTTGTCTTTTTACGTGTTTTAGGCAGCAGTTGGGAGAGGCTAAGTCAAGGGCTGCCAAATATCACTTAAAACTAGAAATACATCATTGATTTTTATTACAATTGCATCCACCTGTTCTCATTCCATTGAGCATCTGGCTGCAGGATTTCCCAGGGCACAGCCTTTGGCTGGCTGTTCAATCCATACTCCCCTTCAGAGGATTATTCTGCCCTCGCACCTTTACGTTTGACACCTGATGTCTCTCAAACTGCTGTTTCTAATCCTGTCTTCTCACCTAAATTGTGGTGCTTTATTTTCCAATTATGAGAGATTTCTACTTGTCCACTACACAGAATCCATCACTGATGGGTGTACTTCTACCTTAGTTATTAAAACTGCTAGACTAGCAGAGCCCAAAGTCATGGGGACAGGAAAGAAATGCTTTGTGTAAGGGCCACTGGTTAAACTGTGGGAGGCATAACCCCCATTTCTATAACTTTGGTTCTTGGAGAGGAGAAAGTACACCATGTATTACTCAAAAGTTTAGAGAATTTATCTCATCCTGCAGGACACCCCAACTTTACACCTCAATATAGCATGGTCCCCCAGTTGGCAATATAACTGATTTTTCAATAGCCATGTCACTGTTTGGTAAGATCAACGTCAGCTGCTTCCAGGTGATAAGGTGCAAAACAAGGCCTGTAAATCCAATAGATACCATACTGTTGACTTCCATAGCTCTTTTGTTTGAAGCCATGTTGCACAGAAAATTCTTATCATATAGGATGTTTTCAGTTGCATGGAGCAGACTATCCGTTGAGATACAGTCTCTTAAAGTTTTTCCCACAAGGATATATTTCTTTCCCATTGTCCTTTAGAGTTCACTTAAATGGAGCTGATTGTCACAGAAGTCCTTTTAGGGCGAGAGCTACCATATATATATATATTTTTGTCTTTTTGCCTTTATCTAGAGCCGCACCTGTGGCATATGGAAGTTCCCAGGCTAGGGGTCTAACAGGAGCTGTAGCCGCCAGCCTTTGCCACAGCCATAGCAACACAGGATCCGAGCCGAGTCTGCAACCTACACCACAGCTCACGGCAACGCCGGATCCTTAACCCACCGTGCAAGGTCAGGGATCGAACCCGCAACCTCACGGTTCTTAGTCGGATTTGTTAACCACTGAGCCACGAAGGGAACTCCGAGAGCTACCATATTATACAGAGCTTTCTATAAACTTTGTTAGATTGTTTTTTTCCTCCTCAGGCAAGTGATCCTAAGCAAATAACCATGAAGACACAGAAGCAGGGTGTGGGTTGTGTGGCAGTGAAGTCAGAAAAAGCATGTTAGAAGTGTTAACCACCTACACATATAACTTCCTTCTGACTTTGGGACCTGCTTGAGTGTAGTCCTGTGTTTGTATTGTTTCCACTTGATGATGGTGTGCTGATCTTTGCTTTATGTCTAACCAGATACTATTAAGTTTATGGTGGGTATAGGTATCTCATGGGCATGCATTCAGTATCCTCCAGGGATCAGTATCCATCAGGAAGTCACAGCTATTTCTTTTCTTTCTTTTTTTTTCTGTCTTTTTGTCTTTTTAGGGCCACACCCACAGCATATGGAAGTTTGAAGGCTAAGGGTCCAACTGGATCTGTAGCCGCTGGCCTAGGCCAGAACCATACCAACGTGGGATCTGAGTCTTGTCTATGACCTACACCAGAGCTCATGACAATGCCGGATCCCTAAACCACTGAGTGAGGCCAGGGATTGAGTGCACATCCTCATGGATGCTAGTTGAGCTCGCTAACCACTGAGCCACAGTGGCAACTCCGTCACAGGCTATTTCTAAAAAAATGACATATATACGTATATACATATATCATTTCTATTATATTTTATATAATACATATTATATAAATTGTGATACAAGAGCATAGGTTTGTTTTCCTTCAAAGGCCTGGTATGATTCTCCTAAAAAATTCTGGCACATTCTCTGTATAATGTTATCATCAAATGCAGTTTGAGCACCATCGGCACAGAACTACTTGTGCTTTGACCTCAATAAGTTGGGATATTTCTTCTAAAATGAACATCAGGTTGCTACTCTACCTACCACTAAGAAGGAGGCACAGCGCTTGGTGAGCCCCCTTTGAACATCACAGGCAACATATGCCACATGAGTCTGTTGCTCTGACCCATATTCAGGTTAACACAAAAGGTTCTCAGATTTGAGAGGGCTTCAGAACAAGAGAAGTTTCTCTAGCTGATCAAAGCAGGTCCAAGAGCTATATGGAGATGATGGAAATTTCTAATAGGAGACTCAAAGTGGAGGTGTCCTATGTTTTGGGAGAAAAACTATACTCTTTTTTGGTAAGTAACGACTTTTTAATAAGCAACCTTTGTTTTGATACCAGTCTCTTATAGACTGAACACCTGAGTGTAAGATGCCAGGGGCCATGAATTCTGAATCGCCCTCCACAAACCAAGCCAAAAGTCTGATGTTCCCAGCAGCATTCCATCATCAAATAAGTAACGTGTGCAAATGGTTCATATTTCACAGTGTCTTTTCTGCTGCTTTTTCCTCAGCTCATACCTAGGGCTTCATGTGGAATTCTCTATGATCATTCACTGAAGAGAAAAAAAAAAAAAAATCCCATCCTGGCTTACATATATTCAGGTTTTCAACCAGAAGGCCTAAAAGTTCTGTTCAGCCAGAGGGTCAGATTAGAGGCTTAATTTTGGACAAATTAAGTTTGCGACATCTATTATTCATCCACACCACCTGGATAAATAATGTATTCCTATATTCAGTTTCATATATGAGTCTGAATTTTAAGGATGATCAGGCTACAGCTCCATATAGAGGTGATCCTGAAGAGTAGAGGACCCCTCTTACCCTAGCAGTTAAACTTTAACCAGCACATTGTATTGTTCAGTTTGCCTAGAAGAAGAAGTGATGTAAGGTATAGAGATATACACTGATTCATAGGCAATAACTAATAGTTTTGATGAATGGTCAGAGACTTGGAAGTAAAATATGAGCAGTTGCTTACAAGAAAAACAGTATGAGAACACATGTCTCAGAATGGGCCCAGAATGTTAGAATATTTATGTCCCATGAGAATGCTCACCAAAGATGCCCGCTTCAGAGGAAGGGCTCAGTAATTAGGAATATCAAATACTATAGATGAAACTCAGCCTCTTTCCATATTCACCCAAGTATTTGCTGAGTGAGTTTATAAACACCTAGATTCACCAATTGCTAACATTTTGCTACATTTGCTTTATTTCTCTCTCAGTTGTGCTATTCATATTCATCCACACAATTTTTATTTTTGCTGATTCCTTCAAGAGTAAGTTGCAGGCATCATAACGCTCCTTTCCTAAATAATTCAACATGCATCAGCTATGATACATACAATACATAACCACAATACAATTATCATACTCAAGATTATTCATATTGGTGTATATATTTAGACTGTATTCAAATTTCCTCAGTTGTCCTGATGTTTTTATAGCTTTTTTTTTTTTTTCTTTTTAAGCCTGCATCCCACAGCATATGGAGGTTCCTAGGTTAGGGGTCTAATTGGAGCTACAGCTGCCTGCCTATACCACGGCTACAGCAATGCCAGATCTGAGCCACGTCTGTGACCTACACCACAGCTCACGTCAATGCTGGATTCTTAATCCACTGAATGAGGCCAGGGGATGAACCTGCAACCTCATGGTTCCTAGTCATATTCGTCTCTGCAATGCTGTGATGGGAACTCCTATAGCTGTTTTTTTGTTAGTTTGTTTTAAACACCGCTGTTTTTATAGCTGTTTTTTTTTTTTGACACAGCAGCCAATTAAGGATTATGCACTGTATTTAGTAGTCAAGTCTCAATGTTTTGAAGCCTAGAACGGTTCCCCAGTTTTTCTGTTTTTACACTATAACACTGATAGCTTTAAAGAGTCCATGACAGTTGTGGATAACTATTTTCTTTCTTTCTTTCTCTCTCTCTCTCTCTCTCTCTCTCTCTCTCTCTCTCTCTCTCTCTCTCTCTCCCTCTCTCTCTCTCTCTCTTTGGCTTTTTAGGGCCACACCATGGCATGTGGAAATCCCCAGGCTAGGGGTTGAATAGGAGCTATACCTGCCAGCCTACACCACAGTCATAGCAACGCGGGATCTGAGCCATGTCTACGACCTACATCACAGCTCATGGCAACACCAGATCCTGACCCACTGAGCAAGGCTAGGGATCAAACCCACATCCCCATGGATACTAGTCAGATTTGTTTCCCCTGCACCACAATGGGAACTGCCTTGATAACTATTTTTTAAGTGGATACATAATAGTCTCCTCAGCTTATTAATCTGAGAAAGCAAGAGGAGAATGTCTGTATCAGCAAATACAGCAGTAATTTAATAAAACTTGAAACTTGGACCTTGTCTGGACATTTCAGATTACTTTTACCACTGGTCCAATTGACCACAAAAAAGAGAATTATGATGATTTATTGAGGTAACTGATTTTAGAGATTAGAAGGGGAAGCAGGATTGCTCCTACAAATGGAGGCAGGGATAGAATAGATGGACACAAGGTGATCATTTGGGGCTCCTTCTGTTAGTGACCTATTCAGAGGTATCAGGTAAGGGAAGACTAAACAAATTATACCGGCAGGACCACCAAAGGTTCAGATCTTTCAGGAATGAAGGATGAGTATTTGATGTATATCGGGCTAAAGGCAAAGAGAACGTGGAATCTTCCTTTAAGGAAGTTCATAAATACCCCCTATACTCTCATGACCATTTTCAGGAAGAAGAACTATAGCACAGACCTGTATATTCTTCCCTGTGTCATGTCAGAGTAAAATTCCAAGTTTTCATAATGACTTTATGACTCTATATCACCTAGACTCTTTTGATCTCATATTCTACTCTCACCATCACTTGTTTTTTTCCTCAGGGCTTCCGTGCTTGTTGATCGTTTTGTCTCAATTGTTCTTCACCAGATACCTGCATATCTCATCTCATCTCATCTCATCATCTCTTTTAGGTCTTTACTTGATGTTGACTTTTTTTTTTTCATTTTTAAAAGTTCATTGAAGTATAGTTGATTTACAATGTTGTGATAATTTCTACTGTACAACAAAGTGATTCAGATATATATGTACACACATCCATTCTTTTTCAGATTCTTTTCCCACATAGACAATCACAGAATGTTGAGTTGATGTCAACTCCTTAACAAGGACTTCTTTGGTTACTCTGTCTAAAATTGCAACTCTCTTGCTCTTTGTTTTCTTCCCTTCCCTCACCCATTTACGTTTTCTCCATGTCAATGTCTAAATGATATTTATGGCCAGCCGCTCCTAATAGAATATTTGTTCACAGTTGTAAGTCCAGTATATAGAAGAGTGCACATGGTAAGAATTCAATAAACAGGAGTTCCCACTGTGTCAGGAAACGAATCTGACTAGGATCCATGAGGACGCAGGTTCAATCCCTGGCCTCACTCAGTGGGTTAAGGATCCAGTGTTGCTGTGAGCTGTGGTGTAGGTCGCAGATGCAGCTTGGCTCTGGCGTTGCTGTGGCTGTGGTGTAGGCTAGCAGCTACAGCTCCGACTGGACCCCTAATCTTGGAACCTCTATATGCCGCAGGTGTGGCCCTAAAAAAGAAAAAGAAAAAAGAATTCAATAAGCAGTTGTTGAATTAATTAATAAAGTATTTTGTCTTTTAAGATTATTTAAAAATATTTTCTCTCAGTTCCCTTGTGGCACAGCAGGTTAAGGATCTGGCATTGTCACTGCAGTGGCTCAGATTGCTGCTGTGGCACAAGTTCGATTTCTGGCCTGGGAACTTCTGAATAATGTGGGCACAGCCGAATAATAAATAAATTAATTTTAAAAATTTTCTCTTTACTTCCCCCACTGTTTTATATTGGTTATTGTAGTTGGTGTTTGTCTTTATAATTTAGTCTAGAAGTTACAGAATATTGTGATGGGATAATGTTATGATTAAATGGATAATAGACATCACTCAGGAACTGTGGACTTGAAGTTGAATGAACTAATTCAATGGTTGTTAAACTTTTTCTTTCTTGATTTTTATTTATTTATTTATTTATTTATTTCTGGCCATCACATGGCATATGGAGTTCCTGGGCCAGGGGTCTGAGCCACAGCTGTGAGGCAACACCACATCCATAACCCACTGTGCCGGGCCTGGGATCAAACCTGTGTCCTGGCACTCTAGAGACACCACTGATTCCACTGTGCCATAACAAGAACTCCAGTAAAATTTTTCTGTAAATGGTCAGACAGTAAACACTAGGGTTTTTGAGACATACATTCTCTCGCAGCTCTTCAGCCTTGCCATTGTAGAGCAAGAGCAGCCATAGGTGAGTGTAAACAAATGGGAATGGCTATGTTCCAATACAACTTTTCTTACAAAAATAGCTTACAAAAAGTAGTTTATCACCCCCTACACCAGCTGATAATGTCCCTGTTTTAGGGAGATGGAGAACGCGTTTTCTGTTGTTGAAGGATATGTTGCAGTATATTGAGCAGAAGTACTTTTTGGTATAAGAATGGGGAGAAGTATATTTGTTTCTGTTGGAAGAGTGAATTACAGTGACATTTGTCATTTTCTTTTTGGCAGCCTAGTACTTGAAGCTCTTTTTGTGTATATACAGTGTTTCTATGTTCTGTTAGAGAAGCTGATTGCTCTAATAACTTGCTCTTCCAGCACTCTTTGCATTCACGGCACCAATAAGAGGCTTTCTCCTGAAACTTTTAGATAGTGAGACTATGAGGAACTCAGGGGAGACTGCTAAAAGATCAGCTCCCTGGAGTAGAGTGGTAGAATTGTCTTTTGGTAACACAGTATCTGGTTATTAGTGGTACTGGTGGTGAAGTTGTTGCAGATAGTGCTTTGTGTGAGCGGGGAATGATGCCCTCACTGTATCAATCCTGAGGTGTTATTATGAGCATCACCAGACTAGGTAGCCCAGATTCTAAATTTCCAGTAAGTTCTGTAAGTTACCCAATAAGCTTTCAATAAATTCCTTTTTTATTTGATTCATCCAGAGTTGATTTCTATTGCTTAGAAATAATAACTCAAATTAAAATATGTTCTTTTTATATTTACCGAACAATCCTTTGACACAGGCATGAAGCTCTTTTTATAAATGAATATGAGCTAGTTAAGTAATTTTCCCTTGGGTTTTTCATTTCAATTATGATGTTTTTAGTTTCTAAAGGACCTAGTTGGTTTTCTTAATCTGCCTTGAAAATATAACTTATTTTGCCCCTTTCCTACTATGGTTCCTTAGTGTATTTCCTTAAATGTTGCTAGATTTATGGTAGTTAGATTTTATGAATAGTACAACTCTACTTCTCATCATTACTTTTTTTCAAAATGTCAACATGATATCTCCAGTTTAACTTGAGAGGTGCTATTTTGAGTACTTCAAAGATAGTTTCATTACATCATAGCAATACACACACACACACACACACACACACACACACACACAATCTGTCCACTTAACCAAATCTCTTCCAGTACTTGTTTTTAAAAATTTACCTCCCTTTTCTCTAATTCATTTTGTGCTTAATTTCTAAACTGAATGAATTATCAGGTTATTTTGTACTTCCTCAATACCATTTGTGTAATGTGGATCTTTTAAAGCAATTATTTAATGTATTTATTGTTTGATTATATTGAAACTTTTGTACCAAAGGACAACACACCCAGGGACCTAAATAGAGGTTGCTCAAAAATTATTTGTCTTTCTCTGCCATCAACTAAGTAGTTCCTCCACTGAAGACTGTATATAATATTTAAAATAGTAACATGAAGGAAGCCCTGAATATGAAAAAAAAAGTGTTGTGACCTCATTCTAAACACAAATAATTAGATCATCTAAATATTTAGGGGTCTTGCTGTGGTCTGAAGCAGGTTATTGCTACATCTGCCTTCTCACAGCATGGAAATTTTTTCAAAGACCAGAGAAGAACTTCTAAATTCAGAGGGACTTTCCAGGCAGGGTGAAACTAAGCAGGGAGATATGAGATAACGTAATTTAGAAGCCATTTGATGGCTTAAAATGCCTCTGACAGCTATATGCACAACTATGGCTATAGCATCTCTGATTTCAGGAATTTCTGTTATTAATACATGGATGAATGTTTAAACCAAACTGTATGGCTCCTTTCTTCTTTCCTTTTTAAGAATGGGGATTCTTGTAGCCTGCATGAGTAAGCAGAAGGTTTTCTGGAGAACTCCCTGAGCACATGGAATCTTTCCTCACTGTTCCCACTTCCCCTGTAAGTAGAGTGACTATATAATTTATCTCCCAAATTGAGACAGTTTTGATAACGAAAGGGACACAATTAATAAGTACACCCAGACAATAGGCAAAACTATCTCAGGTGAACTGGTTTGTATGGTCACATTATCTATAAGTCACCTCCTGTCAATTTCATACTATTCTAAGGCATAGTCTACTAAATGGGATGTTGCTTTCTTTACTTGTCTCTGTTTGAAAAAAAGCTCCTACTCACAGAGATTTCATTTCCCGGATGAATCTTCCATAACCTCTTCCCCTAATAAAATTCCCAAGTTTGAGCCATTTATTTTGTAGTAGCATACTTTAGGTCTCACCTAGATATTGAATGTTACATGCCATATAAATTATGCTAAGAAGTTTGAGAGTGGTGGTAAAAAAAGAATGAAAGTCTTCTGATTCCATGTTCATGGTGCACACAGAGTCTACTGTTTCATATTTCCACAGTAAGAGTGGTAGGCATGCTAGTTTCATTAGTTTGAGGACTAATTATTTACGGAACCTTCCCCAAATTAGAATTCTTCTCCCCATTCTTATTGAGCATCACAATGCAAGCCCGAGCAAATGCAATAAGACAAGGAAAAAAAAAAGGAAAAGGTATACAGATTAGGAAGGAAAAAATAAAGCCATCTTTAGTCACAGATTACACAGTTGTTTATGTACAAAATCCCAAAGAATCAACAACAAAGAAAAGCTCTTGAAACTAATATGCATCTATAGCAAGGTTGCCAGAATACAAGGTTAATGTACCAAATCCAATTGCTTTCCTACATACTATCAATAAGTAATTGAATTTTGAACTTAATACATAATTTTTGTCACAAATCAAGAGGAAGATAAGAATGGGGGAGGAGAAATCCTTAGGTATAAATCTATCTAAATAAATATAAGATTTATAGGAGGAAGACTACAAAACTCTGATGAAAGAAATCAAAGATCTAAATAAATGGGGAGATATTCCATGTTCCTGAAGAGGATCACCCAGTATTGTCAAGATGCCAGTTCTTCCCAACTTGATCTATAGATTTAATGTAATCCCAATAAAAACCCAGAAAGTTGCCCTGTGGATATTGACAAACTGCATCTAAAGCTTATATGGAGAGGCAGAAGACTTAAGAGCCAACACAATACTGAAAAAGTTTGAAGTCTGACACCATCGGATTTAAAACTTACTATAAAGCTGCAGTAATCAAGACAATGTGGTACTGATAAATGAATACACAAATAGATCAATGGAAAAGTGTAGAGAGTCTAGAAATAGCCCACATATAGCTGCTCTTTGACAAAGGAGCAAAGGCAATTCAAGAAAAAAGATAATCTTTTCAACAAATGGTATAGAAATACTTGGACATTTACATACAAAAATATGAATCTAGACAAGATGTTACATCCTTTACAAAAATTAACTCAAAATGGATCACATACAAAACTTCTAGAAGACAGGAAAAAATCTAGATGACTTTAGGTTAGGTGATGACTTTTTTTTTTTTAGGTGATGAGTTTTTAAATGTAAAATCTAAAGCATGATCCATGAAACAACAAAGTGATATGTTGGACTTCATTACAATTCGAGACTGTTCTTTGAAAGATGTGGCTAAGAGAATAAAAAGACAAGCCACCTATTGGGGGAAAATATTTTCAAAACACATGTCTGATAAAGGACTCATATCCACAATATACAAAGAACCCTTAGGGTTCAACAATAAGAAAACAAACAACCCAGTTTAAAAATGGGCAAGAGTTCCTGTTGTGGCTCTGCAGAAACAAACCCAACTAATATCCATGAGGATGCAGGTTCAATCCCTCGATCCCTGGCCCCACCCAGTGGGTTAAGGATCTGGCATTGCTGTGGCTGTGGCATAAACCAGCAGCTATAGCTCTGATTTGACCCCTAGCCTGGGAACTTCCATATGCTGCACCTGTGACCCTAAAAGAAAAAAAAAGGGCAAAAGAACTGAACAGACATCTCACCAAAGAAGATATATAGATGATAATAATCATGCGTGAAGAGATGCTCAATATCATATGTCACTAGGGAATTGCACACTAAAACAAGTTCCTACTACATACCTATTGATATGGCTAAAATTCAAACCACTGACAATGCCAAATACTGGCAAGCATGAGGAATAATAGAAACTCTCATTCTTTTCTGATGAGAATGCAAAATGGTACAGCCACTTTGAAAGATACTTCAGCAGTCTGTTAGAAAGTAAACAAAATCTTACCACCTAATTCAACAATAGTGCCCTAAGTATTTGCCTAGATGAGCTGAAAACTTATGTCCACACAAGACAATATACACAAATGTATATAGCAGCTTTTTTCATAGTTAATACAACTTGGAAGCAACTAAAATATTCTTTGATAGGTGAGTGGATAAACAAACTGTAGTATATCCATATGACAGATTATTATGCAGTGATAAAAAGAAATAAGTTATCATGCTAAGTATATCATGCCACTCCCTTCTGGCCTGTAGAGTTTCAGCTGAAAAATCTGCTGATAACCTTATCGGGGTTCCCTTGTATGTCATTTCTTTCTTTTCCCTAGCTGCTTTCAATATTTTCTCTTTGTCTTTAATTTTGGTCATTTTGATTAATAAGTATCTCGGGGTGTTCCTCCTTGGGTTTATTTTATATCGTACTCATTGTGCTTCCTGGATTTGAGTGAGTGGTTCCTTTCCCATGTTAGGGAAGGTTTTGGCTATTATCTCTTCAAATATTTTTTCTGTCCCCTTTTCTCTCTCTTCTCCCTCTGGCACCCCTATAATACAGATGTTGGTGTGTTTAACATTATCCCAGAGTTCTCTGAGACTTTCCTCATTTCCTTTCAATCTTTTATCTCTTTTCTGTTCTGCATTAGTGATTTCCACTAATATGTCCTCCACCTCACTGATTCATTCTTTTGCCTCCTGTATCCTACCGTTGGCTGCTTCTAATGAATTTTTTATTTCAGTTATTGTATTTTGCATCTCTTCTTGTTTAATTTTTACAGCTTGTATTTCTTTGCTCAGTGTTTCCTGTAAATTATCAATTTTTGCTTCAGTTTATTTCCAATGTCTTTTATCATCTTCAGCATCAACAGTCTAAAGTCTTTTTCCAGGAGTCTGATAATCTCATCGCTGAGCTGTTTTTCTGTTTTTTTTTTTTATTTCTCCCTTATCTGGGTTAGAGTTTTCTGTCTTTTCATTTTTATAGGGTTTTGGTGTGGTGACCTTTTTGCAGACAATAGAGTTGTAGTCTCTCTTACTTCTGGTGTTTGCCTCCCCTGTG
>PVHT020000175.1:8633592-8737471 GCA_004024745.2 Catagonus wagneri
TTCCTATCCCTCTGGTGGGTGGAGCTTTGTCTCTGGGTGAGATTAGAGGTGGCTGTGTGCCTGAGGGGTCTTTAGGCAGCCTGTTTACTGGGGCTGTGATCCCACTTGGATTATTGTTTGGCCTGGGGCTTCTCAGCGCTGAAGGGAGGGGACAGATTTTCCCAAAAATGGCTACCTCCAGAGAAATGCAGGCTGACGAATGTTCCCAAGAACTTTGCCTCCAATGCCCTTCTCCCACAACAAGCCATAGCCACCCCTGGTTTCCCAGGAGATCCCCGAAGAATTGCAGTTGGGTTTGACCCGGGTTCCTGTGGAGCCCAGTGTATGTGAAAGTCTGTGTGTGCCTTTCAAGAATGGGGGTCTCCCAGTTCCGTCGTGGCTCAGTGGTTAACGAATCCGACTAAGAACCATGAGGTTGCGATTTCAATCCCTGGCCTTGCTCAGTGGGTTAAGGATCTGGCATTGCTGTGAGCTGTGGTGTAGGTTGCAGACGCGGCTCGGATCCGGTGTTGCTGTGGCTGTGGCGAAGGCCGGCAGCTACAGCTTCTATTAGACCCCTAGCCTGGGAACCTCCATATGCCTTGGGTGCGGCCCAAATAAGGCAAAAAGACAAAAAAAAAAAAAAAAGAATGGGGTCTCCATTTTCCCAGTCCCCTGGAGCTCCTGCACACAAGCCCCACTGGCCTTCAATGCCAGATGCTCCGGGGGTTCTTTCTCCCTGTGCCAGATCCCCAGGCATGGGGATTTGACGTGGTCTCAGAACTTTCAGTCCTGTAGGTGAGTCTCTGTGATAGTTATTTTCCAGTCTGTGGGGCTTCCCACCCGGGAGGTATGGGGTTGCTTATATCACGTAATCACCCCTCCTACCTCTTGATGTGGTCTCCTCTTTGTTTTCTGGAGTAGAATATCTTTTTGAAAGTTTCCAGTCCATTTGTTTGAAGATTGCTCAGCATTTGGTTGTAATTTTGTTATTTTTATGAGAGAAGTTGAACTCCAGTCCTTCTATTCTGCTGTCTTAATCCCCTAAATAAGCTATCAAGCCACAAAAAGATATGAAAAAAACATGTGGATTTCTAAGAGAAAGAATCCAGTGTGAAAAGGCAGCTTACTATATAGTATCAATGACATGACATTCTAGAGGGAACAAAATGCTAGAGAGAGTAAAAAGATCAGTGGTTGCCAGTGATTTGGAGAGGATAAAAGGAAGGATTGAACAGGTGATGTAGGGAGGAATTTTATGGTGCTTAAACTATTTTGTATAAAACTGTAGTGCTGGATACATGACATTATGCATTTTTCAAAACAAAAAAAAAATTGTACTATTAAAAGCATAAACCCAAAAGGAAACCATGGACTGAAATAGAGTATCATTATTGGTTGATCAATTTTAGCAATGTACTCCTAATGCTAGATGTTAATAATAGGACATACTGTGTGGGGGTAGAGAAGGAGTATTTGGGAACTCTCTGTATTTTTTTTGTACAATTTTTCTGTTAATACTGCTCTAAAAAGTAAAACATGTTAATAAAAAAGCAAGTACTAATTTTTACTAATAGTACAGTCTAAATATTGTGAGAAGAAATATTTCATTTATTAGTAATGCTTCATCCTACCCATATTTTTAAAAAAAATTTTATTATGGTTGATTTATAATGTTCTGTCAATTTCTGCTATACAGCAAAGTGACCCAGTTATACATATATATGTACATTCTTTTTCTCATATAAACTATCATGTTCCATCACAAGTGGTTGGATATAGCTCCCTGTGCTATACAGCAGAACCTCATTGCTTAGCCACTCCAAATGCAATAGCCTGTCCATATTTTAATGGGCCTTCATTTTTTTCTGTGGCGTAACATGCCATTTTTTTCTCTTTATGAGAGCCTGATGGAATAAGAGAAGAGCTATGTTAGTTTTTGATGGTGTCTCTCTGATGGTTCTGGTTTTGATTAACTTTTTTGATTCTCTAGTCTCCCAGTAAAAGAATAAATGGAGGGAGGGGTGTTTCTCAGTAAAAGGGAACACATGCATCTAATTTTGCTTCCTCCTGAAGCTTCACCAAAACTTGGTTTAAAAAACATTTAAGGTCATAAACTGACAAGCTATAAATGAGAATAAACAAAATTAATGACATAACAATCTACCTGTTATGAAGCAGGTAGATTGGTGGTTACTAAGGGGAATCCATGAAAGCAAACTTCTAAACTATCAAGGGGAAAGCCAAAAACTAAAGTGATTTGCATGGCAAAAATGTTTAAGATGCCAGGAATTAGCAGGACCAAGTACCTCTGGAAATGGAAATAAAAGTGGAGGGAATGTTGGAGTCCCCATAGTGGCTCAGTGGTAACGAACCCAACTAGTATCCATGAGAACATGGGTTCAATCCCCGGCCTTGCTCAGTGGGTAAAAGATCTGACATTGCCATGAGATGTGGTATAGACTGCAGATGCAGCTCAGATCTGGTGTTGCTTTGGCTGTGGTGTAGCCCAGCAGCTGCAGCTATGATTTGACCCCTAGCCTGGGAACTTCTGTATGCCATGGATGTGGCCCTAAAAAACAAAAAAACAAAGAAAAAAAACCAACATTCAGATAACAAAAATTATGCTGCATCCTCACGGACACTACTGAGCCAAAATGGGAACTCCTAGACTTTTTCTTTGGGGAGGGTACAACAGAGAGTCTCTGGTCTGAGTGTCATCAGTCACAGTTGAATATGGAGTATTATATACCAAATACTGGGGAATGTGAGTCTATGCTGAATGCTGAGTCCTAAGTCCTACTACCACAGTTGACTTCAAAATACTGGCTTAGACCTTCTAGGCAGGAGGTTGGAAGATCCCTCTCTGGGGATCAGACCAGTCCATGAATAAAGCTAAAGACAACAATTCAGGGATTCCTCAACAAACAACTCAGTCATATTGTTTCATACTAAAACTCAGAGCTGACATGTGTTCAAAGATTTCAATCAGCTTTTAGTGTCCTACTTTTAAATATGAGCAAATAAGGAATTGAGTACCAGAAAGTTGAAGAAATAATTTAATATAAAGATAAAAACTAAATGAGTAAATATGAGAAAGAAAGTTTGAGAAGATAGCGACTAGGTAAGGAGAAAAAAAATAGAAGTTATTATATTCATGAAAAAAGATGCTACATAAAAGCAATATTCAGGGAGTTCCCTTTGTGCCTCAGCGGTTAACAAACCCAACTAGGATCTGTGAGGATGTGGGTTTGATCCCTGGCCTTACTCATTGGGTTAAGGATCTGGCATTGCTGTGAGCTGTGGTGTGGATCTCAGGGGTGGCTCGGATCCCACGTTGCTGTGGCCGTGGCTGTGGCATAGGCCGGCAACTGCAGCTCCGATTTGACCCCTAGCCTGGGAACTTCCATATACCACGGGTGCAGCCCTAAAAAACAAAGCAAAACAAAACAAAACAAAAAAACAATATTCAGACAGCAAAAATTATTCTTTGGAATGAAAATTGTGGAAGCATAAATGAAAAACTCAACAGAAAACTTGGAAGATACAGCTGAGGAAATCTTTCAGAGAGTAGAGCAAAAACAGCAAGAGCTAGAAAATAAGAGAGAAGGAAAAAAAAATAACAACAGGGAACAAGTCCAAGAGGTCCAACAACTGAAGGATAATGATAAGTATTCCAGACAAGAAAACAATTGGGAAGGCAGTAACAAGATAATTTACAAAAATTTCCCAGAACTGAGGCTCATGTTTTCAGATTGAAAGATCTCAGGGCATATATACAGCCAGCGATGAAAAAAGACCCACACCCAGCCATGTTTCGTAGCTCAGAGGAAACAAATTTGACTAGTATCCATGAGGATGCTGGTTCCATCCCTGGCCTTGCTCATTGGGTTAAGAATCTGGCTTTGCAGTGAGCTGTGGTGTAGATCACAGACATGGCTGAGATCTTACATTGCTGTGGCCTGGAGTAGGCTGCCGGCTACAGCTCTGATTCGCCCCCTAGCCTGGGAACTTCCATATGCCTCAGGTGCGGCCCTAAAAAGACAAAAAAAAAATTTTTTTTTAAACTCCTGCTGGATAGTTTGATTGATTAGGTATTATAAAATTAACTAAATATACATGGTAATTGTTAACTCCAGGATAAGCAAAACATTTTGCAAAAATAATCATAATTGACTACATTACTCTGTTCTGAAAGCATAAATTCACAATACTATAAACACCGTATATTTAGTCCATATATTGTGATGATGAGGACTGGGAACTGATTGTGTGTGTTTGTATTTAATTGTGTTGGAGTGAGGGAACATAACAGAGAATGCCTACAACTAAAAGATTGTGATATAGCAATATAAGCATGTTATTTATAGCATGGAGGTACATATGAAGAAAATCACCTAGAGTTGAAAGTCATGGCCCTTGGAAATAGGGGAATGGTGGGTGGAAGGACCCATGATTCTTCGTTTTAATATATCTTGTAAAACTTGTTGAATTTTTTTTTTTTTTTTTTTTGCTTTTTTAGGGCCACACCCGCAGCATATGGAGGTTCCCAGGCTAGGGGTCGAATTGGAGCTACAGCCGCTGGCCTATACCACAGCCACAGCAACACCAGATCTAAGCCACATCTGTGACCTGCACCACAGCTCACAGCAACGCCGGATCGTTAACCCACTGAGCAAGGCCAGGGATCGAACCCGCAACCTCATGGTTCCTAGTTGGATTTGTTAACCGCTGCGCCGTGGCAGGAACGCCCCAAAACTTGTTGAATTTTAAAAAATGAAGACAAAAAGGTAATTGATAATCACAATTTTCAGAGATATTATTTAGGACACAGCAATAGTTATTATTATTATTATCTTGCTTTTTAGGGCCGCACCCACGTCATATGGTGGTTTCCAGGCTAGGGGTCAAATTGGAGCTACAGCTTCCAGCCTACAGTCACAGCAATTCAGGATCTGAGCCATGTCCGCAACCTACACCAATGCCAGATCCTTAAACCACTGAACGAGACCAGGGATTAAATCCACAACCTCGTGGTTATTACTCAGATTTGTTTCCACTGTGCCACAATGGGAACTCCATAATTGTTATTTTTTACCATGCCTGGTACATGGTGATACTTTCAATTGTTTTTTTTTGAATTGAATCTTTTAAAATGTGTCAGAAGTTTTTGTAGCAATTCACACGGCTATACAATCCTAGAGATCAGGGATTATTTCTCTTACACCTTTATAATTCCCTCAGGACATAGTGTGGCATCATTTGAATTTTACTTGTATTAATGTGTATGATTTTGCTTGTTTTATCCTCATGAAGAACTAAGTCAAACTTCTTTATATTCTTAGTTCTAAACAATCCTGAGTTGAATATTTAACTTTACAAATAAGATCTGCTCTTTTCAGTACTGTGAATCTAAGTTTTGCCTCACAATCCAGAAATCAATTAACAAAAAAATTATTATGGGCAAGATATATCACCTAGTTCTCTATTAACTGTTTCACATTCTCTAGGAAAAGAATTTGAGTAACTGCTCAAGGTCACCCTGAGAAACAGGCAGTACCATCTCTGCAAATCAAATCATTTGCCTTAAGCCAAGCTTTTGTGATAAACACACTCAGAGTAGGTGTGAGAGAAAAGTCAGAAGGGTTTATCCCACTTGAGATTAACAGGTCATGTAGTTTGTCTTCAACTAAAGTGTTGATGGATAAAAGACAAAAATGGGCGTGTAAATTCAGCCTTCACTTTGTTGAAAGGGGATTGAAAATAGAAAGGAATTCTATTTAGGTTCAGACAGTGAAGGCTGAGATATAGAAAGAACTTTTGTGAAGGAGTGGGATTGAGATATTTTTTCCTACTGAAGAGCCCCAATTATGAAGCTGCCAGAATAAGCATCTTGCCTGTGAGCTTGTATTTCTGGTGCTTTGATTAATCACATGGCTGTCCTACATCAGCAGTTTTTAATCTATAAATTCACAGCTCTGGGGAGTTAATATGAGATTATCCAGACACTATTTAAAAGGCCAGAGATCAGAGAACAAAGGAGCCTCTTCACAGGGGGTATGTGAGTACTTTTCTAGTCCTTAAGCACTTGGTAATTTCACAAAGTAGATATGGTGTATTTGTCAAGCAAATCTCTTTCAACAGATTCTCCTCCTCTCCATTTGTTCCTTCTTATTATAAATGGAGTTTATATTCTGTACCTCCATTAGAGGGCAATTATTTTAAGTAGAACAATTCTACTACTTCTATTTCCTGTATTAATGATTGTCTCATATGGAATCTTATCTTGGAGATCTTAGATTAAAAAAAAAAAATCCTAAGAGAAGCATCCCCAGAACTTCAGGGACAATAAATATAATTCAGAAAACTTTTGAAAGAATGGAGTTTAGGAAACAGTGAATGCAAGAACATCACATTAATAATTACCACTTAAAAATCTTCTGTGTAGGAGTGCCCGTCGTGGCTCAGTGGTTAACGAATCCGACTAGGAACCATGAGGTTGCGGGTTCGATCCCTGGCCTTGCTCAGTGGGTTAAGGATCCGGCATTGCCGTGAGCTGTGGTGTAGGTTGCAGACGTGGCTCGGATCCTGTGTGGCTGTGGCGAAGGCCGGCAGCTACAGCTTCTATTAGACCCCTAGCCTGGGAACCTCCATATGCCGCGGGTGCGGCTCTACATAAAGGCAAAAAAAAAAAAAAAAAAAAAAAACTTCCATGTAGAAGATAACCACACGCTTTAAAGGACATATTTATTAGCTTCTATAATTTTAAATTTATTTTCAGAGACACTTTCTAGATAAAATCAAAGGAAGCACTCTGCATTTTTAGCGCTAAATGATGGAAGAGTAATTCAATAATAATACTTTGTATTTACTGTTCTTTAAAAAAAATTCTTATACATATTTTGAAATAGATAGTGCAGATGTTGTTATCATTTATAGACTGAGGAAACTGACACCTGAGGTTTAAGTGGTGGTAGTTAAGGCCTCACAATCACACCATTAAATGCAGGGCCAGAATTTCTTGGTCCATTGTTTTGGTTTTTATTATCTATCAGTAAAAACTGTATCCTTGATGAATTACAGGCATTCCCATTTTATAGTTCAATATATGAACACAAGACAAAAAAAAAATTAGTGAGTTTGTTCAAAGTCATTCTGTAAGAGAAATGAACAGATAAAAAAAGTGCATGAGCACTGACTTGAAATCCTTTGCTCAAATCACTTGGTCACAATAAATGCTAAGAGTGAAGGCTAAAGGGTTTTGCAGAACACATTGCCCATTAATCTTCTTAAAGTTTGTCCTAGATAAAAGGTTTCCATTAAAATCCATTTCTTCTTAGCCTTTGTATAACTACTCATCTCATCTAGAAATATTAAAAACAAAATAGAGAAAAAATTTTTCCTGGCTAAATAATAGAAAGGGAACAATTCATTATGATGGTCAAAAATCAGAAGGATTAAAATTTTTACAACCTAAATATAGGATTATGTTCTATTTATAACAGGCACAGACTGTTTTGTGGCCAAGTAATTAAGATAGTATTACAGTAACGTGCTGTTAATCTGACTTTTAAAACAATTTTAAATCAAAGAAACCACTGTATGCCAGACAAATAGTTGTCTGTGTTAGTAAATAAATAACGTTAGAGAATTAAAAATAATTTGGATACTGTAGTGGAAATTGGTCATTACTTGGGCCCTCTGAACTGCTTTCCTGTATTTAGAGAATTTCTCCCCTTGTGAATCTTTGTGGTGAGCAAACATATCTCCCATAATGGAAGCAGGTGTCAGATAATCACTTTCTCTGCCTCCCTTGCAGCTAGGGTGCAGGCATGTGACCTAGGCTTTTCAGCCAGACATCTCTGCTGGACTTTTGACTCAAACCCGAAGACACAAGCATTTCCAGCCACCCACCCCCCAACCTCCCTCCCTCTCTCTCTTTTATCCTACTGGCTGGAGAGTTCACTGCAATTTACACTTCCCAATGTAGAGATGGCCAAAGTGGAGACTGTGGACTAGTGCCTGATGTCCGTGGTGCAGGCTGTGGAGGGATCATCTCACAGTTTACCCGGCACTTTCCCAGTTTTAGCATGGAAAGCTCTGAATCTGGGAGTCATTCATCTCCAGGAAAACCAGGATGGTTGGTTATTCTAGCCAACCTCCTCACCAGATCAGTTCTGTGGGTGGTTTTCCCCTCCTGCTTAGATTTGAGCCTAGTTTTTCAGCCCTCCCAGCAATTCTGTGAGCCATCCAATATAATCACAATGGGAAGTATAACCCAATGTCATTTTGATCCACTATTGATCTGCTTAAATCAGTGAGAGGTGGTCTCTATTACTGCTTCTAGAAGTGTGACTGAAACAGACACTTTTGTGTGTAAGCAGTTTGCCTTTGGTAACCTGCATTTCATGATGACCCTATGAACCATATTGATTTGATTTGGCTCGTGGGATTATTACAGACCCTGCTTTTTTTTTTTTTTTTTGTCTTTACTAGGGCCACACCCGCAACATATGGAGGTTCCCAGACTAGAGGTCTAATAGGAGCTGTAGCCGCTGTCCTGTGCCACAGCCACAGCAACGTAGGATCCGAGCCGCGTCTGCAACCTACTCCACAACTCATGGCAACACCGGATCCTTAATCCACTGATGCCGGGGATCGAAATCACAACCTCATGGTTCCTAGTCGGATTCGTTAACCACTGCGCCACGACGGGAACTCCTGACAGACCCTATTTGATGTAAGTGAAACCTTTTAATATTTTGAAAGTTGCTGCAAAAATATCAGTAATGACTAATCTTACTGTATTTTTGAAATTCTGAGATATTTCTGGCATTTGAGACTATTGCCAGTCATTTTCCCTTGATGATGAGATAAACATTGACAGAAGTAAAGTTGCTGACAGAAAATCTTTGAATTTCATCACCCCACCACATCTTATACCCCGAAATTTATGAATGCTTATTTCTCTTATGAATGCTTCTTTTCCATATGAAGAACTTTTTAAGTCAGAAAAATAGGAGTTCCCGTTGTGGTTCAGCGGAAACGAATTTGACTAGGAACCATGAGGTTGAGGGTTCAATCCCTGGCCTTGCTCAGTGGGTTAACGATCAGCGTTGCTGTGAGCTGTGGTGTAGGTCGCAGATGCGGCTCAGATATGGTGTTGCTGTGGCTGTAGTGTAGGCTGGCAGCTGTAACTCCGAATCGACCCCTAGCCTGAGAACCTCCGTATGCCGCGAGTGTGGCCCAAAAAAGAAAAAAAATCAGAAAAATAGAAGGATGTGGTGACCTAAAAAACTCCACTCAGTTATTCACTTTTGGAGTATATGTAAAAATTCTGTGTTGTTTCGCCATCCCGCTTGAACACATACACCTCTCATTCAGCTTCACCCTCAGGACATACTCATACTCCTGCACTCTGATTTTTCATTCTTTGGAGAGAAAACCTTCAGTGAAGATACTCCTTTACATAAAATGGTTATTAAAGTGTTATTACAGTGCTTGCTTTGGCAGCACATAAAAGTGGAATGATATAGAGAACATTAGCATGTCCCTTGTGTGAGGATGACCTGCAAATTTATGAAGCATTCCATATTTTTAGACTTATTGTAGTAACTATTTCAATACATATATTTATGAATATGTATGTAATTGCTATGATGTATACCTAAAATTAATATGATATTGTATGTCAATTATACTTCAATAAAAATGTCATTGCATAAATAGTACATCTTTATTAAAGAAAAATAGAAGATACAAGAAGACAAATAAAAATTCATAATTCTGCCACTGCTAACATTTGGGGATTTTTTTTTGTAAGCATTCAGGTCTATAGCTATAGAATTTTTAAAAATTTGAGGTCATACTATACATATACTATTTCATAGCCTTCTTTATTACTAGTATTGTGAATTTCTTCTCATGTGTATACATGTAAATATTTTAAATGAGTGCATACTTTGCAGGGTTTAGAAGTATCATTATGTAGCATCAATGAACTCTTGGATAGTTTCAATTTATAAAAAATTCTATTAAAGTTATATATCTACCCTTGAACATTTTTCTGATTATTTCCCAAAAATAAATATTAGAAGTAGAATATTTACATCAGCAGCTATATTCATTTTTGAGATTTTTCTTATATTTTGCCAAAGTGCTTCCCAGAAAGGTCATGCCTTTTATGCTCCTGCTAGTTACCATGAGAATATACACTACCACCCCCAACAGCACTGAGCATTATTTTTTTAATCTGTATTAATTTTATAAGAGATTATCTCATTGTTTTATCGGTTACTAGTGAAGCTAAACATTTTAATGTATTTTTTGGCCTTGTGTTTCTTGTTTTTTAAATTATCTGCTCTTATCAAGGTAACTGTTTTTTTTTTAGTGTGAATGTATGAGATTAGCCACTTCATTCTGACATGAAATGCAAAGAAGTAAACTCAGATTTTGAACTTTTCTCATCTCCTCCAAGAACTGTTGTTTGCTTTGTCACTATCACCTAGCTATTTGGTTTGCACAAATTACTTCCTCCCTAAAATACATTTCTAGTTGATTTTCACTCTTTGATTCCCTTAGATTTTCAAAATTTATTTTCTCTTATCCCATGAGGTTTCTTAGTAATATCATATTATTTATTTTAAATACAGATGCTTAGGAGTTGATACCTTGTATAGGAAGAAGTCAAGCAGTTTATACCAAAATGCAATTAATCTAACCTGTTTTCTTTTTAGGTTAGAATATTGTATTGTCTCCCTTTAAAAAAGAAAGAACATCTTTTGTCTTTTCCTTCTATTTGAGGAACATATAAACTATTAAATAAATAAAATATTTAAATGCTGGTATTTATCATAAGGTGGGGTTTAGAGGAAGTGTAATCAGTATCTTTGCAGCAGTAGTTGCTGCCTGTTTTCCAACTACCTCTCTGGTTTTTTTTGCTGACCCTCATGTCCACTTTTGCCTCAAAATCTATCATCACCCACTTCTAAAGCCTCCCTGGTGGGCGTTGCTGGAGGCTGTTAATATCTGTCACACCAGAGAGAGGAGAGTGGGCGAGAAACTCTTCAGGAGTTGGCTTCAATATCTTAGCTCTATTTTTAACTCTCTGCAATCAATGTTGATGACATTGGACATTTGCTTAATCTCAGTGCACTCGGTCACCTTTTCTTTGGCTTATTCCTTTCACACCTTAGAGCCTTCTCCCAAGCTACACCCTATGCTTAGAATGACCATATGCTCTCTTTTTCTGGAGAGTCCCAATTTCAAATATTCTGTCATATTGCCAAATCACATGTCAGACCATATGTTTCTTATTTTCTTTGGGTAAATATATTCACCTATGTATGCTTCAGTTCCTCCAAAAATCTTCTCATCAAGATTTCTACTGGTTTTGCTAGATAGTTTATGAAAAATGTTATTAATCCAAAATGCAACTCTGATGTCTTCTTCTATGGGAAGCATTCCTTCAGATTCTTCTTTTCTTAGATGCCGCTTCTATGTGCTTCCAGGGCTCTCTATTCTTCCCTCTACAGGGCTCAACCCAAGCCTCAGATTTCCATCACTCACTCAATTAGAATTACCTTCTCTGGTATATTTGGGAAAAAGAGGGGTAAGAGGTATTGCTCTACATCTGTAATGGATTCACTCACCTGTACTCTGCTGCTCAGAAAGGCTTTCTCTGTCCACTTAGAAAACACCATTCATTTTTCTGCTGCTAATGGTTTGTATAGACCATAGTCCACCATCTCCTTCTCCCTCCTGAAAGTCTATGGATCTGAGTATTCACCAGCAGCACATCTCCCCACACTGCCTGTTTCAGTCTAGCATGATACCATGAGAAAAGGACTGGGGTTTCAGGTGTGCCTTCCATTACAGTTGCATAGTCTAGAGTCTAGAAAGAGCTTTGGTATTCTAAGGATTAGGAGACAATCATCAGATCGGGCACACATACGTATATTGATCTCCTAAAGACAAATGTCAATTTCTAGAGCAGTACCAATAAGGAGGAAAATCAACTTTTTCTTAATTTTTCTATATAACACAGCCCTTGCAAACAATGGAGTTTGAATTTTGCCTTATAATACGGGATGGCTTTAGCTCATTAATCATTTTTCTCCTCTCCTGCTTTTGAATAAGGAACTTCAGGCCAACCAGAAATAAGAAAATGGAGCAATTGCTGAGTATAATTTCCTCCTAATGGATAAGAATATGATATAAACTGTGGCCCTTCTCTGCAGGAAAAAATAGCCAATGCATGAATTATATTTTTTTGGAAATACAAAATTGAAGTCATTTTAATATAAATATATGTCTATTCATTCACAAGATAATGAACATATCATCGTTCCTCAAAGTTTCCTTGTACCCCTTTGTCCTTCCCACCCTCTCAAAACTTTTTTTTAAGTTTCTATTTATTTATTTATTTATTTTCATTGCTTAATGATTTTTATTACAATTATAGGTGTACAAAAATCATCACAACTCAATTTGATAGCATTTCCATCCCAAACCCTCAGTGCATCCCCCCACCCTCCAGATTGTCTTATTTGGAAACCAAAGGTTTTCCAAAGTCTGTGAGTCACTGTCTGTTCTGCATGAATTATTTTACATAGTTTTAGGGTATTCGTGAACCTCTCTAGAAGGTTTCTGCATCTCAGAATAAGTATTCTGGTCATATTTATATATGTGCTAGGCACTGGGGAAGCAGAGGTTAACTAAAGAATCACACAGGCAGGCTTAGCTCGTTAAGAACCCGACTAGTATCCATGGGGATGCGGGTTCAATCCCTGGCCTCACTCAGTAGGTTAAGGATCCAGTGTTGTCGTGAGCTGCAGTGTAGATCACAGATGTGGCTCAGATCCCGTGTTGCTGTGGCTGTGGTGTAGGCCGGCAGCTATAGCTCTGATTTGACCCCTAGCCTGGGAACTTGTCTATGTCACAGATGCAGCCCTAAAAAGAAAAAAAAAATTTAAATAAGAGAATCACAGAGACAAACTACCATTGCAATTTTAGGTGCATAACAAGTTATCTTAGGCAGAGAGGTCTCAGAAAGCTTCCCTGGTAAAATGATTAAGGGAAAGTCAACCAGAAGGGTAGAGAGTCTAGATAAAGGAGATAGCATGTACCAAAGCCCTGTGACTGGGAGGAGTAGGAATATTTAGGGAACGGAAGAGTCATTGTGGCTGAAGGACACAGAATGAGGGAGAGAGCTAGTGAAGGTAAGGCTGGAGAAAGAGGCAGGTTATAAAGGCCAGTGAGGGATTTTTGTCTTTATTCTAGGAACATTGGGAGCAGTTCTTGGTAGAAGGCTGATATCTGGTTTTGGTTTTGAATACAGCATTCTGGCTATCATGGGGAGAATGAATCAGAGGGAAGCAAAAATGGATGGAGAGAGATAAGTCGGGATGCTATGTCCAGGTAAGAGAGGACGGTAACTGGAAATAGAGAGATGGCAATGGAAGAAAAGAGAAGTGTCTGCGTTCAACAAATAGTCCACAAGTGAAAATAACAGAACTGAGAAATGAGTTGGAAAAACGAGAGAGCAGGTGCGAGAGAGGGGGAAGTGCCAAGAAGAGCATCTAGGTTTTGGGGCTTTCATAATAGGTTAAATGGTGTTTCCATTCAGGGAGATCATGTGTGCTAAAAGGGGGCCAAATTTGGGTGGGGGAAGATCCTGGGTTCATTTTGTACCTCTTGAAATTGAGATGTCATTAATTCTCCTCACTTGAAGTGTGTACTGGTCTGCCCAGGTTGCCATGACAAAATACCACAGACTGAGTGGGCTAAACAACAGACATTCTCTCACAGTTCTGGAGGCTGGAAGTCCAAGATCAAAGTACTGGCAGGGTTGATTTTTGGTGAGACCTCTTTTCCTGGCTGACGGAGAGCCACCTTCTCACCATCTTCACATTTTTTTTCTGTGCACACACAGAGAAAAAGAGAGTATTAGTGAGTTCTGCTGTCTCTTCCTCTTCTTATTAGGATACCATTTCTTTGGATTAAACCCCAGACTTATGACCTCATTTAACCCTAGTTACCTCCTTAAAAGCCCTGTCTTCAAATATAGTCACATTTGGGGCTAGAGTTTAGACACAAGAATTTGGGAGAGGCTGTCTCCCTGCCCTCACAAAAGTCTAAAAGTCTTTCTTTCCCTATACGTGAAGGGCACGTGGCTTCTAATTCTTGTGGCCAGGCTTAGACCAGGTACGTGGTGTAGGCTTCTAATGATGCCCTGAATCTCCTTAGAGGAGCTTTTTAGGGGCCAGCTGAGTTTCTTCACTGTGACTTTCGGTGAGGCTGCCTCTTACTCTACCTTCCTGACCCCTCATTTGCTCTTCTGAAACCAAAGATAGGGATGGATGGGTTGAGGCTTCTGGCCTCCATGTGGATGAGGAAATAAAACTTACCAATTGATTGCACTGAAAGGACTCTATATACTTTAAGGCCGAAAATTTTATTTCCATATGTGTAATAAGCATTTACTGAGCACCTGCCAATGCAAGATGTTGTGGAAATATTTATTTATTTAATTTTTAAAAATATTGGAATATAGTTCACTTACAATGTTGTGTTAGTTTTAGTTATACAGCAAAGCAATTCCATTATATGTATACATGTAACCATTCTTTTTCAGATTCTTTTCCCATATAGGTTATTACAGAATATTGAGTAGAGTTCCCTGTGCTATACAGTAGGTCCTCGCTGATTATCTAGTTTATATATAGTAGTGTATATATGTTAGCGTGGACATATTTATCGAGCAAGTTCCCCACACCTTAATGTGGGCCTCGTACCAGCACATGGTAGAAGTAATATTGTGTGCCAGTTCTTAGCCTAAGCTTTAAGAGAAATTGCATGCTTCTGCTTTCACTCTTATAACTTTGACAGTCCATGGGCTAAGCCCAGGCTGGTCTGCTGGAGGATGAGAGACTCTGCTGCCTCCAGCCCACAGCTGACAGCTTGCTAAGCCCTGGAAGTAGAACTTCTTAGCTACCGGGCTCTTGACTGCAGACATATGAGTGAGTCAAACTGAACTAGAAGAGCTACCCATGAAAGCCCAGCCCATTTCTATAACTATGAGTTAAAGAAATGATTGCTTTCAGACACACACACACGCGCGCGCGTGCGCGCACACACACACACACACACACACACACACACACAGTTCCTATTCTTACTACTAGTGCTTCAGTAACTTAGTCAAGTTATTTAACCTAACTGCCTCAGTTTCCTCATTTTAAAAATACCTGGAGTTCCCATTGTGGCTCAGTAGTAACAAACCCAGCTAGTATCTATGAGGACATGGTTTCAATCCCTAGCCTCGCTCAGTGGGTTAAGGATCCTGCATTGCCATGAGCTGTGGTGTAGGCCAGCAGCTGAAGCTCAGATTCAACCCCTAGCCTGGAAACTTCCATGTGCCGCAGGTTCGGCCTTAAAAAGCAAAAAAAACAAAAAACAAAAAACAAAAAACCATTAAAAAACAAAAACAAAAAAATTACCTGCCACATAGTGTTGCTATTATCATTAATGAGATAGCATTTGTAAAGTGCTTTACGCAGTGCTAGGCACAGCGCTGGGTATTCAGAATGTGGTGGCAATGATTTTTCAAGTCAGGACTCATATCTCATTCATCTTTGTTTCTCCAACATCTAGTGCAGGGTCTGCTTCATGAAAAGAACTCAGTAAATGTGAGTATTTGGGGAACTACAGTAAACTCAACAAATATTCTGACTGTAACCTTGAAAATAGTACCATATATTTACCTAAGAGGCAGTAAGAAATCATTACCAATATCATTGTGATTTTAAAAGCAAACAAACAAAATCTTTGTTACCTTCATTCCCTTGAATTACAGGACCGATACTGAACTGCTCACTTCTTATCTTCTTGACCCTGTCATCAGCATGCAGTACCAGCTGATCATTCCTTTCTCTTTGAAACACTGTTCTTCATTTGGCTCCCTGTGCACCATGCTTAATCTGATTTCCCCTCTACCTCACTAGCCACTCATCTGCAGTTTCTTTTGAGAGTTCATCCCTATCTTTTCAGCCTCTAGGGATCAGTCCTGGTCCTTTCTCCCCTCCATTTCCATCCACTCTTTGAGTGATCTCATTTAGCTTCCTAGCTTTAAATATTGTACCTGTTATACTGGTAATACCAAATTTATATCTGTTTCAGGTTATGCTCCTGAACTCCAGCCTCATAAATCCAACTTAGGGTAACTACGTGCCTACAGATGTTTGCATTTGGTTATTTAAAAGGCACCTAGAGTTTTATGCATCCAAAAATTAACTCCCGATTCTGTCACCTTCTATTTACTTCTGAAATTTGCCCTATATTAGTTTATAACAAATCCATCTTTCTAGTCCCCTCTACTGTTAGAAGAACCTAAAATCCAGAGTGCAATTATTTTAGGGTATTTCCTAGTGCTCTGCTTCGTATTACATGTAGCAGCCAAGAGTAAAGAACAGCCAAGAGATGAGTTGTGACAGTGCAACAGTTCTCAGAAGTTACCGGTCTCAGCTTAGGACTATTCATGATTCCCTGCCTCTGTAGCAAAATTCTCCTGTCCTACTTTGCTTTTCCTTCTGGTCATTTTAAGTGACAGGATAGATACTATGACAAACTGACTCTTTTTGGGAGAGAGCCAAAATTATTTATTTATATATTTATTTTTGTTCTATTATGTTATCTTTTTATTATTATTATAGTTGATTTTTAATGTTTTGTCAAGTTCTGTTGTACAGCAAAGTGACCCAATCACACACATTTCCCTGTGCTGTACAATAGGTCCCATGGCCCATCCATTCCAGATATAACAGTCTGCATCCCCCAAACCCCCAAAATGTCCGTCCCTCCTACTCCGTCCCCTTTCCCCCCTGGGAATCCCAAGTCTGCTCTTCTTGGCCATGCTCTGTTTCTGGTTTTTGTTTGTTTGTTATTTTAAGATAGGGTCATCTGTTCCATATTTTAGATTCCACAAATAAGTAACATCTTATGGTATTTGTTTTTTTCTTTCTGGCTTACTTCACTTAGTATGAGAGCCTCTAGATACATCCATGTTGCTCTAAGTAGCATTAGTTTGTCTTTTTTTATGCTGAGTAATATTCCATTGTATATATGTACCACATTTTCTTCATTCATTCATCTGTCAATGGACATAAAGGTTGTTTCCATGTCTTGGCTATTGTGAATAGCACAGCTATGAACTGATTAGTTTTAAGGTGATATTTTTCCAACAAGGTTTGTGTCCTTAAAAATCTTCCTCTTTATTGGTGGGTTTCCCTGTTGGTATCTTACAACAAGTCACTTTTTCTTGCTGAATTATTCCCAGATAGTATGTACATATTTAACAGAGAACTTGTGTCTATAATTCAAAGCAGCAAACATTAGCCACCATAGCATGACCAGTGAAGAATACATACTATTGGGTAAGACAGTCTTTTGGTACCAGTCAAAAATATAGTACTTGGCCATCTACTTAAATTTCTCATAAACAAATTGCCCCCTCCACAGAGGCTACTCCTGGCTCAAAAGTATCATTTTAATATTTTTCTGGAGTTCCTGTCATGGTTCAGTGGTTAACGAATCCTACTAGGAACCATGAGGTTGTGGGTTTGATACCTGGCCTTGCTTAGTGGGATAAGGATCCGGCATTGCCATGAGCTGTGGTGTAGGTCGCAGACGTGGCTCAGATCTGTTCTTGCTGTGCCTATGGTGTAGGCCAGAAGCTGTAGCTCTGATTGGACCCCTAGCCTGGGAACCTCCATATGCCACGGGCGAGGCCCTAAAAAGCAAATAAATAAATAAATAAGTAAAAATTAAAAAAGAAAATCACATAGCAATATAGATCAGGTCTGCAATTCAAACCCAGATCTTTTTTTAAAGTTATAGTCGGGCAATGCTACATAAATTACAGATGTGCAATATAGTGATTCGAATTTTTTTTGTCTTTTTTGCCTTTTTCTAGAGCCACACTCGCAGCATATGGAGGTTCCCAGGCTAGGGGTCTAATTGGAGCTATAGCCGCAGCCAACACCACAGCCACAGCAACACGGGATCCAAGACACGTCTGCGACCTACACCACAGCTCACGGCAACACCAGATCCTTAACCCACTAAGCAAGGCCAGGGATCGAAGCTGCAACCTCATGGTTCCTAGTTGGATTCGTTAACCACTGAGCCACGATGGGAACTCCAAGTGATTCAAATTTTCAAAAGTTATACTCTATTTATAGTTGTAAAGTTGGCTGTATTCCCTGCAATGTATAATATACACCCAGATTTTATTCCAACTTGAGTATTTTTAAAAATAGGGATACTCAGGGAGTTCCCATTGTGGCTCAATGGAAATGAGCTTGGCTAAGTATCCATGAGGATGTGACCGCACTCAGTGGGTTAAAGATCCGGAGTGAGCTGTGGTGTAAACTGGCAGCTACAGCTCTGATTCAGCCCCTAGCCTGGGAACTTCTATATGTTGCAGGTGCGGCCCTAAAAAGCAAATAAATAAATAAATAAAAATTAAAAAATAAAGAAATAAAAATAGGGATGCTCTTGTGAAGGCTCTCATATAACATGTAGAAATTCAATAAAATGTATATGCTCTTCTCCTGTTAAGAAAAAAACAGAGATACTCTTTTTTTGACCCAAACTGAGCCATTCAAATTCTCTCTTCCACAAAACTGGAATTGGATCACAGAGACTCTGATAAGTAGTTGGGAACTAGTGTTAGGAGCTAGAGTGGTTCCTTTTCCTATGAGCATGTCCTGGTGTTTACTTCTTGGAGGATCCAGATTGACACACCAGGGTGGAGAGAAAGAGAAAAGAAATAGATGATGAAAAATAGGAATGAAGGAAACACAAACCGTGGTTCTTAACTTTCTGGTTCCTGATCCACACTCTTGTGTGGCTAGATATATTTCCTGCAAGTTCTTTTTTTTTGTCTTTTTGCCTTTTTTATCTAGAGCCGCACCCGCGGCATATGGAGATTACCAGGCTAGGGGTCTAACAGGAGCTGTAGCTGCTGGCCTTTGCCACAGCAACAGCAACGTGGGATCCGAGCCGCGTCTGTGACCTACATCACAGCTCACGGCAACGCTGGATCCTTAACCCACTGAGCAAGGCCAGGGATCGAACCCACAACCTCATGGTTCCTAGTCGGATTCATTAACCACTGAGCCACGAAGGGAACTCCCTCTGCACATTCTTGAATCTGTGATAAATTCTTTTTTTAAATGAATTCTACTCTAAATTTCATCAAGCGATTTTTTGCTCTTGCTGCCAAATGATATCTAAAACATGTTGTTCTTTCCATCCATTTTTTCCCCTCCTTACCTCTATGTCTTGCTCATGCCATGCCTTCTGCCTGGAAAACTTTCTTATTCTATTCTCTATCTTTTAAGATTGGCATTTCTTAACTTCTTGTTCAAACACCGTGTCTTTCCTATTGCCTTCTCTATTCATTCCTGGCACGAACATTCACTCTGTGTAACTATAGATTCAATTTATATCAGCAAAATAACACTCATCACAAACTGCTTCACAGAATTATTTGTGTATATGTCTCATCTGGCCTACTGTTGAGGAAACCTTGAAAAAAAAGAAAGCATGGTATATTAATTTTTATGTCCCTGCACTGAGCCAACACAAGGCAAGGTAACTGTGAGAGAATATACAATGAATGAATATACAAAGAACATGACCCACCCAGTTCTAAAAGGGACTGAGGCCTAAGGCACTTCTATCTGGATATCAAAAGTGGAGCCATCTGTGATATACATGTAACTATTCTCACAAAGTCAATACCAGTGGATTCTCCTATTGGCTTAGTTATATTATGTTTGGAACAAGATAATAAAATTAGTGAGCTAATAACCATTTAAACTGCTGGTGCCTCAGGAAAGAACAGAGGTAAGATGAATCAAAGCACTTAATAGCCTCCTAGATGCAAAGAGAAAAATTTAATCCAGAATTTCCTGAAATGCATTCAGTTCTGGGACAAGCAAAAACAGCCATTTATTATAAACTCATGATTGTATAGTGAAAATATTGATGATGAAAATAATAATGACTTCTGAATTTATTCAGTATTTGTAATCCCTTCACTCACCATCAGTATTATTTCCAAATGTGATTGGTGGTTATAGTTAAGAAAACAATATTTTATCTATCTATCATCTATCTATTTATCTGTCTTTCTATCTATGATTACACGTCACTATGGTGAAACTATAATTATTTAAATTTTTTACTAAAGTGCATTTTATTTTTATTTTGCCTTTTTAGGGCCCCACGTGTGGCATATGGAAGTTCCCAGGCTAGAGGTAGAATCCTATGCAACAGCCACAGCAATGCAGGATCCGAGCCACGTCTGCATCCTATGCCGCAGCTCACGGCAACGCAGGATGCTAAATCCACTGGGTTTAACTAAACCCACAGGGATCGAACCTGCATCCTCATGGATACTAGCTGGGTTCATTACAGCTGAATCACAAGAGGAATTCCCTGAACATGCATTTTTAAATTGAAGTATACTTGATTTACACTGTTGCATTACTTTCTGCTGTACAGCAAGGTGACCCAGTTATGCATATATATATATTCTTTTTCATATTCTTTAACATTATAGTTTATCACAGGATATTGAATATAGTTCTCTATGCTATACAGTAGGACCTTGTTGTTTATCCATCCTACATTAATTTGTATTTCCTAATCCCAAACTTCCAATTCTTCCCTCCTCTACTCTTCCTCTCCCTTGGCAACCACATGTCTGTGGATCTGTTTCTGTTTTGTATATGTCATTCTCTTCCTGACTTGCTTCCCTTAGTATGATAATCTATAGGTCCATCCATGTTGCTGCAAATGACATTATTTCATTTTTTATGGCTAAATAGTATTTCATTGCATATATACACTGCAGCTTCTTTATCTACTTATCTGTCAGTGGATATTCAGGTTGTTTCCATGTCTTGGTTATTATTAGTAGTGCTGCAATGAACATAGGGGTGCATGTATCTTTTCAAATTATAGTTCTGTTTGGATATATATATAGGAGTGGGATTGCTGGATCATATTGCAACTCTATGGTTTCAGTTTTCTGAACAACTTCTATACTGTTTTGTTTGTTTGTTTGTTTTGTTTTTGCTTTATAGGGCTGCACTTGCAGCATATGGAAGTTACCAGGGTAGGAGTCGAAATGGAGCTGCAGCTGCAGCTGCTGGCCAGTGCCACAGCCACAGCAATGCAGTATCTGAGCCACATCTGCAACCTACACCACAGCTCATGGCCACGCGGGTCCTTAACCCACTGAGCGAGGCCAGGGATCAAACCCACGTCCTCATGGATATTAATTGGGTTCATTACCTCTTGAGCCATGACAGGAACTCCTCTCCATATTGTTTTCTGCTGTGACCATACCAATTTACGTGGCCATCCACAGTGTAAGAGGGTTCCCTTTTCTGAATACCCTCTCCAGCATTTATTGTTTGTAGAGTTTTGAATGATGGCCATTCTGACTGGTGTGAGGTAGTACCTCTTTGTAGTTTTGATTTGCATAAAATGCATTTTTAAACATTATATGGCTAATATTTTAAAACTCTTTTATGAGATGGTTTGTACCGTTACGAAATCATAGCTCATGCCCTCAACACTCTTGCCCTTCTTTCCTTTGGTACTTGCTTGGCAAAACTTCAAGTCTGCTGTAATACAAATTCCCACCTACTCAGTTTCTACACTTAATTCTCTAGAGAAAAGAACTCATCATGCTGACCGGACTCACTTTAAAATTATGGCTTCAGGTTTTTAAGTGGGTTCTCATGTTGCCCAGCCATTCTTTACATTTCCCTAGTCATTTGTCTCTCCCACTCTTCCCGATGATGCCATCCCCTTTAAGCATCTTCCTACCTTCTTCCTCGCAACTGATGACCTTGCCTTTTATTTCTAAGAAAAATGAAGTAATCAGAAGAGAACTTTCTGATTTCAGAGTCAGTCACTCCTAATTCCACCTACTTACTTGCATCTCACTGTCCCTCCTATTATGAAGGCTGAATCATTCCTCTTTCCATCTGAATCCAACCTTTCCTAGCTCCTTTTCCCCATTAAAAACTTTGCTGTTAAAATTATCCCATCTCTTTTCTATATCAATTTTCCCTCCCTATGGGATCAGTAACACTAAGATACAACTATATTTAATATCTCTTATTTAATAAAAGAAGCCCTCTTGATCTCACAACCCTCTTTAGCCACTGCCCCCATTTCTTTACTCCTCTTTATAAAAAAACTCAAAAAATTTTTTATTTGTGCTGTCTCATGTCATTAGCTCTCATTCTATCTTGAATTCAACACAATAAGGTTTTTTTGCCCTCACTGGCCAAATCACTAGTATTATTCCCATTAAATATACCTTTGCTCTTCATATCAATAAACCCAATGATAAATTCTTCTTCATGATGCTTTATCTTTTATTAGTATTCAATGCAGTTGAACTTTTAGTGACACATTATACATTGGCTTCCAACAAACTTCTCTCTCCTAGTTTTTCCCCATCTCTGGCTTCTTCTTCACAATCTACTTGTTTGTTCCTCCTCATTATTTTGACAAATAAGTGTCAAAGTTGGAATTCCCCAAGACTCAGCTCTCCTCTTCCTCACTCTCTAAGCGATCTCACCATATATCTGATGCTTTTCTTTCTTTTACTTCCTTTTTCTTCCTAAAGCCATTATGTAGGACAGAGCATTAGGCCTGAGTTGGAAAGAATCACAGAGGCTCAGAAAGGGCTTTGGGGTCATCTGGGAAAGGAGGGTACCTGCATAAGAGGACTGCCTAGTGTGGGTCATCATAGCTTGAGCAAAGTGAGGAGGGTGTCCATTCAGAGGGGCAGCCTGACATGGGCTATTAGGGATCTATGTAGAAACTGGCTATGTAAGAGGAGTCAGAGCCTCAGCAGTATGAGGAGGACATTTGTAAGGCAGGGGCAGACATATATGGGTGTCAGCACCTGAATAGGTGAGGAGGACACTTATGCAAGAAAGGGAGTAGTGGTGACTCTCAAAGATCTGTTTCCTACAGAGGAGTTGATTACATAAGTAAATATATTAAAAAGTTGGAACCAGGTTTCTCACTTTCAGATGGAAAAAAAAAGAAAACTAGAGTCAATATTGTGGTGTTGAATTAACATCGGAGGTATTTGTGTGAATTCATGGTTATATATCCAGATAGAAGATAGAAAGAAAGAAAGATAGATAGATATAAAATAAATATAAAAGTGTATATGTGTTATATATCTCTCTATATATATTCCCTAGCTCTGTCCACTGAAAGGGCCTGGGAGTAAAAACACCTCAATACAATTGAGTATATCCATTCCCCAGATTTTGGCTTCTAAAGAGTCATTCTCCACAAAAGTAACCAGGTTCTTGGAGAAGTGGCTGACTCCAGTATTGGAGCAACAAAAGTATAAGATAAACTTGGAACATCTTGCTGAGCCAGAAAGCAAAGTGCTCCAGGAATGATGGGGGTATGTTACAGAAGCCAGTCTGAAGGGTCTCGATGGACAAATCTGGAACCTTTTTTTTTCTTTTTTTGCTTTTTAGGGCTGCACCCACAGCATATGGAAGTTCCCAGGCTAGGGGTCAAATCAAAGCTACAGCTGCCAACCTATGCCACAGCAACGCAGGATCCGAACTGCGTCTGCAGCATACACCACAGTTCACGGCAACGTTGGATCCTTCCTTAACCCACTGAGTGAGGCCAGGGTCGAACCCACTGAGTGAGGCCAGGGTCAAACCTGCATCTTCGTGGATCCTTGTCGGGTTCATTAACCACTGACCCACGAAGGGAACTCTGAAGCTGGGAAATTTTGAGCATTGAATTATATATTTATGGAAAGAGATTATAACCTGTTAAATAAAATTACAAACCATGAGTCAGTAGAGATATAAATTAATAAATGAATACACTGAAAATTTGATGAGTAGGATATTCACACAGTTTCAAAGTTGCTTTCCACAAAATACATATTAATTACAAAGGGGAGAGAATAACTTTAAAATGGAGGAGGCGCTGGAAGCTCCCTTGTGGCACAGTGGATTATCATTGCAGTGGCTCAAGCTGCTACTCTGGCATGAGTTCAGTCCCTGGCCTGGGGACTTCCACATACCATGAGTGTGACCAAAAAGATAAATAAAGTGGAGAAGGCTCTAAGATACTACCTTAACCAAGTGATTCAAATGTACGTCATCAATTATGAGACAAATCGAAATTGTATATCACATCATAGGATGCAATAAGGAGAATACCGAATAAGTTCTGTAATATTCCTACAAAGATACACAATCTGAATCTAATTGTGATGAAACATCAAAGAAATTCAAACTGAAGGACATACTTCAAAATAACTGGCCTGTAATCTTCAAGAGTGGCAAGGCCATGAAAATCAAGGGAAGATTAAAGAACTGTCCCAGAATGAAAGAAGTTAAAGAAATGTGGGAGTTTCTGTCGTGGTGCAGCGGTTAACAAATCCGACTAGGAACCATGAGGTTGTGGGTACGATCCCTGGTCTTGCTCAGTGGGTTAAGGATCTGGCGTTGCCATGAGCTGTGGTGTAGGTCACAGATGCGGCTCAGATCTGGCGTTGCTGTGGCTGTGGTGTAGGCCAGCAGCTGTAGTTCCAATTTGACCCTTAGCCTGGGAACCTCCATACGCCACGTGTGTGGCCCTAAAAAGCAAAACAAAAACAAAAACAAAAACAATCTAAAGTCCGCACATTATTCTGAAATTAATCCTTTTGATATAAAGCATACTGTGATTTGAATAGTGTGAGAATTAGATGGTAGTTAATATGGCAGTCAATTTCTGAATTATAATAAGTTTATTTGGTTATGCAGGAAAATTTCCTTATTTGTAGGAAGGACACACTAAATTATTGGGGGTAAGTGGGCATTTGGTCAGAATTCTCATTGAGTCATTGGGTAAACACTGACTAAATGTGACAAAGGAAATAAATTTGTGCTATACTGGAAAATTTCTTGTAAATTTGAGATTGTTTTGTTTTTTAAA
Organism: Catagonus wagneri; assembly: GCA_004024745.2. Taxonomy (NCBI): domain Eukaryota; kingdom Metazoa; phylum Chordata; class Mammalia; order Artiodactyla; family Tayassuidae; genus Catagonus; species Catagonus wagneri. The sequence continues at coordinate 8,658,631 of PVHT020000175.1, forward strand.
AAGAAAGAAAACTGTCTATATGCTGATGAGTCTCAAATTTCTCTCTCTAGCTTGTACACAAGATCATATATCCAATTTTCTAGTCAAAATCTTCACCTGGATGTCTAATTATTGTCAACTTTAGAATGTAAGATTAGGAGTTCCTGTCGTGGCTTAGGGGCCATGAATCTGACTAGTATCCATGAGGACGCAGGTTTGATCCCTGGCCTCGCTCAGTGGATTAAGGAGGGTGTTGCCCTGAGCTGTGGTGTAGGTCACAGTCATGGCTCAGATCTGGTGTTGCTGTGGCTGTAGAGTAGGCCAGCAGCTACACTCTGATTCGGCCCCTAGCCTGGGAACCTCCATATGCTGCGAGTGCGGCCCTAAGAAGACAAAAAAAAAAAAGAAAGAAAAAGACTGTAAGATTAAACTTTAGATTATGTATCTGTTTTCCAATTCTATTTGTTTCTTCCCCAGTGTTCCCATTATTCACCTGGTTGCTTAGACCAAAGCTCTTAAAATCAGCGCTGACTTTCTCAGGTCACTGGCAAATCCTGTTGCACTATCTTCAAAATACATTCAAAATCCAATCAATTCTTTCCACCTCTTTTATTGCCACTCTATTTCAAGTTACCAACATCTTTTATCTGATTTTCTAACTGGTCTCCATGTTTCTTCTCTTGCTCCTCTGTAGTCATTTCTCAACACTGATGCCCGATTGATCTCTCTTTTTTTTTTTAAGCTGCACCTGCGTCTAATGGAAGTTCCCAGGCTAGGGGTCCAATGGAAGCTGCACTGCCGACCTATGCCACAGCCACAGCTACGCCAGATCTGGGCTGCGTCTGCGACCTATGCTGCAGCTCACAGCAACACCAGATCCTTAACCCACTGAGTGAGGCCACGGATATAACCCTATCCTCACGACGCTATGTCAGTTTCTTAACCTGCTGAGCCACAAAGGGAACTCGCAGGTTGATCTTTTTAATGCATAGACTTTCCATTAACATAGAACAAAATCGAAGTTGTGCACAATAAGTATGTGCCACGGTTTACAAGGCCCTCTGTCATTCTGGCCAACAACTACCCCTCCCCACCTCTCCCAGCTCATCTCTTACCACTTTTCCTTTAATCATTGGCCCCAGTCATACTGCCTTCTCTCATGTCCTTAGGGCACACCAAGGACTCTGCCACCTCAGGCAATTTGTATGAATTGACCATAACATCATGAGGTTTTCTGCTCACATTTCCCCATAGAATCTTTCCGTATTGATGTTTTCCAGAATGGCACTTTCAGTCCTTTTACACTGTTTTATTTTTCTTCATAACTGCTAGTGCTTAACACAAGTACCCTTAAATATCTGGACTTTAAAAAAATATTTACTGTTATATCTCCAATACCTAGAACAATGCCTTCTACCTAAGAACCACTCAATAAATATTTGTTCAACTAATGAATGGAAGTGTTTACTATTAAAATGACCATATGAAAATTACATGGAAAGCTTTGACCAAGAGGGAAGAGGAGGACTCTGAAGTAATATCCCTTGAAAGGCAGACTTTTAGGGGTAAGTAAATGCTGTTATAATTTTATTCTCATTAGAGAAAAAAATTATAAGGGAATTGTGCCAGGGACACAAGTCCATTATATGCCTGCATGTTCTCTTTCCTTCTTTTTGTTTATCCATTTAGAAGAAAAAGAAAGTCTTTGGAGAAAAAGTTAAAATACATAGAAGCAGCTACATATATATCTAGAAGGGTTTTTGATTTTTAAAGAAGAGTTTGACTTTAAAGAGGCAGCCAAATATATATTCTGAAAGATTTTTTACTCTGAGGCAAATAATTTAGGGTTTATTAGAGGAAGGTTTCTTAGGTTTGAAAGTATTCATTGTGGACCGGGGAAAAGGATGTAGAAATTCAAAGAAACTATTTTGATAAAGGTTACTGAAGAGAGAGAAAAATACCAAATTTTACTTCGAATGTAAGAGACTGATGATTATTATCAGCCTGTATTCCTGTTGTTCTTATAACGAATTTTATTTTTTAAAGCATAACTTTTGGGGAAATATGCTAACTTTCTCCTGGTTAAACAAGTCTCTGAAAAACCTGGCTGTTTGAATCCCGAAGCTGTAACAAATGTAACAGGAAGTTGCATAGGAAATTGTGACGGAAGCACCCCAAGGCAACAGGTGCGATTTTTCAGAGTGAAGTACCAAGCAGTTTCAAACAAATTTCCACTGATTAGATGGTTCTTAAAAACCACAAGGGTCAGAGAGCTGGAAAGTGGGTCTGCCACAGAGCATTTGTAAAGAGGTGATCTTTAGAGAAAGGCAGACTGTGTATTCTCTCTCCCCCTATCTAAGGTAAAGGAGAGGATGCTTGCCCTTTCACCTCTGGCCTGGTAACAGTTCTTTCAGAATTAGTCAGAGAACTATGGTGGGAAGGATGGAGTATAGAGAACTGAGGTCTGACTACCCCAAGGCAAGTCTAGGTGGAGCGAGAAAGAGATGGCCTGGCAAGCTCTTTGTGAGTGGAGAGAATATGCCCAGTTGTACTGTGGCCAGTCAGCTCTCTCAGAGTTTGTCAGGACAAGGGATGCATGAAGCTTCCCACAGAACAGATGTGGGCCACATAGGGAGAAAGAATCAGTCCATAGCTCTTTTTGACTCCTGCCCAGGAGAACTGGGCTCTTAACAGAAAGAACTGTACAGTGTGGATATCTAAGAATCGGAGGTTAAGGAAGAAGTGGCAGCAAGAGGAACAGAATACATGCTCGGTATCAGGAGCTGTTGGAGGAGTTGTAGCTGGATTGATTGGTTAAGCATGTGAGGCTCTGAAGAACTCACAAAAGTTCCCATAAGGCAAATAATCAGTTTTAAACATCTGCCAGAGCCAGAGAAGACAAAGTTATCTCACTGTAGTGCCAACCAAGTATGACCTTCCTGCTTCCTTTTCCATATTCCTTCCCTGTCCTCCCATCCAGAGAGTCAATAACAGCAGCTACTAGGTAGTGGAGAAAGTAAGCAAGAGACAGAGAAGCAGCTGACCATATTCCTTGTCTCTAAGGCTTTCCTTCTGAAACGCCAAATCGAAGCTGAATTTTGTGATTTCAAGTGACTGTAAGATAAGTGAGCAGAAAAGTCATGAGACTTGCTGGAATTTTCTTCTTAGTGGCAGAAGAAATTCATCTTTCTCATCCTTCTGAATTCATTTCAAGAGAATGGTCATATTTTAACTATATCTCCTAAGTCACACTAGCCCAATGTAGCCCAATGTAATAAATACACAGATTTTCCACTGTACAGTTTGTGGAAAGCCTTTAGAACTTGCAAGTTCAAGTCTTAGGAGGAAACAAACATTGCATGCCCAAATTTATAAAACAAAAATTTGTAGTTCCTGTATTAGTTTTATCACCAGTCACTACAGTAGAATCCTGAAATAAATGAATATAGAATATTTAAACTTTATGGGAGAAATAAATGTAAAATTTGAATGAAAAAATTCAGTCTCCCTAAGGCAGGGAGAAAATTTCAGTGTCCTTTCAATAAAAAGAATATCAAAACCAAGGGGACTTAAAACATACCTTTTAGCTGTGATTGTTAAGATAAAATAATTATTTTATTATATTTATTTATTATATAAATTATATTATAAATTATTAAATTATTGTATATTGTTTATTATATTTTATTATTTTATTATAATAATTAGATGGAAATTCTCCATCAAGTCTTCCTGTATTAGCTATCTTAGGTCTGATGGATCCAAAGGAAGAATTTCCATTTTAAAGGAATTATGGTATTATGAAACTCTTTTACTTGTCTATTTGAAAATCATATGGATCAATGAAATCATATTTAAGCATTAGAGCAGTGGTTAGATTTAAGCATTAGAGCAGTGGTTAGATTTAGTTTGAGGTGCAGTGAGTAAAACCAAAATAAAAAATTATGATGGATTATGTATATAAGGTTTCATTCTGTATAGATGAGGTTTGGAAGTTGGCATTGCAGGTAGATTGGAGGTCTACAAAGTCATCAGGGACTTTCAGTTCATCACTTCACCATTCCTACGGTGTCCTCTTGTACTCTGGTTCAGGATGATTGCTAGATTCAACCACCATATCTATGTTCAAGGGACTAGGAGGAATGAAAGGAGAAGAGCTCAATTCCCTCTCTAATTTCTCAGTTACCTCTCTTTTTCCCAGAGTATATACCTACAAGGGAGTCCAGGAATTGTGGTCTTTTAACTATGCATGTTCCAATCTTGAATAAATTTGGGATTTTGTTAATAATATAGAATGAGAAAATGAATGTTGAGGCAACCAGTTAGCAGTCACTGGCATAGAGACCTAAATACATTTCTTTTAATAAAATGGCCAGGTCAAATATTGATTATTAATAAATTAGAATTATTTTTTTCAGTTTAGAATTATTGATAGAGATCCTTAATTGTGTTATGATTTTTATTTTGTTTTGTATTTATTTATTTATTAAACTTTTTTGGCCATCCCCGTGGCATGTGGAAGTTCCCAGGCCAGGAATGGAATGTGAGCCCCAGCTGCTACCTACGCTGCAACTGCACTGGGCCAGGGATCAAACTCTGCCTCCACAGAGTCAACCTGGATCATTGGCTCACTGTGTCACAGCAGATAAAAATTTTAAAAATGCTTGCTTTCTCTATGCAGAGAACATTTCTGTCACTTGCAGCCAGAGAAAGAGTAATTTATGTTGAGTTGTCAGGAAACTCGGTGATTTGTTATCCTTGTTACATTTCTGTGTCCTTGTGAAGAGAAGCATTTCTAAAACAAATGTGTGGGAGTTCCCGTCGTGGCTCAGTGGTTAACAAATCTGACTAGGAACCATGAGGTTGTGGGTTCGATCCCTGGCCTTGCTCAGTGGGTTAAGGATCCGGCATTGCTGTGAGCTGTGGTGTAGGTTGCAGACACAGCTGGGATCCCGTGTTGCTGTGGTTGTGGCGAAGACTGGCAGCTACAGCTCCTGTTAGACCCCTAGCCTGGGAACCTCCATATGCCGCGGGTGCGGCCCTAGAAAAGGCAAAAAGACAAAATAATAATAATAATAAAAAAAATAAAACAAATGTGTGAAAGCATTATTCACTTCCTCATGCAGTAAATACTAAATGTTTAGATACTAGAGAAAAAAGACAGAGATAAAATCTAGTGGAGACAAATAGTCATAAAAAGTCTAAGGACTAAGAAAGTGTTATGGGTGCTGTAAAGAAGTATGTACCAGGTGTAGGTGTACAGAAAAAAGAGATATTAATTCTGTAAAAGAGATTGAAGGGTATATATCTGAAGTAAGGCACATAGCGACAATGGAATTAAATTAAAAATCGTTATGTATTTTTAAATATACCAAAACGCATATAGAACAACATAATGGCAAATATTGTAAATCAACTATACTTTAATAAAAAAATAGAGAAATCAAACAAAACAAACAAAAAACCAAACAAATAAAATAATAACATAATGAACATCCAGTCAATCACCATCTATCTTATGAAATGAGATAATTATGACTATGGTCACAGGACATATTTTTATGAAAAATAATTTTCAAACATGGATTTTGGTGTGAAGTTTGAAATTATTAGCAATGATATATATAGGTATAAATATCATAAATGAATGATCTTCCACAAGAGGTTGTTGTTGTCAAATTAAAGAATTATGGAGTTATGAGAATCTTTCTGAAACTTAAAAGTGTTAGAGTGTTAGGAATCTTGTAATATATTCTAAAGCAACAATGCCATTTGATAATTCTTAATTTAATATTAGACTCGCATAGGACTTTGACTTTTTTTCAAATTTGCATCTTATTATCATTTTTTTTATGTGGCAAAGGTAAAAGGGACTAAAAGAATATCTTGGTGGAGGGGTGAGAGGTGGTGGAGAGGGTGGATTTTCCTTGACTCAGAAGAGGAAAGTGGTATTTTTCTCCCTTTACCATGAAAGTATTTATAATTTTTGAAGCTGCTTTTCTGCAAAACATATGTATTTAAGGAATATTTTTTATATGTCCAAAATCTACATTCTGGGTCTGTGGCAAGTACTTCAAGGGAACTTGGGGTCACTGCCAAAGCTACGTTTGCGGGTCTGGTGTGGGGTGTTCATTGGCGGCAAGAACTCCGCTAAAGTGGTTGATACCACCTCAACACAGTGGCGGGCTTTGTATAATTTCTTTGCATTATTAAAAAATAGAATTCCGGAGTTCCCGTCATGGCTCAGTGGTTAACGAATCTGACTAGGAACCATGAGGTTGCGGGTTCAATTCCTGGCCTTGCTCAGTGGGTTAAGGATCCGGTGTTGCCGTGAGCTGTGGTGTAGGTCACAGATGCGGCTCAGATCCCACGTTGCTGTGGCTGTGCTGTAGGCCGGCGGCCACAGCTCTGATTAGACCCCTAGCCTGGGAACCTCCATATGCCACGGGTGCGGCCCTAGATAAGGCAAAAAGACCAAAAAAAATTTGTTTAAAAATTAGTCAAATTCAAATTCAAATGGTAAAGTAGGCTGAGAAAGGCAGACTCGCTACCTTTCCAAAAATATAAAAGTGATAGATAATCTATGTTGCCAATTTCAATATTTTGAAAGCAAGAAAGGGGAAACTGCCAGGTTCTAGAACAAGGAAAACAAAAAAACGGAGTATTGGAAGGCGCTGAAGCCAAGTACTTGCTAAAGCCCAGTGGTTTACATGGGTACTGGAATTGGAAGCAGGCAGTGAGGCTGGAAGATTAAAAGGTAACGTCTATTAATATATGAACAACGAAGATGAATCTTAAATAATTCCCCTGAGTGAAAGAAGCAACACCAAATAGAATATGTATTGTGTGATTCTATTTATAGAAAACTCTAGAAAATGCAAATCAATCTAGAGTGACAGCAGATCAATGGTTGCCTGAGGATGGGGAAGTAGAGGAGAGTGATTACAAAGAGGCACAAAAAAAAATTTTTGGGTGATAAATATGTTTGCTGGCTTAACTGCTGTGATTAACAGGTGTCAAAACTTGCCAAATTGTGTACTTTAAATACATAGAGTTGATTGTATGGCAGTTATACCGCATGAAGCCGTTAAAAATAAACAAGCAAAATCAAGATTCAAGCAATTTAAACACATCCTCCTTCCTCCTCTTTTTTTTTTTTTTTTTTTTTCCTTTTTAGGGCCACACCTGCGGTATGTGGAGGTTCCCAGCTAGGGGTCCAATCGGAGCTGTAACTGCCTGCCTACGCCACAGCCAATAGCAATGCCAGATCTGAGCCGCGTCTGCAACCTACACCACAGCTAACGCAATGCCGGATCCTTAACCCACTGAGCAAGGCCAGGGATCAAACCTGCATCCTCATGGATGCTAGTCAGATTCGTTTCCGCTGAGCCATGACAGGAACTCCAATATTATGATATTTTAAATTGGAATTACAGACCCACGTGAAGGAAACAGGGTAGTGTAAGGTACAATAAGGAAAGTAGAGACTTTGGGAAAAGAGAGTGCATGTCCTGTAGCTTACTGTCACCATGTGAAAATGTAAGCCTACTGTTACCAGATCTTCTACTTTTTAGAAAGAAGACTGAAAAGCATGTGAAATTCTCTGGTTTTTAACTTTGGCTAAATTTTTTGTTTGTTTGTTTTTGCTTTTTAGGGCCACACCTTTGGCATATGAAGGTTCCCAGGTTAGGGGTCTAATCAGAGCCACAGCTGCCGGCCTACACCACAGCCAGTCACACCAGATTTGAGCCATGTCTGTGACCTACACCACAGCTCACGGCAATGCCAGATCCTTAACCCACTGAGCAAGGCCAGGGATTGAACCTGCAACCTCATGGTTCCTAGTCGGATTCGTTTCTGCTGTAAAACGACGGGAACTCCTAACTTTGGCTAATTTTTTTTTTTTTTTTTTTTTGCTTTTTAGGGTCACACAGTGGCATATAGAGGTTGGCAGGCTAGGGGTCTAATTGGAGCTACAGCTGCCAGCCACAGTCACAGCCACAGCAATGTCAAATCTGAGCTGCTTCTGCAACCTACACTACAACTCACGGCAACACCAGATCCTTAACCCACTGAGCAAGGCCAGGGATCGAACCCGTAACCTTATGGTTCCTAGTTGGATTCATTTCCGCTGTGCCACGACGGGAACTCCTTGGCTAATTTTTTTAAGCACCATGCAGGTCAAACAAAATGTGTTTATGTGTTAGATCTGGATCTAGGCCACCAGTTTCTGTCATGTTATGAATCTTGCTAGAACATTTTATAACACTTCCCCTCAAAGTGAGAGCTGCAGTCCTTTCATGAATCAGGGCTGCTAGCATTTGTTTAATGCTGAGGAAGTCATAGAGGGGAGAGATGCGAGCAGCGCACATTAAATGAAGAATGCTTTGTTATTAGTTCTTTGGCTTGTACTTAGAACTGTTTTTCTGGTGGTGAGGATGAGTTTGCACCAAATCACCTTCACTGTCTCTTATTGAGGTTCTCTTATGACATCTCTTATCCAAGTTCTATTATGAGGATGAGGTCAGATTTACAGAATGACCCCTGGAGATTAGCAGTGTAACATATGGCCCTGGCACAGAGTTCCTTTTTTTGTTTTTTTTTCTTTTTCTTGTAGCAAGCTGTAACATCAATGATCCTATAGTAGTGACTTAGCTAATATGTTCCACTTTAATCGAATTAATTGGCAACAGCTGATGGTAGATATTATTGCTGCCAAAGTCATGTGGGACTGAATTTTGGGAACACTAAATTTATTTGGGACTTATGATTTAAACACTTTACTTCCTTTTTGGGGGCTAAGTTATTGAGTGTAGATAATTACAAGAGTGTTGCCCTTTTACTTTTTTTGTGGGTGTGTCTTTTTAGGGCCATTCCCTCTACATGTGGAGGTTCCCAGGCCAGGGGACCAATCGGAGCTGTAGCTGCTGGCCTACGCCACAGCAACTGCCATAGGCATGTCAGCCACGTCTGTGACCTACACCACAGCTCTTGGCAACACAGGATCCTTAACCCTCTGATCGAGGCCAGGGATTGAACCTGCGTCCTCATGGATACTAGTCAGGTTCATTTCCAGTGAGCCACAATGGGAACTCCCAAGAGTGTTGCCCATTTTGTCAGAAAGCTTTTTTCCAGTTAGCAGCTATCAGAAGGCAGAAACTATGTCTTTTTCATCTGTTGTCTTTCTTATGGTGCCCAATGTAAGTTTAATAGTAATTTACTTAGCAGAAGCTTAGTACCTACTTGTTAACTTATTTATTAATAAATACAGGTGATTTGAGTTATTCTAACCTTAACTTTATTAAATATCAAAGGTTTAGCATTTATTGAGTCAGGTTTAGAGCTAGGTAGACTCTCGGAACACAGAGGTGTTAAGGGACTTTCTGGCAAGGTAGGGGAAACACAAAATAGGTGCGATACTCTTGATATGTCCTGGCATAAAGAGACATTTAAATTAGGAAAAAGGCAGGTGCATGAGTGTATGCGTGCGTGTAGAATCTGAGAAGGCTCTTTGGACAAATGAGGTATTTCTCAGGGTAGCTTTTGGACCTAGGCAGGGAAATGAGTGCAGGAGAAATGAAGTGAGACAAAAGGAGAATTTTAAACCAAAGAAGCCATTCTAGAATGGAAACCATTGGACCTGCACTTATTTCTGGCTTCAGTGTATATAGCAATTCATACCATAACATTTATGGAGGAGTTTCTATGAGTCAGACACTATGCTAGGCATGATGGAAGATAAAAATGAATGAAGCAGGTCTTCAAAGATTCTCTAGTGGGAGAAAGTACTGCGCAGACTTCCCTAGAGAAGGCTGAATATATTATTAGGTGACACAAATCTATAGAAACAAAGTGCTAAGGAAACTTGGAAAATTTCCTGGTCATGTCTGGCTGCAGGATCTAGGAAGGAGGATGTTCAGAGTTGAAGGATCAGTACAATATTAGTAGATGAAAGCAAGCTGGCTTATTTTTATCTTTAATAGTTTCTACCCCAAAATTTATTACCCTAAAGGATAAAAAGGTGCAAATGAGGGTACATTTTCTTCATAAATACATGTTTCCAGTTCCTTCCCCGCAGGATATTTTCCTATTCAATCTCCCCGCGGTCCCACAAAACGAACCAGCAAGGTGGTTGTTCCTAAGTACACAAGACACCGTGAAAGAGGCAAAGAAAAGAAACTGTAAGAAAAGCTGGCATTCTTTAAGGTGACTTCTCTGAGGATTACGGGGCATTAAGACTGAAAATATTTGTAAGCCAGGTTTTATGAGCAAGAACACAACTGTTCCAAACTCAGAATTATCTAAGAGCTCAGTAACTTCTGGGCAGGAATTCAGCCGAGGTCGCTCGGGGCTCGAGCCAGCACGGGCTGGTTCACGGGCGCAGTTAGCACTCCGGGAGGCTCTGAAGCGCCGCGAGCCCCTCTTGCCCCTTCTGGGGACCCTACTCTGAACAACCCAGGTCTGGCAGCTCTTCACTCCCCAGCACCAGCGAAAGGGCTGCCAGGCGGAGACGTGTGTGCGCGTGCGCGCCCGCCGCCCAGAGCAGAGGAGGTGCTTCTGCCTTCGGGAGCGCGCACGCCGCGCCGAGGGGCCTGGACGCGCGCGCTTCCGACCCTCCTCCTCCTTCTCGGCCCGCCCCCTCCCTCGCCTCTTCCTGCCGGGCGGTCCTCCTTCCCTCCTCACTCCGCTCCCTCCGCCCTACTCCCTCCGCCCTCCCAGGGCTCCGGCGGCCGTGGAGTGAACGGGACGGGCCCGGCCGCAGAGCGCGGGGCGGCGGGTGGGACGTGAGCGCCTGGCAGAGTTGTTCCGGCCCTGTCCGCAGAGACGTGAGGAGGTGAGGCGAAGGCGGCCTCCTAGGGGTCGGTGGGCGCGGACGGGCGGCCCGGAGCCGCCGGCCGGGCTGGGGGTGTTGTCGCTGGGGCTGAGCCGGGGGAGGGTTGCGGTGGGGGCCGGGCCCGGGACGGGATGCGAGAGGACCTCGGTAGGAGGGATCCGGGCGGGTTCAGGATTGTCGGTCGCTTCCCAGACATTGCCGTTCTCTCGGTGGCCGCTCCCTGCGGCCCGAGCAGGCAGGCGGGCAGGCTGGGTCGGCGCCCCTCACCTGGGGCGGGGTGGTGACGGGTGCTCGCCTTCTGCTGTGCCCTCCTGACATTGTCGCCGCCTCCGCCGCCCGCTGCTGCACTGTGACTGCTGCCGGGTTCGAGGTCCCAGCAGCCCCACGTCCGGGGGGCGTGTGGTTAGGGTATTTTCTTATCCACACTCAGACATGTGTTCCTGACCTGGTCTCGCCCTCGCGCTCCGCTTGTCTCCGCCCGGCGCTTTGCTCCGCTCCTGCTGTTGATGCTTGTGGTTTTGCAGTCTGGGATGGGCTGCGTCCTGGGCAGATCTCTGCCTGCAAGTAATGCCCCGCTTCAAAGTTGGCTGCCTGGCCATGCCAAACAACCCCTGTCCAGGTTGTGTGTGCTCAGTATCCTGATAACTGAGTCAAAGTTTCTGAGACTGGGCTAGTACTTTGCACTGGTCGCCAACGGTGCAGGGCTGGGCAGTGCGTCAGCATGTGGAAAGGGGCCACCGGCCAGCGGGAGGTGGCCGGGTGCTAGGGCACTGGACTGACAGGGTCCGTTTCTTGGTCAAGGTGCTTGTGCATTTCCTTGTACACTCAGATAGGATCATCTTAGAAATATACCAAAATTTAGATGGTCACTTGCAGACTTTGAGGGTTTCATGTAAGTGATGAGAAATGCCAACCTCATTATTGCTAATGGTAAGAAGAACTTTTGTTTGCCTGACAGATTTCAGTGCTGTTTGGAAACTGATTTCAAGGTCTGCGTTTTTGGTACTGGCAACTTAAACAGGTTTTTTAAAAAATACATTTAAATTTGCTCGTACATGGTGGAAAGTAGGTAGTTGCCGGTTAGAATTCTGAAAACATGATTATCGTGAAAGCCTTCTGACTTTTCTCATAAGTGTTTATTTGTGGCTTCTGTTACACTTCTGTAGTATATCCAATAGTCTGATGTCAGAAGATACAAACGTGAAGTTTTCTTGTGGGCAAATTGGAAGTGGATTTTGTCCATGGAAAATATTGGTCCACAAGTTGCTAGACTGGAAAACTGGCCTGTGATTCATTATCTCAACAGTCCTACGTGAAACTGACAATGAAATTACAAAGGAGGAAGACTAGATGAATTAACGTATACATTATCATCAAATTGTATTAAACACTCACTGGTTGGAGGGTGAGTTGAGACTGAGTTAGAGTGGTGTCTCTGTTATGTCAGGCCATAATGTACCCTGATATTACATACCAACAAGCCATGTGGGGAGGAATGGATGTAGTTGGGCAGTGTTTATATGTGAATGTATTATATAGCCAATATTATGTTCTGGAAAGCTAGAAACAAGGTCCCTGGTGCTATTGAGACATGAAGTGAGTGAACTAATCAACATTAAAAGGTGTGACTAAGTTTATGACTTTTTTTTTTTTGGCCTGAGTTATTTGATGAGAATTTTATACATTATAATTACAATGTTCTGATAATTTTTGCTAATTGTTTCATAATTCAGATCATTTTCGCTCTAGGAGTTTATTTAAATAACAGAATATCATTGGGTATGTGAAACAGTTTTCATGTTTATCAGCTCACCAGTTCTAAATTTGTGACTTCTAAAAACTTATAATTAAATTTTCTTTGCCTTAACCCAAATTTTAACTTGTTTAATTACTGTATATTCATTTGAACTCAGTTGATAAAGCATTAAAACTGATAGTCCTTTTATCCATTCTTTTGGAGTAGTCAAAAGAAGGAATTCTGTTGTGCCAAGTAAATATATTATTACTCGGGGATTGCCAGGCTTCTAGAGATTAGCTTTGAAGAGAGTAGAAGCTAAGTAGCAAAACTTTCTTCTATTGAGGGAGAAGAACTGGCTCTACAGTCTAGCTTGCCCTTGTCTTGAAGTGGTATAGGGATGACTATGGCTGGATAGAGGGTGTTTGGAGAACTACACAGACACTGTAAGCTTTAGGATTCCCAGGCACAGAGCTTTTTTTGCTGTGTCTCACAAGTTTAAATGAGTTGCTACATGATATAGCTCTTTCTTTATATAAATAGGTCAGACAGTGGGTCTGAGTATGACCAGCAGCCCAAGGCTTGTCCAAGTCTCTGGTACCACATGGACAGCTCCAGATTTTCTTATGGAGATAGTCTCTTGGCGAGCTTTTGCCATCAGTGATCATGGAGGCAAACAAAGTACAGACTTGAGCCTGAGAAATGGTAAAACATACACAGTTTTTAAGGAGAGGTTTAATATTGTGAACATGGAAAAAGACATTACTTGCCGTGATTCTCGGCTTTTCAGAGTGGTGAATAAGTTTCACTTTATGATCAGTGTTTGAAATTGCATGTAAATATGTGATTATCAGTGGACCCTAATTAGGAATGGTTAATGGAATTAAGCAGAACTTGTATCTCAACATTCTTTTTTTCATACTTCATTTACTTTCCATGTCGTACTCATTCAACAGATAAGATGCCATAACTGTTTGAGTATAGAGAGTTGTTATTTATGCTGACTCCTTTTTGTCATCTTTTATTTTTTTTTTTGGTGTAATTTTGGGGGATTTTTCTGGGAAATTTCTAGGCATATAGTCACTTGATTTGGAGTTGTATTTGTGCTAAAATTATTAGTCAGTTTGAAATTCTGAGCCTTCTTGTTTTCTAAATAACCTTAAAAATAGAAAACAAAATTCTTTATAACACTCATGAAAAATTTGGTTACAGACTGTGTTGTTGTGATAGACATAGTACAGCTGAAAATATATTCAAGAAACTTCCCTTCTCCTCACCTAGTTTAGTAAGCTTAAATAAGAAGAAAATAAGAAAGTATTTTTTTCCATAAAAGCCTAATTTTCCCAGAATATCAAGTCTAACAGCTGTTTGCTGTGCTGTTTTCCCTCTTGCCTATTCTAAATTCAACAAGTACTGTATGTCTCTAGTTCATAGCAAAGACTTAATTTTATTTTTTAATTTTTTAATATTTTTATTTTTTGGTCTTTTTAGGACCGCACCCATGGCCTATGGAGGTTCCCAGGCTAGGGGTCGAATCAGAGCTGTAGCCGCTGGCCTACACCACAGCCACAGCAGCTAAGGGTCGAATCAGAGCTGTAGCCCCTGGCCTACACCACAGCCACAGCAGCTAAGGGTCAAATCAAAGCTGTAGCCGCTGGCCTATACCACAGCCACAGCAACGCCAGATCTGAGCCGAGTTTGTGACTACACCACAGTTCACAGCAACGTCCAAGCTTTAACCCACTGAGCGAGGTCAGGGATCAAACCTGCGTCTTCATGGATGCTAGTCAGATTCATTTCCGTTGAGCCACGACGGTAACTCCCACAACAGTTTTTTGTTTGTTTGTTTTTAATTAACTCCAAAGACTTAATTTTAGTAGAGGACTCTTAGTAGTGGAGGTCTTGTTGAGGGATGCAGGTTTGTGCTGGAGAATTTGACTGGGAAGCCTCGGGCCTGGAAATACACTTTTTTATGGCCCTGGTTTTTCTATACCCAGCTTCTTGGTGGGGTGGGGACATGGGCACATAGCACAATTACTTAGACCTTTTTTTTCATACTATAGATTCCGCTCCCACCCCATCGCAACCCTTTGCTAAATGAGCCTAGGAGGAGGGTGTTGCAGCCCTCTGTTTTGTGTAACTGAACAAAGGCTGAGAACCTTGGCCTTTTGCTGATACTTCCTAAGCCAGATTTCTACTCCCTGTAATTTGCCTTCTGGTGATATCAATAGACACCTCTGTTATTCTCATTTTTGAAGAGAAATGCAAATTTTGGTGGTGAAGAGCTTACATCTGTGACTAAGAGTGAGATTAATTATGTAGTACACATGGGAGAGAGAATCAGGAGACTGTTTAGCTGAACGTTTATGAACTGTTCTGACTGTGATAGTAAGAAATACATTTTATACCCTGATTCAACACACACACACACACACACACACACACACACGAAATTGAAAGAAAGTTTGGTGAAACAATACTTATCTTTTCAGGACCTTGCTGTAGCTGGCTCATCATTTGGCTCATCATTTGGCCTGCAAGAGCAATTGTACCTTTGTCTTCCTACCCAGCTGGGCATTCAGTGACATCACATTCATATCTTGAAGTTGCCCCTAGTGGGAGTTATTTACACCAAGGAAATCAGCAGATGCTACCATTCAGAGCTTTTCTCTCTCCTCTGGATAGCTAGTTGTTAGACATTTACAGCATATAACTCCACTGCCAAAAACACACTTTGGTATTTTCTTGTCTATTTTGTTTTATTTAAAAAGAATGATAGATTTTGACCCCCAAATTGATTTTACATCCAGATAATGGATAACAGCCTATAGTTAAAAACTAGTTTTGCCCACCGTCTTCACTTTGCAGATGAACACACTAAAAAATTGAAGTCCAAGGTCATAGAGCTAATAACCAAAGCCAGGTCTTCAGACTCCTAATCTGGAGTTGATTCTAGTGGACTTCTCTCTTTTCCTAACCCAAGCCGTTCATGTAGCTCAGTTAGAGTCCATAATATGTGTATTAAACTGTTTGAATAGAGATGAATAGGGCATGAACTGTGGCCCTGAGGCTTTATGCTTATGTGGAGGATTAAATATGGAAACAAAGATAATGTAAGGCAGAAGGTAATATGTGGTAAAGAGATAAAGATAAGGTGATGCAAGTTAGAGAGAGGAGGGAGAGATTACTTTTAGTTGTGAGGATAAAGGAAGAGGTGACATTTAAATCAAGCTTTGAAGAATGGATAGGATTTATATATGCAGAAATAGGACAAATTGTATATAGGGAAAGGCCTTCCTGGGCCAGGTGATCAAAGGCATAGAGGGAAGAGGCTAGGCAAGAAAGTGCCAAATGCTGAAGAGCCTTGAATGTCACCTCTCTTTTCTGCTTTTTACTTTGTCTTTCATTTTTGTTTCTGGAGTCATCTAGAACTTAACGTTAAATAAGCTTTATATGCTGTACTCCTGATTAGACTATGACCCAGAGAGCACTTAAGTATCCTTAGAGTAAAAGCTGAGGCAAAAATTATTAGTGTAAGGGAAACAACCTTGAGTTCAATCCTAAAACTGTTGGAAAAAAAAGGAAAAAATATTTTCTTTGTAAGGAGATACATTTTTTTTTTTTTTTTTTGCCAAATAGACAGCATCAAATTGGCTGTAGCAGAACAGGAAGCAGTTTCAAAGGTCTTTTTAAAGTACTTTCTAAAATGCACTTTCTAAATGACTGGATCTTAATCTTTGGAGGCAGGTTTGGTTTAGTCAGAAAGGCAGTTTTTACAGCTCCACAGCTGAGCTGACTTCAGAATTTAGGGCAACAAGACAGGGTATTTCATACCACAGCCAGTTGTGAAGGATTGATAGAGTCTTTACTCAAAGAAGTTCCTTTGATTTCAGCATTTATACTTTGACAGCCTGTATGACTGGGATGTTTTAAAGTTCTGGATGGAACTTGCTTTGTTCCACAGGGGAATTAAGTGGCTAGAAATGAAGACAAATGGCAGTAAGTTGTGCCTGTTAATCAAATCGAAGCACTGGTGGTAGTTCTTAAGGTTTTCTGTCTGTTGATGATTCATACTCACTGCTTCTAATTAAAATGATGCACAGTCAATTTGAAGAAGCTTTACTTCTCTTTGACCCACCAGAAGGAAAAAGCCCTTTCAGAATGTTGCCCAGGTAACAACACATAAAGACTGTGTGTGGAAATTTTTGGTAATCTTGGTGATGAAGTCGCTATAGTAAATAACTGCTTGGTTGGTGAAAAAGCTGGGCGACTTCTGGATGATTGACAAAGAATTTTTGGGATGAGCTTTGGTTCCAAAGTAAACATGAATTATCCCTTAGCTACACTGTTTTCCTCATTTAAAGCTTCTGATGTGTAAAGTATATCGTTCTGCTACTAGAGGTTTTCAAAACGTTTCATGCAAACTGCGCCACAAGATAGCACACCCCAAATAGCATGATAAGGGTTTAGATGCAGCATGCCTCAGATGCTTCACACCAGTTGAATGGAATAGTTAATCATGTTGGCACAAAGGTGTTTTTTTTTTTTTAAAGACATGTCACGTTTTACACGTTGAGTTTATTAAAGGTCTTCCAGATTTTCTACCGTCTTTTTTTTGGAGGGGGGGTGTGGTACAAATTGTAATGTTGATGTCCTTAATATAAACTAGGCAAACATTTTCTAAAGATACACACGTGCACATAGATGTGTATGTATGTATGTACAACATATACCCACTCACTAGTTTTTGGAATTTGTGGTGAAAATACAGTTCTACTTGGTAAACGACTAAAAACAAGTGATCTGGCTCTTTGAAAACTATCATGTGAAATAGTCACAAAGATGAAAGTAATGCAAACCCAAAGGGATTTTTTTTTTTTTTTTTGTATTCCAAATTTCCAGGGAAGGAGTACATTTTAAAAGCCAAGTGTAGAATTCATTCATGTACTAGGGAAGAATTTCTCAACCTTTCCCTCCATATTTATATGTACACCCATATCCTGCCCTCATTTTATGCAGCAGGCAAAATTACAGGTTTTTAAAAATCAGACTTACATCGCAGGGGAATGCAAGTAACAAACACTATTTTTAGAAAAAATACAAACTTGTGGTTTTCAGTTTTGAAGGTTTGAGACAAGTGACACTAGTTTTTGATAAACAATGTAGAGTAGTCTGTGCTTCAAGATATATTTGTCATTTTGAGTCTCCTTGCTAAGAGCATTGTATAAATGCAAATGCCTGTTACAGTGGTTATTAGGTTTTTCCTTGAATAGTTTATTTCTCTTTACTAAATTTATCTTGATATGGCACTTTGAATAAATTATATTTTAGTTTAGTGAAAAGTCAACCATTAAAAGGATCTGATAAATATATTGGCAGACAGTATGGTTCCTTAGGTTGTTTCATAGTAATTTTGTTGCTTCAGTGGCTATTTGCTATCAAACCTGCTTCATTTATTATTTTATTTTCACAAAGATCTTCTCTCATGAACTGTATTCTTTCATTTCAAATCTTTATCTCATATTTGCCCTTCTGTTAGTGGTCAAGTTTGTACTAATGTTTTTATCTGCCTTTTCCTGCTCTTTCTGTGAAAAGATGTATTACTGCCTCTCAAGTTGGTACTAAATTGTAATTCAGTTAATGCTTTCTTTCCTCCATCTATTTTTTCCCCCCTCAGTATTCTAGAATCGACTCTTAACACTGACCTAAGCTTCCTGATAAAGGGAAAAATGAAATTAGATTTTATTATTCAAATCCTGGGACCATCTGTTTGCCAATATTAGTGAACCTATAAAATTTTTATGTATGAGTTATGCAGCTTAATTTTTCACTAATGAGCCTAAGCCTCAATTTATTAGTTTATTATTTAAATTTAATTTTACTTAATTGAAGTATAGTTGATTTAAAAAGTTGTGTTAACTTTAGGTACATAGCAAAGTGTACAGTTATGCACATACACACACATATATCTATTCTTTTTTTTCTCTTTTATGCCTGCCACAGTTGTGGCATATGGAAGTTCTTAGGCTAGGGATCAAATCAGGGCTGCAGTTGCCGACCTACAACACACCCACAGCAACGTCAGATCCCCGCTGCCTCTGCGATTTACACCACAGCTTGTGGCAACACAGATCCTTACCCCACTGAACGAGGCTAGGGATCGAACCCACATCCTCACAGGGACTACTACGTCAGGTTCTTAACCCTCTGAGCCATAAGGAGAACTCCTGTATCTGTTCTTTTTCAGATTCTTTTCCCTTATAGGTTGTTACAGAATATTGATTACAGTTCCTTGTGTGTACAGTAGATCTTTGTTCTTTAGCTATTTTATGTATAGTAGTGTGTATCTGCTAATCCCAAGCTCCCAATTTATCCCTTCCCCTCTTTCCCTTTTAGTAACTATAAGTTTTTCTTATGGTTACTCATAAGTCTGTAAGACTTTTTGAGTTTTGTAAATAAGTTCATTTGTATCAGTTTTTAGATTCCACTTACCTTATAAGTGGAACATTGTCTGACTTACTTCCCTTAAAATGATAATCTCTAGGTCCATCCATGTTGCTGCAAATGACATTATTTCATTCTTTTTTAGGGCTAGGTAATATTCCATTATGTATATGCATATTTGTCAGTTGACAGTTAGGTTGCTTCTATGTGTTGGCTGTTGTAAATAGTGCTGCTATGAACATTGGGGTGCTCTATGTTTTTTTGAATTCTAACATGGATTTTATGTTTCTTGTCAACATTGTCAACAGTTTTGATAGATGAAACAGGTCTCTCCTGTTTCACTTGGTTTCACAAACAATAAAATAGTGATCTCTATCATTTGAAGAAATGAGATAAAGTTTTAAAAACATAATCTAATAACAGCAGGTTAGAGAAACCAGTTCATTTAGCAATTAATGTGATACTTCAATTTCGCTTGTAAATTTCATTATGTTTGCATGCTAGTTATAGTGGCACTTTATTATGCTCCATTGATAACTTACTTTTCTAGATAGAGAACTTTAGAAATTTTTGTATTTATGAGAATTTCATTTAGAAGAGGATCGCGATAATAGTAAATTTTATAAATTTTGGTTGGCCAAGATGGGGTGGAAGAAAAAAATTATCTTTAAGCTGAAAATAACTAAAAACATTTTTGGTTTTGTGGAAGACAAAGTGGGTAGAACATAGACCTTGGTTCTTGATCTAGTGGTGCTGTAGATTCTGAAAGCATAAGTGAGTTGCCACAGTTTTTTTCTTTTTGCATAATTATAGTAATAAAAACTAACATTAATTGAGTGTTTAGTGGGTTAGTTACTATATAAGATAATGTGCATTACCTAGTCAATCTTTGCAATAACTGTCTGAGGTAGGAACTTTTATAATGTCATTACCAGTTTGCGGATGAGCGAAGGTTACCTGGGCTTAGAGAAGATCATTAACTTACTTAAGATCACA
Source organism: Catagonus wagneri (assembly GCA_004024745.2). Classification (NCBI taxonomy): domain Eukaryota; kingdom Metazoa; phylum Chordata; class Mammalia; order Artiodactyla; family Tayassuidae; genus Catagonus; species Catagonus wagneri. The sequence continues at coordinate 8,678,619 of PVHT020000175.1, forward strand.
GAGCTCATAAGAGGCAGGTCTTTCTTGCTCCTAAATCTGCCTCATAGTTAATTGACTCTCAACTACTATTCTATGTTGATGATTCATTAAATGAGGACGATGATACTTGCCTATTTCATAGGGTGGTTATGAAAACCAAAAAAGGTAACATTACAAAAGAATGCCTAGAAATGTGCCTGGTGTTTTCATTTTACTGGATAACTTTTTTTTTCTCTTTTGGCCACTGCACAGGATATGGAGTTCCTGGGGCAGGGGTCAGATCCAAGCTGGAGTTGTGACTTAGCCATAGCTGTGGTCAGTGCTGGTTCCTTAAACCAGTGTGCTGAGCTGGGAATTGAACCTATGTTTCTGCTGCTGCAGAGATACTGTTTATCCCCTTGTGCCATAGTGGGAACTCTTTTCCAGATAATTTTTGAGAAGCCAAAAAAATCATTGAAATAGATATGCACATCTAGATATCTAGTAATAGATATGTTACTTTTAATCACTGAAATAAGTCAACAATAAAATAAAATAAAGAAGTTGAGCAAATTAATTTTGAAAGGCTGCTATCCGCAAAGTAGTAGGCATGTTTTGTGTAGGTCCAGAGAATCCGTGGGTGAAAGGCAAAGGAAGCAGAAATGTAGGGGGATATTGAGTAAAAAGTGGATTGGGTGATTTTTAGCAAACTGAATTCTTTCTGCAGTGAGTGACCTCTAAGTTTCTCACAACATCAAGAATCTATGAGTCTTTGTAATGGCTGGCTTTTATTTTATTCAAGGACCTAAAAATAGCTAGATACACGCAAAAACCTTTTTTTAAAATTTTAGTTTGGATCATTAACAATCGCCATTTTTTAAATGTCAATTTTTTGCACTTAGAGTGAAAAAAAGTATATGGTTGCCTGGGAAAAACAGAGTTATGTATTTTGCTTTTTTCTCCCCAAGATAAAACAGAATTTTGGAAGGTACAGTGGGTGAAACAGCTTAATAGTATGTTGTCACATGCTTGTGCTTTTATTGTGATTTTCCTTCAAATTTAGATTTCCTAAGTGCGTATTTTCAAAAGAAAGTTAATATAGTTAGGAGTATGAAAGGTCGGTTTTATTGTCTAGAGTGTCGCAGTTTTATGGCTCTCTGTACAGCTGGTTTCATTCTCTGACACTTTTTCTCAACAAGCGTTTATAGGCAGAGTGTGGGTTCAGTGCTAGAGAAGCAGAGATAAGAGACTGCTAAGGAGCTGTCAGTCATATTGGAGAAACACATGCATATAGTGGAGTGTAGCAAGGATGGGGCAGCTTAGGATGTGTCTTATAGGAAAGCTTCAGAGGGTTGTGTAGCCTGGTCTGGATTTCAGGTAAGGCTGCCTGGAATATCTGAGTTGGGTTTAAAGAAGGCAAGAGGGACATCTTAGAGGTATGAAAACTTGAAATTGTAAATCTTTACTTATGTGGACCCAGTGGCAGCTCCTCATTTGTCTGAAACATGCAAAAACCCAAAATAGTGGTCATTTTTACAGGTAACTACTTATAAATAAAGCACTAATTGCGAACTTATTGTTACTTTATATATGATGCTTGTGGTTTTTAAGATAGTAGATTAAAAGAAATACTTAGAATTGAAATGTCATAAGCATATATACTGATAATAACAGTGAGATTGCTGATATGATACCAGTGAAGAAATGGGTTTTATAGTTCTAAAAACTGTAGGTAGCAAAGGAAAACCAGCCTTACACACTTACTTAGCTTTGGGTATCAATTGTATTTCTAATAGTATAGAATAATAATGAAAGTTTGTCATGTTCTCTCTTACAAGAAAAGGTTAAATATATGGTCTGTATAGTACATTTATCAAAGTTTTATCTTAGAAAAATTTTTGATATAAAATAGTATGAAAAACAGAGGATAAGGTCTTAGTTCAGTTATCAAATCATTTCTTTAAAAAAACTAGACTCTTATTTATTTATTGGCTGTGCCTGTGGCATGTGAATGTTCCTGGGCCAGGGATTGAACCCACACCACAGCAGCAACCTGGGCTGCTACAGTGACAGTGCTGGATCCTTAACCTGCTGTGCCATAAAGGAACTCCTCAAATTGTTTATCCAAAATGACTGATTTCCATAGGGCTTTGAATAACCTCAAATTTAATTTTCGTATATATTCTTTTATGGGATACTAGACAGAGTTCAGCACAGAATTGCTATATAATATTGACTAGAAATTACTTTCTTATATAAGATATCAGGGTTAGGGTTCCTGACCATTTGGGTATCAGGCATTTTTAAAGAGTATAGGCCAGGTTGTCTTTCTGTTCTGGATGGCTATTGGTTGTGGTCTCTCTCAGCATAGGTATCATCATCTTGAAAGCCTTCTCGGAGACTGTAGGCCCTGTTAGATATCTCTCATATGTGCTTTCAGGGTATCATATTTTCTTCCCTGTATTCTGTTGTGACACCAATAACATTTCAATTGTTGTTATCTGTTTCTTCTTTAGAATATAGGCTTTTTGAGAGCAAAAACTATTTTGTTTAGGGCTCTGAAATTGGTCTCCCCTAGGTTTGAATCTTGGCTCGGTGTGGCATTGGGGAAGTTATCTATAAAATGGGGATAATCTTAGTACATAGGGTTGTTTATCTTGAATAAGTTAATTAATGTAGAGGAGATATAACATTGTTCCTGGCGCATAGTTAAGTTCTCATAAATGTTTCCTCCTTCTTCGTTTCATTCTTGTTGAGTCTGGCACTTAGTAGGACTTTCTATAATACATTTTAAATGATTTAATAAACTATATTAAAGCCGAATTGGATCTATCATTAATCTTATTACATGAAAATCTCTTAAAATGAATAATAACTGGTATATTAAAATACAGTCTTTGAGTTAGATGGCAGCAAGTTATGTGGTCTCCAAATCAGATTACCAGTCTGAAAAATTTTCTCCAGTCTATGTCAGGTTTGTAGTTGTCATGATGGCAGAGGGTTTAAAGTAGGTGGAAAAGATTGTAGAATTCTTTTTGGTGGCTGTGCTCCTTATTGCCATTATCTCGATGTTTTTATGATGGGATTGTTATTGACCTATTTCTTGGGACAGCAAGAACGAATCTGACAGGCTTACTGGCTGTGCAACCTTGGGTAAGTGACCTTATTTCTGGGTTTATATATCTGTATAATGAAAGTAATAATACCTCATGACTCTGTGAAATTTAAGAAGTAAGTGCCTGGTGTATAAAAATTGCTCCATAGATGGTAGATACGAATCCTCAGGACTCCCTATTTATTAGTAACTTTATTTGACAGAAGCAGACCAAGAAATAGGGTGAGGGAGAACTGGATGACCTGGGGAATTATGGCAGAGATTTTTATACCATCAATGCTTTTTTTTTTTTTTGAATGATTTTTATTTTTTCCATTATACCTGGTTTTCTCTTGACCTCAGCTGGGAGACACGGAAGGGGAGGGCCTGAGGCTTTATGTGAAGGCCGATGGGTGGAACCAGGTTGGAACAGATATAGCATAACATCTATATTCTGGCTTAAAACTCATAAACTGGTTGGGTGGTATTTAATTTTTAAAAATTTTATTTATTTTTTAGGTATTAAAATGCTTACAGTACTAAACTACTAACTTGATTGGAGAATGAATTTTTAGTGAGCTAAGTACAACTTATTTAGGGCTCATGGACTATTGAATTGTTCCTTTGTGATAATGTGTCGACATTTCTAAGAATGAAATATTTTGTCTCCCTCTTCTCTCCTTTAGTGCCACAAGCTGTTAAGATCTATACTGCTGCTGTTCCTAATAGGATCTGCCATTTCATTACATCTTTACTGTTTGCAGGGCATCATGTTAGGTTCTGTGGAGGAATGTAAAAAGTATAAAGCGTAAACTGTATTTTAGGAACTTTACTTCAGTGAGGAAAGTGATATATACATGTGTTAAAAATAACTGACTTTTAAAAAGGGCGGAATTACTGAATCAAACATCTTATTCTCTGAGTCCAATATTCGTAGCATCATTTGTTTAAGGTAAATAGTTTTTTGAGGGGTGGGCGGATGTGCTGGGGGTTTGAGATGGAAATAGTATAAAATTGTGTTGTGATGATTGTTGTACAACTATAAATGTAGTAAAATTCATTGAGAAATAAAAAAAGATAGTTTTGCTAGAAAAAAGTCTTAGGTTGTATATGCTGTCAAAAATAGAAGAATTAGAAACTGAAGTTTCTGACTGATGTTTTTTAATCTTATTTGAAAATCTTTATTAGAGTTGTCCCGATTCCTTAACATCTTCTAAGAATTTAGGAGTTTCCATCGTGGCTCAGTGGTTAACAAATCTGACTAAGAACCATGAGGTTGCGGGTTCGATCCTGTACTCGCTCAGTGGGTTAAAGATCTGGCATTGCTCTGAAGTGTGATGTAGGTCACAGATGCGGCTCGGATCCCTTGTGCTGTGGCTGTGGCGTAGCCTGGCAACTACAACTCCAATTAGACCCCTAGTCTGGGAACCTCCATATGCCCTGGAAAAGACAGAAAAAAAAAATCTTCTAAGAATTAAAAAAAATTATCTATAAATCATAAAGTGTCTTTACTTTGACACCTTCAAATATGATCATTGAAAAGTTGGTTAGTTATTCTAAGTATCTTTTGCAGGGTAGATTTAAGTTAAATCATCATCATTTAGATATTTTCCTATGCCAGTATTTTATCTTAATTTATGTATCATTTCGAAAAAATCATCAAGTTAGTGCTATATTTATTGTTGTCTGTAATGTCTTTTATACTTAAATGGTACACATTTAGATCAAAAGAAACTTTGCCACCCTTCCTGTTCCCCCATTGTAATTTGACTTACATTTGGATATAAGAGAATCTCTAATCAGAATGCTCTCTGGAGTTCCCTTTGTGGCTCTCAGCAGGTTAAGAACCTGTAATCTCCCTGAGGATGTGGTTCTATCCTTGGCCTCACTCAGTGGGTTAAGGACCCAGCGTTGCTGTAAGCTGTGGTGTAGGTTGCAGATACAGCTCGGGATCCCAGGTTGCTGTGGTGTCGGCTGGTGGCTGCAGCTCCGATTGGACCCCTGGCCCAGGAACTTCCATATGCCACAGGTGCAGCCGTAGTAAAGAAAAGAAAAGAAAAGAAAGAAAAGAGAATGCTCTTGCCTTAGATGTTCCTGTTGCTGACTTTTTTTTTTTTTTTGGTCTTTTCCAGGGCTGCATCCTCGGCATATGGAGGTTCCCAGGCTAGAGGTCTAATCAGAGTGCAGCTGCCGGCCTATACCACAGCCACAGCAACGCCGGATCCTTAACCGCTCAGTGATGCCAGGCATTGAACCCTCGTGGTTCTTAGTTGGATTCTTTAACCGCTGAGCCACGACGGGAACTCCCTGTTGCTGACCTCTTATCATTCAGATCTCAGCTCTTCTGAAAAATTTTCTCTTGAGTTTTTCCCAAACCACCCAATCTGTAGTGGTCTTTGATGCTCTAAGCCTGTTCTGCTATGTCTGTATTTTAATTCAAAATACTTATCCCTATCGTAAAAACTTCCTTCCTCCCTCCTTCCTTCCCTCTCTCCCTTCCTTTCTTCTCATTCTCCAGTAACATGTAAACTCCTTGAGAGCAATGGCTTAACTGGATTTTCACTTTTGTTATTTCTAGAGCTTCAAATAATGCACTTAATAAAATTTTATTATTATAGAATGAAGCAGATATTCTTTCCCATAGTAGCTTTATGACTTTCTTGAAAGTTTATTTCACTTTATTATGCCTTGGTTTCTTCCTTTGCAAAGTGGGTGGGGGATGAAAGAGGAAAGAGATTGAAATTAGGTTATTCCTAAAATCTCTGTGATTTAAAGGCTTGCTATTAGCTTGATGTGAGCTTGAGTTCTGTTCTAATGGTGTTGATGAAGTTGTGCTGAGCTACTTAATTACTTCCTTACTCTGTCCTCTCTTGAAACCAGTAGCCTGTATTTATATTTGTAAAATTACTGACAGCATGGGAGAGTTAACTCTGATTGAAGAATGAAGTTTCTTGGTGTATCTAGATTATTAGAGAGATTAGATCTGCAACATGATTTCTGTTTTGATGATCAGATTAATTAAGGTAAGTTCTGTAGCATATCCAAGTACTAGGTTGAACTGGTCGTTCTGGTATTTACTCTAAATATCAGGAAATTTCTGTTATCTCAACTTTTAAATTAATTTTAATTATTAGAATTATGGTTTCCATGAAATGAACCTTGAGATAATATTCATATAAATAAAATGAAAGTTTACATAAAATAATTTTTGTAATTTCTGGAAGGCAGTGAGAATTGTAAGATACAAATTAGTTTTTCATTTGGTCCATGTGACCAGAATTTTAGGCAGTTGGCTATTTTAATCTTCACTTGGAAAAACTTTATAATAATGAACAAAAACACTTGTAAAGGAAATGAGCAGACAGTTGATAGCAGAGGAAATATAACCTATAAGCAACTGTCAGAAGAATATTAGATCTTCTTGGTGATCAAATAAATGATTATTAAAGCAAAATGGAATAGTGTTTTATATATATTTCAGATTTTGAAAATAGTAATATGAAATACTAGTTAGAATTTACTAAAGGAAGCATATTCAAATATTGCTAGTGGATTGTAATTTGATATCTAGAATTGTAACACTATAACCTTTTCATAAACTGTTGATTCAGTAATTCCACTTCAGAGAATTCCTTAAAGAAATAAATACAGAAAGAAGAAGGAAAATGTAAAAACCAGGTATATGCATGAGAATATTCAGAGCAACATTATAGTGGAAGCATAATGGAAGCAACTGAAATTTCCAACAATGGGAAATTTTAAGTTATGATATGTTTATTGGGAGAACCATCATGTAGCATGAAAATAGTTACAAAGATTGTATTAGCATAAGGTTATATTCATCCTTCCTTAAATATAAAGGAAGGATGAAAATAACCATATGAAATATATAAGAAAAACATCAGGAGTGCCCTAAAATGCTAATTGTATTAGCTCGATAGGATTATGGAAATTTTTTTGTTTTCTAAATTTATATAACTTTTATAATGAAAAAATGTAAATAAAATCGGGTTTTACTAGCTGTGATAATTTTGTTAGTGTAAGTAGGGTTGCCAGATTTAGCAAATAAAAACACACACAAAATTTGGGATATACTTATACAAAAAATTACTATTTTTCTGAAATTCAGGGTTAAACTGAATGATGTTTTATCTGACAACTCCAAATGTAATACATTTTGGTTATAACTGAATATTGTTGAGAAAGGTTGGGACACTCTGCTTCCCAAATAATTCTAACTGTTGTTTCAAATTGAGTTAACCTTTTTTTTTTTTTTTAAACACTACAATTACTCAGCTGGGAAAATTATTCTCATGGTCTCATTTTTTTTTTCAGGACTAGTTTTTGAGTGATGCTTGAAGGAAATGTGTTTCAGTATTTGGCAAGAGTAATTTAAAAATCTTACTACTTAACAAAAGCATGATAATATTGGATGTTGACTGTTTTCCTTAGATGCGTGTAGCTGGGAAGGTGCTTTCTCTGTAGCTAACTTATTAATATAATGTTTGAGAGGTCAAGGAAATTAGAATAACGAGGGAAGGGGATACATGATTACAACTGCTCGGCTTTGAAAACTGGAACTTTTAGTAAGATTCATATTTGGAGTGAAAATAAGATATTTGTAAGAAGTTCCAACAGTTTTCTCAATCCTGAAATAGATAATCTTCCCACATAGGAAGATGTCAGGACTTTTTGGATTGAAAAATATATGAAATTTTGGGTCCAACTAAAGATAAATCATATGAAGATGGAGATCAATTTTGTAACCATCATTGATGGAGTGAATGTATTCAGTCAATGCCTTTGAGTTACTAGGCACTAAGTGGACAGATAAGAGATGCTGCCTTCATGAGATTCATAGTTTAATGAGGATGTAGGCAGTTACTGTGCTCTTTGCTAAGTACGGCAATGTATGCGCTGCAGTGGTGGCTCAGAGAGTAGGGGGAGGGATGATAACCTTACCCAGAAGAGAGATTCTAATATGGGAAAGAGTAGGAGTTAGCTAGGGAAACTGATGCGGGAATGCCCACAGCAGAGAAGAACATGGCAAATCTGAAGAATGAAAAAAAGCAAGTTCAGTATGGATTGAACAGCAATGCGTATGAGGGAGGAGGAAGAGCACATGGTAGCAAATAAGGCCGTAGAGGTCAGCAGGGGCTGGCTGTTGCTGGGTCTTGCAGATCATTTGAGAAGTTTGGGTTTTGTTCTAAGGATAATGCAACATCAGATTTTGTTCTAAAGAGATTTATGTTGGCCTAGTTGTGTAGCATGAGTTTGGAGAGAAGTTTCAGGCTGGAGTCAGGATGACAATTTAGAAAATTACTTCAGTAATCCAGGTAAGTGAACTAAGGTTTAAGTAGTGAAGTTGGAGAGGAGTAGACAGAGTTAAGATGTTTTTGTGAGGTAAAGTCATTAGGTCTTTGTGATATATTGGATTAGTTGTGAGAGAGAAGGAGTCATCACTCTTGGGCAGCTTTACGAAGTGGAATTAAAGGAGGAACAGTTTTGGGGGAGAAAATATGAGTTCAAGGTTTTACGTCTATGAGGCAAAAACATTGTAGATGTCTGAAGGCAACTTAATGGATGGTTATAAAATATGAGAAAGACGTCTGGGTTTGAAATGTGCTAACTGAGATTAGATGAATAGAGTAGGAGACACCCAGAATAGAATCCTGAGGAGCTCTCTTTCAGGGATGGAAAAGGAACTTATTTTAAAAAATGACTGTTTCTAAAAACATACCCATTTATATATATTTCTTCTGTTTGTGTTTTTTGTGTTTGTTTTGGTGCGTGTCTTTCCTCTATTAGATGGTAAACCCCTTAAGAGTGGGACTGTGTCTCTTTTGTTTCACCTCTGTGTGCACAGCACTTGGCACATAGTATACAGTGGACAAAGATTTGTGGAATGAATAATTACTGTTTTCTCTGTTACTCCTTTTGTTTCTCATTTGAGTCTTTTAGTTGTGGGTTCTCATTTTTGAAATCTCTATTCTGTTGTAGGAGCAGTTTTTCCTCTTTAAATCAGGATCAGTATGTTTTCTTTTAACTTTTCGTTATGGAAAATTTCAAACTTGGAGAAGATAGTTTACTTAATAGCTATCTAAATTAAATAATTATATTTCCCATCTTCATGTCTTTTTTTTGGTGTAGCACTGCAGATTATAGAAATTGATTTATTTTTATCACTAAATAGCTGAATATATCTCTCAGAAGTAAGAACATTTTCTTACATAACCATATTCACATTCTCACATTCTCATACCTAAATTAACAATTTCTTAATATCACCAAAAACTCAGCCCATATTAAAATTTTGCCACTTATATACAAAGTGTCTGTTAGTTTACTAGGGCTGCCATGACGAACCACACATGGAATGGCTTAAAAGACAGAAATTTATTTTCTCACATTTCTGGAGACCGTAAGTTCAAGATCAAGGTGTCGGCATGCTTTATTTCTCCTGAGCATCTCTCTTCGGCCTGCAGATGGCTGCTTCTCTCTGTGTCCTCACGTGGTCTTTCCTCTGTGTGTCCAGATGTCCTTCTGAGAAGGACACCAGTCAGACTGGATTAGGGCCCAACCCTAGTAGCCTCATTTTAACTTACCTTTTTAAAGGCCCTACCTCTGAGTATAGTCACATTCTGAGGTACTGGGGGTTAGGGCTTCAACACATGAATTTTTGGGAGGAGAGGGCACAATTCAGCCTATAACAATATCTTTTATACTGCTGGTTTGTTCAAAGGAAGATTTAATCAAGGACTATGCAACTGCATATAGTTTTAAATTTTTTATGTCCATTTTAATCTGCATACATCTCTCCACTTTTTCCTTTTTCTTTTCATGACTATTGATGCACTTAGCCAGTTGTCCTGTAAAATGTTCCACATTTTGAATTTGTCTCATTTATTTCATTGCTTTCTCTTTCCTATAAGCTGAAAGCTAGATCTAAAAGTTTTTTAAATTAAAACATTTTGGGCACCAGTATTTTTAGTTGGTGCTGTGTGTATCATAATGTATTATGTCTGGAGGCACATATCTCATTGTCCTGCTCTTAGTAATGCTGAGATTGATCACTGGGTAAAATGGTGACAGAATCTAATTGTTCTGTTATAAAGTTTTTTTCCTACCTTATCACCAAGTTATCTGTGGTACAGTACTTTGTGTCATATAGTTTTGGTAATTGCTATTTAGGGTAATGTGATTGCCTGAATGCCATCAATAAGGTTTGTTAGGAATAGTGAAAATTTTTCACTTTTGGCTTTTTAGCATTTGAACCTCTTCCCTGGATTTGGCAATTTTCCTTAATGTATGAGTCAGAGCCTTCTTTTCACTAGAAAAACTGAAAATGTTAGATTCTTTATTCCAGCCCCCTTTTCATCTAGGTCATTGGTGCGTACCTGGGTTCCATCAGGCAAATGCTTACCTCCAGTTTTGGACTGGAAGCTAGTAATATAAAGATGGCACTGGACAGAATCCGTTCTGGTGAGGGATTGTAGCAATAGCCACAATCTCATTTAGTTTAAGAAGCAGCAGCGCAGTGGCTCTAAGTGTGGCACCCACCCAGTATCTGAACTGTTGGTAGTGTGGGCCGTGCATGCCGTAATGTCTGTGCCAGCAGCAGTGGTATCATCACAGGAAAGGCTGAGGCATGCTTTTGGGCATGGTCTTGGCTGTGTGGCCTTTTATAAGTGTGGTCGTTGTTTTTCTGGAGATAGCCTTTTTAATAAATTCTGTTTCTGCTTGGGAAGCTAAAATTTCTCCTTAATAACTAAGAACTCTGACTGGAAGAAATACTTTGAAGGGATAATTTAGATCAGAAGTTGGACCCAGTGTGATCTCAGGTCCTCTTTAAATCTGCAGTTATATTTGTCTATTCATTCTTAGTCTTTAAAAATTGTTTTTTATTTATATTCTTGTTATTTGAGATATAGTTTATCCTTGGTCGTTAAGTTTTAGAAGTATTCATTGCAAAAGTGTTCATTTTATGCCCACTGTGAGCTGAGCTGGAAATACAAGATGAATAATAAATCTGCACTCAAGGAAGATAAATCATATAGAGGTGTTTTAATCTTGAGAGAAGTTCAGATAAAATGCATTGGCAATTCAAGTAGGAAGAAATCATTTGCAGTAGGAGGGGTAGGAAATGATAAAAGAGGTACGATATGAGCTGATTTTTTTGAAGGCTTGATAGTGTTACAATAGCCAGATGAGAGAGGAAGGGGCCTTGAGGTAAAGGGAATAGTGTGACCAAAGGTAAGATATTGGATATGTAAATGATGATATTTAGTCTATTAGTAATTAAAATGGGTAAGTTAGAATGCTTATTTATTCATTAAAAATGGTGGTTAATAAGTCCATTGTTAACATAAATGACATGTTTTTAATGAAAAATAACTATTTTTAAAACAAAACAATTTAGTGAGAAGACAACATAGTTTTACATTTTGCATCTCCCTTTAATGTCGGCCTTAGTAGAAGACAGATTCTCATATCTGCTGTTGCATTCACTCTACTGTTGTATGTTGTTTGGGATGAAGTATTTGATGAGAAGCTGGCCATTTTCGTTTACCTTTCAACGCCACTTGTCTGGGGATGGGAGAAACTGAAAGTGTAGATGTTTGAAGGTCTTCCAGTGCATACTGTTTATCCAGAATTAATGAGATAGACACTGAAGATTTTGTGGGGGAGGTGAGATTTAAGATGAAGCTTATAGGCATTAGATAAACAGGTGGAAATTGAAAGGCTTCATTGTTGGGGCCAAATAGTATAAATAAAGTTATGGAAAATGGCATGCCTCAAGATCAAAAGTTTGAAACAGTAGCCTTGAGTTCAGGAGGTAGAACAAATTTAAAATGATCCCTGTGTACTGGGATCTGGTAAAATCTAGAGGATAATATAAAGACCATGGCATAACTGATTGGCTGGTAATGTTGGGGAGTAATAGTAGTTCATCATTTATTGAGTGCTCTGTGTGTGTCATTTACTAATTTAAATACACTAAATGTATTCATGCACTTAATCTGCAAATAACTCTAGAAAGTTGGTGTTATTATCATCATTTTACACATGAGAAACCTGAGGCACAGAGAAATTGTTACGTACCTGAGATCACACTCTCAGAAAGTTGCAGACTTGGGATTTAAACTCAGGCTGCTGGGTTTCAAGGCCTGTGCTTTTATGGAGCACACTAAATTGCACTCTTAAATATTAAGAAATAAGATTATATAAGGCACTCTTAAATATTAAGAAATAAGATTATATAAGGAGGATGGTATTAGCTTATGAAGGAATCCTAAATCAGAGGAATTTGAACTTGATACAGCAGATTCTTAATAAACATTTGATTTTTTTTCAGTTGAATTGATTTGAGAAGATATAAAATATCGGTATGTATCAGCCATTGTGGTAGGGATATGAGGATGAGTATGGCAAAGCCTGCTAGTTGTACCTCAGCAGCTGCCTTTCTTTTCTTCTGAAATATAGTATTTTAAGGTGGACACATGGTCATCCATAACAAAGACCATATCTCCCAGCGTGCCTTTCTTTCTTTCTTTCTTTCTCTCTCTCTCTCTCTCTCTCTTTCTTTCTCTCTTTCTCTCTTTCTCTCTCTCTCTCTCTTCCTTCCTTCCTTCCTTCCTTCCTTTCTCTCTCTCTCTCTTTCTTTCTCTTTTTTTAGATTTTTATTAAAGTATAGTTGATTTACAGTGTTTCTTCAATTTCTGCTGTATAGCAAAGTGACTCAGTTATATATATATGTATGTATGTATATATATATATTTATATTTATATACTTATATATACATTCTTTTTTTTTTCATACTATCTTCCATCATGTTCTAACCCAAGAGACTGGACATAGTTCCCTGTGCTGTTCCCATTGCTTATCCATTCTAAATGTAATTGTTTGCATCTACGAACCCCGGGTTCCCGTCTTTCCCACTCCTGGGCATGTATCCAGATAAAACTTTCATTCAAAAAGGTACATGCACCCCTTCTTCAGCCCATATAACTAAGTTCAGGCCCTAGGGATCCAAGTGCAAGTATTGTGGTGACTTGTTGGGACTTAGTTTAAGTGATAGGTGGTTTATATCCTTTGTCCTCTGTTTTTCTTTTGGTTAGGTCCTTTCCTCAGTCTGTAAAATACCAAAGGGAAAGGTGTTAAAAGGAAGACAATAGAATCTTTTTGAATGGGAATTCTTAGAAAGGATTACATAGAAACTGGCTACACTGACAGAAAGTGAAGGGGAAAACTACTGGTCACAGGAATTAAAATTTGGTTTGGGCAGTAAGAATACTAAAGATGTGTGGAAAACTATTAGATTAGTAGTGCTCAGTTGGTAAGTTTGAATCTGTTTATTCTGGAGCAGCAGACACCCCTACTTCCAACCTGGCATTCTCGGGATGCTTGGCCAGAAAGGGCCATGATCTGTCTATTCATTTGAAATGTAAGCAGTCCTTGGGAAGAAGTCACAGCATGGCTTTCAAGTCCAGTTTTATCTTCTTGCTTTAACCCCATGATGGTATTTTTAAAAATTTCTTTTAAATTTTTGAACAAATGATTTTTTAAGAACTTTTTAGTATTATAGGAAAATTGAGCAGAAAGTACAGTTTCCATATACCCCCTTCACCCCCACCCCATGCTCAGTCTCCACACTATCAATACCAGGCATCAGAGTGGCACATTTGTTATAACTGATGAGCCTACATTGACACATCATATTTACCAAGGTCCAAATGTACATTGGAATCCACTCTTAGTTTTGTACATTTTATGAGTTTGGGTGTATAACAACATGCATCTACCGCTATAGTATCATACAAAATAGTTTTACTTGGAGTTCCCATCGTGGCGCAGCAGAAACGAATCCGACTAGGAACCATGAGGGTTCGATCCCTGGCCTTGCTCAGTGGGTTAAGGATCCGGCATTGCCGTGAGCTATGGTGTAGGTTGCAGACGCGGCTTGGATCCCGCGTTGCTGTGGCTGTGGCGAAGGACGGCAGCTACAGCTCCCGTTAGACCCCTAGCCTCCATATGCCGCAGGTGCGGCCCTAGATAAGACAAAAAGACCAAAAAAAAAAAAAAGAGAGTACATTTAATTTTATGAAACACTACCAGATTGTCTTCCAAAGGGACTATCATTTTGGATTTCTGCCGGAAATGACTGCAAATCCTTGTTGCTCCACATTCTTCTTGTCAGCATTTGGTCTTGTCAGTGTTGTGGATTTTAGTCATTCCGATAGGTGTGAAGTGGTAGCTTCTTGTTTTAATTTGCTTTTCCCTGGTGACTTGTGATGTGGAGCATCTTTTCATATACTTGTCTGCTACCTGTGTATCTTCTTTGGTGAGGTATCTGTTCAGACTTTTTGCCCATTTTAAAAATCAGGTTGTTCATTTTCCTATTATGCTATTATTTTGATAACTTTTTTTTTCCTCCTGTAGATAATGTGAAAGACGTTGTGTCCTAGTGATTAAAAATAACTAAGTCCCTTGGGATGGAAATTCTGTAAAATTGAGTTGTGATGATTTTTGTACACCTGTAATTGTAATAAAATTCATTAAGTAATGGGGAAAAAATAACTAAGTCCCTTAGAATCTGGATGACTGTTACAGAATCCTGTCTTCATCATTTAATAGCTGTGTGACTTTGTGAAAGTTACATAAGAAGCTCTTAGTGCCTCAGATTCCTTCTTGGTGAAAGAGAGGTTAATAATATGATGGTTAATGAATTGATTCATATAAAGGGCTTGGAGTAGAACCTGACCTGTAGGAAGTACTTAAAAAATGTTAGTGAATAGTATTTATCATTCTGTCATTTCATATAGTCATCATCAGTCACTGCTCTTTACTGTATTCCCTCTAGAAAACTTCTTCTAAACTTATTCACACTAATTTATGATTTTTAGGGATATTTATATTTTTAGTCTTTATTGAATTTTAAAAATCACGTTGAGGAAGTTCCCATCATGGCTTAGCGGTAATGAACCCGACTAGTATCCATGAAGACACGGGTTTGATCCCTGGCCTTGCTCAGTGGGTTAAGGATCTGGTGTTCCCCTGAGCTGTGGTGTAGGCTGCAGATGTGGCTCAGATCTGGCATTGCTGTGGCTGTGGTGTAGGCCAGGAACTGTAGCTCCAATTCAACCCCTAGCCTGTGAACTTCCATATGTTGTGGGTGAGGCCCTAAAAAAGGTGAAAAAAAATCACATTGATACCACACGAGCATATGCTTTTGGTAATATATTCAATAAATACACAGGTATATGTAGTAAAAATAAAAATTCCCTTGCATGTAACACCCCCTCCACCTAATTCCTCTTCTCTTTCCCGATGTTAGGTATTGTTAACAGTAAGTTGAGCTTGAGTAGATTAGCCTGAGATGTTCCATATTAAAAATATTTTAGGAGTTCCCGTTGTGGCGCAGTGGTTAACGAATCCGACTAGGAACCATGAGGTTGCGTGTTCGATCCCTGGCCTTGCTCAGTGGGTTAACGGTCCGGCGTTGCCGTGAGCTGTGGTGTAGGTCGCAGACGCGGCTCGGATCCTGCATTGCTGTGGCTGTGGCGTAGGCCAGTGGCTACAGCTCCGATAAGACCCCTAGCCTGGGAACCTCCACATGCCGCGGGTGCAGCCCTAAAATGACAAAAGGCAAAAAAAAAAAAAAAAAAAAAAAATTTAAAATTTGAAGTCTTTTAGCAGTTGTTCTTATCTGAGTCTCTTGTGATAGAGAAGTTTCATGAAGCTCTCCTGTGGTTAATCTCTTGTACTCCCCTCAGGACTTCTTTGTAGGAAACATTCCCAGACTAAGACCTACTGCTCTTTATTGATTTCTTCCATTTGCGGTAGTCAGGGTGTTTCATTTTTAATTTTGACACTTATATGCTGAGGATGTCCATCTTAATTAAGAAGTGCTCAACCTAAGTGGTATGGAAGGTGATCCCACAGGCCGTTTAAGGTTGGGGTGGAGTTGTGGCCAACCTTCCCTGCTCATAGTGACATTTGCTCTACTAGGCAATGATTCTTTGTAGGCACCACTGAAATGTGATTGTAGGGATAGAAGAAATCAGGAGGGATCTGTCAGTGTTCTCTTCCCATCTCCTGTTTCTGATGACAGGACTTGGGAAATGTAAGGAGACCTGGGGATACCTTATAGTCTTTCAGATCTAAGTTCAGAGCCTACTGGATAGGTACTGTTAAATATCCCAGTTGAGATGCAGAGAACTGTACGTTGCTTGCTTTGGGAATTACAGAGCTAAAGTACATTGAAGAATAATTTAACACTTGATTTCTTTTAAGTTTTACTTATAGTTGAAATGATTTTTTTGGTTTTATTTAAAGAAGTGTGAAATTATACATTCACATAATTGTTTCTTAAAAATTTCCACCTTTATTTTAAAATCCTGGGTAGTATGTAATCATTGTAACATATTTAAAAGAAGAGTACAAATAAAAAGGTGAAATCTACTCACACATTGTTTACTAAATACAGACTTTGAGGAAGAAATAAACTTAAAATAGACTTAGTGTATTTTGGATATCTTTCTGTGACAGTTCTATGGTAGCAAAGTACCACATAACTTATTTAACTTGTTTCCTTATTGTTAGATGTTTAGATCCCACCTCTCCCCACGCCCAAAAGCAAATCTAATATGTGTGATTTTGTAATCGTATTTTCACACATTGGCGGCTATTTATCTGGGACAGATTTTTGCAGATGGATCACTGGATCATTGTGTACCTTTACTTTAAAGCTTGGTTAAAATTAAAGAAATTTTTAGTAGAGTTATATGTTGACTTGTAGAATTTTTTGGGGGGGGCATAATGGTCTAACTCAATTTGGTAGAGATGAAAGATGTTTCATTGAACAATGAAAGATGTTTATCAAATAGAATATTGTAGGTAGAAAGTCCCAAGGAAACTTCTGCATAGTTGAATTTTTCAGGTAGATGAAGATGTAAGGATAGTTAATCTCACAAAATAATGGCTAATGCTCACTTTTTCATTTTCATTAAAAATTAAATGGAAATAATTTTTGAAAGACTCAGTGACATTTTGGCAAGCAGTTACATCATTTTAAACTGCTTTTCAGTGAGAAATATAATAATTATAGTCAGCGTTTTGATTTAAAAAATAATGCATATATTAAAATTTAAAGTTTCAGAATATCTGCATTTTCTGCATAGTACTCTTCTACTCCCATTCCACCGCAGCCTGCAGAAGAGCTACTCAGCTTAACTAGAGGATAATTTCCTAATTTGTCATTAATATCCATGTACTTCTTTTTAAAAAAATTGAGATATAGTTGATTTACATTATTAAAAACATTATGTTTCAGATGTACAACATAGTGATTCACAAATTTTAAAGTTTCTGCTCCATTTGTAATTCTAAAATATTGGCTACATTCCCTGTGTTCCCTGGTGAGAGAGAGTTAATTATATACACAGACAAGTTAAGAGTGCTGTTTCCTATTTTTCCCCTTCCAGCATGAAAAATATCATTTGAGCTTGTCAAATGTACAGAAAGGTTTCTTATGCTGTTGCCAGCAAGTACTTAATGACTGGGGGAGTTCAGATGATATGTTTTATGTAATTGTAACCAATAAAAATTTTTCTAAAAGCTTGGAAAAAAACTTCAGTGTGGTGTATTCTTGTATCTTATTTTATACACAGTAGTTTGTACTTCTTAATCCCCTATCCCTATGTTGCCCCTCCTTGCTTCTCTTCCTCCATTAGTTTGTTCCCTGTATCTATGAGTTGGGTTTTTGTGTTTTTGTGTGTTTTTTTGTATACTCACTAGTTTGTTTTATTCCGTAGATTCCACATATAAATGATATCATACAGTGTTTGTCTTTGTCTTATTTCACTTACCATGATGCCCTCCAAGTCCATTTGTGTTGGTTGCAAATGGTAAAATATCATTTTTTAAAAAATTTTTTGGAGTTCCGGTCATGGCATGGCAGAAGTGAATCTGACTAGGAACCATGAGGTTTCTGGTTTGATCCGTGGCCTCACTCAGTGGGTTAAGGATCCAGCATTGTCATGAGCTGTGTTGTAGGTTGCAGACTTGGCTCAGATCTGATGTTGCTGTGGCTGTGGTGTAGGCCAGTAGCTGTAGCTCCCATTCGACCCCTAGCCTGGGAACCTCCATATGCTGTGGGCGCAGCCCTAAAAAGCAAAAAAAAAAAAAAAAAATTTTTTTTTTTGTTATTATGGTAAAGTAGTATTCCTCTGTGTGTGTGTGTGTGCACACGCGCGTGTGTATAACACACCTTGTTTATTCATTTATCTATTGATGGGCACCTAGGTTGTTTCCATATCTTGGCAATTGTAAACATTGGAGTGCGTGTATCCTTTTGAGTTAGTGTTTTAATTTTTTTTCAGACATATACCCCAGTGGTGGGATCGCTGGGTCATTTGGTAGTTCTTTTTTTTTGTTTGTTTAGTTTTTTTATTTTTTCAAAAGCTTTATTGGTGTGTAATTGGTATACAATATTGTATTAGCTTCTGATAGTTCTATTTTTAAGGTTTTGAGGAACCTTTATACTGTTTTCCATAGTGGCTGCACCAATTTACATTCCCACCAACAGTGTACAAGGGTTCCCTTTTCTCCACATCATTGCCAGTATTTGTTTTTTGTGGTCTTTTTGCATACCCATGTACTTTTATTCTCCTTTGTATTTGACCATTTTACTGCTCAACTGTGTCTCTGCTAGTGTAGGTATATAAAGCAAAAGGAAAGAGTGTGATAATGTCTGGTAGATGATGGGTTAATTGAAAAAGTTGTTTAAAGTAGGGAATCATGAAAACATAGCACAAATACACCTTTTAAAATATTAACTTGAAATCCTGTGTACCTTTTTTTATGAAGCTTTTGATTTAAGGCCAAGGCTTTCTGGTATTCTGTATATTGGTCTTTCTTGCGTATAACTCACCTATAATACTTAATTTTAGATTTTTTTAGTGCACTTAGAGTAAAACCTTAAATCTTTAAATATGGTACAAAACTGTAAATAATCTTGCACTTTGCCAGTTTCTAAGAAGTCTACTTTTCCTCTGGTTTTCTATAATCAAATTATGCTGACTTTTCATTTTCTGAAACTTGCCTTAGGGTTTTTCCACATGCTGGTCCCATAACCTGAACTGATCTTTTCTTCAAATGTTTGAATGGAGAATCATATTTCAAAGAGAGGCATCCATAATATTCCCTTACTGTTTCAGCCTAAAGCTGGATATTCCCCAAGCCCCTTATCACCTTGTTTTCCTTCATTCTGCTTGTCACATTTGATAAATATATATTTTTATGTTTATTTGTTGAATTTCTGCCTTTTCAAAAGACTGAAGGCTGCATGAAGACATGGGCCATATCTGTTAGGTTTATTTTGGTATAATAGCCTGTGTTTAGAGCAGTGTCTGGATATTAGAAGCTTAAATACTTATTTACTTAATCAAATGTTTATTAATTGCATATGAGTCAGGTACTTCGGGGGCATTAATTAATAAAATGCCACTTAGTCACCTTATTGGTTGACTATAGTACATTTTTATTTTATTTATTTATTTATTTAGATTTTTAGGGTCTCACCCATGGCATGTGGAAGTTCCCAGGCTAGGGCTCTAATTGGAGCTACAGCTGCCAGCCTACACCACAGCCACAGCAACTCAGGGTCCATGCTGTGTCTGCGACCTGCACCACAGCTCACGGCAACGCCAGATCCCTGATCCACTGAGTGAGGCCAGGGATCGAACCTGCATCCTCATGGATACTAGTCAGATTAGTTTCCTCTGAGCCACCACGGGAACTTCCTATAGTACATTTTTAAATGGAAATGTATACATTCAAGTATACATCATATTTAATAAAATATAGAACATTAAAATTTTTCAGATGATAATATTAGAATATTAAAATTTTATACTAAAATAAATAGAACCCTTTTTAAAACATGGGAGAAAATGTTGCTTGTCCTTTACAAGTAGTCATTCATTCATTTTTCATTGACACTGTCTTGAGAATTCTGATCATCTTGTGTAAGACTTTGAAAAGCTAGGAAATAGGCATTGTAGCCTTTTTTCCTCCTAAAGTAATTAAGGTTTTCTTTTGACTATGCATAATGTAATTATGCTCGCCCTCTGGAGAACCAAATAGGGTTTAAAGTATAGAACTAGAAGTAGAGCATAGGTAATTAAAGCTAAACTAATTACTGCAATTCTGATTTGTTATATCTTAAGATCTGTTGCCCTTAATAAGATGTACTGGGATAAACAGAATGGCAGGCATCATTTGTCAACTTTTTCCATTTTAATCATAGTTTTGTTTTTGCATGACCAGAAATTCTGATTTGAAGGGATATACTTTATATAAGAGAACTGTGTGCAGTAAGTATTCAGCTTTTGACTTTATATTCAGTGTAGGAACTGTGATTTCTTGACTATGGGTGAGTGAATTTGCCTTTCATATCCTGTTATAGTTGTAAAGTGGATTTGGGTTTGATATTTGGATGGGTTTACTAATGTAATTAACGTATTAAAAATTCTCTGTTTTGACATGATCTTGCTAGAGAGAAGTTACTTTGGTCTTTGGAATGTTTAAGTGTAACCTGTTCATTCATACATTTATTCAAGAAATGTGATATTGTCAGGTGGTGTACAATGTTTTTGATGCTTTCCAAGGAGCTGGAAACAAGAGATGAACAGATATATAGTTGCTGCGAAGGAGGAATTAGTTGTAATTGAGGAAATAGACACAAATAATTATGTGATATAAATGCTAAAGTAGGAATATAAATTAATGCAAAATGTTGTAGAAGCACTGTAGAGAGAGTGATCTACTCTTTTTGTAAGAGTTAGAGAAAGTTTTCAGATTCGTTAACCAGATAAATTCAAATTTTGGTATTTTACCCTTTCAAATTTACATAAAACAGGGCTTCTGAAGAAACTCAAAGGCAGAGAGTAGGATTACATTGGAAGTTCTGAATATATCTCAGAGCACTTGAAAATTTCTTAAATTCTCTGTTTTGTCTTAAGAGTTCATGTTAATGTTGCATTCTGTTGCATACTGATTATATAAATATGTAATATTTTATCACCAGAAAGAAAAAAATATTCCTGCTAGTCTATTAATTTTGGAAAAGTGGGGTGAACGAAGAGAGCTGGGACTATGATTGAGGTTAAGATTCACATTCATTGTTATAGTGTATCTCCAGCATGTCTCTGTTTGTGCATGGTGGTGTATGAATATGGTGGGGTGTGTGTAGTGTGTGTGTGTGCGTGTGTGCGCGCGCGCGTGTGTGTGTGTGTGTGTGTGTGTGTGTGTGTGTGAGAGAGAGAGAGAGAGAGAGAGAGGGAGGGAGAGACGGAGGGAGGGAAGGAGAGAGAGAGAGAGAGAGAGAGCGAGTGCAGATTGGTCAGTCAGATCTTGGAATATTGCATTCTTCCTCCTTTCCCTCCCATGTTCCTATAGCTTTCTTTCTTCTTGGCTTTACTCAGGTCTTATAATTGCTTGGTTTGCCATGGTTATTTTGCTTACTGCTTTATAGGTCTTTATCAGCCAGTAAATAGAGAACAATACTAGAAGACGCTTGGGGTGTAACTAAGGACATTTCTGGAATAACAGAGAAAAGCCAAGTCAGGAGCATTCAGTATACAAGGAAAGGATCAGATTTCGCTCATCAAGGTGAACGAAAGTCTAGGAAGGCACTTATATTAATAGAGGGGAAAATGGGCCAGAATGTAAGTTTAGGGAGTAGGATGTAGGACTGGGTGCATCAATAGAGTCCAGTTTCATAGCAGCATCAGACGTGGTGGTGTTAGTTTTGTTTCAGTGTGGTCATAGTATTAGACCAAATGGTCTGAAGAGTTCATAGATTGAATAAGTGCATACTCAAAAATAGATTATCTCTGAAACTTTGTAGTTACACATCAAGGGGAATTATGTTACTGGCTTATTTTATAAATAATACTGGTCCCTATGATTCTCATGGTGTTAGTGTGTTTCATTAATGACAGGTGCTTGATCTCTAACCGCCTCTCTTTCTCTGATTGGGCTGCACTTGTCATTTGGAGTTTCAGAAGGGTGTAATGAAGTCACTTCTCCACCTTTCCAGGTTCTTAACTAATTGAGAACAGACACAAGAGGCCAAATATGGGACAAAATAAAGTGTTGAGCTTTCATATCAGTATTAGGTCGGGTTAGGAAATGTGATGAGGATTGCGGTATTGCAGTCTTCCTAGCAAGAAGTGAAAGCCTCACACAGAAGTAAGAGATCAGAAGAGTAACCCCCCCCCGCCCCCCCGCAGTGTAGTGAATTATGACACTTGCTATAACCACAGTCCCTTCAGATGGAAACTGGTCAGGGAACCAGGCAGGTGTGTTTTAAACCGTTTAACCTGGTCCTTTCCCTGACTACCACTGGGTACCCGACCTGTGGGCAGTCCTTTTAGGAGATAGGCTGCTACAGAGTGAGACTGTTTTGTTTGTTCCAAATCTGGACTCTGTATTTAATTAGTCGTATTAGCTAGAGTATTGTTTAGTAAATATTTGTTGATTGGCCTCTTTTTATACATTCATTTACTTGGATTAAGGGAGATACTAAAGTACCTTCTTTAAGGTTTGAATACGTATTATTAAGTGAAATAAGTCAGACAGAAAGACAAATATGAGATCACTAAGATGTGGAATCTAATAAAAAATGATACACATGAACGTATTTACAAAACAGAAACAGACTCAAAGATCTAAAAGCCAAGTTTACTGTTACCAAAGGGAAAACGTTTGGGGGAGAGAGAAATTGGGAGATTGGGATTGGCATATACATACTGATACATATGGAATGAATGAGTAACAAGGACCTGCTCTATAACACAGGGAAATAGTACTCTGTGATAACCTATATGGGAAAAGAATGTGAAAAGAAATGGATATATGTATATGTATAACTGATTCACTTTGCTGTACACCTGAAACTAGCACAACATTGTAAGTCAATTATACTCCAATAAATTTTTTTTTGTCTGTCATTTTAGGGCTGCACCCTCGGCATATGGAGGTTCCCAGGCTAGGGGTCGCGAATCGGAGCTGTAGCCGTCAGCCTACGCCACAGCCACAGCAACGCCAGATCCGAGCCACATCTGCGACCTACACCACAGCTCATGGCAATGCTGGATCGTTAACCCACTGAGCAAGGCCAGGGATCGAACCTGCAACCTCATGGTTCCTAGTTGGATTTATTAACCACTGTGCCACAACGGAACTACTTCAATAAAATTTTTAAAAAAATTAAAAAAGAAGATTTGTTTTTTTTTTTGCCTTTTTGTCATTTTATGGCCGCACCCGCGGCATGTGGAGGTTCCCAGGCTAGGGGTCTAATCGGAGCTGTGGCCACTGGCCTACACCGCAGCCACAGCAACGCAGGATCCGAGCCGCGTCTGCAACCTACACCACAGCTCACGGCAACGCCGGATCGTTAACCCACTGAGCAAGGCCAGGGATCGAACCCGCAACCTCATGGTTCCTAGTCGGATTCTTTAACCACTGCGCCACGACGGGAACTCCAAAAAAGAAGATTTGAATATGTGTAATAGGATAACGAGTCCCTTTATCTATGGAATGAAAGTTAAAACATAGGTTTAACTTTCTAACATAGGTTTGATGTTAGAAATTATAGCAAAGACTGGGATTCCTGATACTAAATTGCTCTTTAGGTAAAGAAGTCTGGAACTCTTCTCAGACCAGTTGCTGTTTACTGATTTGATTTTAAAAATGTGTGTGAAGAAAGGCATTTAAGACATGGCTTTGCTGAGTTTCCTAAATTGTTTGCATTAAACCTTTCCCTCCCTCCTTCCCTCTCTTCCATTCCCTCTCTCACTCCCTTTCTTTCACTGGTCAAGACATTTAAGGAATGTATTTTGCAGAAGTTACCCTGCATGAAGTATGCTAATCTAACATTTTGGCATTTGAAAGATTGACAGTACTTCATAGTAGAGCTGAGCTCAAAGGACAGCACTTCCCACAGGGGATTTCTAAGTGTTACTGACTACAAGCTAGAAAGGGAACAGATAGGCACTAGAAGTTACTATTTGGGCTGTGGGCAAATGCCTTTAACTTCGTTTAGATGATGACGTTTTCTTAGAAACCAGTCGTGGTCTACTGTGATGTTCTTGGATATTGTTACTGCCCAGATAGCCTTGCTCCCCGGCCACTCCTTTTCTTACTGTTAGGACACACATGAACCTTCTACAAGATGTGGAAATACGTCTCTTTGTAACCTGGAGTTTGGAACACTATTGTACTTTTGTGAAGCAGGAGGATATAGATAACTTTTTTTTTCTTTTTTTTTCCTCCCAAAGCACAATTTATGGTTACTAGGTAGCTATCTCTAAAATGTAGCATATTAGAATTTGCTTCAGATGTAGTATTTGAGTTTTACTTCTGGACATATCAAATATGAGTTTCATTTCTGTGTTTCTCCAACTGTTTATGTTCATCATTCTCTTGATAGAACACATTGAAATATGTTCTTGGCACAGAAGTTTCACATATTTTGAAAAGACTATGGCAAGTTGTAAAAGGCCCTGTCTTTTCATTTTTTAAACGTTCATCTTCTGGCTTGTAGCAGCAGGTGTTATTGAAGTTGTGTGTTATGGCTATTATGAAAGACTAATGATATTTAGCATATTAAGTATAAATTACTTTAATGACACACATAAATAAGAAATGAAGTCAGGGATAGAGAATTTAAATTTAAGGTCCTGAAATGGGCTTTGACTAGTGGGAGGAGGTTATTTGTTGATATTTAGAAAAAAAAATGAAGTTCACATGTAAAGTTAACTATTCTGGTTTCTTTGTTCATTTTTCTTGAAACAATTTCTCATTTGTAGAACTTGGTTTAGAGGTAGTAATTTTCATATCAACTACATGAGTTTTTCTCTGAATTCCTTTGTTCAGAAGCAGGAGACAATTCTTGCCTCATTTTTTTTACCATTAGGAAGATGGTACAGCAAACATTTAGCTGTGTGTTAAAAAGATAAACTGGAGAATTTAAAGTTTTGGGTGGGGGTGCAGAAAGAAAACTTTTAACTTCTCACTTTGTGCTTGGATATTGTTTTACAATTAAATTCCCAAGTGTAAACTTTGGGAATCATGAAGGGATTGCTTTGTATAAAGTGGCACTCCTGTGTTTATGACTATATATTTACTCTCTGAGCCTATTCATACCCTTTGGTAACAAGCAATTTTTATTTTGTATTTATAACCTATGCTATTTTTTTATGGTAGAACATTTGTTTATTTCACTATTATCTCAGCTGTGACTTAACTAGAGTGAAACAACATACCTTTGAGGAAACAACTCAAATTTCCAAACTATGTAGTAAGAGCGAAAGACCTTGGGACCAGAATTTATCTTCCCAACTTGACTAAATGAGTGAGACTGTTATATTGGAGGATTTGTACCAATTTTTAACTTGTTAATTGATAGAATTAGACTGAACATTTTGTACGTTTGTACTTGCTCAACTTTTAGATGGAGTGCTTTCTTATATTTGAAGTTTTAACTGTGGCTTTAAACAATAGTCAGACTTGGGAACCAAATAAATCACTTTACTCACCTCTTTAACCTGAAGTATTTTTAAACTTCATGGTGGGACTTGGTTTTGGTATAGAAATATACCTCAATGTAACTAACTAGAACTTACTTGTATGTCTTTGTTCCATCTTATGTATGTAAAAATCAGTATAGGGTTGAAAATTGTTACCTTGAAGACTGAAATTGTGAAAGCCTAGAGTATTTGAGTTCAGATAAGACTGATATTTATTTTGTTTATGTTAAGTTTACATAGAAGCTGCATGCTTTGTGACTTGCAGTGTGATTTAAGGAGCTGGTATTAAGAGGAGCTGTTCAGACTCATCTAGATGAATGCTTCCTTTTGTGAACCTGTTACATGAAACTCGTGTTGTCCATTTAATTCTTATGCTTTGAAATATTCTTATTTTGATTTTGTGTCAAATTCAATAACTGGCTTGGATAAATGGTTTGCTCTGAACATAAACAGTGTTTTTGAGGGTAGGAGAGAATTGTTTGGAAATGCTGAAATTTTTGTTTTCCTTTATTTTTAAAAAGATCAACTAATCCCCAAGATGTGTGTGGCAGTTGGAGAAGCTGCAGGGACTCTCTGTATCGTTGTAGGTATTAGGGCCTACAAGATCCCACAGATTTGATTCATCTATGAATTCCTAGTTTGTAGTGTTAAGTATATAGTGGACTTCCAGTAAATGTTTGAATTAATCTGTGTCATGCACATTGAAAAATTCTTTGACAGTTTTAGGCAAGTTTTTAATTATTTTTATTCATTTTGTGGGATTGTTTTCAGAAATTATGATACATTCTAGTTTTCCATTTTCTTAGAGTTGGAAAGACATAACCACTTACAGAAATTTTTAGTTTTTATCCAGTGTTAAATGTTCTTATACTTTGTTGTTGTTAACCGATTGATCATTTAAGTATTTCTCAAATAATTCAAAGATGGAATGATTAGTTTCTGATTTCCAAGGTTGTTTCTACTCTAAAATAGAGGAGCCCTGTGCTCTCCTCCTCCCTTTCTTCAGTCTAGACACATCTCTTAAATTCCCTAGATTCCAAGGCATGACATAATTCTAGGATGGTACTTTGGAGCACACCTGGGTTTTTATATCAGTTCCATTGCTTATTGGTTATGTGGGTCCTGGGTGAGTTACTTAACTTCTTTTTACTCCCAGTTGGCAATTAAATTGATTAACAAATACAGATTTCCTGGTAAAGCGACTGACAAATAGTAGAATGGTAAATGCTAATAATAACGGTCATCTTCTGAGTATATGTTTACTAAAGGAAAAGCAGAGTTATGCAGATGTAGGGTATATTTGTAGTTAAGAATGAAGACTATAAAATTTATAAAATTGAGGCAGTATAATAAAAATTTATTTTTAATGTAATGAGGACTCTTTAAATTTGTCTTCTGGGTTTAGCCTACTTTTTCTCTTAAACTTACCATCTTAAAAAGTTATGGAAATGGCAAAGTAAAAAATCTGTTTTAGTTGAAGGAGTTGCTGAACTTTAGTTGAAGTTGCTGAACTTTTAAAAATCTGGAGTTTGTTTAGCTGTTCTTGGAGGGATTAAGTGAGAAAGAGAAAGAAGGGTATATGGTACAGTGCCTGCTACATAATGAGCTTAATGAGTGGCTCTGTGTGTGTGTGTAGTGGTTAAGAACATGGCTCTCTGATCAGACTGCCATACCAGTCTTGTGACTTTGGTTAAGTCATTTAGCATTCTATTGTTTCTTCATTTATAAAAATGATAAGCAATGAGGTCCTGCTGTATAGCACAGGGAGCTATATGCGGTCATGTGTGATTGAACATGATGGAAGATAATATGAAAAAAAGAATGTGTGTGTGTATATATATATATATATATATATAATATTATATGTATAACTGGGTCACTGCTATATAGCAGAAATTGACAGAACATTTTAAGTGAACTATAATAAAAATAAAAATGAATTATTGTAAACTCTAGCTTATATTGTCAGAGTTAAATGAAATGGAATGTAAAGTGCATAGTACAAAATAAGCACTCAGTAAATGTTAGATAATATTATTGTGTGTATTTCTTCTCAAAGGCATTCCATAGTAAAAACAGAATCTTTGGGGTCTGGTTGAGTTGGTTTTGAGTTTTGCCTCAGTTGTCTACTAAGATTGTATCCTGGGGCAAATTACTTAACAACTATTCTTCTCCTGTTTTTATATCTGTAAAGCATAGATAATAGCTACCTTATATAGTTTTTGGAAGTATTTATAAATACATAGATACTCAGTAAATGGTAATTATCATAAGCATGATGCCTATAATTCAGGTTGGTAGTATTTTCTCGGGTTGGCAATGTGAGCCAGCTGGTTAGATTTTTCCTTGACACTGATGGATATCTGAATCGAGTACTTAGTCTACAATCAAATGAATTATGCTTTTTCTATAGATGTAAAACTTTATAATAACAGTTTAATGTTTCCTTACAATACTTTCACATGAAACACAAATTATGTATGTTCGATTGTACTTCTTTGGGTTCTCTTATTTATTTTTGTAGAACAAAGTTTAAAGCAACATCAGTTTGGGCTCAAGGTGACTCTTCTTAATTGTCACATTCTTTGTTGTACAAACATAGCTGGCATAGCTGGATAGCTGTCAGTGGAATCAGGCAGCCTAGCTCCCAGCTTAGGTCTGCAAAGGCCATGGGCATTTTTCCTTCCAGAGAGGAACCAGCTATTAGAATTTACTGAGCCCAATGACTAATGTGAGAAAAACCCCGATGATCTGCCACTCTAAACTGAAACTATAGCAGGGTCTCACAAAGTTCTCAGACATGGGGACTGTTTATGGAGAATGTTAATAAGAGATTTACATGTCCCTTCAGATATTCAAATCTCATGGCTTATGTACTTGTGCCCTCCTCTTGTTTTTTTTTTTGAGAAGAGAAATCTTGGAACATATAGAAGCTACAACTTAATAGTAGATTCTTGCTAAGCACAAAATTTCTGATAAGAAACAGTCATTTACATATGTTTTCCTTCTTGGAAGGTTTTGCATATACGTGTCAGTTACTCTGATACTATAAAATTTACCATTTAAAGATGTATAGTTTGGTGATTTTTATTATATTCACAAGGTTGTGCACCACTGTCTATTTCCAGGTAGAATATATATTTTGAAGACAGACATTTTAAAAAATCATTTTGATTGACTTATCTCTGATTTTCTTTTCTACCTTAAGGATTACCTGTTTTACTTTGCGCTTATCTCTGACTTTTTGTTAAGTTGTTTGGAGTTGTGCTTGTTTCAGTTTAGAGTGGTTTATCATCTGATTTTTTCATATTAGTCATTGGTGCTCAGTAAATTCTAAAAGCTAGATCTTCTTGAGGGAAAACTGTTTTATCTGTTTCAAGAAGTCCTCAAACATTTATCTTTGTATTAACTTCATTTTTATTCTATTTCAGAATAGGAGAAGATGAAAACAATATCATTTTGGGTGGCTTTGCCACAAAGCTGAATGATTTTTTTTCCCTTTTTGTCAGTGGAGCAGTTGATTCATGACTTAATTATTCACTCCTTCCTCCTCCATGACTAGTTGAGTTTTAATATAAAAATTATTTTTTTGTAGACCAGCTAAAGATGATCATTTTCTTCTTAGAGAAGCTTTGTCTCTGTTTCCATCTGAACGATTTCAGTAATATTTGTACAGGGTGCTATAATTTTCTAATACATTTGCTTTCCCTGGACAATGAAAATGCATTATGTAACTTTTTCACACAAGTAGATGGAGATCAACAATAGGTACAGAATTTAGCTTTATATGCTTTATTTGTCTAGCCTATTATATGTCTTCATAACTGATTCTCTGAAAAATACTTTGTGTTCTTTTTTAGTTTACTGTTATTTTCAATCCAAAGTAAAATGTAAATATCTCATTAACTGCAAAGCATATCTTTTCAGGTTCTTTGGCTTCTAATGGAGTAAAAACCTTTTCACTTCTTTTAGAACCATTCTGCACCCTTTCCCTGACACCTGAGAGCTCTGAAAGGCCTTATGTCTGTATGCCATACTGTCTCTCTCTTCTAGGACATTCTTCTTGTGGGTTTAATCTGATGAGACAGTTAAGTTCTTATATTCTTTCCTAAACTATTTTCAGAAAAATGCCATGTTAATTGTCTGAAGACTTAGTGTTCCTCTTGGAACAAAGTGTTCGAGTAGAACGTATTAAATTAGTTGGTCTAGAGTTCATTAGAGACCCCCCTACCCACCCCACTTCTTCATGCTTACCTCCCTTCTCCAGAAGCTAGCTGGAGCTGCTATGTAGTTGGCAGAGAGATAGACTGGATGCTAAAAACATTTAATAATGTGTTTATTGGTCATGTGTCCTGTATTTCCTTTATTTCATTTTTTATTGGAATATTCATCTTTTTCTTATTTATTTTTAACAGTTTGTTATATATTTAGGATAATGGCATTTGGCCACGTTTCAAACTTTAGCCTTTAGATTTTGCTCAGATTATTTGAGATGCAGAAGGCTTAAATTTTTGTGAACTTAGGTTTTGTCAGTCTTTTTCTTTATGATTTTCTCCTTTGTTTTGTGCTTAGTTCTTCCCCACTATGATAGCAGAGATAATCACAGCCATATTAATTGGTTGAACCCAAATCCTTTAAACATTTATTTGGAGTTTGGTTTCAGGGAGGGATCAGATTCAGTTTTTTTTCCCTAATAGTTGTCCCATCACCTTTTATTGAATAATTCCTCCTTCCACTGATGTTTTGAGTAAACTTGTCCTTTTATCAGTGGTTTATAACATGCCACTTTTATGCTATACCTGATAGGCTCTTGAATCCTCTATTCTCTTTCTTTGATTTTCCTGTGATTTCTTATACCACTATTACATGATTTTCATTAATCTGTCTTCTACTATTTGGTAATATATTTTCCCCACTTCCCCACATTTTCTTGATTATTTTCCATGTTTCCTTCCACATGTTGACCTCATTTTATATTTACTGAGTGCACAATGTAGGTAAAGTTTTTTGCTTTTTGTTTGTCTCTTTTGGGGATGTACTCACAGCATATGGAAGTTCCCAGGCTAAGGGTTGAATCAGAGCCACAGCTGCGAGCCTATTCCACAACCACAGCAACTTGGGATCTGAGCCCTGTCTGCGAACTACACCGCAGCTCATGGCAACGCTGGATTCTTTAACCTACTGAGTGAGGTCAGGGATTGAACCTGCATCCTCATGTATACTAGTTGGGTTTGTTACTGCTGAGCCACAATGGGAAGTACCTTTTTTTTTTTTTTTGTTACATGTATTGGCACATTCAGTCCTCATAACAACCCAGTGATGTTGGTAATGTTGGTATTTTATATATATTAAAGATATATTGTATATATCTTTATACCTGTTTACATATCATTTACATTGTATTAGGTATTATAAGTAACCAGAGTTGACTTAAAGTATACAGACGGATGTACATAGGTTATATGTAAGTACTATGCTATTTTGTATAAAGGACTTGAGCATCTGCAGATTTTGGTATCCATGGAGGTCCTGTAACCAATCCCTCATGGATACTGAGGACAAATGTACTTATATGTTGTAAGTACATGTAACTTATATGCTGTTCTAAGCATATTACTTATGATAACTCATTTAATACTTACAACAATCCTATAAGGTGGGTACAGTTATCCTCCCTATTTTATATCTAAAAAGACATGGAGAGATTAAGTAATTTGCCAAAGGTCATAAAACTGGTCAGTGTAGGAGTCATGATTCAAAACTAGGGATTCTCAGTTCCTGGCTTGGGGCAAACACCAAACTTGGCTTTGGCACCTTTAAATTGAGCTCTAAGTATGCATTCATTAATAGTGACCTTTCTGTTCTCCCAGCTGGTGGTGGTGGTGGTGGTGGTGGATGAAGAAATCTGCAGGAATAGGATTGAAGTTAATTCTAAAACCTGGGATTTTTGGTAGGATTATACATCGCAGGGACTGATTCTAGAAAATTGACCCGCTGGCACTATACTGCCCTCAGGAAAAGTACTGAGATTGTTATCAGTTTCCCAGCAGGCAGGCATGCACTAGCCATAGTCTGTTCAATTGTCAGGAAAGGCTGACTAGTGACTACTAGTGGTATAGAGTTTTCTTTGGGGGATGATAAAAATGCTTTGAAGTTAGACTGTGGTGATGGTTGTACAACCTTGTGACTCTATTAAAAACCACTGAATTGTTAAAAAAAAGAAGAAAAAAAAAGAGCAGTGTGAACTTTTTGGCAGATGGAGCACTTCACATACAAAGAAACTCCATAAGGCTTCAGCAGATTTTTCAGCATAAACTTTGCAGACCAGAAGGAAGTGGCATGATATAGTCAAAGTGCTGAAAGAAAAAAAAAACTTCCAACCAAGAATACGCTACCTGGCAAAGTTATCATTCAGAGTTGAAGAAAAGATAAAAGAGTTTTCCGGACAAGCAAAAGTAAAGGAATTTATCACCACTAAACCAGCCTTACAAGAAATTTTAAAGAGATTTCTTTAAGTTGAAGAGAAGGGATACCAGTAGTAACAAGAAAATGTATGAAAATATAAATCTTACTGATAAAGGTAAATATGTACTAAAGGTAATGAATAAATTACTTATAAAGCTAGTTTGAAGATTAAAAGGTGAAAGTAGTAAAAAATAACTACCTACAATAATTAGTTGAGATACGCAAGATAAAAAGATGTAAAGTGTGACCTCAGAACGTAAAGTGGGAGGGAGAATAATAATGTAGAGATTTAGAATGCATTTAAACTTTAGTTGTTATCAACTTAAAGTAGACTGTTATAAATATAGGTTGTAATATGTAAGCTGCATAGTGATCACCAAACAAAAAACTACAGTAGGTGTACAAAAGATAGTAAGAAAGGAATCTAAGCACACCACAAAAGAAACCCATCAGATCATAAATGGAAGAGCACAAGAGAAGGAACCAAGGAGCTACAAAATGACCAGAAAACAACAAAATGGCAATAAGTACATACCTATTGATAATTGCTTTAAATGTAAGTGAACTAAATTCTCCAATCAAAAGGCATACATTGACTGAATGTCTAAAAAAAGGGCAGATCTATATGCTGTTTATAAGACACTCATTTCAGGTTAAGAATCCCACTGCAGTGGCTCGGGTGACTGTGGAGGTACCAGTTCAATCCATGGCCTGCTGCAGTGGTTTAAAGAATCTCACATTGCCACAGCTGCAGCATAGGTCGCTGCTGTGGCTCAGATTCAGTCCCTGGCCTGGGAACTTCCATATGCTGCAGGTGCAGCCATAAAATTAGTGAAAAAAAGTAGTTCTATTCATTAGTGAAGATATGAACAGAGGACTAACGTGTTAGCCAAGCAGACATCAGGGGGAAGAGTGTTCAGGGCAGAGCAAGTGTGCTATGGTTGTTTGAGAGAAAGTAAGTAGATCATTTCAGATGGATGGAGTTGAGTCAACCAGGCAGAGAACTGTAGGGGATAAGTAGCAAAGGTAAGGTAAAATGGGATGAGGGAAGTAGTGAGGAAGGGTGAGTTTATAGTACAGGCAGGTGATGGCTTTGAAGGTCATTTGGCTTTTATTATGAGTGAAATGGGGGAGCCATTGGAGGGTTCTGGTAAGAGGGCTGGTAATAACTAAATTAAAAAGACCATTCTGGGTGTTTTTGAAAATAGACCACAGGGGAACAGGTAAAGACGCAGAGAGACTATTTAGGTGGCTTGTAGATAAGAAATGATGGTGGCTAGAACTGGGTAGTGGCAGTGGTAGTGATGAAAAGTGGATGATTTCTGGATGTGATTTGAATGTAGA
The DNA here is from genome assembly GCA_004024745.2 of Catagonus wagneri. Classification (NCBI taxonomy): domain Eukaryota; kingdom Metazoa; phylum Chordata; class Mammalia; order Artiodactyla; family Tayassuidae; genus Catagonus; species Catagonus wagneri. Next base: position 8,712,076 of record PVHT020000175.1, read on the forward strand.
GCCAAAGGAATTTTCTAACCATGTAGCTGTAAAGTCAGGGTGTGGGTGGGGGTAAAGAGAGGGGGAGAAAGAGAAGGAGGGAGGGAGGGAGAGACAGAGGTTGATTGATTGAGGAAGATGAGAAAGAAAGGAGTGGCATGACCAATATTTTTCACTGGAGTAACTAGAAGGATGGAGTTGCCCTCTGTCAAGATGAAAAAGTCTGGGAGTTCCCATCGTGGCTCAGTGGTTAATGAACCCAACTAGTATCCTTGAGAATGTGGGTTCGATCCCTGGCCTCGCTCAGTCGGTTAAGGATCCAGCATTGCTATGAGCTGTGGTTTGGGTTGCAGATGTGGCTCCGATCCCACATTGCTGTGGCTATGGCCTAGCCCGGAGGCTACAGCTCTGATTCGACCCCTAGCCTGGGAACCTCCATATGCTGCAGGTATGGCCCTAAAACGACAAAAGACAAACCCCCCCCCCAAAAAAAAAAAACCCTCCCAAAAAAACAGAAAAGGAAGTCTGCAGGAGGGTGGTGTGGGTTCACTGGTGGGGGGAAAGATTGAAAGTACGATTTTTGAATATGTTGAGTTTGAAATCTATCTAGGCTATCCAGTTGGAGACTACTTTATAACTATGCCTGTCAAGTAATAAGTGTTCAATATCAGCAGCAACAGTTGTTTAAAAACTAATTGGGATCTGTGTGAATGCTGTTGGAGACCCCAAGGCTCTAATATTCCATTCTCTGCTCTCGTATGGCAGCAAGTCTGTTGTGGCTTTTGACTTAGGATTCAGAGGCATGGCAAATACTAGGATTGACATCACATGCAGATTTAGTAACATGAGAAACTGTCACATTTTGTATTTCTGATGCTTTGCATTTTATTACACTTTTCCTGTTTAAAACAGCAGAAAGCATTTAAAAACATCTTTAGGTGGGATATTCAATAAAAATGGTTACGAGGCCATTGAATAATATTTTCTTCTAATTATATAAAGTACCTTGGGTTTTATTTGCCTTGTGAGAACAAAACCTTGCAAAGTAGAAACAGAACTAGAATGGTTTTTACTTTGAACTATTTTCCCATTGCACGGTGACTCAGTTTGTAGCTTATACAGTTTTCATCTCAGCAAGACCCTGTTCCCTTTTGATTTGGCATATGACCCTATATAATTTCACAGAAAACTATGTACTTATGAAATTTTAGGTACATGTCAGAATATTTCCTAAATACTAGCTTCTTCAAATTATTCTTGGTGTTTTTATTTTTGTTTGTTTTTGTGCAATAGAATTTGGAAGCTCCCTTTTTTTAAAATTAAAAAAAAATTTTTTGTCTTTCGTAGGGCCCCACCTGTGACATATGGAAGTTCCCAGGCCAGGGGTCAGAGCAGAGCTGTAGGTGCTGGCCTACGCCACAGCCACAGCAACACGGGATTTGAGCCGCATCTGCGACCTACACCACAGCTCATAGCAATGCTGGATCCTTAACCCAGTGAGCCAGGCCAGGGTTTGCCTTGTGTCTTCATGGGTACTAGACAGATTCATTACCACTGAGCCACAATGGGAACTCCAGAAGCTCCCCCTTTTAAGTATTGCAAAACTTTTTTTTCACATTTCTTAATTTTTCTCATAAGCATCCTGATGAATCACTTTACTGAAAAAATTAGGAAGTAGTACAAAATGTATAGAAATGTATGTAATCCCTTTGCTAGAAATTCTACCAAACCAAGGAAAGTGCATTTTCTTGAAACCTAGTTTATTTGAGGGATGTTGATGAATTCTAACTCTCTGATACAGATCGTTCATTCTGAAGAACTAGGCAGATATAAATGCATACACACAGACAAACATATATGCACATTATATGCCAAGGAGCTTTTGGGTACTGTATATTTAAATTTCTTCTCATGAGCAAGAAGGTGTTAAGCCAGGCATATCTCAGAAATACTCAGTGTTCTAGTACACCCAGAATATTCTGTGCTTTAAAGGCAGAAATCAGATCTTTGATTGTAGGCTTTAACAGGAAAAAAAATTCTTTAAAAATCATTTGACTTCATTTCCTTAGTTGTGTTGGTGTTATATCTTCTTGAACAATGACTGAAGCTCCCCTGACTGCTGATCTTGTGCGGATCAAATTGTTCAAGAGGGCAGCAGGGAAATCCCTCATTCTTTCTCTTAGCATCAGGAACCATGTCTGGTTGTCAAGTTGATGAAGTTTTGATTACTTCTTTGAGCCTCTCTATACTAGACCCAACAAACTGGTAATGACCATTTCTTCTGTTGACTTAGTTCCAATTATATAGGAAATACATTTTAAACGTTAATTCACTCCTTTTCTTTCTTAATTTTGCTTGGTGTTGTATTTTGGTTTACTTTCCTTGAGTGTGTTATGTGAGGGCAGAAGATATAATTGGTTGAAAATGTTTGTAATAGTGTAATGTTGCCAGCCCTTAGAAAGGTAATATGCTAGTAAATAGATGTCTTAACTGAGGATTTATAAATTCTACCTCTGACTCTGTACTTTTTAAGAGAAATTATTTAATTTCTCTGTGCCTCAGACTTTTCATCTATATTCTGTTTCTTCTTCATCTACAGGTATATTCGGAAAATAAATGATGTGTAAGTTTTTTTAGAGCCTAGCAATCTTGGAGATCAACTAGTGAAACCCCTTATTTTTCAGCTAAAGAAACCAGTGGGTTCATGAAAGTGAGATGACTTTCCCTTGGACACACTGGGTCAGAAAGAACTTAAGATTTTTTTAAGTGATTTTCGCTGTTTTACATTATAGCTGGTTTACAGTGTTCTGTCAGTTTCCTACTGTACAACAAGGTGACCCAGTCACACATACATATATACATTCTTTTTTCTCACATTATCATGCTCCATCATAAGTGACTAGACATAGTTCCCAGTGCTATACAGCAGGATCACATTGCTTTTCCATTCCAAAGGCGATAGTTTACATCCATTAATCCCATCTTCCAAGTCCGTCCCACTCCCTCCCCCACCCCCTTGGCAACCACAAGTCTATTCTCCATGTCCATGATTTTCTTTTCTGTGGAAAGGTTCATTTGTGCTGTATATTAGATTCCAGATATAAGTGATATCATATGGTGTTTGTCTTTCTCTTTCTGACTTACTTAACTCAGTATGAGGGTCTCTAGTTCCATCCATATTGCTGCAAATGGCTTTATTTTGTTCTTTTTTATGACTGAATAGTATTGCATTGTGTATATATACCACATCTTCTTAATCCAGTCATCTGTCGATGGACATTTAGGTTGTTTCCATGTCTTGGCTATTGTGAATAGTGCTGCAGTGTGGGTGCATGTATCTTTTTCAAGGGAAGTGTTGTATGGATATATGCTCAAGAATGGGATTGCTGGGTCATATGGTAGTTCTATGTATAGTTTTCTAAGGTATCTCCATACTGTTTTCCATAGCGGTTGTACCAACTTACATTCCCAGCAACAGTGCAGGAGGGTTCCCTTTTCTCCACACCCCCTCCAGCATTTGTTATTTGTGGACTTATTAATGATGGCCATTCTGATTGGTGGTATATTGTAGTAGTTTTGATCGCATTTATCTAATAATCAGTGATGTTGAGTGAGCATTTTTTCATGTGCTTGTTGGCCATCTGTTTTATCTTCTTTGGATAAATGTCTATTGAGGTCTTTTGCCCATTTTTCAGTTGTGCTGTTGGCTTTTTTGCTGTTGAGTTGTATAAGTTGTTAGTATATTTTAGAGATTAAGCCCTTGTCAGTTGCATCATTTGAAACTATTTTTCCCATTCTGCAGGTTGTCTTTTTGTTTTTGTTTTTTATGGTTTCCTTTGCTGTGCAAAAGCTTGTCAGTTTGATTAGGTCCCATTGGTTAATTTTTGCTTTTATTTCTGTTGCTTTGGGGTTCAGTCTGACCTGGGAAAACTTTTGTAAGGTTAATGTCAGAGAATATTTTGCATATGTTCTCTTCTAGGAGTTCAATGGTGTCTTGTCTTATATTTAAGTCTTTAAGTCATTTTGAGTTTATTTTTGTGCATGGTGTGAGGGTGTGTTCCAGTTTCATTGATTTACATGTGGCTGTCCAGTTTTCGTAGAACCGCTTGCTGAGAAGATTTTTTCCCATTTTATGTTCTTGCCTCCATCATCGAAGATTAATTGACTATAGGTGTCTGGGTTTATTTCTGGGTTCCCTATGCTGTTCCATTGGTCTGTATGTCTGTTTTGGTACCAGTACCACACTTTTTTGATGACTGTGGCTTTGTAATATTGCCGGAAGCCTGGGAGAGTTATCCTCCTGCTTGGTTTTTATTCCTCAGGATTGCTTTGGTAACTCTGAGTCTTTTGTGGTTCCATATAAATTTTTGGATTGTTTGTTCTAGTTCTGTGAAAGAACTTAATATTTTTTGACTGTTATGTGCTTTGTGCAGGAGCACACAACATATGAAGTATTAGATGGTGACCCAAAGATCACAAGACTGTCGTTTTATTACCCCAGCAGAGAAAGAGGGGACTGTAGCTATTTTACTTTACTTTTGGCCACACTCTTGGCATATGGAAGTTTCCAGGCCAGGTTCTAAACCGGTGCCATAGCCGTAACCAGAGCCATAGCAGTGACAACTTTGGATCTTTAACCCACTGAGCTACCAGGGAACTCCAGGGGCACCACAGTTAAATGGACTCTTTAGCGTATTCTGTCATGTGATGAATTTTGCCCCCTCTTTGACCATATGCCTGTACCTGCTGGGCATAAAGCTGTTGATTAGTTTGAAGCCAAGTTCATAGAGCACTGAATTGCATACTTGGCAATCTTTGGTCAGGTAAAAAGTGACCAAGGCAAAAGTGAAATGTATATAATTTTGTTAACCTTATTATTTAATAGATTGCATTTGTACTTATGGTAGAAAAACCAAGAGAAAAATCTAGAGTTGAGGTCAGATCTTTATCACAATTTTTGATTGTGTTGATTTTCAAAATATTATTGCCCAGGAGATGTTGGTGAGTAGCTTTTCTAAACTACAGTATCATTCATGGATCAGAATTTTACACAACTGAGTATATCTAGGATTGAACATTAATATTTGAAGGGTAGCCTATTGAAATACATTTTAATTCAGTGGAATATAAATAATTATAGAAACAACTAGATTTTTAAAGGTGAAAATTAAAAAATTATATTCATTTCTCGAGAGATTGACTTGTAGGTTGCAGTGTTAGCTTTTTCTGATTTTTATTTGAAGTTATTGTAATAATGCAGAAGAAATTTTAAAATAGTAGATTGTTGAATTAGCTATTACTGTGGTTATGCTGTGTGACAATGCTGGAATGTTTCATGGTTTATGACAATAAACATTTAGTTTTTAACGATTCTTCTGTGAAGGAGGCTCTTCTGACTGTAGACTGGATCAGGTCCTTTTTTCATGTTGTATATTGGGTTCATTGGCTTCCTGGCACATGTTCTTCTCATGAGAGTTGGCAGAAGTTCAAGAGACCAAGCCAAAAACCTCAAGTACATTTAACGTTTCTGCTCAAGTTTTGTTTACTGATAGTCCGTTGACCTAAGCACATTACATGGATAAGCCCCCAATTTTTTGGTCAGGGAAATATTTTGCTTCACTTACTCTGTTTGGAGGTATTACAAAGTCAATACACAGGAAGCCTAAATGTACAATTCTGTAATAGGGAGGGGGTAAAAAACTGATAACAGTTATCTGATCTACCACAGTCACCTGCACATCTCACCATCCTGATACAGATTTTGCAATAAAATTTTTTTCTTGTTTTGCAGTCCTGGAGTTCCCATCATGGCTCAGTGGTAACAAACCCAACTGGGATCCATAAGGATGTGGGTTCGATCCCTGACCTCGCTCAGTGGGTCAGGGATCCCGCATTGCCCATGAGCTGTGGTGTAGGTCACAGACGTGGCTCAGATCCTGTGTGACTGTGGCTGTGATGTAGGCTGGCAGCTACAGCTCTGATTCAACCCCTAGACTGGAAACTTCCAATATGTGTGGGTGTGGCCCTAAAAAATAAAGACAAAAAAATACGTTTCCTTTGTCCTATGATGGCTTCCTATCTTCGTTATAAAACAGTCTTCTATTGTCTTTTAAACCATCCTTTGACTGTAAATACTTCTTGTGTAATCCCTTTTTTTTTCTGTAATTATTTAAAGTAAGTTTTGTCTCTACTTTTTTCCATTCCTTGATCACATCCACCATGTTGTTTATCTGGGAAATTATTGTCAGCTTTCTAGATTCTCTTGTCTTCCTTCATCTAGATTTCTGTTCTCACAAATACTGTATGAAATCATATGGCCATCTGCAGCTTATTAAAATATATCTTGTACATCTTTTTGCGAGCATATAATTATGTTAGGACTGATTAGGCTTCATGTGACAGAAACTCAACTTAAACATGCTTATTCAGAAAGAATTTATAGGGAGGGAAATGGGTTAATTGGTCTAGTTTGGATTCAGTGTCCACCTTTGGATCTGTTTGGCCATAGGGTTGAGGTTTCTATAAAAGCCATGTGGTTTCAGTAGAGGGAAGGCTTATTCTTAGAAAAAAATGTTTGGAGATTATTTCTATACAAATGGAAATAGGTATCCACTAAAGTAATGTGAATTAATAAGGTCCTTTTGTGCCTTTTTCAGAAACTGGGGCATGGGCACACTTACATACGTATATACATATTGGTGTGGCTCTTGTCTGAAAACTGGAATAGTGGATGGACTGTTTAGTAAACAGATGTCATGGTAGTTTTTTCCCAGGACTTACTTGTTTCTTCAGTGCATGAAAGAATTATGATTGACAAATGATGTTTTAAATTATTCAGGTCCATTTTCTTTTTGTAAAATTAAAAATATTTCCCGTTTCCACTGTTGTAAATAGTCTACTGTAGTCATTCTAATTTTCATGCCTGGGTACCTCCCACTTTTGACTCACACTCATATTTTCAGTTTTCTATTTTAGTTCAAGAGCCACTTGAAAATGAGTAGGTACAAGCACATCCTCTAAAATAAAGGAGTAGGCTAACCACGTTTGGCACAAAAAGAAGTTGGGCCATGTGCACCACGATTATATACTTTTGAATGTGTTTGGTTATTTTGGGAAGAAGTTAGCTTCCAGTTAGACTTTGCTGAATGTTTTTAAACTGTTTGTTGTACATGTGAAAATTGTAGTTTTAGGCCTCCAAGTGAGGTGTTAATTTAGGTATCATCTTGCTCATTTGACAAAAATGATATGGCATTAAAGTAAGAATTAAAAGCTATTTTACTTGGTAGAACTGGTAGAATTACTATAGATAGAGGGGATAAGTGTGTGTTTAAGTGATTTAAGTCAGTCAATTTATTGAGCTCCTTTGGGTTCAAGCAGTGGAGAAGGGGATGGATAAAAGAAACATTTATCAGATTTTCTGTAGCACTGATAAGTTTTCCTTTTCTTGTATATTGTTAAAATGCCCTAAAAATAAAAATGTTCATGCCTAGACTATAGTTCTCATATTAGTGTTTTTTTTTTTTTTCTCTCCTTCTGTGCCTGAAGAGACATAAAAGTTCTTTGTCAGATTTTGCATTCTAATTTTTGGATTATAATAGGACAGACTTTTAACTAAATGCTTTTAAAAGCAGCTTTGCTTTTGTGCACCACTCTGTTTTACATGCTGAGTTGAAATGGATATATTAGTACTGAGTTAACAGAACAGTGAACTACATATTATTTAAAAGAATCTTGAAAATTTTCCAACTGCTATTTTGATTTGAAATAATAGCAGATCACCATATATAAAGAGAAAGTAATATTTTGCTTAGTATACTGTTGCGTAACAGTAGACTTAGTAAATTATATTTCGAATTGGAATGGAATTTTTCTACACATCACATAGAATGAAAATTTTAAGATTAAATGACTTTAGAATCTATTCAGTCCAACTTCCTACCTACTGCAGCAGTCCAGCCTGTTATACCCCAAATAATTGACTTGTTTATTAAGCAGGTATTTATTGAGCCCATACTATGTAGGCACTGTGCTGGGGATGTTTTGGTGAATAAAATAAAAGTAGACATAGTCCTTGTACTTGTGTAGATAGTTTAGCTAGAAATTTGAATTCTAAGTCTGTTTATTCAGTCTCAGCAAGTTATTTTTGTTTTTTTCTTTTTACAGCTGCACCTGTGGCATATGGACCCAGCCAGGGGTCTATCTTGTGCTGTCTTAGATCCTTAACCTGCTGTGCCACAGTGGGAATTCCTACAATGATGAATTTTTGAGCCAGTCTTACATACCTGTGGTATAATTCTTTTTATACATTGTTAGAGATGATTTTATAATATTTTGTGTATAGTTTTCTTGTAATCTAGTTTTGGTATTAGGGTAATGCTGGCCTCATAGAATGAATTAGGAGGTTTTTCCTCTCCTATTTTTTAGAAGAAATTGTGTACCATTGAAATTGATGTTATTTGTTTTTCTTTTTCCCTTTTTTTTTTTTTTTTGGCTGCATCCATGGCATGTGGAGCTTCCTGGGCCAGGGATGAAACCTGTGCCACAGCTGTAACCAGTGCCATAGCAGTAGCGTTGCCAGATCCTTAACCTGCTGAGCCATGAGGGAACTCCATTATTTCTTTCTTAAATGTTTGATGGAATTAACTAGTGAAGCCATCTGTGACTGGTGCCTTATTTTTTGGAAGTTTATTAGTTATTTCTGGTTAAATTTGTTTAAAAGTATAGAGCTTTTCAGGTTATCTGTTTTTACTGGTGTGAAGTTTGGTACTTCATGTCTTTCAAGGAATGGCTCCAGTTCATCTAAGTCACCAAATTTGTGGGTGTAGAATTGTTTGTAGTATTCCTTTATTATCCTGTTAATGTCCAAGGGATTGGTGGTGATAACCATCTTTCATTTTTGATGCTGGTAATTTGAGCCTTCTCTTTTTCTTGTTTAGCCTGGATAGACTATATATCAATTTATTGATCTTTTTAAAGACCGTCTTTTGGTTTCTGTTTTAAAATTTTTCTGTATTGTTTTTCTGTTTCAATTTCATTGATTTTTATTATGTTTTTAGTATTTCTTTTCATCTGCTCTTTTTTTTTTAGTTTCCTAAGGTTCCTAAGGAAGCATAAGTTACAGATTTTAGATTTATTTTTCCCAGTATGTATTCAATGCAGCAGATTTCTAAGAAATGCCCTCACTGTATCCCACAACTTTTGAGAAGTTGTATTTTCATTTTTGTTTAGTTCAAAATATTTAAAAATTTTTCTTGAATCATCTTCTTTGACTCATGGTTATTTAGCAATGTGCTAAATATTTGGTAATTTCCAAGCTATTCCAACTGATTTCTAGTTTAACTCTATTATGGCTTGATAATATTTGTATGGTTTTAATTTTTAAAAATTTGTCAGGTTGCGTTTTGGAGTTCCCGTCATGGCTCAGCAAAAACGAATCTGACTAGGAGCCATGTGGTTGTGGGTTCGATCCCTGGCCTCGCTCAGTGGGTTAAGGATCCGGCATTGCTGTGAGCTATGGTGTAGGTTGCAGACGTGGCTAAGATCCCGCATTGCTGTGGCTGTGGTGTAGGCCGGCAGCTGTAGCTCCGATTAAACCCCTAGCCTAGGAACCTCCACTTGCCATAGGTGTGGCCCTAAAACGACAAAAGACAAAAAAAAAATTTTTTCAAGTTGTGTTTTGTGGCCCAAAATATGATCTCCTTGAGAAAGTACATTCATCTTATATTAGATTAATATTTTATGAATGTCAACTAGATAAAACTGACTGATAGTGCTATTCAGGTCATCTGTATCTTTGTTAATTTTCTGCCTGCTTGATCTGTCAGTCTCAGAGAGGGGTGTTGAACTCTACAACTATAATAGTGGATTTATCTATTTCCCTTTTCATTTCTATCAGTTTCTGTCTCAAGTATGTTGATGTCCTCTTGTTAGTTACATACCAATTTTCGGATTCTTACAGCTTCTTGGAGAATCGACCCTTTTGTTATTACATAATACCCCTGTTCGTCTTTAATAATTTTCCTAGTTATGAAGTCTGCTTTGTCTAAAGTCAATATAGGTATTCCAGCTTTCTCTTTCTCTCTCTTTTTTTTTTTTTTGCTTTTTAGGGCCACACGCATGGCATATGGAGATTCCCAGGCTAGGGGTCTAATCGGAGCAACAGCTGCCGGCTTACACCACAGCCACAGCAACGCCAGATCTGAGCCGCATCTGTGACCTATACCACAGCTTACAGCAATGCCAGATCCTTAACCCACTGAGCAAGGCCAGGTAATGAACGCGCAACCTCATGGTTCCTAGTTGGATTCGTTTCCGCTGAGCCATGATGGGAATTCCTCTCTTCTTGTTTTGAATGTTAGAAATTTCTTTATTATTACTCAAGTATAAACTTAATGTGCAAAAAATTTGAAGCCACCTTCTGCAATCCACTCTCCCCTCCATCCCACACGCAAATTCCACACTTAGCTTTTAGCAATTTATCAAAATTACCATTTAAGTGTTCCATCACGTTTATGATGCCAGCAGCTTCTACTTTAGATAAACAGATCTGTGTTGCTTTCTCTCTCTTGATTGCCTCCAGATTTGGCATGATAGTTTATTCTTTGAACTCAATTCTCTGATGGATCCAAGAAAAGCTATTGATTTTCAGTTTGTCTAACCTTTTGTTGTTATAGAGAAGGGAGTGATGACTTCCAAGCTCTTTAGCTGATACCATAGGTTGAATTGTCTTTTTATAACGGACTTGTAGGAGTTCTTTTAATCTGGATATAAGACTCTTATCAGATATATTACTTGGAAATATTTTCTCATCCTGTGGATTTTATTTTTACTTTTTTCATTTTCAGCACATTTTAAATCTTGATGTAGTCCAATTTATCTTTTTTTTTTCTTTTGCCACTTATGTTTTTGGTGTCATATCAGAAACCGTTGCTTAACCCAAGTTCGTGAAGATTTACTCCTGTGTTTTCTTGGCGACAGTTTTAGTTCTTATGTTTAGGTCTAGGATACATTTTGAATCAAGTTTCATATCTGGTTTGAGGTAGTGTCCAGCTTTGTTTTTTTGCATGATATCTAGTTGTTCTATCACTCTTTATTGAAAAGATGATTCTTTCCCCATTTAAATCTTATTACTTGCCTGTGGAAATACTTTAAAGTATTGACTTGGCATTCTGAGATTTTTGTGTCTGTATGCAAATTTGAAAAGCATGTCATCTCTATATTGAGGTTCAAAACAGTTTTAACCCAGTGAGGTAGCATTAGACAAACTTCCAAAAGTATTCATAAGGCCCTTCAAGGCAAGGTTTTTATGCTTGTAGTGAGAGCTTTCCTAATTCTGAGAAGAATGAGAAGTGCTGGACTGTGTTCTGAGGAGGTCACAAAATTACATAAGGTAAAACTAATAGTTTTCTTGTTAGTATGGCAGAGTATTCTTTTAGGATAAAGAAAACCTCTATTAAAAACGGACATTTTGAATTGAGCAACCGTTAGTATCCATTCACATGCTAATTGAGAATGAAACATCAGGTTAACCATCACTTATATAAGAACAGTACTTTGAAGGAAGAGAGATAAGTTTTGATGGAAGAGAGGTGTGGAGAAGTGTGCGAAGTGATGTTCTATTGATGCCATCCCTGGGTTTCAAGGAACAGATGAGGAGACCGTAGTAGTTCAGAGCGTGTACTCTGAAGTCAGACCACCTAGTTTGAATATTGGCTCCACATTTGGTGGCTGTGAGAACTTTACCCTGCTTGTGGCTTTTAACAATTTTTTTCAGCATATTTATTAAATACCTGCTATGTACTAGTAGGCATAGGATATTCCCTGATAAACAAAACAGAATTGGGAGTATAGAGGGAGTATTATTTATTTTATTTAAGAAAGTTTTATTGAAATATAGTTGATTTACAATATTGTGATAATTTCTGCTGTACAAAAAAGTGATTCAGTTATACATATACACACATCCATTCTTTTTCAGATTCTTTTCCCATATAGATTATCACAAAATATTGAGTAGAGTTCTCTGTGCTATACAGCAGGTCCCGGCTGGCCAGTCATTCCACATATCTCATTGTGCATATGACAATCCCAAACCCCCAGTACATCCCTCCCTCCCAGCCACCTGTTCCCTTTGGTAAGAATGAGTATATTTAGATAGCCTTAGCATCAGGGTTGCTTCAGGCTTCTCTGCTTTCCTTTCTATATTTCATCTAGTACTAACTACAGTTGACCTTTGAACAACATGGATTTGAACTGTCTGGGTCTACTTAAGCATAGATTTTTTTTTTTTTTCCTAGTAAGTACCACAATACTACACAATCTGTGATTGGTTGAACCACAGGTAAGGAGCTGAGGATATGGAGGGCCAACTATGGGACTTTAGCATCTGTGGATCTTGGTGTCTGTGGTGGGTCCTGGGAGTTCCCATTGTGGTGCAGCAGAAGCGAGTCTAACTAGGAATGATGAGGTTGTGGGTTCGATCCCTGGCCTCCCTCAGTGGGTTGAGGATCCAGTGTTGCTGTGAGCTGTGGTGTAGGTCGTAGACAGGGCTCAGATGTTGCTGTGGTGTAGGCCAGCATCTGTAGCTCTGATGGACCCCTAGCTTGGGAACATCCATATGCTGTGGGTACAGCCCTAAAAAGCAAAAAAAAAAAAAAAAAAAAAAAAAAAAAAAATTAATTAATTATGTTGAGTACTAGAACCAATCCTCCACTGATACTGAAGAACGGCTGTAAAACCATCTATACTCATCATTATGTAGCTACATGGCCCCCTTTCTCTTCCTCAGTAAGCCGTTTCCTACATCTTCGCTTTTGTATTTGCTTTTTCTTCTATTTGAAGTTCTTTCTCCCTAATTCTTGCTGTGGTATGTTCATTCTTATTAAGTCCAAATGTCAACTGGGTCCATATTGCCTCCTGGCTTCTCATTATCTCTTATAGTGCTTGTTCCATATGTGATCCTAATTTATTTTCTTCTGTGTTACTTATCACATCCATAAGAATGTGAGGGAAGACTGGACCTGCATTCCTCATACTAATCATTTAGTCTTCAGTTCTCATTATAATTTCTCATTATAATTTCTGTCACATAATAGGGATGCATTAAATATTTATTGAGTCAATGAATGAAAGTTGATACCTGTAGGAGTCAGCTGTATGAGGATAGGAGGTAAGAGCTAAGACCCGAAAGTGGGAAAAAACATTCTGTGTTATGGAGCTGTTATGATAAAGCGACAGAAGCAAGGGTGTGTTAGGCTTTGTCAGTCCTGGCAAGGAGTTTGGATTTTATTTGAATTTTAGTGAAAAGATTTTAGTTTGGAGTTTTAATGTAATCTCATTGATTTTCCAGAAGATTTCTTTGGGAGTTCTGTGAAAAGTAGATTACGAAGGAGGAGACTGGAGGTCAGAGATGGGTTAGGAGACTTTTACAGTAGGTGAGAACATAGCTTGGATTAGATTGGTAAAATGGATGTGGAGAAAGGTGGGATAGTTGTGGAATTTATTTTGGAAGTGGGACTGACATGACTTGCTAATGAGAAAAATGAAGTGGAGATGAATCAAGGATGATATCTTGATTTCTTATTTGGGCAACTTAGTACAAGGTGGTGTTATTTATTGAAATGGGAAATCTGAATAAAGAACAACTTTGGAGGAGACATTAGGAATTCCATTTGGATCACATTTAAGATACTGATAAGACTTCCACGTTGAAATATTGAATAAAGGGTTGAATTCGAAATCAGGCATTTAGAGTGGAGATGACTCTAAATTTGGAAGACAGCATACAGATGCTATTTAAATCTGTGGCAATGAGACATATTACTTTGAGTGTGTGGCAAGGAATCAGAAAAAAGCTCAGGACTTGAACTTGAGGAATTTCCAACATTTAACTGTCAAGTAGAAGAGTGGCAACTGAAAAGTATTTGGAGAAGAATTGGCTACAGAAAGAACACACAGAATGTGTTGTCTTGGCAATGAGGGATTCATGGGACAGCCTGAAGGGTAAAAACATAGTTTCTAACACATACTGAATTTTCAGAAACACGTAATATGCAAAATGAGAAGAACCTTTTGAGGACAGATGAATGTGCTTGTAGGGTTTTAAAAACAGAAATAAATGAGAGCTAGCTAATTACACTAGCCTTGAGGTATGGTGTAATTATTCTTTTGATATTATTGGAAACTTTGATTTTTGATGATGTTAGGAAGTCTTTTTTTGTTTTGTTTTGTTTTTTTTTAGGGCCATACCTGCAGCATATGGAAGTGACCAGGCTAGGGGTTGAATCATAGCTGCAGCTGCTAGCTTACATCACAGCCACAGCAACGCCAGATTTGAGCTGCATCTGTGACCTGTGCCACAGCTTGCAGCAATGCCAGATACTCAAGCCACTGAGTGAGGCCAGGGCTCGAACCCGCATCCTCATGGATTTTAGTCGGGTTCTTAACCCACTGAGCCGCAATGGGAACTCCCCAGGAATTAATTTTTTAAAGTGTAACTTGAAGGTGGAAGTAATTTTTTTCCCCTCTTTCAGAGTAATGGTGTTAGTGTCACCTAATGGCAACGTGAGATATTGCAGCCATATTTATATGTGGCAGTGAACAAAGTAACCTAATTGGAGAAAAAGAATGGTTCTGGGGGATTTTTGGCATGGATGGGAAAACTTACCATGGTTACAAGGTCCTGTGTTTTTAGCCTACTTGTCCATCTCTCTGTTACAGTACCCCTGTGGTCACTGAGCAGATTGTTTAATATACGGTTATTTTTTTGTCTTTTTAGAAATATTTTAGATCAAATATTTCTCTTTCAGAGAGTGCTTTCCTATCACCTTATCTAAAGTTCTCCATAGACTCCTTACAGCTACTCCTTGTTATATTAATCTGCCTCATTTTCCTTATACCTATAGAAGGATTTGGGATTACCTGATTTGCTTGCTTATTTATTTCCTCAATTGATGTAAGCTTCAGGAGAGGAGACAACTTGTTTGCCTAATTCATTCACGTAACTGCAGTGCTGAGTACGGTGATTGTTAGTCATATAAGGTACACGTTCAGTTAAAATTAGTTGTGTGAATATTTGAATTTCTGGAAATGGTGAAGAATGTTGAGTTTCTTTGGTGTAAAGTAGAGATCTATCCAGAAAACAGAATCACTCTGTATTTGATTACTAAAACATTGTTTGCTGCGTGAATGCAATGTGAAAGCTTTCCTTACCGAGGCCCCACTTTCTTTGCTTCCTATAGAGAAATGGTAATGTGTCCGGAAAAGAAAAGATACCTGGCTTAGGGTGTTGAATTCTATATTAATCAGTCCAGTCCAGTGACACAAAAAATATTTTAAGGTACAGTGCTTAGTTTTGAAGAGATAAGTTTTTGCAAACATGTAGATTTAATTATAAAGTAATTTCATTGAATGCATTTGTGTGTGTGTGAATTTGTAAATACTTCTGGTATCATGCTTAATTCCTCTCTATATTAAAAAGAACAGAAACTATTTTTAGGAGAAATACAGAGTGCACCAAACAGAATAAATCTTTTTAGTTGAGATGTGGGCGGGTCTGTGTTGTTGTTCAGGGAACAATGTGGTTCTTTTAGTCTGTAAACTTAGGGTGAAAAGAGTACATTTCCATTATGTGGCCCAGGCCAGGAAGGTAGCCCTCCTAACTTTGAGATAATTATCCAGTCAGCAGAATTCTTCTTTGCATGAACCACTTACTAAAGGCCAAAGATTGATGAGGTGCTTAATAGTTCATGTTTTTATTCAGCAGTTTTTGTTCGTAATTCTTGTGGTTTTGACCAGGTGGATGTAGGAAGAGAAGTTTGTAGAACTGAAATGGAGGTCAGAGCTTCATTACAGAAGGTTAGTGGGTCATCGGATTCTGTGACTACACCGAACAGTGAAGAATTTGTTTTGGTTCCTCAGCATGCAGATGATACTTCTACAAAGGGTGATGAAAAACCTGAACTGAAGGTATCTTTCTCTATTCTACAGATTGTATTATTTTAAATTATTGTTTTTTTCTTAAAAAGGTGAAATTTCTCTCAGATGTATAGTATCCAAAGGTTTTTCTTGAGTACTGACTGGATCAATGTTTGATTTATCCAGAGGTTAATTATTTGGTTTGTGTTTTTAAAAGATTTCTGCTTTTGGTTGTTTATCTTTTACTTTAGAATTCAGAAAAAAAGCGTAAGAGGGAAAAAAGTAGAGAAAGGATAATTGGCAAGTTAAACTTAATGTTTAAATCTTACATTAATTTATTTGGATATTTTTGACTCTTTTACTGCTGGGTTTTGAAAGTTATTTATTTATTTGCTTTCTAAGGCTGCATCTGTGGCATATGGAGATTCTCAGGCTAGGGGTGGAATCAGAGTTGCAGAATCTGGCCTTTGCCACAGCTACAGCAATGTGGGTCGAGTTGTGTCTGTGATCTACATCACAGCTCACGGCAACGCCAAATCCTTAACCCAGTTAGTGAGGCCAGGGATCAAACCTGCTGCCTCATGGATGCTAGTCAGGTTCATTACTGCTGAGGCACAATGGGAATTCCTAAAAGTTAATTATATAAATATAGTTATGTATTATTTTCACTTCAGAGACTTTTCTTTATGATTTTTGTGTTTCAGATCAGCTGGTAACATTAAGTATGTAATTTAACACTTGTTTATTTTTAAGTGTATGTTCTATAAATTTGTGTTCTATAATTTTAGCATTTGGGTTTTTCTTTGGATGTGGTCCTTTTCCTTTTTTATGTTGCCTTTCCTAACTCAAAAAAAAAAAAAAGAACCAAGCAAACTCAGGTATACATGTATGAAAATTGTATAACCACACTGTAGTAATAGGAAGAGAGAAAGTAGTAAAAAATGCTACATGTTATTTATGACTTATTTAATATTAATTATGGCATCAAAGATATATATTAATATATTAATATAATAAAATATCAGTCTAATAAAATTTTATAAAGTCAGATTATTAAGTACTCATGTTATGTTGAGGATACATAGTTTTATAATTTTGTTAAAATAATGGATTTCTTTAGATTTATTAAAATATCTATTTAAATAAACAGGTAAATTTCAATAACTGTATTTTTGCATTGATGTGTTTAAGGCATTTATATACTTGGGCTTTGTGTCTCACTTGCTTTTAAGAAAAAGATGAGTCAAATGTAAGGAAATTAGCAATACTCTTTGGCAGCCAACAAGCAAAATCTATAAAGAAATCAGAAATATGTTTATGAAATGATAGCAAAAAATATGACCTTTTGAATGATATCCACACTACATAATATCTGTTTAAACTTATCCATTTTCTTCTTCAAAGCACATAAATTTAGGATTACCTGGTTTTTAGAATGTGTTGTGAAAAAATAAAAAGAAAAAATAAGAAAAGGAAATCTCTGTAAATAAGACCTTAGGTCTGATATAGTTGGAAACAGCCTGGAATGTTTCTGAAGAATGCTTTTCTGAAATTAATAATCCTCAAATTTAGTTGCTTTTATAACTCAGGATTTTGTATTATATCTAAAGAAATTAAATACAACTATATAAATTCTTTGTATTCAGTAACTATATTTAAATTTAAATATTTAGATTGTTTAAATTTCTTCTAGAAATGAAATATTTTCATTAAGTTTCAGTACCATATTATGAATGAGACACTGTCTTCCTTTGTCTGTAGATATTTTCTAATGGTGATGAGCAGTTGGAAAAAGCCATGGAAGAGATTTTGAGAGATTCTGAGAAAGGGCAAAGCAGCCTTCTTGTTGATTGTCCAAGTTCCAGTGAAATTTCAGACCATTCATTTGGAGATGTTTTGGCCAGCCAATCAAACAAGCCATCTCTTCAGTTAATTTTGGATCCATCAAACACAGGTACTGTGTTGAACTCCTACAGGCTGTAAGAAAATATGGTATAAAGTGATAAGGACAATTTTCAGATGTAAAGTTTTATTAGCTTTATTTTCTAAGATCAAGGTGACCAGCTTTTCAGTTCTGATTGAGAGTTTCCGCTTTGGTTCTTAGGTTTCTGTAAAATCAGTCTTGGTTCTTTGAGAACTGAGACTATCTGGATCTTCATTTTACCCCTAGTTCTGGGCATATAGTAGGCCCTCTGTAAATACTTATTGAACAAATGAATAAATTCTTGGATGTCAAAGAATAGTGTAATGAACACATTCTTTCGTATGATGTTCCTTTTTACTCAGCTTGACTATAGTTATTGCAAATTATAATTTGTGAAAATTCTAAGTAAAATAGCATATCATCTCTATCACTGTAATAACGCTGTAAAAGTATTTATTACAGTGTAATAAATAATACATGCATGAATGAGTAGGATTTATAGTAGGAAGAAAATAGAATATTTTTGTGATTATCAGGGTAGGAAAAGCCAAAGGAAAAGAGTTGCATTTTAATACGTAAAAGCTTAAATCTTGTGAATGAAAAAGGTACCATAATAAATACGGTCAAATGACAGACTAGGAGAAGATACTTGCAATGTGTTGGGGATCCCCAAATAGTCCCACTGTTTCAGTGATTCACTATAACGATTTGTAGGTCTCAGTGCCTGTCCATATTCATGGCTAGATTTATGTTCAAGGGGACCTAAGTGTGTGTGTGTACACATAAGATTGGAAATAAGGCTTAGAAAATATTATTTTTTCTAGTTCTTGATTTAGGGGGCATGAGAGATTATATTATTCATTGTGCTTTACTTTATCTTTTGAATTTCCTAAATCCCTAGCCCTCCCCCCAAATCCAAACCGTACTCATGTCAATATTCATATAGTTAAGTTATTTTTTGGTTAATAGATTAATCAAAAGGAAGAAATACCTTTTTCTTCTAACGTATCTCTGATAGGTTGTTGGAATCAATTATCCTTTTAAGTAGTGGATTAGATAATATTCTTATTTCTGAGCATATCTGATGGGATTATGTAATTACGTACCTTTTTGTGTTCTCATTACACTACATAGAGTTTTAAAAATGATCTTTCCCTGAAGGTCTCAGTTGATAAGAATTTCCTTTGCTTTACAAGTAAGTTTTTCGCATTCTTTTCTGGTTATATATTGTTACTTTTCATTTTCAATAAAGGACATGTGTTTTGTGTTCTTCCCAAAATTTATATGTTGAATTCCTAGCCCTCAAGGTGGTAGTATTAGGAAGTGGGACCTTTGGGAGGTGATGAGGTCATGAGGGCAAAGTCCTCATAATTGGGATTGGTGTTCTTCTAAAAGAGACTCCAGAGAGCTAGCTTGTCTCTTCTGCAATGATGAGGATACAGTGAAAAGATACTGTCTGGAAAGTGGCTCTTACCAGACACTGAATCTGCCAGAGCCTTGATCTTGGGCTTCCCAGCGTCCAGAGGTGTGAGAAATAAATGTCTTGTTGTTTAAATACCATACTTAGTCCGTGGTATTTTGTTATATGGCAGCTTGAAAGAACTAAGACAAGACGTTTCAGCTGCCTCTTCATAATTGCAGTCAACACAGTTTTTGCTAACAGAATTGTTATGCTCAATTGAAAATGATGCATAACTCAATGGTAAGGAACTGTCTGGAAAGTATACAGATTTAAGTGGGCTAAAATGAATATTAAAGGCATGTAGTTTGCCAATAATAAAATTAGGTATGTAAGAGTTTTTGTTTGATCATCATGATAACTTTTTTTTTGTTATTTGCTGATCTTATGTCCTGGCTACTTGGATTCAGCTCTACAGGGAATCTTTGCTAAATTATTGCAATGCACTAAAATACTATTTGGATACGTAGCTAGCTGAGTTTTCTCACTCATGCCCTTTGTTGTTCTCCACATATTTCTGATGAGGAAGGCATGATGGAATTAAAAAAGTATGGCTTGAATAATTCAGACTGAATTTCTGTTTAGGAGGATATGAATTTCTTATATTGGTGTGTGATTTTACCAGATCTAAAAGTAATGCCTTGTTAAAAATATGTTATTGCCTGCTTAACTAAGGATCTTCACTAGTCATTGGGAGTTTTATCTACATGAAGGCCGTAATTATGAAACATTTCACTGTGAATAGGATAGGGTCTAGGTAGTGCCTGGGATCATGTGTGTTTGCCATTAATAGGTTGCTAAAGGGACCACTAGCTCTAGAAAATTTTATTAACCTAGTGATTAATTCATTTGATATTATATCAAGTGTCTAGTCTTTTAGACACCGTTATAAGTGATGGGAACAAAAAGAGGATAGGACAGTTCCTTCTGTTGAAGAGCTGATACTCTCTATAATAGGATAAACTACATTTTGCTTTTGATTCGTTCTATTTTACACCTTTCGTAGAGTTAAGACATGGTATCTCGAGTTTGGATTTGAACACAGGCTCTGTCTGTAGTTTGGGCAAGTTACTCAACTTCTCCAATGCTCAGTTTTCCCCTTTTAAAAATAGAATCTGTCTAAGGGATTTAGAGGATTAAATGACATCACCTACATTAAGTATTTTGTAAAATGCCTGGCTATTTGGTACTTAGAAAGTAAGTACCAAATGGAATGCTTGTCATCATCATCATTTGTTTTGGAAATCTTGAACACCCAAATAAAATCACACAAAATTTTAGTTCTGAGCCCAATAATTACAATGTATCTGTAATGGGCATGAGGCTGGACATAGGTCCTTTATCTCCACTGAAGCACCTAACTCCTGGATTTCTGTGGAGAAGTGTTCTTTGAATAGTTGTTTTCTTTTGAGTATTTTGAAAGACATTATTCTGCTGTCTTTTCTTCTTCATAGTTTCTGATGAGAAATCTGAAGTCGCTTGAATCATTTATTGTTCCTTTCTTTGTAACATGCTGTTTTTCTCTATCTTCTTTTTGTATTTAAAAAGATGTTTTTGTTTTCCAGGAGTTTGATTATATGAATGTGTTTTTCTTTGAATTTATCTTTGTTGGTGTTCACCGAGATTCTTGGGTCTGTAAATTTATGTCTTTTATGAAATTCGGGAAGCTTTCAGACAATGTTTTTAGGAGTATTTTTTTGGTACAGTAATCTTCCCCCCCCCTGCCCCCCTACTTGTAGGGCTGCACCTGCGGCATATGGAGGGTCCTAGGCTGAGGGTTAAATTGAAGCTGTAGCTGCTGGCCTGCACCACAGCCACAGCAACCCGAGATCCGAGCCGCGTCTGCGACCTACACCACAGCTCATGGCAACGCTGGATCCTAAACACACTGAGCGAGGCCAGGGATCGAACCCACAATCTCATGGTTCCTAGCTGGATTTGTTTCTGCTGCGCCACGAAGGGAACTCCTGTACAGTAATCTTTTTCTCCTATTTCCTGTGACTCAGACAACAAAAGTATTAGGTATTTTCATACTGTTTTACAATTCCTAAGCCTCTCATTGTGTTCCAATCTTTTTCTCTCTCTTCTTCAGTTTAGATCATTTCTGTTGACCTATGTTCCAGTTTACTAACCCTCTACTCTGTTATCTCCATTCCTTTGAGTCATCTAGTGAATTTTTAGTTTTAGATATTCTATTTTTCAGTTCTTAAATTTATCTTGGTCCTTTTTACACTTTCTGTTTCTCTACTCTGGATTAATAGTTTTCATTCATTTCAGGTATATTCCCCTTTATATTATAGAGCATGGTTATAGTACCAATTTTAAAGCTTTGATTATTACAATAACTACATCATTTTGGGATTGGTACCTGTTGATTGCTTTTCCCCTTGAGAATTGGTCACCTTTTTCTGTTTTTGTTTTTGGTTGTTAGTTGAGTAATTGAATTATTTTCTAGACTTTCTGAATCTTTTAAGATTCTGTTTCCAAGTAAAATTCTCTGAAGAATGTTGATTTTGTTTTAGCACTTCCAGTTGATTACATCCAGACTGCAAGTTCTGTCTTGCTTTCTACTTTATAGTTGTTCAGTTCCAAAACCTTTTATACTTCTTTGGTCTATTCTATACATGTACAGCATGGTGGTGAACCCAAGGCTTGTGTTAGTTCATACAAAAAATTAGGGGGTTACCTTCTCCAGCTCTCCAGCTCTCCTTCTCAGCATTACCTCCATACTCTTTGGCTTCTTGGGGCCCATTTTCCTTCTTCTGAGTAGAAGACAGATTTCTCACTTAGAGTTTTGTTCCTTTTTGTTGTCCTGTGGCCAACTTTAGGACAAAGTGGTTAGAGAAAAGAAAGAAGAAAAATAACAGGTTTCCTTTTTCTTTTTGAATCACAAGAGCCAAGTCTCTTTGCTTGGGTACTTAACCATTGAAACAGGTTTCTTTTCTTTGAATTTTAGAGGCTTGTGGCACTCCATTCTCATGCTCCTACAAATCGTGGCTCAGCTCCATCGCTGGGGCTGGCCTTGTGGTAGAACTGGAAGAGGGGAGAGAGAGAGGGAGAGAAAGACAGAAGAAGAAGGAAGGTGTTACAATTCCTCAAACAGTCTGTGGTTTATAGGGACTCAGTTTTCTCTTCTTTGGCCAGAAAGATTGGATTTCTCTCACATTTGTCTTGCTCACTGCATAGTTCTGCAACTTGGGCTGCACATATAAAGGATGAAAAAATATAAAAGGAAATTCAATTCAAGTTTTGATTTCAGTCTCCAATCTGTCTGTTATTATTTTCTTTTTAAAAAAAAACTTCAGGTAGTTACTTTTATGTTCTATCTGTTGTTGTCAGTTAATGGAGAGAAGCTAATGCAGACTAGTTACTTCAGCTTGACTGGTTCAGTTTGAATATTTTCAGTTCTGCTAGTTTTTGCTTCATCTATTTGGAAGCTCTGGTATTGGGGCATAAGCACTTTTAAAATTATGTTTTCTTGATAAATTGACCCTTTATCATTGTGGAATGTCTTTCTCCTATTACTGTTCATTGTTTTGAAGTATGGTTTTTCTGACATTAATGTAGCCATTCTGGTTTTCTTATAGTATTTGCATGGTATGTCTATTTTTCTTCTTTGTTTGTTTGTTTCTCTTTCTTTTCTTTTCCTTTCTTCTTTTTCTTTTTTCTTTTTTTACTTTGAACCTATTTGTGTCTTTTTATTTAAAATGAGTATTTCTTATACATAGCATATAGATGAGGTTTGCTTTTAAAAATCTAGTTTGATGTACTGTCTTTAATTGGTGTATTTAGACCAGGGATCAGCAAAGAACTTCCTGTAGGCCAAATCCTTCCCACTACTTGTTTTCAGAATGGTTTGAAAGGTAAGCATTGTTTTTACATTTATAAAGGATTGAAAACAGGTCAAAAAAGAGAATACTGTTTTGTGATACATGAAAGTTATATGAAATTCAGATTTCAGTGTGCAGAAGTTGTTTTGAATCTTGTAAAAACAATTTTTGTGGAAAGCTATTTTCTCTTTTTGCATACTTGTCTAATATCTCAGATTTTTTCTCTCAGCCCACAGAGCTAAGAGAATATTCTTATATAATTAGATCTAAGTGTACCTACTCTTTTGCTGTTCATTTTTTCTGTCCACCTTTTTTTTCCTCCTACTCCTGTTTTCTTGCATTCCTTTGGATTTTTTTTTTTTTTTTGTCTTTTTAGGGCCACACCTGTGGTGTATGGAGGTTCCCAGGCTAGGGGTTGAGTCAGACCTGTAGCTACCAGCCTGTGCCACAGCCACAGCAATGCGGGATCTGAGCCTTGTCTGTGACCTACACCACAGCTCACGGCAACACCGGATCCTTAACTCACTGAGCAAGGCCAGGGAATTGAACCCATGTCCTCATGGATACTAGTTGGGTTTGTTAACCACTGATCCACAGCAGAAAATCCTGGATTATTTTTTAATATTCCATTTTATCTCCATTACAGGATTTTTTTTTTCTTTTTTGTCTTTTTGCCTTTTCTAGGGCCACACTCGCGGCATATGGATGTTCCCAGGCTAGGGGTCTAATAGGAGCTGTAGCCGCCGGCCTACACCAGAGCCACAGCAACGCCAGATCTGAGCCGTGTTTGCAGTCTACACCACAGCTCACAGCAATGCCAGATTGTTAACCCACTGAGCAAGGCCAGGGATCGAACCCGCAACCTCATGTTTCCTAGTCAGATTCGTTAACCACTGAGCCATGACGGGAACTCCCCCATTGCTGGAATATTAATTACAAAATTTTGTTTTATTATTTTAGTAGTTTCTCTGGGGTTTATAACCCACGACTGTTCTAATATTATTATACCACTTCATATATCTCGTGAGGATCTTTCATTTCCTCCCTTGCAGACTTTATGCCTTTGTCATCATTCATTTTGCTTAGGCATATGTTATGCATTATACAAAGTATTAATTTTTTACTTTAACTAGCCTGTTGTATTAAAAAAATTAAATGGCAAGGAAAAAAATCTTTCTCTCATATTTATAACTTTTGGTGCTTTTCAGTTTCCCTCTAGTCTCATTTTCCTTTATCCCAAGGAACTTCTTTAGCATTCTTTTCTGCTGCAAGTTAGAATTAGGTGTTAATTCCACCCAGAGAATATTTCATTTCAGATCTTGGATTTTTATGCTCCAGAATTTCTTTTGGTTCTTTTTTTTTTGTCTTTCATTTTTCTCATTCTTTTGATGGGTATCTTTCTTTAATTCCTCTATCATATTTATAATAGTTACTTTAAAGACTTTGTCTACTAATTTTGTCATCTATCTCTTTTGGATCCATTTATATACTTTTTTGTATTTGATGTATACAGAGTTTTATGAATCTGTGAGTTACACAGATTTTTAAAATATTTATTTTTTCAGAAAGCTTTTTCTCCACCTTTTCCTCTTTTGTAGAACTCCAGTTACACATAAATTTAGACCATTTGAACTGCTTGATCTCCTGTTCATGAATCACCCTAGGCATGATTTTAGCATAGGATCTTCAAATAATTGTTGTTGCATAAGTAATTGCTAAATTAACAAAAATGCATTATATATGTGTGTGTGCATGTATGTATATTCTAAATGTGTTAGCATTCAACATTAAACTGTATTTGTAGTTTTTTATTTATCCCTTTTGAAATATAATACATTAAACTAAATCAGAAGGGGAAAAATCATTATCCGTGATTGAAGAACATGGTAAAGTACTTCATTTTGAATAGCTTTAGTTTTTTTAATGAAGGTTGCATGATTTAATATAATATTTTTGGAGCTGGAATGAGGGGGTGGGAATGGCTCTTGTGAACTATTTATTAATATCCTGTAAGTGTAATCTTGGTAATGAGAATTACAGCATGCTGCAAGGATCTAGTTAGGGTGAGATAGGCATGTTTCATTTTGTGCAGCATGGATATGGGTAAATGGGGAAGAATCGGAGACTAACTATAGATTTTCAGGTGGGAATGGGGAGATATATTATCTGATATGTACAGATAAATATTCTCTAATCACAGTTGGGACTTTACTGCATACACGCTGTGCTTAGAATCAGAGTGGACTTTGTGTTTTTTTTTTTTTTTTATTTTTGCATTATAGCTGGTTT
>PVHT020000175.1:8738471-8860013 GCA_004024745.2 Catagonus wagneri
GTGCTGGTTACGGTCCTAATTGCCTTTCTCTCTCACCTTTTTTTTTCTTCACTTGTTCTACCCAGTTATTTCAGGGGTTTCTTGCAGTTTTTGGAGGTTTAAATTGATCAGCATTCAGATGATGATTTGTCCAACTTGTTTTATATTTAGATGCGTTTTTTGATGTATTTGTGGGAGAGGGAGAGCGCGACCTCTTACTTTGTGTTTTTTTAAAAGAAACTCATTGATGGGGAGAGGAGAGTTGGGGGAAGCAATCATAAGATAATTAAAGTAATGATTATTTTGAGGAAAAAATTTTTATTGAAATACTTGTATGGTTTGTGGGAACCAGCAAGCCAGGAAACAGCAATATAAGGAACTTGACCTCTGTTGGTTTTGGTATGACGTGGAACATCTTAACATTGTTGGCTTTTGCTTAGAAAGTTAGGCTGCTTAATAAATTTGCTGCCATGCAGGATATTTACCAGAGAAATTTTCAATTAAGTTTAGTTTTATTTAACTCTTATAATTTTTTGGGCAGATTGATACTGTCTATAGTTTTTTTTCCTCTCTATTGAACTCCATCTTGGAATTTTAAAATATAAAGGTTGGAGTTTTTTTCATTTTCTTCTAAAGAGGTTATAGCTAGGGTAACAGTTTGAGAGATTTGTGGTACAAATTGGCTGATTCCAGAACTCTACATTAAGATGTAGGATAAGCATAACAGAAATGAAAACCCTGAGAGACTTAAACTTTATTTGCAATTTTTCATTTGTTTTTGGGAAATAGGTGAACTTACACTGTGAAGTTTTGCTTTAACTTTTGAGTGTTTCCTTTTTTTTTTTCCTTCAGAAATTATACCCAGACCATCTTCTCCAAGTGGAATACCTGAAGAAGATAGTGTTTTATTTAACAAACTGACCTACTTAGGTTGTATGAAAGTTTCCTCCCCACGTAATGAAGTGGAGGCTTTACGGGCAATGGCAACTATGAAATCTTCCAGTCAGTACCCCTTTCCAGTTACTCTGTATGTGCCAAATGTTCCAGAAGGCTCTGTGAGGTAAGCGCTAATACTTTTTAATTATTTTATTTTATTATTGTATTTTATTTTATTTTTTTGCTTTTTAGGGGCGCACCCAGGGCATATGGAGGTTCCCAGGCTAGGGGAAGGACATCTTGATTGCACCTGAGTTTCAGCAATTATGAATAACATTTCTGTAGACATCTGTGTGCAGGGTTTTGTGTAGACATAAATTTTTCACTCATTCGAATAAACACCAAGGAGTGTAACTGCTAGATCATATAGTATGAGTATATTTAGTTTTGTAAGAAACTGCCAAACTATCAAAAGAAGCATCCTTTGCTAATATCACAACTTGTCTTTCTCTCTTTTAACTGGACTTTTTTAAAAATAGCATTTTCCCTTGACTTGATATTCTATATTTATTCACTTATTTATTGTCTGTCTTCTTCACTAGAATATAAGTTCCGTGGGAGCAGATTATTAGTACTTTTTTATGCTTATAGCTTCAGTGTCTAGAATAGTATCTGGTCCATAACAGGTATTTAGTAAATATTTGCTGAATGAACAAATAATTGAACCAGGTCTAGGGAATTAGGTTGAATGTATCCTGAACCAGTAATACTCCCTGAAGGCTGATTTACTCTATTTTCAAACCCTTTCTGATTTACCTCATTCTCTAAAGTTTGGAATGTGAGAAAAGTACCAAAATAACAGCAGAATAAATTTACGGTTTTGGTAAAAGTGCTTTGAATTTTTCAGGAAAGGGTTTTGTAGATACATTGTTTGTATATCTCTTAAAAATATCAAAATGACTTTTAATGTTATCTGTTTAGTTTCAGAGTAACAAACATACCTTGACAAAGACTTAACATTTTGACTTGACTTTCTATTCCTAGTGGGTTTCCCCTTTGGTTTCACAATTTGAGATCCTAAGAGGTGGTCTTGAGGTTTTTGATCAGTCTAGGTTAGGATTTGTATAGAGGAAGTCAGAGAAGTATTTGTTCCCAGATTCCATGAACTCCTTTTACTCCTTTAAAATCCCTTATTAAGTTCATCTTTGGAACCACTCTGACTTTTTTTAGGGTAAAAGAGGTCTTGGTTGAACAATGAGCTGGGGCTTGTATAAACTTACAGGTGCTTCTTTTTTTTTTTAATTAAAAAATTTTTTTATGTCTGCAGCGTATCAAAGTTCCCAGGCTAGGGATTGAATTGGAGCTACAGCTGCCGGTCTACACCACAGCCACAGCAACATGGGATCTGAGCCATGTCTGCAACCTATATCACAGCTCACAGCATTGCCAGATCCTTAACTCCCTGAGTGGGGCCAGGGATTGAACCTGCATCCTCATGGTTACTAGTCAGCTGAGCCACAACGGGAACTCCCACAGGTGTTGCTTTAAATAGAAATGATTCTCCAGGGATGGTCTGTGCTATTTTTTACTGACATTCCTTTTGTCATAATAAAACAAGACTAGCATTTTGGGGTGGGTGACATTGATTTTACCTGGCAGTGTATACTTGGCTTTGAGAATAAATGAATTGGATCATGGGACACAAAAATGAAGTAGTTGTCAAAAAGAAGGTGAAGAATTTGTGTTTGTGTGTATAGCAAAAATATGAAGATAATGTTTTCTTGCAATATTGGTAATAGTTTATTTTTGTTATGTGTTATTAGCATAGTAAAATGTTTGCCTTTGTTCTTTGATAGTTAATATTTTATCTCATTTTTGTCACTCTCTGCAGAATCATAGACCAATCCAGCAATGTGGAGATAGCATCTTTTCCGATTTATAAGGTGTTATTCTGTGTACGGGGACATGATGGGACAGCAGAAAGCAATTGCTTTGCATTTACAGAGAGTTCCCATGGTTCAGAAGAATTCCAAATACATGTTTTCTCCTGTGAAATTAAAGAGGCAGTAAGTATAACGGATTGTAGCAATTTACTATTGAGATGAATTAGGGTAATATTTTTGAACCCTAATTTCACTGTCATATAATTTAATATGTTTAATTATATACCATATTACATAAATTTGGAGTATCTTTATAAAGAGAAAATTAATATTTGTAGTGGCATAGAACTGAATATGGAAAGCTAAATCAAATAACTCTGTGCACTAAAGTGGTACTCTCAGCTTTACAGATATAAGAGAAAAACCCTATTTGATGGGCTGGTCTCCTATATGGCCATGGTAGTAATTGCTCAGGCATAAAAAGGAAGAATAGCTTTGCACCTCTTTTATTGTTTTGCCCAAGTTGGTTGGTCCATGTGACTTGATTGATTGATTGGCTGCACACATGGCATGTGGAAGTTCCTGGGCCAGGGATTGAACCTACACCAGAATAGTGACCTAGGCTGCTGCAGTGACAATGCTGAATCCTTAACCCGTTAAGCAACAAGAGAGCCTCGGTCCATGTGACTTTCGATAACAATTCCTGTTTCTCTGCTGGGCCTTTCACTTCGATATTGCACTAAGATGGTTTCATAGATCTCTGTGGTTTTTACTGGTGATCGTTGTTATGTTTGTTCATTCAGAGGTTTGCCTTTGCTCTATAGGACTGGTTTAATTATCAGTACAAATGCTCATATACAGCAGGGTTATCAACTAGTAGTCCTTTAAAGATGCCTGTGAGCTCCTCTTAGTAATTGTTAAATGAGTTTATCACTAGACTGGAGAAGTAGTTCAGAATCAAATAACTGTTACATACACGGGGAAATTGCCTTCTTTTTCATATCTACTGAATTCTCCTCAAATTAAAAGTAAGGTTGCACTTTTAGAACTTTAAGTACTTACACAACCATTTCAAAGGCATTAATAAATGGGTTTGGGTGGGCAAGGTCTTGGGGTGTGTTTGCTTTTGGAAATATAAATTGTCAGCAGAAAATATTGAAAGCAGCAGTTATTCTGTTTTCTCTTTACATGAAACAAATAAACCTTTGTATTAACAGTGGTTCTGAGAGTTTATTTCTGGCTATAACATGGAAACATATACATATACAAATACATATACTGACTACTTGGCCAGGTGTGTGATAGATAAGAGTGAATGAGTGTAAGTGAGTCTGGCCATAGGAGGCAGTGAATATAAATATGTTGTAAGAATGTGTGTGTGTGTGCTTGTGAATTAGGGGTCTATTTCTGATCCTTACAACTCCACTACGGAGGTGGAGAAGCAGATGGTAGAGTCCTGTCATTTCATGTTGGCAACCATCATTTAACATACCTATGTGAATTCTGGATAATTGGTGCTCAACAGTAAGAAAATGAACTTTGAAGAACTGGAGAACCCACTGCTTGGAGAGACAGAAACATTGTTGCAGAAGGAAATTGGAAGGGACCTGGTTGCAAGCATTTTTCATAACTGTGATGGTATGAAACTCTCTTTTGGATTATAGCATCCCCTTATTTATGGGTGGGTGAACTATTTGTCATTTTGAGAGCTTTAATAGTGAGTAAGCAGGGGAATCCTCAGCCTGACCATTTTGGATATAGTATTAAATAATATTAATAGTATTTCTAGAAAGGATACTTAGTACATTGCATATTGTGAGAAAGTGATGTCCATGTATTATTTAATTTTGGGGGTAAATTTTTCAAAGTGTTAGTTTCTGGGACATTGGTGGTAAAGTTTATTGTTTGAAGGAAAAATACATGACAGTTGTCATTCAGCTTTATTATGAGAGATCATTTCTAAATGAAAAATAACCCAGTATAAATATAGGACTTATGCCAGGCACTGTGCTAAGCATTTACTTGATACTCATATCATCCCCTAAACAAGGTAGTACTTATTTAGACTAGTGATCTTATGCATCTCTTTGCCTGGGGCAGTTCTAGTTTATGCGTGTTGTTCAAGTGTATTATTAAAGTACTCCGTTTTAGTCTTCAGAGTATTCTGGTTTGATAAATTGTGTTGTTACCCTTTCCCTTTCCCAAGGCTAAGAGAATAGATGATAAAAGCTGGTTTCCAAAGAAAGTTTCTGACTATGAAGACCATGTAACTTTCAGTCACAACTTGCCTGTTGCATTATTATAAAAAGCAAATAATGGATTTTTACCTTTCAGTTATGCTTCGTACAGGGATTTACTGGTCATGTAGCTTGTATTCCAGCAACCTTTGGGTTTTATTCATGCCTTTTATAGAAGACATCTGAAATCTTTCTGTCTCCTTTTAAAAAATAATTACTCTTTTAGTTAATTTGAAGTGTTTTGTTACATTTACTAGTTGTCTGGTTATCTGGTTCCCAGAAGTTTCTTGATCTATGATGAAGGGTCAACTTTAGTCCTTAGGATTTGGGTCCTTCTCAGTGGGAACAGACAGTTGGCAAAGGGAGCTCAGGAAAAGATGACAGACATTCTTATTGCTAAAGTATTTACTGTGCAGCCACATCCCCAACTTATTTACCGTTGTTTGCAGAGTCGCCACATGGAGATTTGAAGAAGTTTGTAGGTTAAAGGCAAGAAGACGTCGTCTCAAGAGGGAATAGCAATATGGCTGCCTCTACCAGTTGTCACTGTGATATACTTTAATTTCATCATAAAATTCCACAAGCAGCAGACACGAGCAGTGGTAGAGGGGAAGCCGAGTGAGGGTGATGGCTTTGTCGGACCTGTGATACTAGAATCAGGAGTTCCCTCAGAAGGGTTAAGACAGGTTTGACTTATTACCCTGGATATTCTTCTGTGGTACTCTGCTAGAGTGGATCTCAATTATCTACGGCAAAAGAGTTGGAGAATCCAGCCAGAAATATCTTGATACTTTTGATCTTTGTACAGGGAGAATAATCTGCTAGATTTCTGCTGAACAATTGCAGACAAGGCAGAATATCAAAAAGCATAGTGAAAAAAGCCAAGGAGGTGCATCTTGTTGCATCTTTGTGGATATATTATGCAGTACTTCTCTTAAAGATACATTGAAAGGCTCAGCTGACTCTCTTTAATAATTTATTTCTACAAGTCAGCATGGCCATTTTCTTCAAAACAGTTTTTGCTATTTGCATGTTACAAAATACTTAACCACTGCTGGCAATTCTCAGTGTTAGGTTTTAGAAGCAGGTTGTTATCATCTGGCGTTAAAGGTATCCAGATATATTTCATGAAAAATACCTTGGGTATCATTAGGAAGATCTTTATTCTTAATGCACTGATTTTTCTTGGGGTTGCTGATATGCCACTATACAAAAGAAAACCTTATTCCTGGTAAGGGGAAATGTTATTTCTAAACATGCATTTATTGAGATGATATTTTAGCAAAATGCCTTACTTTAGAAATTCATTTGGAAGTTATAATGTGTTTTTCTTAAATAAATTGATTTTTGTAACTTTTAAAATGCTTCTTGTATGATATGCCTCTTATTTTAGCTCCTTTCAGTGAGTAATGTATTTGAGTAAGTTAAACAAATTTTTTAACACATGTCTTTCTGGATATCTTATATAGAATAATTTTCCTACATTTATTTATTTATTTATTTATTTATTTATGTATGTATTTATGTATTTATTTGATATTTATTTATCCCACCCATTTTTATAGGAGCTTCCAGGCTCGGGGTCAGATTGGAGCTGTAGCTGCTGCCCTATATCACAGCCACAGCAACGCCAGATCTAAGCTGTGTCTGTGACCTACACCACAGCTCATGGCAATGTCTGATCCTTAACCCACTGAATGAGGCCAGGAATTGAACCTGCATCCTCATGGATGCTAGTTGAGTTTATAACCTGCTGAGCCACAATGGGAACTCCTCTACATTTATTTTTCGGGTGAACATTATCTTGATATATGTTTTTAAGAGTTGATTCTCTTTCACCAATATTAGTGAAGAAGCTTTTATTTTAGAAGAATTGGCTATTTCATTTTGTTTTATTATTTATTTATTTATTTACTGGCTTTTTTTAGGGCCGCACCTGCAGCATATGGAGGTTCCCAGGCTAGGGGTTGAATCGGAGCTACAGCTGCCGCCTACATCACAGCCATAGCAATGCCAGATCTGAGCCACGTCTGCAACCTACATCACAGCTCATGGCAATGCTGGATCCTTAACCCACTGAGCGAGGCCAGAGATTGAACCCGCAACCTCATGGTTCCTAGTCAGATTTGTTTCCGCTGAGCCATGACAGGAACTCCTATTTATTTAATTTATTTATTTGTTCATTTCATTTTGCCATGCCCATGGCATGAGGAAGTTCCTGGGCCGGGGACTGAACCCATACCACCACAGCGACCTGAGCCAGAGCAGTTACAGGATTGGATCTTAACCCAGTAGGCCTTATTATAGAAATTTGGCTATTTTAAGTAAATGTTTTGTTTAATAGCACTTTTTGACTGTTAACATGTAATGCATATTTGAGAATATGGAAGATTCTAAAATACAAAAGAAAATAAAAGGTACTCAGGATTCCATCAGAGTTAAAATTTTGGTGTATCTCTTTCCACATATCTACATGTGGCCTCCTCCCCACCTTTTCAAACATCAGCAACAATCCTAGCAGGTAAGGGCTGCACCCACGGCATATGGAGGTTCCCAGGCTAGGGAGCTGTAACCACTGGCCTGTACCACAGCCACAGTAATGCCAGATCCAAGCCGCATCTGCAGCCTACACCACAGCTCACGGCAACGCTGGATCATTAACCCACTGAGCAAGGCCAGGGATTGAACCTGTATTCTCATGGATACTAGTCAGATTCATTTTCAATGAGCCACAACTGGAACTCCCTAACTAGTGCTTTCTATGGGTGCTACCTTCTGGTGAAAAATTGTACTGTATTATTTGTCAATAAACCTTTTGAATTCTGCAAAAAAAAGAAATGCCTGTTCTTGATTGTTGTGTATGCATGAGTGCATGCCTGTGTAGTGTATGTTTATTTAATAGTGTGACATGTAGAAAAATATTTTCTACAGTATTTATGGTTTAAAATTTCATTTCATGATGAAATTGGTTATCCAATTTGTTCCTATAACTGTAGACATTGATAATCATTGTTTCTGAAGTTACCCTACAATTCTTCGATCATCATCTCACCTTATTCATAGACTCTGAAAGTCACAAATAAGTTTAACCTTGTTGGAAAAATCCACTTCTAAGACAGGGTAAGAATTAAATACATTTTGATTGCTCTTAATGTACTGTTGTGTCCTTCCTCCAAAAAAGAAAGAAAGGTATACGCAGTCTGATTGCCCTCTACCACTTTGGCTCAGCCTCATATTTAAGCCTTTTTTAAAAAGAAATTCCTAAAGCTTGTCCATCTACTTTGGAATTTGCCAGGTTCTTCGTCTTTTTTTGGTGTGGCCTGATATGGCAGGCTTGCTGACAGCTCTGATACAAATAAAGTGAAATAGATGAAAGGGAGAAGAAAAAATAATAAATCTTTTGGGGGTTTGACTTTATTAATTATCAAAAAGTAAGTGCAGGTAGGGTCCTCTTTTCACATACAATGTTCCTTAATATGCTTAAATATGTTTTCTTAAAAACGTATAAAAATAAATAGAGTTCACTTTTGGGGAGGTTAGGAAGTGGGGAGTACTTAACTGAGAATAATTTTAAGTCCATATTTAGATATACCTTGTAGGCATAATTTTCAGTGACTTATCTCTAGTATGTTCTTTGGTTCTCTTTTCCTTGATAGCACTTAAATTATTAAGCCAAGTCAAATTAGGACCCAGTTGCGGCTGAATATTTCTGCTTTTGCCTTAACTAATGATTCTGCGCCATTCATCCCAAGCACATTCAACTTAACATGTGCTGAAATGTAATCTCCATGTTCACTGCTGTATCCCTAGCACCGAGAATAATATTTAGTACACTGAAGGCACTCAAAAAATAGGAATGAGTGAATTTATCATTGTCTAAATTGTATAAAATTTGAGGTCTACAGTTCTTATTTATATCAATACTCTGCTGCTTTAATTAATTAACTGATTAGTTAATTAATTTATGGTCTTTTTTTAGGACTGTACCTACAGCATGTGGAGGTTCCCAGGCTAGGGGTCAAATCTGAGCTGTAGCCGCTGGCCTGTACCACAGCCATAGCAATGCCAGATCCAAGCTGTGTCTGCGCCCTATACCACAGCTCATGGCAATGCCAGATCCTTAACCCACTGAGCGAGGCCAGAGATCAAACCTGTATCCTCATGGATACTAGTCAGATTCGTTTCCACTGAGCCACTACAGGAACTCCCTATTTTTACTCATTTATATAAAATTATAAGACAATACAACATTGAAATTTTTACAAGCACTGTGATATAAATATGATGCTATTGCTGAAGTTCAACTATAGGCTACAAGCAGCATTCGTAAATTGTATATAATTCATTTAATTTAGAGAACTATTAATTTGGCATTGGAAAGGCGATTTACAGTAATCACTGATTACTACTGTTGTAAATTGGAGGACCATTTGATTTTGAATGTGATGGATTGTGTGTATGAGAAAAGGTAGAGTATGTGAATGTAACAAAAACAGAAAATTGAAGAAAGACCCCCATTCTTTAAGAAATTCTGCTGTTAATGAGAGTGCTGTTATTTTAATCAAATTATAAAATTGTGTAATCCTAGACCAATATAATTCAAAGAATAATTTGAATTCACTTTACCTAAAGTGAAGGATTTGTTAATATTCAGAGAGGTCTCTTTACTAGTTCCTCTCAATGTGAGATTCTGAGAATATGACCTTTCTTTAAACCCTTCCTATTTCATCTTGTTTTCACTTGTTCAACCTGTGGGCTCCCTGAGAGATTTGGAAGGTCTTTTGTGCTTAAGCTTACAAGTTTGAAATGGTATGATGCTTGTTTTGGAACCGAGGAAGATATCCATATCCCTGTCTACCTATCTGTGTATCTCTCCATCCCATAATAGCTTATCTAATTTACTTTTATATAGCTTATACTTTTTATAATATAAAAAGTAGTCACCAAGGCAGCTTAATACCAGTAAATTAAATCAGGCCATTTCAGCATTCATTCTTTCTGCGACACATTTACACCACAACAGCATTGAGTAAGAACCTGGAAGCTCTTTAAATCATGTTACCATGTTTGCTTTTCACAAAAAACAGTGCTTTCTCTATTCTATGCCTCAGGATCTAGCCTTCTGAAGCTGAGGGATGTGAAAAGAGAAATTGACAACTTGGGTTAAAACCTTATTTGTGTGTCTTCATTGGGAACATTTAGGTGCTAGCATCATTCTAGTAATTATCTTAGTTAGGAGTCATTCATTGCAATATAGTATGTTATGAGTCCTATAAACATCTATAAACATATACAGCTCCTTTTGTGAATTTAACTTAAACATCTTCATTATGGTGTTTAAATGCCAGATGGAAAGAAGCAAACTACAATTGACCCTTGAGCAATGTGCAGATGTGTGTGTGTGTGTTAGGGACACTGACCCTCTCCTCAGTCAAAAATCCACATAAAATTTATAGTTGGTCCTCCATATTAGTGGTTCTTTATTATCATCTGTTCCCCATCTGCCAATTCAGCCAACTAAAGGTCATTAACTATTGGAAAAAAATCTGTGTATAAATGGACCCATGCAGTTCAAATCCATGCTGTTTATGGGTCAACTATGTGTGTATGTATGTGTGTGTGTGTGTGTGTGTATATATATATAGTATGTGTGTATATATATATAGTATGTGTGTGTATATATATATATATATATGCTTAGACTATGTACTATATAAACTGTATAAACTTGTAAACTCTGTATTTTTATGCTTAGACAATATCTACTTTATCTGCTAGAGAAAATTATGACCATGGGAGGTTATAGATTCAAGAATTTGGAGAGAAGGGTATCAAAATGCAGTTAAAATCATTGTCTAATATTATTTTCATTTTTATTCTTTTAGGTAAGCAGAATTTTATATAGTTTCTGTACAGCTTTCAAACGTTCTTCTAGACAAGTATCTGATGTTAAAGACCCAGTTATTCCTACCCCCGATAGTGATGTGTTTACCTTCAGTGTCTCCTTGGAGGTCAAAGAAGATGATGGAAAAGGAAACTTTAGGTGAGATTATTTGGAAAGAGTAAGAACTGGTATTGTGTCTGAAATACAATGGTTCCAGAAACTATATGATGTTGGTATAAAGCTTTAGGATGATAAATATTTTACTGGTGAACGCATGGTTTGCTTTTGTCATTCTTTTCAGATACTTTATATAAATGATTTTCTTAATATTTAAAAATACTGATACTATAGAAAATTTAGTAAGATAATGAAAGTAGAATAAAAAGCAGTTGTCAGCTACAACCACTTTTAATATTTGATTTTTAGGGTGTATTTTTTATACAGTTTTATATATATAGTTTTTTCTTTTCATAATATAAGAATTTTTCCATTAAAATTTTCCTAATTAAAATTATTTTTAGTGGTTACCTATAGAATACTGTTATGGTCTAACTGTCATTTAATTAACCATTTCCCTGTGTTGTGTATATGAAATATTTTTCTTTAGTTCAAAGACAGGCAAATAACAGGAAACAAATACTTTTAAATGATCACCTATGTGCCTTTATGTCTAACAATAATTGTCAGGTTGTCAGGTAGGTATTTTATCTGTTTGTTAAAGATACAGAAATTGGGTCTTTGGTCAAATAAGAAGATGTTTTTCCTTTTCAGATAAGACAAACTATGTTTTTATACATATATTGTTTTAATGAAGTAATCCTTGAGAAATGTCAGTCTGGCATAAGCTAGAACTTGCTCTAATCTAAATTTCTTTGTTCATCTTTTATTTATATTTACTTGGATTTGTTACAATCATCTCAAATTCTAGATATTTAAAATTCTCACTTGCTTTGCTTTGAGTTTCACTGTGCTAAAGGCACTCATGACCTTATAATCAGTTAAACCAGAAATGTGACAGTCTAAAAAGTAATCAAATAACTTTGTTCCTAAGTTTGTTAAAATTTAAAAACTGAAATGGTGTCATTTTAAAAGTTTTGTTTTAAACCTTGGTTAGAGATAAAATACAAGGTTCTTAAAAGCTCACTGAAATAGCAACTGTTTTACTGACTGTAAAGTTTGTGGTTACCCTATGGCAAGATGAGAGTTTAGTACATCTTAAGAATGTGGGTGTTGTCGCTTAAATACTTTGTCTCATTCTAACCTTAAAATAGATTATCTTTTTAATCATTGTATTGATAATTCCTGTTCTTTTTTCATATTTCAGTCCCGTGCCTAAGGATAGAGATAAATTTTATTTCAAATTAAAACAAGGAATAGAGAAGAAGGTTGTAATTACAGTGCAGCAACTTTCTAACAAGGAATTAGCTATTGAAAGGTAAGCAGCGTGTTCTTAAATGCTACCAAAACCTTACATTGACATTGTTAGTGTGTTTCAAGAAACATACACTTGAATTTTAGCTGTATTACTTACTGTGGCTTTTCACCATACTTCCGTTTCTCCATTTAAAAATGAGAGTGAGAATCATAATGCTTTCCTAGCTTGAAAAAGTTAAAGGTAACTGCGTCATTGAAAATCTTAATTGAAATAAACATGAGATGGCTTTTCTTTTTCGTTAAGAACTGCTTCAACCCTGTTTGGACTTTTTCCTTCTCTCCCTTATTTATGTATAGGACAAATAACCTTAACTTCTCAGTCATTTTTATTTATTAAGAAGTCCACTTAGTTACTGAGATTTCAGAATCTTTAATTTATATATATGTTTTAATATATAAATACAGATATATACACACACGTTGTGTGCATTCATTTTTATATTTATGTCTCTATTTGACCACATCGAAACAAGACAAAACTCTTGTAGGACATAAGATACTATAAGCGAAGTCAAAAACAAATGACATTTTTGGAAAAATGGTAATGTAGATGAAAGATGAAAGGTTAATATCTGTCACGGACATATGTTTCTTAACAACTGGCAGAAAAAAAGGGAGAGAAACGACCAAGAGTATGCATAGACAAATCACAGAAAAGTTTTTCACAGCAAACATGTATATGTGAAGATGTCCTGATTCACAAATAGGTTGGGAAATGTGATTAAGTTAAGAGTGAAAATATCAGATTGGCAAAAAAAACATGTAGAGCTGGTGGGAATAAGGGCAAAAGAGTAGAGTGGATACATCCCTTTTGATAAGCAATCTGATAACATCTATAGAGATTTAAAAAATAGCTGTAATTGCGCACACTCAGTCCCATTCTAGGGGATCTTCCTATTGGTAATAAAAGTATACTAAGGACATATTTTTAAGGATATTTGTTAAAGCATTGTTTATAGTGGCAAAAAACTGAAAATACAGACAAATTCACTTGACTTGAAGGAGTGAGAAAAAGTGGTGGTGATCACAAGAGAAAGAACAGTTCTTCATCAAGGCTGCTGTATACTGTGTCCACTCTCTCTCTTCCCCTCCACATTCTCTAGGTTGGGGTGGAGGTGGGGGCCAGCCGAGGTGCTGCCTGATGGCGTCATGGTCACCTCTGTCCCCCTTAAATCTAGAAGAAGCTTTCTTTTTTAGAATGTCAGGTATTTAGCTCCACTTTGTTCCTATCTTTGGATCCTACTGCCAGTATCCAGGTAATAGGAAAAGCTCTGTTGGGCATCTTGGAACAGTAATGCATGCATGTGTTTTTGTTTATGAAGTCTGCCCTTTTATAAAAACCACATTTCACCATTTTTTAAGGTGCACATGTTTTCATAGTTAACATTTCTGAAATTGTTTAATAGTTGATGGCATCTTATAATTATACTTGTCATCTTTTAATTCCTTTCCTGGTCATAAAAAAGTAATTATGAGTCTTAAAATGAATAGTTTCTTAAAATTGATGAAACTAGCTGAAGATTAAAGGTATTGTTGGTTTTGAATAATTTAGCCCCAAAAGAGTGATATATTTTAATTTTATTGTTATTTAATATTATTTTTGAGGTTAACAGTAGATACAACAATGTTTTAATCTTATTATTTGGAAGTAATTTCAAACTTACAGAAGAGTTAAAAAATAAAACTGGTACAGAGAACAGCTGTACACTCTTTACTCAGAATCACCTGTGGATAACATTTTACCCCATTTACTTTGCACCCACTTTCTCAATTTCTCTCACTCTTTCTCTCCCTCACTCTTTCTACACATGCACACACACACGCACACATATATACACACCCAACTATTTTTTGAACAATTTACGAGTAAGTTACTAGAGGCTATAAAACTCAAGGCAGAATACTCTTTGACATAAATTGCAACAGTATCTTTTTTGATCCACCTCCTAGAGTAATGAAAAAAATATGATATCACTTATATTTGGAATCTAATATATGACATAATCCAACCTTTCCACAGAAAAGAAACTCACAGACTTGGAGATCAGACTTGTTGCCAAGGGGAAAGGGGAGGGAGTGGGATTGACTAGGAGTTTGGGGTTAATAGATGATAACTATTGCATTTGGAATGTATAAGCAATGAGATCCTGCTGTATAGCACAGGGAACTATATCTAATCACTTGTGATGGAACATGATGGAGGATAGTGTGAGAAAAAGGATGTGTATATATGTATAACTGGGTATTTTGCTGTGCAACAGAAATTGACAGAACTGTAAATCAGCTATAATGGAAGAAAAAAAAACTAATGGGACCTAATTAAACTTAAAAGCATTTACACAGCAAAGGAAACCATAAAAAAACAAAAAACCCACAAAATGAGGGAAAAATCTTTGCAAACAAAGCGATCAACAAGGGACTTATCTTCAAAATATACAAACATCTCATGTAGCTTTATATCAAAAAAACAAACAATCCAATCATAAAATGGTCAGAAGACCTAAATAGACATTTCTCTAAAGAGGACAGATGGCCAAAAAGCACATGAAAAGGTGCTCGGTATCACTAATTTTTAGAGAAATGCAAGTCAAAACTATAACGACCTCATGCTGGTCAGAATGGCCATCATCAAAAAATCTACGGACAATAAGGCCAGCAGCTGTAGCTCCGATTTGACCCCTAGCCTGGGACCTCCGGATGCCAGGGATGCGGCCTAAAAAGGCAAAAAGACAAAAAAAAAAATCTACAAACAGTAAATGCTGGAGAGGGTGTGGAGAAAAGGGAACCCTCCTACACAGTTGGTGGTAATATAAATTGGTGCAACTACTATGGGAAACAGTATGGAGGTTCCTTAAAAAACTAAACATACAACTATCTTATGATCCAGCAATCCCACTCCTGGGCATATATCTGGAGAAAACAATAATTTGAGAAGATATATGCACCCCAGTGTTCGTTGTTGCAGTATTTACAATAGCAAGACACGGAAGCAAACTAAATGTCCATCAACAGAGGAATGGATAAAGAAGATGTGGTACATATGTACAATGGAATATTACTCAGCCCTATAAAGAACAAAATAATGCCATTTGCAGCAATATGGATGGACCTAGAGACTATCATAGTAAGTGAAGTCTGCCAAAGATATCGTATGATATCACTTACATGTGGAATCTAATAAAAATGATACTATAGAACTTATTTATTAAATAAAACAAACTCATAGATTTCAAAATCAAATTTATGGTCACCAAAGGGGAAACCCATGAGGGGGAAGGATAAATTAGGAGGATGGGATTAGCTATTGAATGTAAAATAGATAACTAACAAGGACCTACTGTATAGCACAGGGAAGTCTACTCAATATTCTGTAATAACCTCGATGGGAAAAAAAAGAATGTGTGTATGTGTGTGTATATATATATATACATATATATATATATGTCACTTTGCTGTAAACCTGAAACTAAAACAACATTTTAAGTCAACTATACTCCAGTAAAATTTTTGAAAAAAGAGTGACTTGTATCATGGTTTTTTATCCCTATGTGTTCCCTTAGAAAATGTGTATTTCCTAAAAATAGGGTCAAGGATCTCTCTTTTTTTTTTTTTTTAGGCCTGCCCTTGCAGCATATGGAGGTTCCCAGACTAGCGGTCAAATTGGAGCTATAGCTGCTGGCTTACACCACAGCCACAGCAAGCAGAATCCGAGCCATGTTTGCGACCTACACCACAGTTCACGACAACACTGGGTCCTTGACCCCCTGAGTGAGACCAGGGATCAAGCCTGTGTCCTCATGGATACTAGTCAGATTCGTTTCCACTGAGCCATGATGGGAACTCCTCAAGGATAGTTCTTATATAACCACATTATATCTATTAACTTCAGTAAATTAAGCTTTCATACAATACTTTTTATCTAGCTTACTATTTGTCTCTAATTTTATCAGTTAATGCAATAACATACTTTCCCCCCAGTCCAGTTCAAGATTTACCCTAGGGTCAGGTAGTGCATTTGGCTGCCATATGTCTTTAGATTTCTTCAATTTGGAAACATTTCCACAGAATTTCTCTCTCTCTTACATTTTTGAAGAATACATCCCTTTCCCCTCTTTTTAATATAACATTGCTTGTTTTTGGTTTATCGTATATTTCCTTTTGATTAGATTCAGGTAATTTATTGTTGCATAGGTGATGTTCTTTCCTTCACAGTGTATCACATGTGGAGGCATTTGCTAATAACCATCTGTCTCTTTCTGGTGATGTTAGTTTTGATTACCAGTGAAGATATGTGGTTTCTCCACTATAATTCCTTTCTTTCCTCCCTTACAGCTGGTAAGCAATTTGTGGAAACACCCTTGGAAGCATCCTACTCTTCATCAAAATTTCTCCCTTGATTTAGCTTTCATTCATGATTCTTGTCTGATCCAGCCTTTGCTATAATGAATCCACAGTGGTAGTTTGCCATCTTTTGCATTTTCTCTAGTTAGCCCTTGACATTTCTCCTGCAGGCCAGAGCTCTTCCTTCTCTTCCATTTATTACTTTACTTGACTCTCGAATCCTCTCCTCCATGAAATAGTTTATAATTCACTATTGTGCTTAATTATTTTGGTGCTCAGATTGTCCCTCTGGCATAATGAAAAGCAGCTCTCCGTGAACCAGTTTGTAGTGACACAGGCAAAGAAGTTTTAGGTGCTGGCTTGAGTAATTTAAATTTTAATAAACATTATTAAAAATATTGAAGTTTTATGATTGAATTGTATATTACACCTCTACTGTGGAGGTCTATATTGTGCTTGTACATAAAGCAGTCCTTCCTTTTCCCAGTGAGAACCTCCAAGTTGGATTGACTTGAATATAGAAACCATGGTGAATACAGGTGAACTAATAAAATGCCTAATTATGTTTTCTTTGTTAACTTAAACATTTACACATACATCTTAAAATATTACACATAAAATTACTTAGAAATATGGCTCTCTGCCCACTCGTATTCATAAGACAACCTAATTCAGACTCCCCTCAGTAATCTTCAGTGTCTGTGCCTTCATCATCACTTAAACTACTTTTTGAATAATTGTAAGTCATTTTTTCGAAAATACGTTATCTCAAATTCAGCCTAGGTTGTTTGAGATAAAGCACTTTTTGAATCAGTGTAAATTATAATCATTAGAAATTTTACCTAAGCCAGAAGTACCCATTTGTATAACATTAAAACAGTTGAAAAAAATTTGTTCCGTTTGTAACCACTTAATGTATTTCTTTTATATAATGTAATTAATGCTGATAATATTTAACAACTATGGATTCATATATTCAGCAGTAATTACCAAATCTGTTTTCTTTTTACTTGCCTTTTCACACATTCTGTCAGAAGACCTCTAAATATCCAAACTAAAATTGCTTCAGGCTAATGGGTCTTCCCCAAGAAATGTATTGTTCAACATAGCAAACAGAATTTACTGTGGTATGGGGTATATTAAAAAAATACTCAGATTTATCTTTTTTATTTTTTTCATATGGTGCTTCCCAGGCTAGGGGTCGAATCAGTGCTACAGCTGCTGGCCTACACCACAGCCACAGCAATGCCGGATCCTTAACCCACTGAGCGAGGCCAGGGACTGAACCCATAACTTCATCGTTCCTAGTTGGATTTGTTTCTGCTGCGCCACAACATGAACTCTGGATTTATCCTTTTTTGAAGAAGAAATTCTTTTTATTGGATCACATGTGATATTTAATGTATTTAAATCACTAAATGTGAATAGCGGAATCTAAGGTTATCCATTAGGTGGCAGCATTGTCAAGAGAATTATTAACCTCTTCATTTTTCTTTTTTTTTTTTTTCCATTCCAAAGGCAATAGTTTGCATCTATTAACCCCAAATTCCCAGACCATCCCACTCCCTCCCCCCTTTTTTCCATTACTTAATTAATTTTATTACGATTATAGGTGTACAAAAATCATCACAACTCAATTTGATAGCAATTCCATCCCAATTAACCTCTTCATTTTC
Source organism: Catagonus wagneri (assembly GCA_004024745.2). Classification (NCBI taxonomy): domain Eukaryota; kingdom Metazoa; phylum Chordata; class Mammalia; order Artiodactyla; family Tayassuidae; genus Catagonus; species Catagonus wagneri. The sequence continues at coordinate 8,756,782 of PVHT020000175.1, forward strand.
AACATTGCTGACCAAGTTCATTTGAAGTATAAGAACATTGATATGAAAGAAAATCCTTCAAATTACATAGTTTTGGCTTATCTTCTGAAAGTGAAATTGATTTATCACTTTAAGAAACAACTCGTTTTGTGAAATGTCCAACATAGTCAAAAGTAGAAGGAATAATAATACATTGAATCCCAGTGCATCCATCACCCACTCTGAATGCTAATTTTCAATATTTTGGGTTTTTTTTAAATATTAATTTTATTGTGAAAAAGCCATTGCTCTGTGCCTTCAAGAGTTCAAGCATTCCTCAGGTGTATATGTTTGACAAATTATACTGTGGTTATCAGTCTTGACCCCTTTGAAAGCAAGTACTGTGTGGTTTTATCCCAGAATCTCCAACATCTAGCACTGTCCTAGGAAACAGAGCTTTGTAGCTAGCTGTTCAGTACTTAACTTAGCAATTTCTCTGTGTTGAGCACTGTTCTAAGTGCTACCTGTGAGGTGTAGGTACAATTGTATTCATTGTACAGTCAGAGGAAATGTGGCACAGAAGAAATATTAAATGGCTTTCTCAAGGTCATACCATTAAATACCAAGTCCATCAGGTTCAGAATAAATATTCTTACTCTCTACTTCCTCCTTTTAAAAACTTGAATAAATGAATAAAAAGTATATGAAAACATTATGAAGTTAGAGCAAAGAGTAAATTCATTGCAATATGGAGGGAATAATAAAACATTGCACCTAATCCTAATTTGTTTAAAGGATGTGTGAAAACTGCTCTCATGTTTCAAAAATTTCTAATATTCTTTTGCTTTTCTCAATCACTCATGTTACATTTTACATATTAAGCTTTATTTAGGAACTAGACATATAAAATAAAGATTATTAAAGCCCACAGTTATTGAGGACTTGCTGTTATGGCCATTATAAAATTTAATTGTCATAACGACGTGTGAAAGGCATTATAATTATTACCTTTTTTTTTTTTTTTTTTAAACAGAAGATGAAACAGGGGCTAAGTGAGAAGAAGTGACTTGGTTACTTGGCAGAAAGTGATAGAGCCAGGGTTTAAACCAGGGCCATGAGATTCCTTAATGTATACTTTTAAAGACGGTGCCCATTTAAATCTTGATTATATGCTAAGTTTAAAATTAATCAAACCAGTTAAAACATAAATGGATTGGTGTTCTTTGGTGTATTTCCAGAAGAATTTGAAAGTGAGACTTAAACAAGACGTGATTGTTCAGTAACTTCAAACCCAGGGGCACAGTGTCCTGGGAGAAGAGCTGATTGGTTTGTAGTCAAGAAAACTCACAGTAACAGCTAAGAGGAGAAAGCAAGATGATTGTAATCTGAAATGTGTGAGAAGAGCAGTCTAAGCCTAATTATTGAAAGGCTCCAGTTAAAATGTTAGAGCAGGTCTGATCTAGTCAGGCTCTCTTGGTGTTTCCAAAGTAGAGATGGCAGTCTTCTTCGTTCCTTTCAGGCTGGCATTTTCATGAGTTTCAGTTTTACCATGTGTAGAAATATTGCAAAAGATTTTCTAACGTATTGCTAAAGTGATAATATATTTATAAAGCTTTATCTAGTATATAAAATATACTCTAGCACTATCACTTCAATGTTTTGAATAGATTGTTGGTTGTGCTCGATCCCCTAAAAGTGAGGGGGAAATTTTTTTCAGTCTCTGCTGTATTAATTTTATGACGATGATTTTTGCCAGATATTGCTTCTTAACTTGTAATAAAATGATTCAGGGCAAATGATACCATATGCATTTGGAAAATGGCTCTTTTTACAGATTCCTAACAAGTAGAATTCTTTTTTTTAATATAATGATTTTTATTTTTTCATTAAAGCTGGTTTACAGTGTTCTGTCAGTTTCCTACTGTACAGCATGGTGACCCGGTAACATGTACATGCATAGATTCTTTTTTCTCACATTATTGTGCTCCATCGTAAGTGACTAGACATAGTTCCCAGTGCTATACTGCAGGATCTCGTTGCCTATCCATTCCAAAGGCAATAGTTTGCATCTATTAACCCCAAGTTTCCAATCCATCCCACTCCCTTCCCCTCCCCCTTGGCAACCACAAATCTATTCTCCAAGTCTGTGATTTCCTTTTCTGTGGAAAGGTTCATTTGTGCTGTATATTAGATTCCAGATATAAGTGATATCATATGGTGTTTGTTTTTGTCTTTCTGGCTTACTTAACTCAGTATGAGAGTCTCTAGTTCCATCCATATTGCTGCAAGTGGCTTTATTTTGTTCTTTTTTATGACTGAGTAGTATTGCATTGTGTATATATACCACATCTTCTTAATCCAATCATCTGTCGATGGACATTTAGGTTGTTTCCATGTCTTGGCTATTGTGAATAGTGCTGCAGTGTGGGTGCATGTATCTTTTTCAAGGGAAGTGTTGTATGGATATATGCCCAAGAATGGGATTGCTGGGTCATATGGTAGTTCTATGTATAGTTTTCTAAGGTATCTCCATACTGTTTTCCATAGCGGTTGTACCAACTTATATTCCCAGCAACAGTGCAGGAGGGTTCCCTTTTCTCCACACCCCCTCTAGCGTTTATTATTTGTGGACTTATTAATGATGGCCATTCTGACTGGTGTGAGGTGGTATATTGTGGTAGTTTTGATTTGCATTTCCTTAATAATCAGTGATGTTGAGTGAGCATTTTTTCATGTGCTTGTTGGCCATCTGTATATCTTCTTTGGAGAAATGTCTATTGAAGAATTTTGCCCATTTTTCAATTGGATGGTTGTTTTTTTTTTTTGCTGTTGAGTTGTATAAGTTGTTAGTATATTTTAGAGATTAAGCCCTTGTCAGTTGCATCATTTGAAACTATTTTTCCCATTCTGCAGGTTGTCTTTTTGTTTTTGTTTTTTATGGTTTCCTTTGCTGTGCAAAAGCTTGTCAGTTTGATTAGGTCCCATTGGTTTATTTTTGCTTTTATTTCTGTTGCTTTGGGAGACTGACCTGAGATGTCAGTTGATGTCAGAGAATGTTTTGCCTGTGTTCTCTTCCAGGAGTTCGATGGTGTTTTGTCTTATATTTAAGTCTTTAAGCCTTTTTGAGGGTTTTTTTTTTTTTGTGCATGGTGTGAGGGTGTGTTTCAGTTTCATTGATTTACATGTGGCTGTCCAGTTTTCCCAGAACCACTTGCTGAAAAGACTGTCTTTTCCCTGTTTTATGTTCTTGCCTCCTTTGTTGAAGATTAATTGACTGTAGGGCTGGGTTTATTTCTGGGTTCTCTATTCTGCTCCATTGGTCTGTATGTCTGTTTTGGTACCAGTACCACACTGTCTTGATGACTGTGGCTTTGTAATATTGCCTGACGTCTGGGAGAGTTATGCCTCCTGCTTGGTTTTTGTTCCTCAGGATTGCTTTGGCAATTCTGAGTCTTTTGTGGTTCCATATAAATTTTTGGATTGTTTGTTCTAGTTCTGTGAAAAATGTCGTGGGTAATTTGATAGGGACTTTATTGAATCTGTAGATTGCTTTGGGTAGTTTGGCAATTTTTACAATATTAATTTTTCTGGCCCATGAGCATGGAATATCTGTTTCTTTGAATCCTCTTTAATTTCCTTGATTAATGGTTTATACTTCTCAGCATGTAAATCTTTTGCCTCCTTGGTCAGGTTTATTCCCAGGTATTTGATTTTTTTGGTTGCAATTTTAAAAGGTATTGTATTTTTGTGTTCCTTTTCTAATATTTCATTGTTAGTACATAGAAATGCAACTGATTTCTGAATGTTAATCTTATATCCTGCCACTTTGCTGAATTTGTTGATCAGTTCGAGTAGCTTTGGGGTTGAGTCCTTACGGTTTTCTGTATGTAGTGTCATATCATCTGCACACAGTGACAGTATTACCTCTTCTCTTCCTATTTGGATGCCTTTTATTTCTTTTGTTTGTCTGATTGCTGTGGCTAGGACTTCCAATACTGTGTTGAATAACTGGTGAGAGTGGGCATCCTTGTCTTGTTCCAGATTTTAGTGGGAAGGTTTTCGGCTTTTCTCCATCAAGTGTTACATTGGCTGTGTTGTAAATGGCTTTTATTATGTTAAGGTATGTTCTCTCTGTACCCTCTTTGGCAAGAGTTTTTATCTTGAATGGATGTTGGACTCTGTCAAATGCTTTTCCTGCATCTGTTGAGATGATCATGTGGTTTTTGACTTTTCTTTTGTTAATGTGTTGTATGATGTTGAGTGATTTGTGTATGTTGACCCGTCCTTGTGAACCTGGGATGAATCCCATCTGGTCATGGTGTATGATCTTTTTTATATGTTGTTGGATTTGGTTGGCTAAAATTTTGTTGAGAATTTTTGCATCTATATTCATCAAATATATTGGCTTATAGTTTTCTTTTTTTTGGTGGTATCTTTGTCTGATTTTGAAACTAGGGTGATGGTGGCATCCCAGAATGGCTTTGGGAGTGTTCCTTCTTCTTCAGCCTTTTGAAAAAGTTTAAGGAGGATGGGTATAAGTTCTCTTTGTATGTTTGGTAGAATTCACCTGTGAAGCCTATTCTCCAGGACTTTTATTTGTAGGGAGTGGTTTTATGACATATTCAGTTTCATTTCTAGTGATCAGTCTGTCCAGTTGATCTCTTTCTTCTTGATTCAGTTTTGGCAGGCTGTAAGTCTCTAGAAAGTGGTCCATTTCTTCTAGATTGTCAAATTTGTTGGTATACAGTTGTTCACAGTAGTCTTTCATGGCTTTTTGTATTTCTGTAGTATCTGTTCTGACTTCTCCTTTTTCATTTCTTACTTTATTTGGGTTTTTTCTCTCTTCTTGGTGAGTCTGGCCAGAGGTTTGTCAATTTTGTTTACCTTTTCAAAGAAGCAGCTCTTGGTTTTATTGATTTTTTTCTATTGTTTTTTTGAAGGAGAAGTAGAATTCTAATGATGGTAATTTCAGATGACAGTAAGCGGGGAAGAAAATTTTGCCATTGGGGTTTTATGTCTGTCAGATCACTTTGTCCCTAGAGACCAGCACTGATGTTTGCTATGTAAACCAGAATTGTATATTGACACAGCAGGCAGAGTACAATTATTAGATTCATTGTATGTACACAGCTTTGTTTTTGTTGAGTAACATGAGCCATTACTCCTAGAAAGAATTATCATGATTCACTATGATCCTAATTTGGAGGAGCATAATCATTACATACACATTAAAAATATGTGTATTATAAAAAACTCATCATTACTAGATGGCAGTTTGATCATTTGTAGAGTGAATCAGAGATGTGCCTGTTTTGATAATAAATTCACCTTCAGTTCTTAATTTGTGCTTGCTGGCTTGTAGCAAAAAGTACATCATGAGAAGGTGAAGTGTTAAGTACCGTACCTCATAGCATGAGTGAGTGACATGTACCTTGCCTTGTGTTCTTTTCTTGACAAGATTTTCAAGCCAACAAGTACTGAAAAAAAAAATCACCTAGGGCTCTATTCTTCTCACATGAAACACAATTTTCTAGTATGATTTGGATCTCTAAAGTAGATGGAAAGTAGGACCTTAGTTGTTTATTATTTGGGGGCATATAATTGGATATTAGGCCATTTTGAGCATCTTTTGCTGGATTTATATAGAATTTATTTTTGCCTTCATCCTAGAAAGTTTTTAAATAGTTTTATTTGGAAAAGAATCTTAAGTCACTTACTTCTGGTTGCCTAGATATTAACTTGATTTGCTTATTTTTTTCTCTTATATAAAAACTTATGAAATCTTTTAACAAAATCAAGAGTTTAATGTGTCTTGATCAGTTTTCTTAGTGGATGTCATTTTTCTCCAACCTGGAAATAAGAAAAAGTAGGGTGACACAAAGTCTGCATGGTATTTTAAAAACTGTTTTTGAATTTACTCATTTGTCTTTTTTGAATTTTCTTATAAGACAGTAGAAAGGTAACTCTCTTTTACCTTAGAAAAACAAGATGTATTTATACAAAACTACTTTCATTGTTCTCTGATAATTATTTCAAGTGACAGTTGATAAAGGGCTATCGGCATTATCAGATGCTTTGGAGAATGAGAAATTGTAAGCTTTTGTCTGTCTCTTGGCCTTTGGATTGGAACCTGTAATTAGAACAGAATTTTCATTTTCTTCCATTGCTAGTTTTTGCTGGCACCCAGAAGAGGGAGGTGGCTCTATAGAAGTATGTATATAATACTATTACTTTTTCAGTATTGTATTTTAAGAGATAACTTTTAAAGTATTGGCAATGAAAACATAATTGATTTCTGTCACATGTTTTTATAAGTTTATTCTAGATGTCTTAGGGCTCAATTTTAAAAATGAACTTTTAAAATTGAAGTAACTATAGACTCAAAGGAAGTTAAAATATAGTGTAGAGAGGTCTCGTGTACACATCACTCAGCTTTCCCCAGTAGTAACATCTTATGTAACTGTGAGTACAATATACAGACTAGGTAATTGACATCGGTACAATCTGTAGACCTCTGCTGGAGATCTTTTTGAATCCTTTTGTAAATCATAGTATGTTTCTATATTATAATGATAATTTCTTAATTATTTTTCTAGTAGCAAGAGATCTTTGCTGAGCTTTATTTAACTTAAGGTGACTTATAAGATAGTTACAAAGGGGCTGCCAGGCCCTAGTTAAGGAGAGTTCCAGGTTGTTCAAATGTAGTAGTTTTTTTTTTTTGTTTTTTTTTGTCTTTTTAGGGCTGCACCTGCAGCATATGGAGGTTCCTAGGCTAGAGGCAGAATTGTAGCTGTAGCTACCAGCCTACACCACAGCTACAGCAGCACAGGATTCTAGCCACGTCTGTGACTTATACCACATCTCACAGCAATGCAGAATCCTTAACCCACTAAGCAAGGCCAGGGATCGAACCCTCATCCTCACAGATATTAGTAAGGTTTGTTACTGCTGAGCCATGATGGGAACTCCCCCCCCTTTTTTTTTGTCTTTTTGCCTTATCTAGGGCCGTACCCGCGGCATATGGAGGTTCCCAGGCTAGGAATCTAACAGGAGCTGTAGCTGCCACCTTTGCCACAGCCACAGCAACGCGGGATCCGAGATGCATCTGCAACCTTCACCCCAGCTCACAACAACGCCGGGTCCTTAACCCACTGAGCAAGGCCAGGGATCGAACCCACAACCTCATGGTTCCTAGTAGGATTCGTTAACCACTGAGCCATGATGGGAACTCCAATTTGTTACTTTTATATAAGATGATAGCCATTGTAGTGATAGCACCTCTGTCACATCACATTATTATTTTTAAATTTTTTAAATTTTTGATGGTTTTTAATTTTTTCCATTATATTTGGTTTACAGTGTTCTGTCAGTTTTCTACTGTACTGAAAAGTGACCCAGTCACGCATATATATATATGTATATATGTATATATATATATATATATAATTTTTCTCACATTTTCCTCCTTAATGTTCCATCACAAGTGACTATAGTTTCTTGTGCTATACAGCAGGATCTCATTGCTTATCCCCTCCAAATGCAATAGTTTGCATCTATAAAACCCCAGACTCCCAGTCCATACCACTCCTCTCCCTCCCCCTTGGCAACCACAAGTCTGTTCTCCAAGTCCATGAGTTTCTTTTCTGTGGAAAGGTTCATTTGTGCTATATATTAGATTCCAGATATTAGCGATATCATGTGGTATTTGTTTTTCTCTTTCTGATTTACTTAGTCTGAGAGTCTTTAGTTCCATCCATGTTGTTGCAAATGGCATTATTTTGTTCTTTTTTATGGCTGAGTAGGATTCCATTGTGTCACATCACATAATTATTATTTCTTCTTTGTAGCTGGAGTATCTACGATGTAGTCTCTTAGCGAGTTTGATTAAAATACAAGGTTTTCTATATTCACTCTTTGGTGGGTTAGATCTGGAGGACTTGTTTACTACTAGTTGCAAGTTTGTACTCTTAAACAACATCTCTCCTTCTCCCCCACTGCCCAGTGACCAACATTTTACTCTTTGTTTTTACGAGTTTGGCTTTTTTGAATTCCACGTAAAAGTAGCAATATCATACAGTTTTATCTGTTTCTATCTGACTTATCTCACTTAGTGTAATGACCTCAGGATCCACTTTTGTTGTCAAAAATGGCATAATTTCCTTCTTCTCATGGTTGAATACTATTCCATTGTATATACCACATCCTCTTTGTGTATTCATCCATTTCCGGGCATTTAGGTTGTTTCCATATCATGGCTTTTGTGAATAATGCTGCAATAGACATGGGAGTGATATCGCTTTGATACCCGGTTTTCATTTCCTTTGGGTATATACCCAGAGGTGGAATTGCTGGATCATATGGCAGATCTATTTTTAACTTTCTGAGCAAACTTCGTGTTGTTTTCCATAGTGGCTGTACCAATTTACATTCTTGATTTACATTAAGAAAATAATTTCTTAATTGGTTTAAGAAATTCTGATTTATAACCTGGCTGTTAAGTAATTAGAATACATGGGGATATTTTAACTATATCCTATGCCAATTATCAATTCATTGCCTCTAGCTTCCAAATTACCCTCTTCCTTGATCTGCTTTAGTGCACGCAACTTATTTCTTCTTTGCAGCAAGCACAGTATTAAATTGTGCCAGTAGAGGGTGGTAGAGAGACACCACAGGAAGAAGGGATTTATTTTCTTCTTTTGGTGTGCTGTGATTGTCTCTTGCTCTTGTTATGACATTCTGGGACATCCAGTGATGCTGTGCTCCTCTATACATGCAGTACATGAATTCGCTCTGTGAACTCATAGTCCTGGCCCTGGCTCAGCGAGATCTTCCTCCACAGACAGACACTGTGCGGCTTTGGCTTTGTACCACTCTGCCTGTGAGCTGGCTCCGGGAGTCCTGATTTCCTTTGTTCACCTCCCTGCCAGCCTTGGCTACCTGCACCCTCCAGGGCTGTTTCCCATTTGCTTTTGGTCCAGCTTTGCCTGGGCAGTCCAGAAAACTTCTTTGTCATACACGAGGCTGCAGTTAAACCTTCTCCAGTGAGGTTAGAATAGCAGCTTTAGGGAGAAGATCTCCTTTCCAAGTTTGCTCTTCCTTGGGGTACTCTTCCTCAGCTTTAGGGTAGTCTTTAGAATTCTCTTTCTAGTCACTCTCCCAAAGATAACAGTTATTTATAGTAAACTTTCTTTGTCCAAGTTATTTGCATGTTCTCTTTCCCAGTTGGACCTGTACTGACAGTAGCTAATTGAACTAGTAGCTAATGAAATCAACCAGCCTGTAGATAAAGTTTTTGATACGTTTCTGTGGTGAAGAATAAGTAGTCTTTTTAACTGATAGTCCTTTAATTGTCATAATAATAGCAAGGATAATAACTACTATTTAATGATTTCTCTTATATGTCGATGTCCATCCCAGGTGTTCATTGAATAATGTTTTTTATACTCAAGCAAAGAATCCTGTTAAAGTAAATTATCTTTTTATTTACTCTTTTTTGGCAGAAGAAGGAAGCCAAAGCATGTTGTTTTGCCTGCTGAGAAACAGATAGTAAGAGGCAACATGAGGATTTGAATTCAGGGCTTTTGCTAGTCTTCCTAAAGCCTTTCTGCTTGACTCTTTTGTGTGATATTTTGGGGGGAAGGGATGAGGAGAGGTATTAATTACCCATAGATATAATTATTTTATATCACTGGTAAATATTGCTTAGTTACTAATATTTTGTTCTTATTTATAATGGAAGCACAGTTTTTTAAAAATGCACCAACACCCTTTATAACTGAACACTGCTAGGGAAGAAACAAAACAAAGTAAAAAAAAATCAGTATATAAACATACTGATTTGCCATAACCTCAGGTATACCTTAGTGTTGATAACATTTCTGTTTCATTTTACTAGACAAGCTGGTTAACCTCTTTCACAGATTATTTCACACTTTCTACTTAAACCTCCATCATTCCTTCTTCCCATATTTACTCTCAGCCAGTGATCTAAGATGATAGAAGCAATAATATTAGAACTTTATATAGTCCTATCACCTTCTCTGACACTCTATCTCATCTATACACAGAATAACTGTGTATTCTGCCTTCTGTCTTATAACTCTGGATCACATGTCCATATTCTTATGATCAACTTCCTACTTGTATACTAGATTTTTAAAACATTTTGCCTTCTTAATGGCATTCTAGCAGTCTTTCTGCTACCACACTCACTCTTGAGGTTACCTCTTCCAGCTTCATGACTTCAAACATATATATAAATGGATGACTTCCAAATATTTTTCTCCCTCCTGAGATCTCCTCTAAAATCCGATTTCATGTATCTTATAACTTCAGATCTTCAGTTGGTGTCTCAAAAAATTAATATGCTCAAAACTCAAACTCTAGATTCCTGATCCCTTCCCAAACCTGTCCCTCCTATAGTCTCCCCTGATGTTATGAATTTGTAGCTTGATCCTTCCAGTTACTCAGGCTGAAAACTAGAGTCATTTTAGACTTCTTTCTCTCTCACTGCACATCAGATTTATCAGTAAATCATATCAGTTCTACTTCCAACTATGGAAAGAAAGATAAAACTTTAGAGGAAAGGGATTAAGAAAAATACATAGATAGACATAGGAGAAAATGTGTGTAAAAGAAAAATAATTAGATGAAAAATATAAAAGAAGTGAAATTATAACTAGGAGGAAGAAACAGGGGCAGGAACTTCGGGTGGAACCACTGGTATTTTATTTTGTTAAAAAGTAAAGTTGCTCGTAAAATTGCTCTTAAATTTTCTCATAAAATTGAATTTATAATTTTTTGCCATTGTTTGGTTCAACTCCACGTATATTTGCTTTGTGTCTGTGAAGGATAAAATGGGCCCTTGTTAACCAGCAGTAGCTATAGGAGGAAAATGTTGTTTTCTTTATGTTTTTTGATTTTTTTTTTTTAAAGGCCATACCTGTGGCATATGGAAATTCCTGGGCTAGAGGCTGAATTTGAGCTGCAGCTACAGGTCTATACCACAGCCATAGCAACACCTGATCTGAGCCACATCTGCGGTAGTGCTGGATGCTTAACCCACTGAGGGAGGCCAGGAATTAAACATGTATCTTCACAGATACTATGTCTGGTTCTTAACCCACTAAGCCACATGGGAACTCCTGATGTTTTTTTGATTGTGTTTACAGTCATTCAACTGTAATAATATTTGTAGTTTGGCTTTTGATTATTTTGATGCATATAGCTGGTATATCCAAAAGCCCAAATGCATCATAACCCAAATTTCCTGTATTATTCCTATTGAATAATAAAGCAAAAGTAATTGACTTGCTAAAATTTTTAGTAGTGTTTAAGCCAAGTATTAAGTTTTGAGAAACAATTTGGTTGTTGTAATGATTTTTAATATTATATTTTTTTGAGTTCTCATTTTTTTTTATTTGAAGAGAGTTAGTAAAAGGATTCATATTTGACTTTTAAAGTTTGACATTTCAAATTTTGATCCATTATTAATGTGGGAGTTAATGGGAATGTTATTGCCCAACAATGGTGTGAAGTTTCTATATTCTTGAAGCTTATTGGCTGACAGTTTTTTTTAAATGTACCTAAAGTTATTATCCCTTTTTTTATTGCTTACTTGTAGGTTAAATTCTCTACATTGGGAGCAGATCTAAGACAATCCTAAGCATCCATTTTGAATTATTTTTTTTATGGTATTAGTCTAGTGTTCTAGAAATCCTTGGGAAGCAAAATTTCCCACCTGATGAATGAAAAGAAAGGAATAACTAGTTTTTAAATCTCTTTTGCTGATGAGTATAAATCCTAATGGTGAGACCTATTCTTCCTATTACTTAAGGCACTGAAGCTAGTAGAGTGAAGTTTTTAAGGTCAACAGCTATGGAGTCCCCTCGTCTGGGTTTGACTCCTGGCTGTGCAGTGACATTGGCGAAGTTATTTAACTTCTCTGTGCTTCAGGTTCCAGTTTGTAAACTGTGAGTAATACTTGCTTAAGAATGTTAGAAGGATCATACACCACAACCAAGTGGGATTCATCCCAGGTTCACAAGGATGGGTCAACATAAGCAAATCAATCAATATCATACAAAAGAAAAGTAAAAAACCACATGATCATATCAATAGATGCAGAAAAAGCATTGACAAAGTCTAACATCCATTCATCATAAAAACTCTTACCAAAGAGGGTATAGAGGGAACATACCTTAACATAATAAAAGCCATTTATGACAAACCCACAGCAAATATTATACTCAACGGGGAAAAGCTGAAAGCCCTCCCATTAAAATTTGGAACAAGACAAGGATGCCCACTCCCACCACTTTTATTCAACATAGTATTGGAATGCCTAGCAACAGCAGTCTGACAAACAACAGAAATAAAAGGTAGACAAATTGGAAGAGAAGAGGTAAAATTGTCACTCTGTGCAGATGACATGATACTATATATAAACCTTAAGGACTACACACAAAAACTGCTTGAACTGATCAACAAATTCAGAAAAGTAGCAGGATACAAGATTAACATTCAGAAATTGGTTGCATTTATGTATACTAACAATGAAACATTAGCAAAGGAATATAAAAATACAATAGCTTTTAAAATCCAAAAAAATTAAATACCTGGGAATAAACCTGATGGAAGTGAGGGATATACATGCTGGGAACTATAAAACATTAATCAAGGAAATTAAAGAGGATTCAAAGAAATGGAAAGATATTCCGTGCTCCTGGATTGGAAGAATTAATATTGTTAAAATGGCGATACTACCCAAAGCAATCTACAGATTCAGTGCAATCCCTATCAAAGTACCCATGACATTTTTCACAGAACTAGAACAAACAATCCAAAAATTTATATGGAACCACAAAAGACCCAGAATTGCCAAAGCAATCCTGAGGAACAAAAACCAAGCAGGAGGCATAACTCTCCCAGACTCTAGGCAATATTACAAAGTCACAGTCATAAAGACAGTGCGGTACTGGTACCAAAACAGACATACAGAGCAATGGAACAAAATAGAGAACCCAGAAATAAACCCAGACACCTATGGTCAGTTAATCTTCGACGAAGGAGGCAAGAATATAAAATGGGAAAAAGACAGTCTTTTCAGCAAGTGGTACTGGGAAAACTGGGACAGCCACATGTAAATCAATGAAACTAGAACACACTCTCACACCATGCACAAAAATAAACTCAAAATAGCTTAAAGACTTAAATGTAAGACAAGACATCATCTAACGCCTAGAGGAGAACGTAGGCAAAATGTTCTCTAACATCAACCATACAAATGTTTTTTTAGGTCAGTCTCCCAAGGCAATAGAAATAAAAGCAAAAATAAACCAGTGGGACCTAATCAAACTGACAGGCTTTTGTGCAGCAAAGGAAACCACCAAAAAAACAAAAAGACAACCTATGGAATGGGATAAAGTAGTTTCAAATGATGCAACTCACAAAGGCTTGATCTCTAAAATATACAAACAACTTATATAACTCAACAGCAAAAAAGCCAACAACCTAATTGAAAAATGGTCAGAAGACCAGAATAGACATTTCTCCAAAGAAGGCAAACAGATGGCCAACAGGCACATGAAAAAATGCTCAACATCACTAATTTTAGAAAAATACAAATCAAAACTACAGTAAGGTACCACCTCCCACTAGTCAGAATGGCCATCATTAATAAGTCCACAAATAACAAATGCTGGAGAGGGTGCAGAGAAAAGGGAAGCCTCTTACATTGTTGGTGGGAATGTAGATTGGCACAACCACTATGGAAAACAGTATGGGGTTTCCTTAGAAAACTAAATATAGAAATACCATATGATCTAGCAATCCCACTCTTGGGTGTATATCTGGACAAAGCTTTCATTGAACATGCACCCATATGTTTATTGCAGCAATAGCCAAGACATGGAAACAATCTAAACATCTATCCACAGATCAATGGATTAAGAAGATATAGTATATATATATAATGCAATACTTCTCGGCCATAAAAAAAACAAAGTAATGCCATTGGCAGCAACATGAATGGAACTAGAGATTCTCATACTAAATGAAGTTAAGTCAGAAAGAGGAAGACAAATACCATATGCTATCACTTATATCTGGAATCTGATATACGACACAAATAACCTTTCCACAGAAAAGAAAATCATGGACGTGGAGAACGACTTGTGGTTGCCAAGGGGAAGGGGAAGCGAGTGGGATGGACCGGGAATTTGGGGTTAATAGATGCAAACTATTGCATTTGGAGTGGATAAGCAATGAGGTTTTGCTGTATAGCATGGGGAACTATATCTAGTCACTTGTGATGGAATGTGATGGAGAAAAATGTGAGATAAAGAAAAAAATATATAAATGTATATGACTGGGGGAAAAAAAAAGAATGATGGAAGAATAAAATTAGATACTAGTTGTTAAGTATTTGAAATAGTCCCTGATGAAAAGAAATGCTTGCTATTTTAATGGTGGTTTTTTTTTTTTTTTGTATTTTGTCATTTTAGGGCTGCACCCGCAGCATGTGGAGGTTCCTAGGCTAGGGGTCTAATCGGAGCTACAGCTGCTGGCCTACGCCACAGCCACAGCAACGCGAGAGATCTGAGCCACATCAGCAACCTTCACCACAGCTCACTGCAACACCAGATTGTTAACTCACTGAACAAGGCCAGGGATCGAACCCGCAACCTCATTGTTCCTAGTTGGATTCGTTAACCACTGAACCACAATGGGAACTCCTAATGGTGGTATTTATTGCTATCACAGTCATGTTTTTTTCTCAGACTGTTAACTTTGCTTTGTGACTGGTTACTGCTTTGTGCTTTGTAACCAGAATCAGAGTAGCCTGCAGAATCAGAATGAACTATCCCTGTAGAAGGTAAAACCTCAGCTATATTTATTTAGAACCTATGTGTATATGTATGTGGCCTTTCCTTTGTAGTTATGAAATGCATGGATTTATTTTACCATGATTTAGTTAAGTAACACCAGGCTCCCACCACATGATTTGAATTTTTGTTAATATAATATATTAATTGTGAGTGATTGCTTGAAATGTAGACTTTGCTGTCAGTTCTTAAGTCCAGTCACTCTGTAAATACGCAGTCAGTGATCTTCTTTCGAAGTCTTTTGATGATTGGTCATGGTCCATCTGTTTGTTTGCAGACAGCAAGTGTGTTGTTGTGTTGCCTCCTTGGTCTCTCAGTGATGAACCTATGTAACAGTTTACAAAAATGGATAATTGAAAGAGTTAGCCAACAAAGATAAAGTGCAGCAAGAAATGAAAAGTGATAATGCTGAAAGTGGAATTGCATGCGATCAGCCAAATGAAATTAGGATGAGACCTAGCTCTGCATGAAGCTATATATTGTGTGAACCGTATTGAAAAATATAAAATATTAAAAATATGAATATAAAAAGGTAAAAAAACACTTCAGCATCTTTTAATTTAGATTTCACTAGGAATAGAAAGCTGCTTATCATTGAAATGGAGTGTTCACTTCTACATTGGATTGAAGACTGCAGTAAAAAATAAAATTCTGGTTAGTTTTGCTAGCATTCAAGTCACAGTTTTGAAGTTATTTGCCACATTGAAAGGAAATGATAATTTTAAGAGAACTGGAGATCATGCATTTTCTTTAGCTGAGTTTAGAAGACATAGGACATGAAAGCATGAAGTTGAAAACATTCACACATCACGAGAGGAAGCAACCATGAGCAGTATGCATGCAAGATGGCAAAGCTGTCACTGCACCATACAGGTAACTTTGCAGGATTTGAATAGGACACGTATGGAGTTACAGAAGAAATAGTTGGCCATGGGAATGTTGACACTGCTGTTTTTCAGTAGACTCTAGATATGCAGCTAGAGGAACTTAATGAATATGAACATATGAGCATAAATAAGGCAAGTGGTTGTGATGAAAAGAGTGAATGCCCCAAGAGGAAGTGATGCCAGCAAAAACTTCATGTTAAAGGAACTGTTAGATAAAAGTACAAAGGATAAAATACTGGAAGCTATTCAAACTTAGGAGTATGACAGCTTGCCAAGGCATTGAAAACAATGTTTACTCTGTATTGTAACATATACAAGAAGAAAGCAAACACTATTTAAACTATGCTTGTTAACTATTTCCAAAGAAATAAACTACGTCAATTATAGCTTTTCTTTTTTGTCATTCTGTTTACTCCCTCTGTCATACTGTCACTTTTTCATTGTTAATAACAGAATCTTAGTCTAAGAGACAGTGTTCTTTAGCTGATACTGGTCAGATCCTTAATCTCATTTTCTTTTCCTTTCCTCCTTTCTTAATTTTTATCCATAGTCTTCTTGGGGATATGTATAATTCTGATGACTATATGGACTAAAAGAAAAAGTGAAAGAGGATTAGTTTCTTATTACAGGGCATCAACATATCTATTTTTTTCACTTATTTCCCATCAATTAAGCCTAAAGCCATTCAAAATATGCTGAGTTTTTGGTATTTGTATGGATGTTAATTTGGTTAAAAGCTGCTTAAAGACTCACTGGGCAGAATGGAAAGCCAAACTTCTTAATAATAGTGGAATTACAATAATGATTTATAATTGGTAACTTCTCTGTGGTTTTAACAGTATATTTTCACTGTGACTTTTTCCACTTCAACTTTCCATTAACATAGAGAACCTGTAGGTAGGTAATATTTATGTTTCAGAAATGTTGAAAATGAGACTGAAGTGTATGGCTTGCCCAGGATCACACAGAGAATTTATAATCTTTTCTACTGATAGGCTAGGGAGGTAGCAGAGTATAATGCATAAAAGACTATGTAGTTTTGAAGTCATAGTCATGTCCTTTAATAGCTATGTGGTTTGGACAAATCACTTCTACTTTTTTGGAAACCAGTTTTATTATTTGTTTTTTGGAGATTGTTTTGAAATGTAAATGCAACAATATAGTAATGTCTGACAAAACATTTGATAAACAGCTGCCGTAACTACTATGATTATTATTAATACAACCTCATCATCATTATTTTATTCTCAGGAGGTTTGATTTCAAATTTTGGGTCGTTAGCTATTTGCTATATTATAAATAACACTGGATGTATCTACTTGTCTTTGTTAACATTCTATACTTAAAGCTATCATAGAACTTACCATAACAACGTATTTGCTTGTTTTCCTCCCCTGCTAGACTGAGCTCCACGAGAAGCTAGGTGTAATAGCAATTTATTTTCTACGTTATTTATAGAGTTAATAAGAAGAGGTTGAATTCTTTGAACTCCCCAATGAAACACTTAATATTCTCATTAGGTGTTTGTAGTACTAATAATATCTATCTAATTAGTTATCTAAATAACTGACATGTAATTCCTAATAGACCTTGCTTGTCTCCATAGGAAACCTCATGTGCTTTAATGAAGTATAATTTTGGAAATGACTGATACAGCTTGATAGAAAAAAAATTATGCAACTTAAGTGCTGGTAGAACCCTTAGTGTTCATGTATTGTAACTCTCCTGTCTTTTGTCGAGGAGGAAGCAGAGACCAAGGGGGTTAGGTGCTTTCTCTAAGGTCGCATTGTTGCTTAGTAGCAGGATTTTTTATTTACAACCAGGAAAAGAGCAGTGTACCAAAGGTCATCAAAATAAGGTGGCTTGTGTTGTCCTTTAAGGAAAACCTAAATTTCTAAGGCTTCTTTTGCAGAGGAATTTAAGATAGGAATATTATTTGTAGAAAATTGTCCCCTTTTTACCACTTACCTATAAATGCTTGACAAACAAAGTAAAACTTTAAATTTTCCAAAAAAGCAAAAGAAAGGTAGAGAGGGTGCATACTAAACTCTTAGTATTGCATTCACAGAGGGCTGAGATTAGAGAGAGAAAGGAGAAATTACTTTTTCCTTATATACACTGCTATTCATTAACTTTTTACAGTGAGTATATAATAGTTTTGTAACTTAAAAACCCTGTAATATGGAAAACTGGTGTTTTTTGGTTCTTGTTTAGTCGATTTTTAGCCAGTCATTAATTTTTTTCCTAAGTTCTTATTATGAAAACGTTCCCTTCATACAGAATTGTTCAGTAAACATGCATATATCCTCTTCCTAGCTTCCACATTTAATATTTCCCTATATCTATGCTTTGACGTATCTTTCCATCCATCCCTCTATCCAAACATCAGTCCATCTTATTTTTTTGATGCGTTCCATGGTCATTTGCAGCCATCAGTACACTTTACCCCTGAAGACTCCAGCATGCATATCATGAACCAAGTTCCGTATTAAACTATTAATTTAGGCCACACCCCTGGCATTCGGAAGTTCCTGGACCAGGGCTTGAACCTGAGCCAAGGCAGTGACAACACCGAATCCTCAACCTATAGGCTACCAGGGAACTTCCAACCCTTTATTTTTTTGCACTTCTGGGCCATTTGGTTTTCAGTGACTCTCTTGTAAACAGCATGTGGTAGAATT
Organism: Catagonus wagneri; assembly: GCA_004024745.2. Classification (NCBI taxonomy): domain Eukaryota; kingdom Metazoa; phylum Chordata; class Mammalia; order Artiodactyla; family Tayassuidae; genus Catagonus; species Catagonus wagneri. Next base: position 8,775,196 of record PVHT020000175.1, read on the forward strand.
TTGAATTTGGATCTAATTAAGAGTATATCTTCTAAAGAGTAGCCTATCATCCCATCACATTGACTGTGATTATGGAATATCAGTTTTTAATTTTTTTTTTTCTGTTTTTCTCCGTACCTCTGGCATATGGAAATTCCTGGGCTAAGGATCAAATCTAAGTCACATCTGCAACCTTTGCCACAGCCGACTTCTGTTTTATTTCATGTCTTTCTTTGACATTTCCTCTTTTATGCTTTTACAATCCTTAGTCATTTATTCAAGTTTTCTTTGTTTTTTTTTCTCTCTAGTAAGTGAATTTTACCCTTTTTTCCCCCCAACTAGTAGTTACCTTTGATTAAATCAGATATTGACTCTTTATTTCTCTGTTCACATCAAGAATAAAATAGCATCTGTTCCTTCCTTTCTTGTGAGATGAGGCCACTGAGCCTCCTTCACTTTCCTTGGCTGCTGAACCATTTCAAAGTTTTGACTTAGGAAATCACAGACTCAGAGTATGTCAGGCTCTCATTTTGCAAAAGGGAGAATCTGAGACTTTGGGGTAGCTGAAACGCTCTGATTTCTGAGTGGAAGAATCAGAGAGCTGGCTTGAACACAGGGTGTTTAGTCCACCTCTGTCTTTAGCTAGGAAAACACTCCAACACTTAATGCTCCCAGACAGATGAGAAAAGGCCACCTGTTTTGGAGGATTAAACAAAATGGGATTTTTCACTATATTGTAGAAGTTTAAAAGCCTTCTAGGAAATCCTTCCACCTCTATAATAAAAATTTTTAACCCCCGAAAGCTTTTTGCTTAATAATATACCCTCAAATATTTGAAGAGTAGTTTTAAGTCTCTCCATAGTCTCCTTTTCTCAAAAATAAATAATCCAAATTCCCTTAATCTTTAGAAAAAAATTAAAAAACCCACGAGAGATGCAAACTGAAGCAAAGTATGCAGAGAATGTGAGACAAGTCTCCTGTCCTCCTTGATCTGACTTTTAAGTTGGGGGAAGTGAATTTTGTATCTGAAAAGGCATTAACTCTTTTTCTTATAAAGAATTTAAGGCAAAATTAGAAGTAGTAGTACAGTAAAGTGCATGATAAATTAACACTTAATTCGTATAAACAGTGTTTATTATAGGAGTTCATAGAGAGTTTTTAGCAGTGTATAGGAATCATATTAAAATTATGAATATCAGATTATAATTATTTCTGTTTCAGTGTTTTGCTTGCTGGTACAATAATATGTTTGGAAAGTATCCTCAGAGGTTGTTGACTTTATCTTTGTTATATACCTAATTGTTTTTGGATATCTTGTGCTGGGTATCCTCAAGTGATCACAGGAAGTATATATTGTTTTACCACTTAAGTAAGATTGTATTTGGATAGGATCAGTCATTTGTCTTGTTTATGGAAGAAAAAGCCATGACAAGTAAATCTTTGGAAAACAAGGATCAGATTAAATATTTGTTCAGTTGCCACTATTTTGAAATTTTAAAAATCTTGTATCTAATTTGTTTTAAATTTTTAAATTTTAGAAAATCACAATAAAAATACTCTATTCTGGTTAGTATTGGTATGCATTGTTGGCAGAGGTATACTGCAGACTGATCAAATTGCCTTCAAGACCTATTTATTTAATAGCCATATGAATTTGAATAAATTGACTTTCCTGGACTTTATGTTTTGTGTCTATAAAAGAAGAGCTAACAATAGTATCTTAACAAATATAAAAAATTAGGTTTAGCTGAAATTTAGAGCTTATGAAAATCCTTTACAGGTAAAAATGGTAGGAATCCTAAAACTTCCCTAGCATCAGGAAGCACAGAATAAAGTAGTTAATAGAATATAGTATGCTGGATAATATCTTCACTAATATAATAGCACATTTAGTAATGAGCTTTATAGAACTTTTTTTTTTCAAACTGAGAATATAATATTAACAGGCTACTCAGTGAACTTGACTGTTGAGGGCAAGGCTAATTGTTTCTATTAATCTGGCTTTGTGCAAAGAAAGAATACAGTGTCTTATTCTAATTTTTTTTAATTTTCTTTTTTTTTAAATTTAACTGGCTTAGCTCTTGACCTATACATTTAGAATAATTCTAAGGCAAATCAAATCTTATTTTTACCTGGAAACGAATTCATATCTCACTACTGTATTTTGTTTCAGTTAACAATTTGTGGCTATCTTTATTATGATTTCTGTTCATTGGTAATCTTTTACATGCAAAAATAAAGATTTGGGAATTTAGATAACCTTATTTCTGTGTACTTTTATTATGTATCCTAATGAATTCTTATTTGTGATGTTTCTCTGAAAAATTAAAGATATTTGTAAGCACAGGACTCATATTGTATAGTTACTATAAAAAACCTTTTTTGCTCACTGGGCTTCTCTATATTCTTGATACCTTATTTCTCCTTTTTTTTTCCCCCCAATATTTTCAGATGTTTTGGAATGTTATTAAGCCCAGGTCGAAACGTGAAGAACAGTGACATGCATTTACTGGATATGGTAATGAAAATCTTAAGCACCTTAACCAAGTATAGATAATAGTTATTTTATATTTATAAAATATTTTCTGTTTTGAAATTTTGTTATTTTGTCAAAATTCTTTCTAACTTTCAGCTGTAAGATAGCAGTAATTTAATATGGAATCCCAAACTTAAAATTATTTATGAGGGAGAGATGTAGGAAAAGTTCTATCAAAAAATCATATGCAGGTTGAAAGCAAGTAAAAGGATAGCATTATTAAAATGTCCATCTATTCATTTGTCTGATTCTTAGGAAGATGTCTTTTCTTTGAGCTGAAAATAGCAAGTACATGATTATAACAGGTGCATCCAGAGTGAATATGGTGCCTTTCATTTATTGTAATACAGTATTATTAATCTGGATACCATGATGGATGCTTTTGTTTTCTTTAAAGCATTTCCCTTTCTGAATTTTTCCTTCCTGATTACCTTTTATTAGTGAGGTATATTTACTGTAGGAGTGGTATTTATTTAAGGAATGCCCTTGAATGTTAATATATATTTAAGAGTTGGTTTTGGTGTAAAAATAACAAGCAATCTTAACTTTTAAGCAGAAATACCTGCTAATATTGCAGTCATTGAAAACATTTACTTGTGGTTTAGAAATGTTACAAGAAATAGTTATCTTATAATAAGTATAAAGTTCTTTGCTTAAGTGAGATTTCTGTAAGTAGCACTACATGTTTTCTTCCTTTCAGCTGTGTTTTGCAAATGCCAGTTAAATGTCACCAATTATATCAACATCTTCTTTGAATTATTTCATGATAACATCACATTGATTTTCAAGTGGTCGTAGAATGGTTTATTCATCTTTTTAGAGCACCTAATTATGTGCCAAGCATTGTATGAAGTGCTGGCGTTATAGATATGGTAAAACATAGTTCTTCTCATCTGTGGGTTCATAGTCTTGTGATGGAAACAGATCTGTTATGTTTGTGATGACAGCAGTGGGTTAAGTGCCCTTAGCGTTGGTATAGTGAGCCACAGAAATATCAGAGGAAGCTCTGCATGGGTAGGTAAGGTAAGGACAGCCAGCTACACTGGAGATGAAAACAAATTAGCTATTGGTTCGTCTTTCTTCCATCCCTTTTTACAGCATATCAGTAATGCAAGTGGTTTTACCTAAGGTAAGACATTTCATTTTGGAGCCCTGAAAATTCCATGAGGAGGTAGCTTTGGGAACATTAAACACTTAAGAGTTCCTGGGTCCTAATTATTAATGGTCTTTCAGAGTTAAAAGGATTAAGATGATTCACTGACAGAGATTTTCCATAAAACCTGTTAGGTTATAGAATTGCTGACCTGGCCTGAACTTCTGACCCCCTTAGTCTTACGTATGTTACTTGCAGTGCAGCCCTCCACCTTTAAGAGTACATACTAAAATCAAAGGACCCTTCATCATTGAAGCTCCTGGGAACAAATAGCTGGTCAAGTGGAAGTGTTTGTACATACAGCTATTAGTAGTTGTGATATTTATTACATGATACTGTTAATCCTCATGGTATCTTAATACAAGGGCTTCAGCTAGACTACATCTAATAGAAAGGAACTTGTAATAAAGACTATGGGACAGTGCTGGCTATTACAGGTTATGTATTTGTGATCACTTGAAATCATATTCTTTTTAACTTTGCTTAGTCTTAGTTCTGCACTTTAGAGTAAGATGTTAATACTTTTGCTTCTTCTATGACATATCCAAATACGTGAATGCTTTGATTCACCTTACACTTTATTCCGACAAACTTTAAAAAAGTATACAGTTATACTTAATTTAATTTCAGAATTCGTGAGACTTCTATTTGACTTGAATAATTTTTAAGCAATGCTGACCTTCTTCCTTGAATGCTGAATACTTTCTAATAAGCAAAGTGAACTGAGACTTTTCTATAAATTTACAAGTTTTAGTATACAATCTACATGAAAAATTATATTTATAAATGAAAAAATATTTTTAGTCAGATAGCCAGATTACTTACATATGTATTATATATAGTATATAAATAAAATGGGATAATGGATTCTCAGTTTTCTTCCAGTAGTGAGAAGTTTTGGTGAAAAGTACTGTGGGAATAAGGAAATGAGGATTTTTTTTTTTTAATAGGCACTTATGAGTCTATATTTTTTTTGGCTGAAGCCGAAGCATGTGGAAGTTACTGGGCCAGGGACTGAACCTGCACTACAGCAGCAACCTGACCACTGCAGTGACAGCGCTGTATCCTTAACCCACTGCCCCACAAGAGAGCTCTAGAAATGAGAGCTTTTGATTCACAGCTGTTGATAGCTAGGAAAAACCTAACAGGAAGGTAGCAAGAAGAACTGAAAACTCAGTAGAACCAGGTTTCATGGAACTGGAATACAGCTTAAAATTGATTTTCTAGAGATGCCTCAGGAAGTTTGTGGATCTTTACAATTAACCATTTATTAACATTAGGCCAGGAGCTGGACTTATGGAAATAAAACTTGCATCGTAATCCAATACACATGTATGTATAAAAAGGCTGAAGTAAAATTTTTATGGAGCGATGTGTGATGAACTCTGTTATGTGTGTGATGAACTCTGATATTTTTTTCCTTCTGTCTGATTAAAAAGTCTGGTTATAATCCACTGAATTGATTTTATGATCCACAAATGGGTCACAGACTGTTGTTTGGAAAACATTAGCCTACCAGCTCCATAAAGTCAGGACCATTTTGTTTTGTTTTCCTTGCTGGATACCCACAGACATAGAGCATGACTAACATTAGGCTTAAGGAGTGGATGGATTAGCATGAATTTAAAATTCTTACTTTTTTGTGTGTTATCTCCTCCTTTAATACCACCTGCATACCTTACCCTGCTGTCTGCCTAATGGACCTTATAGCTTCACCTTGCTCATAACTTAACAATAGTTTGTTCACAGCTTAATGTGTGATTCTTCAGCCTATGCTCCCATTGCAAAGTGCCATATTCTCTTTATATTTCCTAGTTCTGTTCTGTTCTGTTCTGTTCTGTTCTGTTCTGTTCTCTTTTCTTCTTCTGGCCACATGCATGGCGTACGGCAGTTCCTGGGCCAGAGACGGAACCCAAGCCACAGCTGTGACCCACACCACAGCTGCAGCAATGCTGAATGCTGGGCTGGGGATTCAACCTGCACCTCAGCAACAACCCAAGCTGCTACAGAGACCATGCTGGATCTTTAACCCACTGTGCCACAGTGGAAACTTGCCTAGTTTATTTTCTTAAGGAGAGGGCATCTGGTGGTTCCAGCCTGGCTGAGTTTGGGCAGAGACCTCTGTTGTCCAGATGTCCTTTACCTGTTGTCCAGATGTCCTTTACCTGTTGTCCCTGATCTTGTCAGCCTTGTTGAGGGATTGGGGGAGCGGGGGCATGCAGAGGAGTCAGGAAAGAAATCTAAAGTAAAGATTATGAAAGTATCTCTGTAAGGGGATGGAAGTAAGCCAGGCCATGTAATAGAAATGTCTAGTTCAATAACAAAAATAGTTTGATGAGGAGAAACTTTCGTGGACTTTTGATGTATAAGATGATGTTATTGTGGTCATGTGCTGTGAGGACTAGAGAAGTAAAAATACACTTGATTTGGTTAGGCTATTCTGGTTACAAGAAACAAAGTTTCACTTGGAGCACCCTAAGGACAATAGAGGGTTTTTTTTTTTGTTTGTTTTTTGTTTTTGTCTTTCTTTAGGACTGCAGGGGTGGCATAGGAGGTTCCCAGGCTAGGCCTACGCAACAGCCACAGCAACGCCAGATCCGATCCGAGTCTGTGACCTACACCACAGCTCCCGGCAATGCCAGATCCTTAACGCACTGAGAGATGCCAGGAATTGAACCTGGGTCCTCATGGATACTAGTTGGGCTTGTTAACCGCAGAGCCACGACGGGAACTCCTAATAGAGGTTATTAGTCTTCATGCAGGTACCTGAACCTGCAAAGTGGTCTCTGCTTATGATCTGGTCTTCTTCTGTCTGTCTCTCCCCAAGGGCTTACTCTTTCTGTGAACCTTTTTCTTACTGCCCCTGCTCTCAGCCTCTGGTGCTTGCCCGCTTCTCTCTGCACCTTCTCTCTTCTACTCCCTGCTTCTCTTCCTCCCTCCCTTCCACTTCTTTCTTTCCTTCTTTCCCTCTTTTTCCTCATCCTCCCCTTTTCTCTCCCTCCCTGCCTTTTCTCTGTGTTCTCTCTCTGTTCCCTACTCTTAGCCCTTTCATTTTGCCTCCTTGGTAACACCTCTGCCTTTGTTTTTTGACTGCGTGATTAATTATTTTTAAAAAATTTTTGGTGTTTGTTTTCTCCATTTCTCTCTTACCACTTCGTTTCATAACACTCTATTGTTCTTTATATATTTTTCCCTACTTTAAATTCTGTTTTAACTTCATTTTATATGTGGCCAGACTTCTTATCAAAACTTTTCAGCTCCACTGCTCACTGCCCACTTTCCTTGGTATTAATTGGAAGAAATAATTTGATTGATCTAGCTCATCTTTTAAAATTTTTTTTTCTCTTTTTATGGCTTCACCTGTGGCATATGGGAAGTTCCCAGGCTAGGGGTTGAATTGGAGCTGCAGCTGGTGGCCTGCACCACAGCCATAGCAATGCAGGATCTGAGCTGTGTCTGTGACGTACACCATAGCTCACGACAATGCCTGCTCCTTCACCCACTGAGGAAGGTCAGGGATTACCCTGCATCCTCGTGAACACTAGTCGTGTTCTTAACTCACTGAGACACAATGGGAACTCCTCCCCCCATTTTTTTTTTTTTTTAGCTCATCTTTTTGGACTCAAGCATAGCACAAACTCTTGATCAGAATTGGATTGTTTTTTTGGGGAGGGTGTCAGGTGTTCATTCTTGTTCTGAGTGAGGGTCTAATTAGAGAGTAGAGAGGATGGGCACATGGGAGGAAGGGAGGGGAAAGCATGGGAGTGAGGAAGAGAATGAATATGAATATTTAAGTGTGTTGGAAGTGCTGAATGAGTTTCCTTTACATGGCTTTGAGTGTATTTTACCTCTGGAGTTCAGGGTCCCTGCACTTACGTTATGCAATCTGTGATTAGCAAAATGTCACAGTATACTAGAAAAATGTACATAGTACATTCAAATGACTGAAATAATTTCATAGGGATTCAAAGAAGCATCTGTGTGGGAGTAATACTGAAAAAAGCTTTTCTTTTTCAGTCTGACCCATTGGCACTCTCTATTCATAGTATGAGGAAATTGGTACAGAACAATGGAAAGTACTGTAGATAATACTCATTTGCATATGCACATATTAGTATGCTGTGTGCTGTTCTCCCATGGAACAGCCTCTAAACTCTGCCTCAACCCCCCCCATACATATACGCAACTATATGTGGCTTTGCTTTTACTATAGGAGTTACTGCCTCCTTTAGTGAGAGTCAAGAGGTAGCTTGATAAAAGTCTTAAAGAGAGGAGGAAATGAAGAGGAAGGAGAGAAGAGAAGGAGGGAGTAAATGTAGGGATAGAGGGAGATAGTTAAGGACCTCAGTCAGGTATTGGTTATAAACTAGTATTAGTTTCCTGATATTGATTTATGATTGTAAGAAAATATATATATATATCTGACATATAGACAATATGTCTATGTATTTAAAGTATTAACTTTAAAGGCATTAATTGTGACAAAGTAAATTAATATTTTAAGAATATATTAAAAATTAGAACATTAGAAAAATTCTTATTTTCCTATGATTAGCTTTTAATTCAGTTGAACTGTCTTTAGTGAGATCTATTCTATAGTTTTTAATAGAAACTACATATATCTTTGTATGTGCAGGTATATGACATTGTGACAACCAGTCTAAGATAAAGTTAAATATCACTTCATTCCAATGTTATATTTTTGCAAGTCAGCCTGTAAGGGTATATAACTCCTTTTATCCAAGAGTCCGTGTCTCTAAATAGAAACTTTGTAGAAAGCTATAGGGGGAATTTAATATTTAAAGAAATGCTTCTGTAGAGTGAAAAAGCTTACAAAGAAATTCAAAATCCCTTGTTTGATTATAAAACCAAATTTTATAAATTGAATTCCTTAAAGTAAGATCTGCTTATAATTTAAAATAATGATTTTTTTTGATTGTATATATTCTCAGTGATTCTTGTTTGAACTTTTATAGGAATCCATGGGAAAGAGCTATGATGGGAGAGCTTATGTCATCACTGGCATGTGGAACCCCAATGCACCAATATTTCTGGCACTTAATGAAGAAACCCCAAAAGGTGAATTTTCTTAAAAAGTTACTTATTATTTGCTTTAAATTTTACATTATGGACCCTCTTGTTTTGCCCTGTTTAAAAAAAACCTGGTACTTATTTTAAATGGAGTCTTTCTTTTTTTTCATACTTTATGCCTCTATGGAGAAAATCTCCATTCAAAAGAAACCTCCTCAAAGATATGTGAGTTAATTTTTTTTTTTTTTGGTCTTTTTGCCTTTTCCAGGGCCGCACCTGTGGCATATGGAGATTCCCAGGTTAGGGGTCTAATCGGAGTTGTAGCCACCGGCCTACGCCACAGCCACAGCAATGCGGGATCCGAGCCACGTCTGCAACCTACACCACAGCTCACGGCAATGCCAGATCCTTAACCCACTGAGCAATGCCAGGGATCGAACCCACAACCTCACGGTTCCTAGTCGGATTCGTTAACCACTGAGCCATGAAGGGAACTCCGAAAGCACATGTTTTTAATGTAGCACATAGTTCAGTTTCATTTTGTATTTTAATACCTATTTGCTCAATTAAAAATAATACATTTAAAGATTTAATTGTTCAATTAAAAGAAACTATATAATACTATATTATAATAATATTCTGATGCAGAATATAATGTAATATAAATTTAAAATCATTTCCTATGCGATCAAAATTGTTGACCTAATTTTTAAAAATTTAAAATGGTGTCTTTGAAATTATAAAATACTCAGACGATTGACTAGTCAAAAACTACAGAAGTTGAAGCCTTGAGAGATGAAATGTCTTGGATATGTTCACTTCAAAGAGTTGTCTAGTTGTGTTTGGTGTTATTCTCTCTTACCGCTCTATGTTACTCGCCTGAGACTTTAAGGTCCTTTAGATCAAGTACAGTGTCTAGAGAATCCTAGTTTATCTTGAATTGGCATTTTTGTTGAATTTGATATTAGAAGTGTAGCTTATGAGTATGTATGTGTAATGATTAAAAAGACACTATTGAAGATTTCTTCTAATGGTAGACTTGGTTATTTGAATTTTCTTTTAACTGAGAACTAAGAATGGTAGACAAAGTAAAATTTAAAAGTATTTCAAAAATAAGGAAGTAGTGACAAAATGATGTGAAATAACCAAACCATAGATTCAAAACCTCAATGAGGAGTTCGCTTTGTGGCTCAGAGGTAATGAATCTGACTAGTATCCATGAGGATGTGGGTTTGATCCCAGGCCTCACTTAGTGGATTAAGGATCCGACATTGCTCTGAGCTGTGTATACCAGATTATAGATGGGGTTTGGATCTGGAGTTGCTTTGGCTGTGGCGTAGGCGAGCAGCTACAGCTCCAATTGACCCCTAGCCTGGGGACCTTCCATATGCTGAGGGTGCGGCCTTAAAAAAAAGCAAAAAACAAAAAAAAAACCTAATGAAGTTCAAGCAGGATAAATAAAATATAAATGAAATCTATTTCAACCTATCATAGTGAAACTAAAGAAAAGCAATAGATACTGGCCTAGAAGATTCTAGATTCAAATGAAAGGAAGGCTATGACCAAGTAAACATTTTAAGTAGTAACTGGAATTTTGACTGATAACAGTGTACTGTTTATACTGTTGTATAAAACTATTTCAATAGTGTTTTGGTCAGTGATTTTCCTGAGGATTAATATATATGTTAGAGACAATGAGAGTACTGACAAATCTCTAGGGACTTCCCTTAAAGCATACAACATTGAAATAGTCGCTTTAATAACATTTTCTCAAACAAATTGAACATAGTTAAGGTTGAGCATTTCTTCTGATGTGACAGTCCTTTCCATACAACTTATCAAACAAACCTAAACATTTCTAGCATCTCTTTTTGTAAGATGAGTTTGTAATTTTCCAGAGGTCCTTTTTGGGAAATCTGAAAGATAGTCTTAGTATGAAAGATATTCTGTCACTTTACTGTACAGTAGAAATTAACACAAATATTGTGAATCAGCAGTACTTCAATAAAATGAATTTTAAAAAGACATTCTAAAATTTTGATTTTACTTTTTATATTAAGGTTCTGATTTTGGGAAGGAAAAATTAAAGTTGACAGAGGAGATTTGGACATTTGATTAAGATGGGACCGGGAGTGTTGAGAAATGTACTTGGGTGTACTTAGGTACTTATTTAATCAATGTGACAGTAAAATATTTAAAATTAAACATAGCACGTAATATGATTGTAAAGAATTTCAGTTCTTTAACTTTGTTTTCTTAATTAATCAAATAGTAATGAAGCCAGAATAAAACACAAAATTTCTACTACAGATAAAAGAGTGTACATGACTGTAGCTGTGGATATGGTCGTCACAGAGGTGGTAGAGCCTGTCCGCTTTCTCCTGGAGACAGTCGTACGTGTGTACCCTGCAAATGAGCGATTTTGGTATTTCAGCAGAAAGACTTTCACGGAGACTTTCTTCATGAGGTTGAAACAGGTAGGACCTTTTTGTTCTTTTCATATAACATATTTTTTCTTTAATGCCCACATAATTCCTTAAGTAGCAATAAAAAGCAGTAAGATTCCTCAAATAATCAGTTGATATTGAGTCAACCAACAGAGTGTTTGAAAATCCATATATAGGTAGTGTAAGTTTAATAAAGAAAACCGCAAAACTGTAGGAGTTCCCATCGTGGCTCAGTGGTTAACGAACCCGACTAGCATCCATGAGGACACAGGTTTGATCCCTGGCCTTGCTCAGTGAGTTAAGGATCCGGCATTGCAGTGAGCTGCATTGCAGTGAGCTGTGGTGTACGTCGTAGATGTGGCTCAGATCTGGTGTTCCTGTGGCTGTGGCATAGGCCAGCAGCTGCGGCTCTGATTTGACCCCTAGCCCAGGAACCTCCATATGCTGTGGGTGTGGCCCTAAAAAGACAGAAAAACAAAATAAAAAACAACTGTAATAATTATGTTGACATTTTTTTAAAGAAACCTGGAATATGTACTTGTAAAGTATCAACATACTTAGTAGAAATAATGAATCTATATCTAAAACAGTTTTTCAGTTACATAAAACAAAAGGAAAGGGCACAGAAATATCATATCTTTAAAAAATTGTAATAAAAAAGACCAAGTAATACCTGACTAATTGTTATTGTTTTTTCTACATATAATAGTATATTAGTGTATTGTTTATTAATAAGGGTTATATAATTATTTTAATATTAAATGAATAAAATTAGGCTTTGTCTGACATCCTTAAAATAGGTGATTTTAGTAGGTAAACATTTTTTGTTTTATAATGAAGGAAAAAGGTAACAGTGAAAAATAATTTGAATTCTTCTAGTGTCTAGTTTATGAAATCAAAGTAAAATATTCTATTCGAATATTGGAAATTCTTTATATCCTGTTCAGTGCTTCCTCTCTTCCAAGTTTAAAAATTCGTATTGCTTTATATACTGTAATACGTGGAATGTAATATGGTATAAGCAAGCACCTGTGGGGGGAACAAATGTAGAAGTCACTGAACCATTTTCATAAAAAAACTTGTCAGTGCTCAGGCTTTATATACTAGATGCTTTGAAATTGTTGTGATTTTTATCTTTCATAAATTTATTGGAGCTGTGGTTTGACAGCTTTTATTACTGTGTAGACAGTTTTCTTTAGTTTTTGTAGCATGTTTTGATGAAGATTCTATAAACAATATTTAAAATTATAGTTTTCCGAGCATCTTTTTGTATTTTATTATATTTTTCTCCCCTCTTTCTTTTATTTCCTTTTCTTTTCTGTTCCTTTCTTTTCTTTTTTTGGTAGCTTAATTGTTAGTGACTGTGAAAGAATTCATTTGCCATTTTGAACCAAAAGATTTTTCATAGTTGCATAAAAGTGAATGAAGGAACTGTATACAAAGTGGTTGTTATCATTCTAGTGACACTTAATAAATTATTTGCCATGAATTTTTCTTTGAGACTTGATAGTAAGTTAGCTTTTCCCACATATATATATATCAAGATAAACATGAGTACTATAATTTATATATTTATGTAAATTTAATAAAATATATTTGACTGGATTTTTATTATTAAATGTTACTTTCATATTTTAAAACTGCTGATATTGAGTGACTGAATGGTACCATGTGATAAGTAATCTAGTTTATCTTAATTTCATGAGATAAGCATACTAATTTCTTAATAGAACATTAAAAATACTATGGAGGCCATTTCATATGAATTAAAAAGATTAAATTATATACACTTGTAATATTCAACTCCACTAAATGTGAGACTGATTTATTAAATAAATATCTAATAAGATGTTTCTAATTTTGGTGGTGTAATTCAATTTCTTTGGTAGGTATTATATTAAAGTTTATTATTTTTATTTCTTCTTGAATCGTTTTTGGTGATTTGTATCTTTCAAGAAGTCTTCAGTTTAATGAAGGATATTCAATTTATGGCTTAAAATATTGCCTTTTTCTTTTTAATATCTTTAGGATCTGTAGGATCTGTTTTTCTTTCTTTTTAGGGCCACATCTGCAGAATGTGGAAGTTTCTGATCTAGGGATCAAATCAGGGCTGCAGCTGCCAGCCTAGAGCACAGCTACAGCAGTGCCAGATCTGAGCTGTACCTGTAACCTATACTGCAGCTCAAAGTAATGCCATATCGTAACCCCCGAGTGGGCCCAGGAATCGAACCCACATCTTCATGGATACTAGTTGGGTTTGTTACCACTGAGTCACAACAGGAACTCCCGATCTGTTTTCATTTCTGATACTGTAACTTAAATATTCTCCCTTGTTTTTTTTATCAGCCTAGGTAGAGGTTTATTAATTTTATTGATTTTATTCTCCTTCAAAGAACCAGATTTGGGGTTCATTGATTTCTCTATTGTTATTTTATCTTCTGTTGATTTCTTTTGTTTTCTTTTTTATTCCTTTCTTTTTTTGTGCTTTGAATTTAACTTGTATTTCTAGTTTCTTTATGTGAAGATCACTGATTTTTTTAAAAGATTTTTTCTGTAATGTCTTTTTAAGATATTTTTATCTTTTTTATTTTTAAGGTTATAACTTTCCTTCTAACCACTGCTTTAACTGTACCCGTAAAACTTGATATTTTGTGTGCTCATTCAATTTGAAATATTTTCTGATTTCCTGTATTATTTCTTTTGTGACATACGGGTTGGTTAGAAGTGTATTGTTTAATTTCTAAGTATGTGTGAATTTTCTATATATCTTTTTTTTTAGTCTTTTTTTTTTAATCTTTTGTCTTTTTAGGGCCAGCAACATATGGAGGTTCCCAGGCTAGAGGTCTAATTGGAGCTGTAGCTGCCAGCCTACGCCACAGCCAAGGCAATGCCATATCAGAGCCGCATCTGCAACCTACACCACACCTCATGGCAATGCCAGATCCTGAACCCACTGAGCAAGGCCAGGGATTGAACCCACAACCTCATGGTTCCTAGTCGGGTTCGTTTCTGCTGCGCCATGACAGGAACTCCCTAGAGAGCTTTCTGACACTAATTTTCAGTTTTGTTTCATTTTGATTAGATAACATACTCTGTGATTTGAATCCTTTTAAGTTTTTGAGACTTACTTTATGACCCAATTTTATGGTCTGTTTTGGTGAATGTTCCAAGAGTATTTATAAGGAATGTGTATCTGCCTTTGCTGAGTGGAATATTCTATAAATGTCAGTATGTTAAGTTCTGTGATAAGGTTTTTCTGTGATTTATACTCAGTATTCTTTGTATTCAAGGAGATCTCTCCATTCTTGCTGGAAGAACAATAGGAACTTCTGTGACTATTACTATGAGCAGCAGTAATGATAACAGCCATTATTTAAAAAGAATGGATTACATAGTGTACATCCTCAGAACAACTCAGTTGAGATGTAGGTACCATTATCATCCCTATTTTTCAGATAAGCAGTTAGGCACGGGAAGGTAGTTACTAGGTGACAGAACAGCAATTAAACCCGAGCACTTTGGCTCTACAACTTGTACATAAACATAATTGTTTATGGGAAAGGGAAAATATGCTAGCTGTAACACTAAAATTAGTATTTTTTTTCCTGAAAAATTTTCCGTATGAATACTGATCATTTTCACTGTATTTCACTTCAGCTTGTCTTTCTTTGCACCATCTTTGTTGACATCACTAATTACAGTAAGTGAAGAATTTATAAAGAACATCTAAGGATTTGTAACGTTTGAAACATCAATAGTACACCTACTGGTTACTCCTAAGAAAAGAGGTTCTTAGCTGTTGGAATGTAGTGATATATGATTCTCACCTGGGAAGGGTGCTATACGTATATGGAGTCATTTGAAAATTGCTTGCCCAAAAGAGCCCTGCTCCAAAAGCCTTTCTAATACTAATGAACACGTGATATTTTACCATTAGATGCTGATTCTACTGCCTTAAAGCTTTGCTGCTTGTTAAAATGCCAGTGTCACCAAGAAATAGACCTTAATAACTTTTACCAGACACGTTGTCTTCATTGTTAATGAGTTTAATATGGCTCTTTCCTTAGGCTAGGATTTATTAAGGGTCAAGATTAAGAAATCAAGAGGGCATTCCTGCTTGATACGCAGTGTTACTAAATTGAGAGAGGGCCAAAGGCCTGTATCGTAATAAGTGAAATTAATTTGCTGAGATGCCACTATTCATTTTAGAAATGATTTTTAGTGCTTGGTTTAGTTTATTAAACACTTATTGAGTTCCTGCTCTGGCTTAGCAGTTTAAGAACCTGACATAGTGTCCATGAGAATACAGGTTCAATCCCTGGCCTCTTTCAGTGGGTTAAGGATCTAGCCATTGCCACAAACTGCAGTATAGGTCACCGAAACGGCTCAGATCTGCCATTGCTGTGACTGTGGTGTAGGCTTCCGCTGTAGCTGTGATTTGACCCCTCACCTGGGAACTTCCATATACTGCAGTGTAGCCTTTTAAAATAAGGGAAAAAATATTGAATGCCTACAACATAACAGGCACTATGCTAGGTGTTGGGGTTATGTGAATGAATGATATATGTTCTCTGTCTTTAAGGAGTGAAGAATGTAGTGGAAAAAGATTATACTACTAGGTGATACATGCAACAGTAGACGTATATGCAGAGAGCAGAAGTGATACTTATAAATGGCATTTACCACACTGGATGGAAGTCACATTCTTAGAATTGTATAAACCAACTCACCATTTCCTAGATGTTTAATCTTAGGCAAGATACCCCTCATTTTTGAAATAGGAATTTTTATTATATCACCTGAGAGTTGTTACAAGAAAACTGTTTCCTTTATGACTGTTCACACCACTTCACTTTTCCGTCAGATAGGTGGGTATTTTTCCTACACCAATTATTGTCCAACTTGATACCAATTGGATGTCCTTTAATTCAGTTATGATACTAACTACCTGGAGTTAGCAGGTAGTTATTATTAATGTTATCATTAATGTTAATTAATACTTGTTTGTTTTCTATGCTTGTCTGTATTTTTGGGGGGCAAAATCCTTTCTATCTTAAGCATAAAATAAATGGATAGATAAATTAGCCAGTAAACGAATAACTATCTCTGGTAGAAAGGTCAGGATTTTAAAGTGTGGTAAGGCAGAGAGGGCATTTCTGTCAGAAACAGTTGCTGAGTCACTTCATAAAGCTCTGATGCAACATGGTATGTTCAATATCTGTAGGAAATTAGGTATTGCTGAAGCATCGGTGGGCATGGTGGGTAATTATTCTGAATAAGTAGATCATTACCAAGCTCAGTACTTTATCCTCAGGTTGGGAGAATTTTCAGCTGTGAATAACACTATATTTATAATTGAGAAAGGTCACTCTGACAGCAGTGAAAAGGATATTGATACTGGAGGCAATAAATATGAAGTAAGAACGCTATTGTGGTCAAGATGAGAAATGAGGAAGGCCTGAGAAAAGGCAGTGGCAGTGGGGATAATAGAAAAGATGAATTTGAGAGGCATAAGGGGAGTTCAAATCAAGATTTGATATTAAATTTGATGTGAGTTCGAGGAAAAACTAGGAGTTTAGGATTACTTCCCGGTGATTGGGCAGTTATTGGTTCTTTTGCCTGAGATAGACTTTCAAAAAGGAATGTTTTGAGGCTAATGAGGAAGGCTAGCAGAGTTTCAGACGTGCTGAATTTCACAATTCTGTGGGACTTTTAGGTTTAGTAGCAACTGGATATTTGTATCCTAGGCTTGGGAAATAAAGATTCTAAAAGTGGTTAATGCTTGAGATTGTGAGTAGGAGCAGGTAAAATTACTCTGAGGCCAACTGTTGAATGACGAGACATTTTAAAGATTGGTAGAAGAGGATTAAGCCGAGTGAATGTAGGATGCTCACAAGAGCATGAGACCGGGCAAGGCAAGGGAGGAAGTTGTTTCCAGCAGGAGAGAGTGCCTGCTGTGTTAGGTACTGCAGCGAGGTTAGCTGGGGATTTGATTGGTAAATAAGAGACAAAGAAAAACTTGGATAATTTCAGAGGAGTAGAGAGGCAAAAGTCAGACTGCAGTTGATTGAGGGTTGAATGGGAGGCAAAATGTCATAATTCACCCTCCTGTAACTGGGGACAAAAAAGGTACTGGGTACAAATCCAAAGTAATAAGGTACATTTTACTTTATATATAAAATTAGAATTTTGAGAAAATTGTCTCTCTCTTTTTCTTGGGTTTGGAAATCAAACCCTCTGCTAGTGATTTTGCCAAATGCCCCATCAAAATATGAGTCAAGTGCTGAAGGCCTTTTGTTGCCAATATTTAGAGGAATGGCATAGCAGATATTATAAAAGTGAACTACTTTCTTTCTGCAGAAATGGTAGAGTTAAGAAATTATGGAAGTTCCTACTGTGGAGAGTGAGTTAAGAATCTGGCTGTAGTGGCTGGGGTTGCTGTGGAGGTGTGGGTTTGACCCCCGGCCTGGCACAGTGGGTTAAGGATCCAGCACTGCCACAGGTGTGGTGTAGTCACAGCTGTGCCTTGGATTTAATATCTGGCTTGGGAACTTCCATATGCCACAGGTTTGGCCATAAAATTAAAATTAATTAATTACTTAATTAAATACACACTGGCAGCTCGGAGATAAAAAGTTCTGGAGATCTAGGAGTTCCCATTGTGGCTCAGCAGAAACAAATCTGATTAGCATCCATGAAGACACAGGTTCGATCCCTGGCTTCACTCAGTGGGTTAAGGATCTAGCATTGCTGTGAGCTGTGGGGTAGTTCTCAGACATAACTCAGATCCTGCGTTGCTGTGGCTGTGGTCTAGGCCAGCAGATACAGCTCCGATTTGACCCCTAGCCTGGGAACCTCCATGTGCCGTGGGTGCAGCCCTAAAAGGACAAATGATGATAATAATAATAATAATAATAATAAGGCAGTTGTTAAGCAAAGCAGGATGGGAAGGAAGCATAGTGACTTGGGATCCCTTCACTGAGTATCAGCATTTTTCTCCCTTGTCTTTCTTTTGTCGAGTTTAAGAAGGCACTACAAAGTGGCCTTGTGAGTGAGAAATAAATAATCCTCTTATCGAAAGATTTACATTCTTTAATGATTTGAAAATTTAATGAAAACAAAAGTCTTGTCACCTGGAGAGTAATGTGACCAGGAGAGCTACTTGGGTATGATGAAGACGTAGCAACTTAATCAATATTTAATAATAGAATTTTGCTTATTTCATAGTCAGATATCTTTCTTTAGGTCCATATAATCTTGCACTTAAGACTATGGTATTACTCTTAAAACACTACTTGTTTGAAATTTTGAAATGAAATTATTTTCTGTGGACAGAGGTAACTGCTTGTATTTCCAGTCATGGTGTGCAACGTTCTTAGCTATGTTCTTTATGAAAATGTTTTCTACTTTGTGCTGGTGCCAAAATGTAGTAAAAATTGATAACAGCAAAGTTATATTAGGCATAAAGGAGTGGAAGCATATGGAGATAGGAGCTTGGAAAATGCAGCACTCCACTGAACTCAATGATCTTTTATTTCATAACTTGGCATCTATGAGTAAGATAGAGTTTCAAGAAAAATATGAGCAGATTTAACTGATTAGATGAAGTTGTAAAACAGAGTTTAATTCTCAAGGGGTCAACTGAGTCAGTAGCAGTGAAAACATGTAGGGGTGGTTCTTGAATTCTTGCTTATTTTGGGGTGTGTGATAAACTACAAAGAACAATTTGAGGCAATTATAGGAAAAAAATTGTTATGAAGAAAGAAATACTTATATAATATTTACTTTCAAGATAATTTGAAGAAACGTTATTTACATTAGATTAGTTTAGGAAATCCAGAACATTTTGAGGCCAGCACAACATATTTCAATGCAGACTGACATTTCTTGAGATACAAAGCATGTATTGTACAATTAGTAAGGTTTAAATAATTTAAATAATTTCCATTAGCATGTCTGATTATCATGATGAACAAATTTTCTGAAAAAAATACATTGCTGCTTATTATGGAGATTTTTAAACTCTAATAATAACAAATTAAGTTGTGTTTAGTTATTGGAGCATCTAGCCTAAAAAGATAGTGAAATTTACATTTGATTGAGAAGGAATCACCTGTTCTAGTATAGATATGTAGTTTGTATCATATATTTTGGATTTAGTATGTGAAATAAGTGTTTTGAATTTGTATATGCAATAAGTGTGTCAGATGAAATTTGTTCTCAGTAGATATTAAAAAAGTAAACCTATTCAGAGTCCTTTTATCTCTGTAAGCCTTGGTTTCCTTATTATAAACTAAGAATGTGGGTTAATAGTATTACTGAAGTCTTTCCATCTCTAAAATACTATGACATTTGAATAAGTGAATTATGTAAAAGGTTTTTAGCACAGATAATTCCATGACTGTGGTAGTTAAATTAGTTAAAAGTTAATTTACAGTATCTGTGGTCATGGCACGGCAAGGGTATTTACAATACAACCCTTATCCCCAAAGGAACTTTGTGTCACCTCCTGTTAATAAGGAATTATAAAAACTACTATTTTATAGGAGGACTCTAGTAAGTACCAGATGAAAATAAGGTACAGAATGTTGTGGGGCTTAGAGAAAGGAGGGACCACAGCAGCAGAAGGACACAAAGTAGTGGTTAAAAGAAGTCCTTTGAGGATATATGTGAGTTGTTTTCTAAGATTACCGCAGAGACAGAATATTGTAGGGGGTGGAAAAATTTTCCCTTCTTCCCTCATAGGTACTTTTGCTGGTCAATTAAATAAGTATAAGACATATTAACAGGAGAAAAATTTATTTAATTATGTGCATATGGGAGCCCCCATAAAGATGTGAAGATGCAAAAAGCAACTGGTAATTGAAGCTTATATATCCTCCTGAGCCAAAGAAAGGGGAGGGGTCTAGGGATACAAAGGGGAGGAAGGCCTTTCACTGAAAGGGAGAAGAGGTGTTTGGAAGACAAAAGTTTGCCATTAGGCAGATAGGTTTCTTAGGTAGTAGGAGATCGCTGGTAATAGCTTTCTGCCAGATACAGGCTTTCTTTCCTATGTAAACGTAGGCAGTTGAGGGAGAGGTGAAAAAGCTTTCCTGAATCCGCTGGGTTTTGATTGCTAACTTTAGCTCAAAATAGTAATTCTTAAGCTTGTTATCAAATTCCGGTTTGACTGCTTACTGTTCGAAAGCCAGTATTCATTGCTTGCAAAGGAAAGACTGCTTTATTCAGGAGGCCAGCAACCTGGGGAGAAGGCTGACTCTTGTCCAAGGAGGAATTTCAAAGATTCTGCTTGACCGTGAAAGTTTTTTAAAAGGGAGAAAGAGGAAGTTAACTGCAGTTAATCATTTGTGGAGGGGATCAGAGTTTATACTGTGTACTGACTGTCTTCTGATTGGTTGGTGGTGAGGTAACTGGATGGTGGTCCAGGAATCTGGCGCTCAGCCTGAAGTTACCTCCTCCACCTGGGTAGGGCCTTAGTTCTGCCAAAGAGCTCAGATATTGCTTTGTATATTCCTTGAGGAGGAACCTAAACACTGCCCCAAGGCTGTGCTATTGTTTCCTGACTGTTCTGCTTTGCTTCTGCATTCCCTCCCTTCCCTAATTAGTAACTCTTTGAGTCTGCCCTTTGGACACAGGGAAGGTCATGGAAACTGAAGCTTGTTCCCTAAAAACAAAAAATGGGAGACACAGAAACAAGTAGAAACTTGGAAACACATTTTTTCCAAGTGGTTGTATGTATCTGCTGCTTAGTGAGAATTATCTGATTCTGTTATATGATTTATAATATTTTTAAAAAAGTGTTTTTTGTTTGTTTTGTTTTTTGCTTTTTAGGGCTACACTTGTGGCATATGGAAGTTTCCAGGCTAGGGATCCAATCAGAGCTGCAGCTGCTGGCCTAAGCAATAGCCACAGCAATGCCAGATCCAAGCCATGACTTCGACCTATACCACAGCTCACAACAGTGCTGGATCCTTAACTTACTGAGCAAGGCCAAGGGTTGATCTAGTCGGGATACTAGTTGAGTTTGTTACAGCTGAGCCACTGCAATGGGAACTCCTAAACAAAGAGATTTTTGTTAAAAAGAAGAAGTCTTGCAGGCAGTAGTTTGCAGTTTAGCTTTGCATCAGAATTACTGTGGCCCTTTAAAACAATCCAGATTCTTGTGTCAGGTTCCTCTGCTCTGTGCTCTCTCTGTTCTTGCCTACACACAACAAGGATTTGGAAGTGCAGGCTGTGAAGTTCTGTAGCAGCGCCAGGATAGAGCCAGTGGGGTCGTTGCACAAGGATGGATGCAGGCAGTCTCTCCAGGCAGGAGACATTGGCTCAAGACTGGAGTGGTTCTGGGTCAAAGGGAATTTCCCCACAAAATGACACCTCCTTCGTGTGACAGCTCTGACCTGGGCTCTTTTAATGAGCCATTCTGGTCTGCCATCCCAAGTGAAAACACTCCTACGGGTCATCTCGGAGACTGCAACGATCAAGAGTCAGGTAGCAGTGTACAGCAAATTTTATTTATAGAGAGAGAGCAGGGATTGGCCCTGGCTGCAACTGGGTCTTTCCTTATATCCCTGTATCTCGAACCTGTTTGGAGACCCCTATTCTCTTGCCCCAGGCCCATTAATTTCCTGTCCCAGACCCCCTGCGCTGTGTGTAAGGGCTGAGTGTTGTTTTGATCTCTGCATGCGGGGTGCATTTTGATCCTCTGGTTCCAGGGTAGGGACGCCTTATTTGCATGGGAAAAAGGTTACAGGGAAGTGCTCCAAAGAGCATCCTCTGGTACCTGTAGGTGTCTTCAGTGTTTGATCACAGTCCTCCTATTTTTGGTAATGATAAGTGGCCTGTTTTGAATCACCTTGGTCCAAGTCCCTATCCTAGCCTACCTAACCCTTGGGCCCCAACCTAAAGATTCTGACTTTAGTATTTAAAATACTAAAAGCCAAAAAATATGTATATATATTAAAAGTCCAAGTTTAGTTTCTTTATAGTCAGTGTTGAGACCCATGGCTTTAGAAAATTTATAGAGGTATCAGATTTATCATAGAGATACTGTACTTTGAATTTGATGATAGTATACCATTTTGAAGAGATTTTAGAGTTTATTTGCATGTGATGAATCTTTGTAATGTGACTTAGCCACATTTATTGAATACCTGCCATGTGTTTACAAGTTGCCAAGTGCTTGTAATTAATTCTAACATAAAACAGGCAGTTTATTTCATAAATACAGATGGATAGATTCTTAATTATCTAAAAATATGTGAATATTGGAAACAAAAAGTATTTTTTATTAAAAGTTCTGTATTTGATGACAGTTGCTAGGTATAATATTTAGGTCTACATGAGATTATAGTATTAGAGAAAATTATGCTTTTATAGGAAACTAAGTGCAGATGAAATATCTCAGCACTACAGCAGAGTTGAGTAACTGTGACCAAGACCATATTGTTGTGGTCTGTGCACCCAGGTCAGAAAAAGAATTTTCTAGCACGGCAAGGCAAAGAGAAAGAAGAGTTTATTGAGATGAGAAACACAGCTAGTACAGTGGGACGGCTTCCTTATAATCAGGGAGAGCCAACCCCAGGCATGTGGTTGTGTCTGTTTTTATAACCCAGGGAAAAGAGAGCTCTTGCCACACACTTGCTGATCTGCTGCTTCATTGGGGAAATAGCAGTCTTACAAGACATTTGCTGGTTGCTTGGGGGCAT
This sequence comes from Catagonus wagneri, assembly GCA_004024745.2. Taxonomy (NCBI): domain Eukaryota; kingdom Metazoa; phylum Chordata; class Mammalia; order Artiodactyla; family Tayassuidae; genus Catagonus; species Catagonus wagneri. The sequence continues at coordinate 8,798,047 of PVHT020000175.1, forward strand.
ATAAGCCTTCACAGGGTGAGGAGTGAGCCACATACCTTTCCTAGTAGGGGCAGGAAGGAGTAGGCCACGTTGCTCAAAGTGGGGAGGTGGCCTTACAGTGAGATGGGTGGGACAGTGATAAAGGTCTGGTAATTCTTGTCTTGGCCAGAGGGTTTGAGTTCTATCTCCTTGAAGAGGCTTTGAAGTCCCACACAAATGGCTTGCAAAGCTTAAAATATTTCCTATAGACACATATTTCCTATGTATATTTCTTAAAAACTTTGTTTATCCTGATCTATAATTATTTATGAATAAAAAGTTGTATTTCTTCCTTTCCGATCTGTGTGCTTTTTCTTTTCTTTTTCTTTTTTTTCCCAGCTTTATTGCACTAGCTAGGATTTTCAGACAGTTTTGAGTAAGTCTGGTGACAGTATACTTCCTTGCTTTGTTTTTCAGCTCAGGAGGAAAGCATTAAATTTTCCGCTATTAAGTATGGTATTAGTTGTTGATTTATCATAAATTTGAGAAAACTCCCTTGTCTTCCTAGTTTACTGAAAAATTTTTTTAACATGATTAAATGAATGCTGGGTTTTCTTAAATACCTTTTCTGTATCACTTGATATGGTCATATATAGTTTTTTGTTTATGAATATGGCGATTACATTTATTTTTATATGCTTTTAATATCAAACCGTCTTTGTATTCCCTAGATAATCCCTGCTGGTTGTGATATATTATTTTTTATATATATTGCTGGACTTTTTTGTTAATATTTGAGGATTTTTGTCTGTTTCTTTTAATACCTTCGTTAGTTTTGGTATTGGGGAAATGATGGCCTTCTGCAGTGAGTTGGAAATTAGTCTCATATTGGTATTTTTTTCTTCAGGCGTTGATGTTTTTTCTTTAAATTTTTAGTAGAATTTTTCATTGAAACCATAAAGGCCTGGAGTTTTCACTTGTAGAAAGATTTTAACTAAAGATTCAATTTGTTTAGTAGATGTTGGATTTTTCAAGTTAACTATTTCTTCTTCTAGCGTGTGGGTATTTTGTGGCTTTCAAGGCATTGGTGCATATTATCTGAGTTGTCCATTCAATATGAACTGGGCTGTTTGCAGTGTTTATTTATTATCCTTTTGATGTCACAGGGTCTGTAGTGATATCCATTTTTTTGTTCCTGGTATTAATAATTTATATCTTCTTTTTTTTTGCTTTGTGAATTTAGCTAGAGGTTTATCAATTTATTGATATTTGTAAAGAACTACCTTTTGGTTTCATTAATTTTTAGTTTTTTCTGTCCCCAGTTTTATTGGTTTGTGCTGTTATCTTTATTTTCTCACTTCTGCTTGCTTTACATTATTTTGCATTTCTTTTCCTAGTTTCCTAAGGTGGAAGTTTAGGTTATTGATTTTTGTATGTCTTATTTGAAATACCTATAAGCATTTATAGCTCTAAATTTCCCTATGCACATTGTTTGGGTGTATCCTAGTAATTTTGATTTGTTGTATTTTCATTTTTGTTCAATTTAAAATTTTTTTTTTTTTTTTGTCTTTTTAGGGCTGCACCCATGGCATATGGAGGTTCCCTGGCTAGGGGGTGTAATCGGAGCTGTAGCTGCCAGCCTACGCCACAGCCACAGCAACTCGGGATCCTTAGCCCACCAAGCAAGGCATCCTCAGTTGGCTTTTGTAACCACTGAGCCACTGAGGAACTCCAATTCAAAATATTATTTTTAATTTGAGTCTTTCTCTTTGACTTTGATTCATGGACTAGTTAGAAGTATGTTATTTTATTCACAAGTATTTGGGGATTTTTCTGATATATTTCTGTTGTTGATTTCCAGCTAAATTGTATTACGGTCCCTAAACATATTACTTATTTCCTGGTTTGAAGGCACGTCCATCCCCACTGAAATTTTTTTTTTTATTTCTATAATTTTCTTGAAGTTTGTGTTGTAGCCCAGGAAATGGTTTGTTTTGGTGAATGTTCCATGTGTATTTGAAAAGAACGTATATTCTTTTTTTTTTTTTTTTGTGACTGGGTCATAACATTTGTTTTGAATAGTGCCGTGTGTCCACAGCATGTGGGCTTTAATTATCAAAACTAAAGGGTTCCTCCACTATCAAGGAACAGTAGTTTTAAATTTATAAGTAAAAAAAATAATAATGCTTTATTAACTTTACCTCCCTAACAACATGGACATGACATTACATGCTTATTCTAAAAGTTGGTTAAGGGAAAGCACATGTGATCATATTTATCGGTAAATTCAGCCTGTTAAGAAAATTTTAGAGTTTTTTGATGCAGTATCATATAAAATGAGATGTAGAGATGGTTTCAAGGAGGCCATTATAAAATGACCTTATCTTTAGCAGATTTATCAAGGTCTCAGGTTCAATTGAAGGGAAACTGCCTTGGGAACAGATCTCAGCCTGCCCATTTTGGTTTATGGGTGTTTTTATTAACATTAAATTAGTGATCCATCACTCTGGATTAAGTGCCCCCAAAACTATGTATTTTTTAAGCTCCCAAGCTTAGAAACCATTGAGGGATAGATGGCAATTAGATCCTCTATATTTAATTAAATTGTCATTTCTAATCACTTAAAATACTTATGAGATACTTGTTACAGTGAAGAAAATTGTTGGAAATTTCCATTGAGGTCTGTTCATTTTGATCCCTGGTTTGAAGGCACTTCCATCCCCACTGAAATTTTTTTTTTTATCTTTTGTTTTATAGTTCAAATGGCACCTCCTCTATGAAGTCTTCTCCATCTCTCATAGGTTTCAATTGTCAGATTTAACAAGTAAAATATAGAACACCCAGTTAAATTTGAATTTAATATAAACAGTGATTTTTTTGTAGTAAGAATGTCTTACAGGGAACTACATCTAGTCACCTGTGATGGAGTAGATGAAGGATGATGTGAGAAAAAAAATGCCTATATATGTATGACTGGGTCACTTTGCTACATAGCAGAAATTGACAGAACACTGAAAATCAATTATATTAAAAATTAAAATCTTTAAAAATATAAAAGAAAACGTTAAAAAAAGAATACCTTAAATACTTCATGGGACAACATACTTAAAGAAACAACAAAAAAGCAAACATTGTGTAATATGCAAATTTAATTGGACACTGTATTTTTATCTAGTATCGCTATTTTAGGTATTATTTTAGTTTGTTAAGGCTTCTTAACAAAGTACCACAGGTTGGGGAGCTTAAAAGACAGGAATGTATTTCCCCACAGTTCCGGAGACTATAAGTCCAAGATCAAGGTCATCAGCAGGTTTGATTTCTCCTGAGAAACCATTCTGCTGTTTTTCTTCTTATCTACGTATATACTATGTCATAGAAAATCATGGCCTGTAAATGAACAAGATCAAACATTAACCTCAATTGTATGTCCTTGGAAACAGGTGCCAAGTATACTTAATTTCCAAGTTTATTTTATGACATGAAGAATGTATATTCTGCTGTTATTGGGTAGAGAGCTGAATAAATATCAAATCATGTTTTTAATGATGTTCAGTTCTTTTATAACCTTGCTGAATTTTTGTATACTTCTTTTCATTACTGTGAGAAGAAGTAATGTGGTTTGTCCATTTTCTTTCATTTCTATGATTTTTTTGCTTCCTGTATTTGAGAGACTGTTGTTAGGTGCATATGCTTCTAAGATTTTTATGTGTTCTTATTGAATTGGTCCTTTTAATATAGTGCAATGTCCTTCTTTATCCCTAGTGATGTTTTTTTCTTACTCGATAGTCTACTTTGTCTTATATTAATAAGGTAGCTTCGGCTTTCCTTTTGATTAGTGTTTTCATGGTGTATCTTCTAACCTCATTTTACTTTCAGCTTGCCTGTGTCACTATATTTAAAGTGTTTTCTTTGTAGACAGAATATAGGTATCTTGTTTTTAATACAATCTGAGAATTCTGTCTTAAATTGTTGTTTCAGTAATTTACATTTAACGTAGCTATTGATATGTTTAAATTTAAGCTGTTTGTTTTCTGCTTTTCTTATTTTACATTTCTTTGTTTCTCCTTTGCTGCCATTTTTTTGATTATTTGAAGAATTAGTATTTCATTTTTATTTTATTTCTTTACATAACTATTTTAGTGGTTGCTCTAGGGATTGAGGTCTTTGTTTCTTGAATACAGTAGAAATGCAATGAAAATTTGGTTGGTTTAAATCTTTCCAGTGAACCTTTCATGGCTGTCTTTTTTTTTTTTTTCTTCTTCTATTTTTAATGCAGTGGACAATTTTCTTTCGTTATTTGCTAAATGATTTGGAAATGCACCTCAAATTAGATTTATAGTTCAGAAGTAATTCTTGAAAACAATGAATAATTAAAATGGTTATAGTTTTATAATTTAAATGGATTACCATACAGGTAGATATTAGAGATAGTTATATCTCCGTTTATGTCTATATTAGGCTTCTTTTGTGTTCTTTAGAGCCTACTATAGTATTGTAAACATTGAAATAAAATAATAACAACAGTAATAATAGTAGTAATAAAAATTTGTCCCAGGCACCTTAGTATATGTTCAAAATTATATTTAGTCTTCTTAATTCTTTGGTTTATTTCCATTTTATTAATACAGATACTGTGAGTCAGCAAAGATAAGTATTTTGTCCGAGATCATACTCTTATTAGTAATGAAATTTGAGTTCAGAACCAGGTCTATATGACTTCAAAATTCATGTCTTAGCATTAGTCTAGTCATTTATTCCACCGATATTTGTTGAGTACCTACTTTGTGTCAGGTACCATATTATTTCTGATTGGAAATTAACATAATAACCCTTGCCCATATGATACTTCCTCCCGTGTGGGTGAGATAGTCATTAAACAAATAAATATAATAATATAAAAATATGATGTTTAGTTACATTGTAGTAAGTGTAGTGAAGGGAAAGAAGAAAGTATGATGAGAATCAAAAACATGGGAACGTAGTTTAGATTCTTTGCAGAAGTGACATTAGAGGTAAGGACCCAAGATTGATGGAAGTTAGCAAAGAGTAGGAGGGAAAACTGTATTGGCAGAGAGAAAAGACTGACTCAAGGCTCTGATATGGGAAAGAATTTAAACATTCCCAAAACTGAAACAATGCCAGAGTGGCTGGAATATGATAAATTCTAGTTTGAGAGAGAGGCAAGGACAATTTATCTAGGGCTCTTTTAGGCCATGCTAGGTTGGTTAATTTGTGGTTGCCTTACTTTTTTCTCCTTAAAAAAAGGCCATTTAGAATGTAAACCATTTATAAGGTGAAAACCGTCTCCTTCTATGATTTAGTTGATGTATATAGCTAGTATCTCTTTACCTTAGAGCGAGGTAGTCAGTCTTAAGAATCCAGCATCACTTACTTGTCTGCCCTGGAATCTGTGATGTCTCAGGTTTTTCTGATACAAGTAATAGAACTTTCTTGAAATAATTAGTAAGTTTCATTGTATTGGTTAAAATAATATTGAAAGAACCATATATTTAGAATATCATGTGAAGAACAATATGCTTTAAAATTTTTTCTCAACTTTAGACATGCTGTAAATCAAACATGACCTCCTGCTCTTCATTTCAGCTCTTTTAAATGACTACTGAAATGCACTTCCAGTATTTCCTTTAGACTTATATTTTAATTAATTTTTTATTAAAGTATTGTTGATTTACAGTGTTGTGCCAGGTTTTGATGTATAGCATGGTGACTCAGGTATACATATAAACATTCTTTTTTTTATTCTTTTCCATCAGGGTCTGTGCCAGGAGATTGGATATTGTTCCTTTTGCTTTATATAGGACCCTTTCTGAATGTAATGGTTTTCATCTACTAACCCCAAACTCCCAGTCCCCCCCAATCCCTCATCCCTCCCCCTTGGCAACCACAAGTCTGTTCTCCATGTTTATGAGTCTTTCTGTTTTGTAGATAGGTCCATTTGTGCCATATTTTAGAATTCACATATAAGTGATGTCATATGGTATTTGTCTTTCTCTTTTGACTTATTTCACTTAGTATGAGAATCTCTAGATGCATCCATGTTGCTGAAAATGGCATTCTTTTTTTTTTTTTCTTTTTTAGGGCCTCACCTGTGTTATATGAAGTTCCTAGGCTAGGGGTCAAATCGGAGCTGCAGCTGCAGGCCTGTGCCACAGCTTCAGCAATGTAGGACCTGAGCTGCATCTGTGACTTACACTGCAGCTTGCAGCAAGGCCAGATCCTTAACCCACCAAGCAAGGCCAGTGATTGTACCTGCATCCTTGTGGATACTAGTCAGGTTCTTAAACTGCTGAGCCACAGTGGGAACTTCCTGTTTTGTTCTTTTCTATGACTGAGTAATATTCCCCTGTATATATAGCACATCTTAATCTATTCATCTATTGATGGGCATTTAGGTTGTCTTGACTATTGTGAATAATACTGTTATGAACATAGAGGTGCATATTGCTTTGGGAGAGTGACTTAATAAAACATTTGTATGATTTATGTCAGAAAATGTTTTTCCTGTGTTCTCTTCTAGGAGTTTTATGGTATCATGTCTCATGTTTAAATCTTCAAGCCATTTTGAGTTTATTTTTGTGCATAGCATGAGAGTGTGCTCTAATTTCATTGATTTATAATGTACCTGTCCAGTTTCCCCAGCACTGCTTGCTGAAGAGACTTTTTCCCATTTTAAATTCTTGCCTCCTTTGTCAAAGATTAATTGACCGTAGGTGTGTAGATTTATTTCTGGGCTCTCTGTTCTGTTCCATTGGTCTATATGTCTGTTTTTATACTAATACCACACTCTTTTGATTATTGTAGCTTTGTAGTATTGCTATGCCTCCTGTCCCCTAACCGCCTTCAGGATTGTTTTGGTATTTTGCGGTCTGTTATAATTCCATATACATTTTTGGATTATTTATTCTGGTTCTGTGAAAAATGTCGTGAGTAATTTGATAGGGATCACATTAAATCTGTAAATTGCTTTGGGTAATACTGCCATTTTAACAATATTAGTTCTTCCAATCAAGAGTATGGGATATCTTTCCATTTCTTTGAGTCCTCTTTATTTTTATTTATTAATGTTTCATAGTTCTCAGCATCTATCACCTCTTTGGTCAGGTTTATTCCTAGGTATTTTTTTAGGGGGGGGGGAGTGCAATTTTAAAAGGTATTGTTTTTTACATTCCGTTTCTGATATTTGTTAGTATACTCCTTCAAATTTCTAATGTTGAAACATATCTTTATATCTTTCTCAGTCTGAGGGAAAAGGCCATACAAATGCTGGAGATGCAATATATGAGGTTGTGAGTCTACAGCGAGAGTCTGAGAAGGAGGAACCAGTCACTCCTATGAGTGGAGGGGGTCCACTGTCACCCCAGGAGGATGAAGCAGAAGAGGGTAAGAAGTGAAACTTATTCAGTTACCTCTCTTTATATAGCTGCTTTATGTAAAATCCTCAAAGGTGAGTGTGTGTGTCTCTGTGCCTGTGTGCCTGTGTGAGGGGCAGGGGTAGAGTGGTGATGATTCCTAGTCTCTGCCATTCTTAGACTAGATTGTACCAGATGCAGAAGAGAATCTGGTCCATTTGGCTCTGTGGTTGCTTAGTCCCCAGTGCTGCTTATACAACTATTTAAATTTGACAGCCTAACTTTGCTATCTTGCTTCCTATTTGACGTATTTTTAGTCTTTAATGAGAAGTTTCAAATTCTCTCAAGTGTTTTTTTAATTTTTTTTTTCTTTTTAAATTTTAGCCATTTTTTTTTTTCTTAATGGATTTTATTTCAATTATAGGTGTACATAAATCATCACAAGTCAATTTTATGGATTTTGTAACCCAAACCCCTAGTGCATCCCCCCACCCCCCAGTTTGTCTTATTTGAAAAACCAAGGTTTTCCAAAGTCTGTGAGTCATTGTCTGTTCTGTAAAAAGGTTGGTCATGTCCTCTTCCTTGTTTGACAGTTTCAGTTCTGACTTGTTTTTTGTTGTTGCCTTATCACTTACCACTCACTTTTTGGAAATAGCTGATATCTTCTCTCTTTACTGCACGAATGCTGCTGAGAGATGTTAACAAACGCAGGAGAGTCACCTTTCATTTGGCTCTGTGTTCCCTCCTTTTGATAGAAACTAGAGCTAAATGATGGATCTTTACTTTAAACCTTTATACTGTCTGCTTATAGCGTAGGGTTTATTAAAAGAGAAATTTTATATGATCTTTGAAAGAGCATTTTAGAATTATCTGTGTTTCTCTCAGTGAAACCATTCCTTTCTTTGATTACCACAAAATAATGGTTATTTTTAGCTAGTATTTGTTGAGTGCTTATTATGCTAGACATTCTAAGTGTTTCATTAAACAAACTTTATGAAGGTATAATTTACATAGAGTAGAATATACATGTTTTAAGTCTATTTTTCCTTGAACTTTGACAAATGGATACATTCATTTAACCATCGCAAGAATCATGATATATAACCTTTCCATTACCCTCCCCCCAAATTCCCTTGTGCCCCTTTGTCGTCCATCCTTTCCCCTCACTTGTGGTTTCTGAAAATCACTGATTTGTGTTCTGTCACCATGTTTTGCCTTTTCTACAATTTCATATAAAAGAGACCATATAGTGCAGACTTTCGTGCATAGCACCTTTCTCATAGCATAATGCCTTTGAGATTTATATATGTTATATCAATAGTTGGTTCTTTTTTATTATGAGAGTAATATATTGTAAAGACATGCCACAGGTTGTTTATCTGTCTATTCACCAGTTAATGGACCTTTGAGTTGTTTTTAGTTATTGTCTATTAGGAATAGAGCTGCTAAAAATATTTGAGTACGAGTCTTTGGTGAATATATGCTTTCATTTCTCGAGTCAATACCTAGGACTGGATCTTACAGTGAGTGTATGTTTATACCTTCATAGGAAACCACTAAGCGGTTTTTCAGAGTAAATGTACTGTTTTCCTTCCTGATGAGTCAGTTGCTCCATGTCCTTATTAACATTTGGCATTGTCAGTTTAAAAGATGAGCCATTCTAGACAGTGTATAATAGCATCTTGTGATATTAATTGAAGTTTCTCTCATGACATATAATATTGTACATCTTTTACTATGATATTTGCAACTTATGCATATTCTTGGTCAAGACTATTTAAAGTTGTTGACCATTTTTAAATGAGATTATTTGCTTTGTTGATTTTTAAGACTTCTTTATATATGTTGGTAAAGGTCCGTTATTGGTTATGTTTCGCAAATATTTTCTCCCACTCTGTAGTTTGCCTTTTTACTTTTTGAACAATTGTCTTTTGAGGAGCAGAGGTTTGATTTTTATACAGTCTAATTTGTCAGCTGTTTTCTTTAAAGAATTATCTGCAATCCATTTAAATTTTTGTTTTTCTTTTTTCTAGGGCTGCACTCGCAGCATATGGAGGTTCCCAGGCTAGGGGTCTAATTGGAGCTGTAGCTGCCAGCCTATGCCCCAGGTACAGCAACGTGGGATCCAAGCCACTTCTGCAACCTACACCACCTCTCATGGCAACACCGGATCCTTAACCCACTTAGTAAGGCCAGGGATCGAACCCACAACCTCATGGTTCCTAGTCGGATTCGTTAACCACTGTGCCATGATGGGAACTCCCCACTTAAATTTTTATATATGTTTGGAGGCAGAGGTCAGAGTTTTTTTTTTTTTTTTTTAACTTAAAAAACATTTACTATCTCCTAGTTTCTGTGGGCCGGGAATTAGGTTTGTGTGGGTAATTCTGGCTAAGAGTTACTTATGAAGAGTCAGATATTATGTGGGGGATGTAGTTATCTGAAGACTTCATTGAGTGGGGGCTGAAAGTGTGGAGATGTTTCCAAGAGGCAGATTCACATAGCTACCAAAATAATGCTATGGCAAGAAACTTCTCATTCTGTCCCTGTAGGCTCCCCCGTAGTGCTGCTTGGGTGTCCTTGTGGTGTAAAGGTTAGTCTTCCCCAGAGAGCAACCTAGGAAACCAGGGTGGAAATTGCAGTGCCTTTTACATCCTAGCCTTGGGGTCACACAACTATGGAGTCACTTACATAGTATTCTAGTGACCACAGATTTCATCCCTTTTCTTCCATTGTGTGACTCCACTATATCTTATGTTAGACTTGTGGGAACACTGTTTTAGGCATTTCTGTCCCAGCCAACGTGAAGAGAAAAAAAGCCAGAGATCACATTCTGCAGGATTTGGGGGCAGACCTAGAAGCTGTACACATTCCTTTCAGTTTAACAAGAACCACAGTAGTGGTTGGGGAATGTAATTGAGCTGTGTGCTCAGGGAGAAGAATAAACGGTTGTGATGAGCATCTATAAGAAAGTTATTTGAACACAAGATTTGGTAATGTCTTGCAAAAATGTCATTTCCTTTAGAAATGAAAAATATGTGGAACCAGAATTGGGAGAGGAGAAAACTAATAGAATGACTCAGTAAAAATACATTATACAATTTAGTATCACACAATTATGCCTTTTATTCTAGTTCAGTAGATAAAAATTCATCACTTTTATTCACTAATTTATAAGAAGAATAACTGACATGGATTAAACCTCTATTTTGTGGCATATAGTATATTAGGCATTTAACAGACCTGGTTTCATATTTTATTCACCTTAGCCCTGAGAAATAATGGTTATTGTCTTTATATTATACATGAGGAAATAGACTAAAATTTTTTAAAGTAAATTGTCTGAAGTCATAGGCTAATAAGTATTATATGCAGAATTCAAATCTGTGGCAGTCTTGCTAGAGCCCATGAATTTTCATGACACACAAAATCAGACATACCCTGGAGGTACTGTGGGTACTGTTCCAGACCACTGCAGTAAAGTAAATATTGTAATAAAGTGAGTCACATGAATTTTTTGGCTTCCCAATACGTATGAAAGTTATGTTTACACTACACTATAGTAAGTGTGTAATAGCATATCTAAAAATTGTACATACCTTAATTAAAAAATACTTTATTGCTAAAAAACTAACCATCAGCTGAGCCTTCAGCAAGTCATAATCACTTTGCATTATTAACATCCAAAGATCATAGGTCATCATCACAACATAATAATAATGAAAAGTTTCAAATATTGTGACAATTACCAAAATATGGCACGAAGACTTGAAGTGAGGAAATGCTGTTAGAAAAATGGTACCATTAGACTTACTTGACCCGGGGTTGCCACTAACCTTCAATTTTTCAAGTATGCAGTATCTGTGAAGCACAATAAAGCAATGTACAATAAAATGAGTTATGCCTGTATTCTTCTTTACACCACTGAAGTGTAAGTCTGCTCCTAATTGGTTGAAAGGTAGTATTTTTAGTATTGTCTTTATAGGCCATATATTATAGATTTTACATTTTCTAGATAATATTCTAGATCTCTCTAAAATCACAGATTTTTTTTTATTTTATTTTTTTTTTGCTTTTTAGGGCCGCACTCTTATGGAGGTTCCCAGACTAGGGGTCCAATCAGAGCTACAGCTGCCAGCCTACACCGCAGCCACAGCCACACCAGATCCGAGCCCCATCTGCAACCTACACCACAGCTCACAGCAACACCGGATCCTTAACCCACTGAGCAAGGCCAGGGATTGAACCTGCAACCTCATGGTTCCTGGTTGGATTCGTTTCTGATGCGCCATGATGGGAACTCCTAAAATCACAGATTTTGGATAGAAGGATATAATGCAATGTAATATAAAAATATAACAGGAGACCCTAACTTCTAAACAGTATTGTTTTATGTGAAAGCATTTTAAAGAGTGATTCAAGTGTGCAGACAAACTGGTACATTTAAAAAAAAGGGAACTTTGAATATAGAATATTTTAAATATGTCAGCTGGAAGCTGCATATACTTCTTTAAAGGTTAGGTTATAGAAAATCTATTGGAAGCCAAAATATTCTTTTCAATAACGTCTTTCAGACATACAGGCACACCTTTAGTTTATTTCTTATGCATTTTGTCTGACATATTACTCAATGCCAGTCAAGTCTGGGAAAGGTATTTTTTGATCTAGTGAAAATTGCTTCCGGGTTGATGAGATTTGAAACTTGTACAGATATGCACTTTAAGGGAAGAACCATTTTCTTATGGAAAGCAACATTACGAGGAAACTGATACATTTAGAAGTAAATGGCAAACCAAATGATTCCAGTTTGGGCTTGTTATTAATCAGCAAAATGTTCAGAAACATTCACTGCCAGGGTTTTAAAATCATGTAGGAAGTATTAGATAGGCCATCATATTTCAGTCTTAGCAAAGAGCTAAATTTGGCTCGAGCTTCATTTTTTGGGGTGGAGCGTGCCCATGGAATGAAGAGGTTCCTGGGCAGGGACTGAACCTGAGCTACAGCAGTGACGACACCAGATCCTTAACCACTAAGGCACCGGGAACTCTCAGCTTCATTTTTCATGTAACCATTTTGACAGTTCTTTTGATACAGTTGTGTAAAAATGGCTACCTCAAATTGTAAGTAATGAGGTAGATTTGAGAATATTTTGGAAGTAAAATCAGTGAGGCTTATAATTAAATTGGATGTCATGGGCAGAAGAGAGGGGAGGAGAAAGAATCATAGGTTATATTTAGGTTTCTAGCTTAGGTGACTGGGTTATCTTGATTCCAGCAAACAAGAAAGGAAACACCAGAGGAAGAGATGGTTTGGAGGTGGTGGTAAGAGTCATTTAGTTTTAGACATCGATGGATTTAAACTCATTGTGGAATATTAAAGTGGACCTGTTTTTCACTTTTTCTTTTTTCTTTTTCTTTTTCTTTTTACGGCTGAACTTGTGGCATATGGAAGTTCCCTGGCTACGAGCCATAGAGTTGTGGCAACACCAGATCCGAGTGGCATCTGTGATCTACATTACAGCTTGCAGCAATGCCACATCCTTAACCCACTGAGGGAGGCTAGGGACCAAACCTGCATCTTCGCAGAGACTATGTTGGGTTCTTAACCCACTGAGTGACAATGGGAACTCCTATTTTTCAGTTATTAGAAATAGTCTTAAAATGTGAGAGGACTTTTATAACTGGAGATAAGAGTTTGAGAGTCATCAGAGTGAACCAATGATAATGGCTGAAATTTCCTTGGGAGAAAATGTGGGAGGGGTGGGTTGAAAATAGAGTTTAGGAGATCACTAACACTTAAGGGTAGATGCAGGAAGAGAGAGCCCAGGTAAAGGATCTGCAGGAAAACGATCCAAGTAATACTGAAGGAGAACTAAGTGCAGTAATAGATTGAAGAGTGGAGATTTGGCAGGAGGGAGTGATGTGTAGTATTCGCAAATGAAACAGGGACACTCAATATGATGAGGAGCAAAAATCGTTACTTGGGTTTGGTAAATTCGAGAGGTTACTAAAGTCCAATGATAGTAATTTTAATAAAATTGGGAAAGACGCCTCACTGTAGTAGATTGAGGACTGACTAGAGGTGAGAAAGGGGAGAAGTCTGAAAAGTGTTCAAGCTGTTATTTAAGAAATTTGATGAGAATAAGAGGAGAGACATTGACCTAAAAACATTGGGTTACATCTGGCCAACAAATGGCATTTTTAGGGTATAAGAGATTTGAGCTCATCTGTAGTTGGAAAGGGAGAGCTAAAAATAGTTATTCACCCAACGTTTAACCGTACCAATCCCTGATAAGCTTCTGTGTCTTTGCAAATGCTGTTTACTCTGCTTAGTGGCTTTTTCTACTTGAGTCCACCCGAGTGAGCCCTTTAAAAAAGGCATGTTAATAGTCAAAGGAAAATAGTGATTTTGGCATACTGGCAGTTTCTATACTTAGAAATGTTTAAATATATTTTCTGAGATACTTTTTAGTAGGTTGCTCAGGCAAGTTGCATTTAAATGGATTCAATGCAGAATGGCTTGAGTGAAGAGCTTGGCAAATCTGCTTATCAGAAAGCAGTGATCGGAGTTCCTGTTGTGGCCCAACAGTTATGAACCCACCTAGTATCCATGAAGATGCGGGTTCAATCCCTGGCCTCATTTAGTGAGTTAAGGATCCCGTTTTGCTGTGGCTGTGGTGTAGGCCGGCAGCTGCAGCTCTGATTCGACCCCTAGCCTAGAAACTTCCATATGCTCAAGGTGCGGCCATAAAAAAAACAGCCAGTTAAGGACTTGAGAAAAACAGCTTGTTAAAAAACAGCCAGTTAAGGACTTGAGAAAGTGACCAAACTATATAAAAAATTGAGAAGCATTTATTCAAGAAAAAGCACTGAACCTTGGGTGAGAACTGTCTGTGGTGTTTTAGCTCCCAAGGCTGCTCCCATGCTGCTCATTCCCACCACTGACTTACTGTCCTGGTGCTTTTGCTGGGATGGGGCAAACTGTGAAAGCTAATAGCTTTGCTTTTGCCCCTGGCAGGGATTCACTTGATTTGGTGCAAATGTACAAAAATCTGATATTTCTGGAACACTGTTGGAAACACTAGTGATTTTTGTGTGTGTGTGTGTGTGGCAAAAGAATGGGAAGGCCAGTATTTTAAGTAGCATGAGATTGTAATTCTGGTTAGGGAAAACCACCCATCGGCCAGAGTATTAACAAGGCGATTTAAGGAGTGAACGGGCATCATTAGATTCTACGTATCACTGGTGGCCTGGGAGACTGTGCACATCCTCAGGAGTGACTGGAGGGGGCCCTAACTAGTCACACATCCGTGCATGTGTGCAGTAGAGGCATGTTTCTGGGATTATCTCTCCTGAATAGTTTTGCATCTCTCTTTTCTGTTCAGTGGAGAAAATCTGTGTTCCAGGATGAAGGCTGCATCTCCCACAACCAAGCCTTTAGTTTTCCCCTGTCAGCAAGTGGCAACTCCTAGGCTCCAAATCTCAGAATCCAGAATCTGACCTCTCTCTGCCCTGTCATTTCTTGTACTGGATTATTGCAATACTTTCTAACTGGTCTCCTACCTTCCACCCTTGTCCACACACCCTCCTTGTCTGTGTTCCACACAGCAGCCATATCATTCTTTTGAAATTTGTCAGATTACAGTACTTCTCTTCTAAAAATCCTCCATTGGCTTTTCGTTCCACTCAGCCAAAGTTCTCCAACCATGGTTTACAAGGCCATATGCGATTTTGCTCTCTGATTTTAACCTTTCTGAGCTTATTTCCTGTCACTTTCTGACCCACAAATTTCACACTTGTCCTGTTGCTGTTCTTCAAAAATACCATGTATGCTCATCCTCTGTACTGTTGCACTTGCTGTTTCCTCTGGCTGGAACTCCTTATTTCCTAGATTGCCACATGGTTTTCTCTTTCCCCTCTTTCTAATCTTCCTTCAAATGACACCATGTCAATGAGATTTTGCCTGCTCAGCAAACAATTTGAATAATTATAAATGAAGCAATAAGTAATAAATAAAAATAAATTTATTATAAAGTTTCTAGTAAAAAATGAATGTTTTTCCTTTTACATTGTCTCAAAATGATTGCATACTGAGAAAGACTAGAAGAACAGAGGTAACATTTCTGGAATTACACTTGAAAATATGAAAGACATACATAAAAACTTTAATTTCTTATTCTTATATATGACCTGAATAAGAACAAGTCCTCAGATTTCTGTTTTTCTCTAAAATTTTTCCACTTGTCTTAATTTTTCGCTATTTGAGATGTCACCTTGTCTTTTAAAAATCTATTAGCCATCGCCTTTATTAAAAAAGCAACAAAAAGTCACAGAGTAGGAAGTAATAGTTTCTTTTATGGATTAGACACTTCATACATTTTCAATATGCTTTATTATTAGTTCTATAATTGACATTTCTGTCAACGCAAATATCAAAAGTTAGAGCTGGAGGTGGCATAGAAATGTTTTCCTGCTGGGGGGAGTTGGAGTTTTCTTTTATTTAATTATTTTCAGCAATTTGCCTGTCAAAGCAAAAGTGGAAGTTCAAGTCACACTAAGTTGTCTTACCTTAGCCTGTAATTTAACTAAAAAGGGATACAGAGTTAAAAAGACTAAAATTGCTCTTAATTTGCCTGAAAAGATCTAAAGGAAAATGAATTAAAGTATCTTTGCATGTTTTTCAAATGCTGTTCAAAAAATGGAGTGGTTAAAGGGTATTAATTTGAATGCAGTGACTCTTAGCAGAAAGTTAAGTCCATCAATGCAACATTATAGGGATTCTTTTAAAATCACCTTGTCACCTCTACAGTTCTCCCACGTGTTCTTAATTGCTCCTGCTTTTGAAACTTGAGGTGCACTCGCTATTGCTTCATTTGAATTTCAAACTGGCTTTCTGTTTGTTGACCTCAAATTTGTGTTTAGTTACTTGTAACATGGATAGTGAGTTACAAGAAGGCAACAGATGGCAAATAGAGTGTGATTTCCTTTAAAACACATGCCCAAGTAATTGTAAAAGACCAGATTCACGGTGCTATTAGGCAAGCTTCATACTTGGTTGTACTTTTTATATTTAGTATAATCTACAGTTTTTGTCCCTGTATTTGGATTGGTTAAACACTATCTAGAAAAAAAATGATTCCACTTGATCTGAACAACTGTTAGTTGTCTAATACTACTTCTAACTCATTATAACTAGGAAGAAAATAGTCTCAGACTCAACTATAGATAGATTTATGTTCTTTCAGTTTCTTAATTCACAATCTGATTAGAGAAAAAAATCACAGCTTTTATTATTGAAATCAGTTTGCAAATGAAATTTCTTTATATTCAAATGAAAAAAGAGGATATAGAAAAGAAGTGAGTTTTTTTAAGAAGCAGATTGATCATATTGCACTTATGTGTGACAAGCCCTGCTTAAAGATGGGCTTCTCAAACTTTAAACATGCACATGTATTACCTGGAGATCTGTTAAAATGAAGTCTTATTTAAAAGAAAAATCTGCTAGATTCCATTGCTCTTGGTTACACCATACTTTGAGTAGCAAGGATTTAAAATTGCCTACTGATACTCATTTCATCCTCTTATCAACCCCAATAAGGTCATACTAATATAATATTCATATTGTAGATGAGCAAATGTATTCCAATAAAATAATCTTGACATGCTAGATACTCTTTCTTTTCCAACGAGATACTTTCAATAAAAATTGATGTGTGTGTATGAGAGAGAGAGAGAGAGAGAGGGAAGAAAGGACTTTATAATATTGTTTCATTCTGGCATTTTTACATTTTCTGTTTTAACAAATTAAAATGATTAAAAATACATTTGATAAGGAAAGTTGTTTGAAAGCAGAGGGAGAGAGTGTATTAATTAGTTTTCTATTGCTCCATAACAAGTAACAAAAAAAGATGTTTAAGATGTTTAGAATCTTAAAACAACATACAGGAGTTCTTCTGTGGCTCAGCAGGTTAAGGATCTGGCATTGTCACTGCAACAGCTCGGTTCAGTCCCTGGCCCAGAAGCTTCCATATGCTGCAGATGTGGCCAAAACAGAAAAAGAAAAAAATACACAAAAAGCCCCCATGCATTTCTTACCTCACAGTTTCTATGGATCATGAGTATGGGAATGGCTTAGCTGGGACCTCTGTTCATGGTCCCAAAGCTTTGATTGGGACTTCTTCTCATCTGAGATTTGGGGTTCTCTTTAGAGCTCACAGAATTCATTTCCTTGCAGTCACAGCACTCATGGATCTTGCTTCAAGGCCAGCAGGAGAACCTCTAAGGGAAGGTCCACACTCTCTTTTAAGGGCTTACCTGATTAGGTCAGGCCCATCTAGAAAAGCCTCCCTTTGATTACGTAAAGCCAAAGTGGTTAGGGACTTTATATCTGCAGAACCCCTTCACGTTTGTCATGTAACACAACACGATTACAGCCATGACATTCATCATATTTATGTGTCCCACCCACCAAGAGTAAGGATTTTTTATATAAGGTGTATATATCAAGAGGCAGGAATCTTAGGGGCCATCTTAGAAATGCCTCTTGTGTACGAAGAGTGATATACCAAAAATGAAAATATCCTTTCTCAAGCATCTGTTATATAATAGCCACCTTTGCATACATGTTACCTCACTTGTTACCGTAACCATGCAAGATATTTACTATTATTCCTCTTATTTTATAAGTTCATATCTCATTTATTTTATTGGGCTAGGCCCTATTAAGAGTGTAAATATATGCAATATTAGCTAAACAAAAAAATGATCTAAACAACTTGCCGAATGAGTTATAAGAGCACTGATTGCTGAAGGTTTCAAGTGTCTTTCATTGAGCTATTTTGATTACTTGCAAAGTTCTAACCATTTCTGCTTTTTGAAGCCAGGGTTCACCTACTGTTTAAGTGACGTTTTTCTCATGATAACTCTACTTATCTCCAATCAGAAGTGATCTTTTGTTCCCTGACTACAGAATTCCCTGACAATTTTACTTGCATATCTTT
The DNA here is from genome assembly GCA_004024745.2 of Catagonus wagneri. Lineage (NCBI taxonomy): Eukaryota > Metazoa > Chordata > Mammalia > Artiodactyla > Tayassuidae > Catagonus > Catagonus wagneri. The sequence goes on from PVHT020000175.1 coordinate 8,816,374, forward strand.
AGTGTCATTTGTGGTATTCCATATTAAATTATAGTTACATGTGTCTTCTCTCCCCTAGTGACTGTAAATTCTTTCTGGGAAGCTCAGATCTTTGTGAGCCTATCAGAGTTTCACACAGTGGGCCTCTGGTAATGCTAGTTTTAGTTCACTTTCAAATGACCAAGTCTGGGAAAGTTCGAAAGAGTTAGTGGAATTTGGAAGAGTAGAAGGTAAGAAGCATAGATAGCATTTTGACATACGTGAAAACTGAAAGTACAGATGTGAGCAGAAACTGCATTATGCCTATGAGACACTTTACGTAAGCTTGGAGAAACTCACTAGAAACGCCTAACAGCATAGACTGGGCAAAGCAATGGAGAATCTTAGATTACGAACTCGGGCATGGCATGAGCAAAGGTTTGAATTAGAAAGACTAAGCTGGCAGTAAGGCATGTAAAATGTAGTTAGTAATAGTGAAGAATATATGACATACACATCTAATTTGAGGAGATAGATCTCGAACTAGGGTGCTGGTCTCACACATTTACATGCACATCAATTGTTTTCTAAATAAAGTTATATACTGGTGCTTTTTTGAAGATGAGAAGGCTTAATTTAATCCTGTAAATGTCTTTGTTGATTGTAGGGCTGACCTTTAAATGATGGATAAGTGAACTTTGTACTTGAAGGATCAGTGTCACTAAGTTCCATGTAGTTTTTATAGAAATTTGACTTGATTTTATTCATCTTTCTATTAACATTTTTGTTCTAATTATATTTTTGTAAGTGCTTCAGTAAAGCATGTGTTCGAAAAGGTTGTTTAGATCCAGCATACTAAGAGGGAGATCAAAATATTTATTCACAATGGTTGCAGCTTAATATGATATCAGTAACATTTTAAGTAGTAGTCTAATAGAGATTGATTAGAAACAGCGTAGAGTTCTTAAAATGATCATTGTTGTTGACAAATGATGAGCCAAATGTAGGAGAAAAACCCCTAGTGGATTTTCTCTGACATAAACTTAATGTCGTGTTCTACTTTTTCCATGCAAATATTATTGATATGTTTGTCATTTCAATTTTTCCAAGCACATGAATCAACTGAAATGGGTTTAGGTTGAGAAAATCATTTGCTCAATCAAAACTAATAGACTTTCAGAGAGATTAACAATACTATTACTGAAGAATTGTGTAAAGCCAGTCACTGATTTATGATTTGGGAGGGTAAGCAATCAGATTTGTATTACTTAAAAAACAAACTCAGAAAAAGATATGGAGTTTTCTTTCTTTTTTATTGTTTAAATTTTTTAAATAAAAATATAAAATGGTCTCCTATTACCCACCAATACCAATTTTCAGGAGAAATCATTTAACAGTTAATGTGTTTGTTTTCAAAAAGAACCTCGTGTATATGCTGTTTGGCAACTTGATTTTCACATTAAACAATCTATTATGAACCCTACTTTAAACTGTTTCTTACTCTTCTTAGTTGCATAGTATTCTGTGGCATGGTTATAGCATAACTTTTCCATCTTTCCTTTCAAAGATTCTGAAATCAATTTCCATTCTTCCTTTTGCTATTATTACAAATGTTGTAAAGAATAGTCTTCCTTGTGTTTATTCTCTGAAGCACAATCTGCTTTTTGATAGGTACTACAAAATGCTCTCTAGAAAGACTGGATATTTATACCCTTCCCAGTAGTGTATCTGAGCACCTTTACCTCATACCTTCATCAACAAGAGGTATTATCAGTCTTTTAAATATTTACGACTCTGACTGGTGATAAATAGCATCTCATTTTGTTTCCATTTCCCTGATTACGAATGAGACTGAGCATGTCTTATATGTTTATTAGGCTAATATGTCTCAATTTTGTAAATGCCTATTTGACTGCTAAACTGTATATAAACTGCTCGTGCTGTCAGAAATTTAGTATTTCACAATACCTTTAGTCAAGTTTTAAAAAAATCGCTTTTGATTTATAAATCTGCCTGCATGTTAGTCTAAAGGGAAATCAGGAAGGAAGTGAGCTTTATTTTTGTGGTGGCTTGGGGGAAGAGCTATGAAAAACCATTGCTTCTCTCTATTCACACCTACTCCTTTTGGATTTTTATCTGTTAAGAGGTGTATATTATTTTGGGATCCCAGCAAACCATGGCTATACAGATCAAAGCTGCTAGGAACCTGGAAATAATCCATCCTCTTTGAGGGGAAGGAATTTGACTTTCTTCTAGGAGTCTCTCTCTCTCTCCCAGATGTTCATTGAGTGCCTACTCTGTCAGTACTGTGCTTGCTGTTGCTTCATCTTTGACCAGTACCTGGCTTATGTGGTGTGGTGGGAATAAATCACATAAAAACATATTTATGTTAGAATAAGACAGCGTAATCATGCTTTACCTGACTGAAGAAATTTAAGTGTTATGGAGAATGATCTCTAATGAAATCTGGAGACCCTAGAGTTTGTCAGTAGTGTTAAGGTAAATAGGGTGTCTAAGAGCGAATATGTAATACTCGAAACTTATTTTTGTGAAGAGCCCTGGAGACAGCTCCTATGATGTGATAATAGCAATAATAGGAGCTAACTTTTATTGAACAGATATCCACATGCCTGGGATTTTTATTGGCATTTTATAACTGACATTTATTTTGCGAAGTGCACCCTCTCTAGCCTCTGGGCTTTTATTCTCATAAGTAATATTAGACAGTCTGTAGTCATGTAAAGCCCATTTCAGAGACCATGTGTCTAGGACTGCTTTCATGGGCACCTTACCCGCTTTTGCCTGAACTTAGTAATTAACATTCAGACTAAAAGCTTGTAGTGACCACCTTGATGTGATTCTTCGCACATCTTGGTAATGGTGATACAGCTGCATATTTCCAGTGAATCTTTGAGTTAGAAGAGATCTGAGGGTCCTCTACCACTTGTCCTCTCCTGAAGTAGAATTCTCTGATCACCTGGCAGGTGTAGGTTGGCCTCTGGAAACAGGTTAAGTAACTGATTCACAAGGAAGTTAATTCTACTTTCTAGTTATTAATAAGAAAAAATATGTATAAAAGCTATATGAGTTGTCTGTTTAATTTTCACACCAGTCCTATGAGGGGGTATTTTATTCATTTTTTTTTAGGACAGAAAAATTGAAGCTTAGGGAAGTTAAACTGCTTCCTTAAGATCACACAGTTGATGAAAAGTGTTCATGCTAAAACAATTTCTTTGTTTTCCAGGCTAAGACCTTGCTTTAATCTTCCTTTTCCTCCTCAGGCGCTGCCACCACTACAGGTGGGAGCTGAGTATGGTAGACTCCCCTGCTTTATCAGCCTCATGTGGGAGTGTGGGTTGAAGCCAGAAATTACTGTCAGCAACTCTAACTTCCAAGTGCCTGTCTATGGACAGGGCTTGGGGAGGTGGGTGTCAGAGGAAAACCTCGGATGAGGAGGGTGCTAGGTGTTGGGTTTTCTTTATACCTACTTCAGCCAGGACAATTTCGATACCCTTGAATCGTTAAAATATTGAAATGCTGAAGCCTGGCCACAACTTAGGTATTATATGTTTGCAAACAGAATGTACTTAATAAAAGTTATTGGAATCTATTTATACTGAACTATCTCATTTACAGTTCTGGAAACTGAGACCCTGAGATTGAGTGACGGTGTCAGGACCAGAGTCTAGTCTCCTGATTACTTTATAACTGCCTTCTGTGTACAGTTAACTCCTTTAGCTGAAGCAAGACTGAGAACCTGTTAACTATTAGCAGAAAGATTATGGAAGTAATTCATATGCTGTTCTCTTTAGCAGCAGTTAGTATCTAGAAGGACAGAGCTTATTTTTTCAGTTGGAGAAACTGTGACTTTTGTCACACCAGGGGGATGTGGTATTCCAATGATTTGATTATGCCATTGGGAGTTGAGTGACTCAGATCTCTTAAAACTACAGGAAGACAGCTGAGCTTTCTGAAAGCTTAGTGCTAAAAATATTACACTGGATTTAATATTCTGGCTGGAGTAAGTGTTTATTTGTAAAGTGTATGTCAGCAGAAAGTCTACATAATACAGTACTGTTAATGTTTTCATTATACTGTAAATAGAGAGGCAAATTATTCAATAAAAATTCTAAGTGGTATCCATTTGAGCAACGTTACAGTTTTTTTGAGTGGTATTTAAAAAATAAAATAGAAGTTAATTTGTCCTTTCTCTTTGTACAAAACCACAGACAAAATTTTATACCAGAGAAGTAAGAGTCTTAGATTTTTTTATGTCTCTTCAGGAGTGCCCAGCTCTAACATGCTTAGTAGTCTAATTGTCTCTCTCCCCATAACCTTCATGACTCTCCAGTGTTAGTTTTCTCTTCCTTGCTTCCACCGTTCCCAAGCTTTGCTCTGTCCTACTTACCTCTCCTTTCCAGATTCCATTCTTTCATCCTTTCTGCACTCAATTATATTTAGAGTCTGTTATATTCAAGACATATATTAAATGTTGCATTAAATGCTTGAAATTAGTTCCTATCTTCAAGGAACTTATAGTATAGAGATGGAAAGAGATGTGTGTAAAATAAATGCAAGGTGCAGACACTCAGAGAAAGACAAGTTGAATTTCAATAGTTAGAATTTGGATACCTCTTGAAAGCTTTGCACCTGTAGTCATTTCCAAAGTAAGACTTCTGTTGAATATTTATAATGTCATGTGGTTAAGGAATTCAACTCCATAATTTAATAAATCTTGAGTTTTGTTCTCACTACTTTTCTTGAAAAGAGGATGATATTTTGCGTAAGTAGAATAATACTCCCTAATCATGAAATGATGCAAATGATTTCCATTTCTTTCATTATGACCAGCAACCAGATTTTAGGTCAAAGGAGCAGAAGTATGGATTACAGTTTGAATTTAAGGAGTATCTGACCTTCACATAAGTCACATTTTTGTATGTTAGTCTTTATCACATTTTTAAAGGAAAGAACTATATTATGTTATAAATATGTTCATAAAAGATTAACATATTAGATCCTATGTGATGTTTTCAAGTTGAAATAATATATGTAAAACAGGAATTCTCAACATACAAGAGTGCCTCGTTACTTCAGAGGTGTGTGTCCCAAGTTGACAAATCACTGTGTGCACTGAAAAAATATAATTCATGAGAATGGGTTACTTACATGGATGACATAGAGGTAGAAAGAATTGAGAATCACTGATTTATAAAGGATAACTTGTGCTGAGAGTCAAGAGGGAAGACATGGAAGGCTCTTTGACTTCTGTAATGCAGTTTCATTTTGCCATTCATTCACCTAAGAAGAGTACAGAGTATCTGGATTTCTCTCATTCACAGTACAGACCACAGGTACATTTGGCACTTGCTAATAATCTCAGTTTTGAAGAGTCTCTACTATAGATTGTGAAAGATGTACAGTTGATATTCAGGATGTTCTCTCTAAAGAAAACTAATTCTTTATTCTGAGTTTTTCAAATGTGAGTTCTGGATCAGTTCAGATTGTTAGAAAACCATCTCTAACTTAAATCTGTTACTTGGTAGGTTTATGAAAATTGTGAAAGTTTAATAAATTTTAGTGGGCCCCTCTTCTCTGCTAAGTGCTGTGGACACAAAATAAGACATGACTCTTATCCTTGAGGAGCTTATAGTCTAGTTGAAAAACAGACCCATAAAAACTGATAATTTTAGTAAAACATAATAAATACAGTTGTCTCTGGGTATCTGCAGGGGACTAGTTACAGAACTTCCTGCGGTACTGAAATCCTTGGATGTTCGGAGTTCCCGTCATGGCTCAGTGGTTAACGAATCCGACTAGGAACCATGAGGTTGCGGGTTCGATCACTGGCCTTGCTCAGTGGGTTGAGGATCCGGCGTTGCCGTGAGCTGTGGTGTGGGTTGCAGACGCGGCTCGGATCCCGCGTTGCTGTGGCTGTGGCGTCGGCCGGCGGCTACAGCTCCGATTAGACCCCTAGCCTGAGAACCTCCATATGCCGCAGGTGCGGCCCTAGAAAAGGCAAAAAAAGACAAAAAAAAAAAAAGAAATCCTTGGATGTTCAAGTCCCTTACAGATGATCTGCATAGATGCAGAACCTGTGGATGTGGTAGGCCAACTTTAATAAGATGTGGACAGGGAATGATGGGAGCTGAGGAAAAGGAACTTAATTTGGCCTGAAAATTCAGGGGAAAATGTGTTGAAAATTATGCCTCTGAGGAGCTCCCTTTGCGGCTCAGTGATTAACGAATCCAACTAAGAACCATGAGGTTGCGGGTTCGATCCCTGGCCTTGCTCAGTGGGTTAAGGATCTGGCGTTGCCGTGAGCTGTGGTGAAGGTTGCAGATGTGGCTCGGATCCCACGTTGCTGTGGCTGTGGTATAGACCGGCAGCTACAGCTCCTGTTAGACCCCTAGCCTGGGAACCTCCATATGCCGCGGGTGCGGCTCTACATAAAAGGCAAAAAAGACCAAAAAAAAAAAAAAAAAGAAAATTATGCCTCTGAGCTTAGTCTTGATTAATGCATATTATTTAGCTAGAAATATTTGGATGCCGTGATCAGGGAGGCCTTCCAGGAAGAGGGAAACTCCAGGTGATGGGAAACAGCATTATGTGTGTAGTAAAATATACATAGTTCATCTGCAAGGGTGGGAAATGAAATAAGGGAGAATACAGAGGCTGGATAATAGAGGGCCTTCTACGTCATACTAATACTGTATTTTCTGCTTTAATCAAAAGTTAATGTAGGAGATATTTCCACAGTTGTGTTAAAAGTGTCTTCTTGGACATGACATTATTTTATTCAAGGTCTTTTTAGTATAAAAAAAAGGAGATAAATTGCTTATACAGCTTAGGAAAAAGTATTTCTCTTAATGAAGCTATTTTTAAAATCTTTTATCAGTAAGAGTTGTATATGTAATCTTTCATTTTTTCCCTTATTTGCCTTGTTTTAGGAGCAGGATAAGGCTTAATTTTTCATTGAGCCATTGTATATTGCTTTAGCTTAGGTGTTCTCATCTAAGGCACCTTTCCTACCTAACTCGAGCCATTGACTGTTCTGTACCTATTTCTGTTATAGCACGTACTCTATTCTGTTGTCATGTGTCTATATCCATTTCCTGTTTCTCTACTAGAACATAAATTCCTCCAAGTTAAGAATCATATCTGTTTCACCTTTTTAAGTTTGGCCATGTGGTGGGTATTTAGTAAATAGCTGAATGAATGAATAATTAATTGATTTAAAAATGTTTTTTAGGAGTTTCCATCGTGGCTTAGGGGTAATGAAACCAACTAGTATCCATGAGGATGTGGGTTTGATCCCTGGCCCCACTCGGTGGGTTAAGAATTTAGTGTTGCTGTGGCTGTGGTGTACACCGGCAGCTGTAGTTCCGATTCGACCCCTAGCCTGGGAATTTCCATATGCCATCGGTGTGGCCCTAAAAAGCAAAAAAAAAAAAGAAAAGTTTTTTATATTGAAGTATAGTTGATTTACAGTGTTGTGTTAATTTCTGCTCTGCAGCCAACTGACTTAGTTATATATACTTATGTGCTCTTTTTAAATATTCTTTTAAGAAATTTTTTTTCCTTTTCAAAAAATTTTATTGGAGTATAGCAGAAACTTACAAAGTTGTGTTAGTTTCAGGTGTCTAGCAGAATGAATCAGTTACACATATACATACATCCGTTCCTTTTTTATGTTCTTTTCCCATATAGATTATTACTCAGCATTGAGTAGATTTCCCTGTTTTACACAGTAGTGTATATATAGCAGTTTGTATATTTAATTGCATCCTCTTAATTTATCTCTCCTCCCCACTTTTCCCCTTTGGTAACAATACGTTTGGTTTCAAAATATTTGAGTCTATTTCAGTTTTATAAGTTCATTTGTATCATTTTCTATTAGATTCCACATGTTATGATAGTGATCTTGTATCCTTCATTTTACTTGTACTATTTTTAACTTCTGCTTCAAATTTTTTTTTAATAAATGAATAAGATAGATATTAATAAGATACAGCTGTACCGGTGGGGTGGGCTTTATATATCTCATCTTTTAAATCATCAATTTCTTTCTCTTTTTTTTTTTGTCTTCTGTCTTTTTAAAGCCGCGCCTGTAGCATGTGGGGGTTCCCAGGCTAGGGGTCTAATCGGAGCTACAGCACAGGTCTTCATCCCAGCCACAGCAACTTGGGATCCGAGCTGTATCTGTGACCTACACCACAGCTCATGGAAACGCCGGATCCTTAACCCACTGAGTGAAGCCAGGGATCGAACCCGCATCCTCATGGATACTAGCCGGGTTTGTTAACCACTGAGCCATGACGGGAACTCCTAAATCATCACTTTCTTAATACACGAAGAGGACATGATTTTATACTAATAGATTTTTATTTTATACTAATAAATTTATAGTTATACCATTTATTGAATGTCTACTACATGCTAGGTATTTAGAAATTTCCCTCTATTACTCTTTGGAAGGTACTTTGATCAGCTGGCTGCCTTTTTCTCATCATTTAGATCTCAGCTCAAGTGTTATGTCTTCACATAATCTTACTTGACCATTTCTAGCTAAAGTTGGGCCTTTATTCTCTCTTTTAATTTTTTCTGGAAGTTTTCTCCACAATCACTGAGGCAGTTTAAGCTTTTCTTACCATCTTGCTCTAATGGTACTTTGAACACACCTTTGTAATAATTCTTAAAATACTTTGTTATAAATATAATCTTTTAAATTCATTTTTCTCACCCTCTAAAGTGTGAATTTCTTAGGGCAGATGGTATTTTATTCTTTTTTGAGTTCCCATTGCCTAGCATGTGGCAAGTGTTAAGCAAATATTTGTTTAATGAATGTAAATTTCTTAGAAATGTTAGATTCAGAGAAGAAAAACATATTTTTACTTTAGAAATCTGTTAATGGAAGTTAGAATAGGTGACATAGAGGTGAATGAGGGTGCAGAGAAGAGTTAATGTTTCAGACTTCAAACTGCATCTTTAGAAGATCCTGCTTGCAAGGTTGGCCTTTGGCTGGCATTGGTAAACTTAGATTTCAGGAGGGTTCCCACTTTCCCTAACTGAGAAGAGTGGCTTATTGTTGCCTCAGCAGGTTTGATTAAGAGTGTGGTTTATGCTGAATATCTGCTTTCCTTCTGGCATCTGAAATTTTGGTACATACTAGGCAGAGGGTACTTAGAGGACCAGCCCCAAGTAAAATCTCAGGCACAGAGTCTCTACAGAGCTTTCCTGGTAGACGCTATTTCACACATGCTGTCACCACTCATTGTTGGAGGAATTAAGTATGTCCTCTGGGACTCCACTAGGAGAAAACTCCTGGAAAATTTGTTTCTGCTTTCCTCCAGACGTCACCCAATGTGCCTTTACCCTTCGCCCCTTTTTCTTTATATCCGTTCACTGTCATAAAGTGTTAAGTACAACTGTATGCTGAGTTCTGAGAGTCCTTCTAGTGAAACATTGAACCTGGGAGTGATCTTGAAGACCTCTGACATAATAAGATGATATATTTTCTCTACTTCTGATTGGGGGAGAGATGACAGATAAAAAATAAATAGGGAAACAATGTTTGATCAGTCTGGGTAGCTAGTTTAGATTTGGTGCAAAAAATTTCTCCGAGGAGGTGGCATTTTAGATGGGATCTGAGGGGCATGAGGAAGCCAGCCGTTGGAATATGGGGAAAGGGCATTTGAGGAGGGGGATCAGTTAGTACGGAGGCTGAAGGTAAAAGTGTTTGGTGTGTTTGAAGACGGATGGGAGAACAATTGACTGAAGGGTGCAAGGGCAACAGCTAGCCAGGGGACATCATGTAACTTCCTGTAAGCCATAATGAGGAGTTTTGCTTTTCTCTTTGAAGCTTTGAAGGATTCTAAGCTGGAAAGGGTCAAAGATTTAATTTATGATTTTGGAACACCACACCAATGGTATACATGGTGAATGGAGTTGAGTAGAGAGCATGGATGGAATTAGGGGGATCATTTGGGAGACTTTTTTTTTTGTCTTTTGTCTTTTTAGGGCCGCATCTGCGGCATATGGAGGTTCCCAGGCTAGGGGTCGAATCGGAGCTGTAACTGTTAGTCTACACCACAGCCACAGCAACGTGGGATCTGAGCTGCGTCTGTGATCTACACCACAGCCCTTAACCCACTGAGTGAGGCCAGGGATTGAACCTGCATCCTCAGGGTTGCTAATCAGATTCATTTCCACTGAGTCACGACGGGAACTCCTAGATAGTGCTGTTATTTATGAAAGTGATGGAGGGGTTTGGGAAATCAGGTAAGTACAGGTATGGGAAGAAAATCAAGAGTTTTATTTTGAAATCTTATTAGAGATCCAAATAGAAATATTATGTAGGCAATTGATATATAGCTTCTGAAAATAGTGCATTCCTTATTTTATTCATCAAACATTTATTGAGTTCTTACCAATTGCCAAGTACTTTGATAGGGAGGAACGCGATGATGCCTAGACCACAGGCTTTTACATGAACCAGAAAGTTCGTCTAGAAAGGAAGACAGACAAGTACGCAGGCTCTTACAGAGAGAAATGTTGTTCACACGGCCGTGCAGAGGATATTTAGCAGGTCCAACAGAAAGGCACTTATATTCCAAAATCTTGAGTTTTTCTCAAAAATCCATTATTTTCTGTTGCTTTCACAAATACTTTTGCTGCCACTTTTGAATTTTAAAATAGTCATGTGTAAGAGATAATCTGACTAACCTGTCAGTTTTGGCAGTTTCTCCTCTTTCCCTCTTTGTGTTTTATACTTGGCAATCTCTTCATCAGTTAATATGCTTTCTCTTAAAGAGGCCCATTTTTTCCAGGTTTTACATCCTTCACCCCCATTTTGGAAACACTTATCCGTCTCTCTTCCTCTCTCCTTTTCTTCTTCTCCATATACATACACATACATACGTGTGTGTATGTTTGTGTGTGTATTCATACATGTGCCCCTATGCATGTTATTCATACATATATATGGAGATGGGTGGAGGGATCGTCAGTCTTTACCATATCTAGTTACCTAATTTTCTCAGTAACTCAACTGGGTTCCTCTTCAGAAGTATAGACTCATAGGGGATTATAAAAGTAGCCAAATGCAGACATGAACCTGATCGCATTGTTACTTTCTTGACTGCCTGATTTCATGTGGCTGCTTTGGCTAGTTCTGTGGGCCTTTCCCCATCCTTTTGTATTTGTTGGTGAATATTTTAGCTTTCAGAGTCACACTCTTGGTTGAAGAGTATGACCTGCTCAGAGGACTCAGAGTATGTTGTATACCCAATGGTAGCTGTCAATGATTTTCCTCTCTACCCATCAGTTAGATTTGTCCTCTCCTGATGAGTTGTCTTCTCTTTATCCTTTATGCTTCTAATTATTGATAACCCTTGCTTAATTTTTTTCATCCAATTGATTGGCTGCCTTTTAAAAAGTCATCTTTTGAATGATATGCTTTAAAATAATCCTTTAGTATAATTATTCATATATGCTCTTTTTGAAAAATCTGCCAGATAATACTTTCCTTCCTCACCATCTCTCAATTTATTTTGAAAAGAATCAGAGATAGTACATTCAAATAGACATTGCTCAATTTTTTTAATTCTAAGACTATACTAGCCTCCTGACACACATCAAGTTTTTTTTTTTTTTTTTTTTTTTACCTTGGAGAACTTTTATTTCATTTTATTTTTGTTGCTTAATGAATTTTATTACAATTATAGGTGTACAAAAATCATCACAAGTCAGTTTGATAGCATTTGCGTCCCAAACCCTCAGTGCATCCCCCCCCCAGCCCCTAGATTGTCTTGTTTGAAAAACCAAAGGTTTTCCAAAGTCTGTGAGTCATTGTCTGTTCTGCAAAGAAGTTCATTGTGTCTTTTTAGTTTCCACATGTAAACGGTAGCATTGGGTGTTGCTGTCTAATTGTCTGACTGATTTCACTTCGCATGATAATTTCTAGGTCCATCCACGTTGCTATAAATGTTGTTATTTCGTTTCTTTTAATGGCTGAGTAATATTCCATTGTGTATATGTTCCATATCTTCCCTATCCACTCCTCTGTCAATGGGCATTTAGGTTGTTTCCATGACCTAGCTATTGCATAGAGTGCTGCAATGAACACTGGAGTACATGTGTCTTTTCGAGTCATGGTTTTCCTCTGGATAGAACATGCATCAAGTTTTATGCATTAAATACCTACAACTATTTGTATGTCAGTCAAATACTTGAATAAAGCAGTTTAAAGAAAAGGAAAATGGGCAGAAATTTTACATGCATTTCCAAAAAACTGAAATGCAAAATGTAAATAAATAACTAGGTAATTCTAAGTCATTAATATCCCAGGAAAATGTAAAATGAAACTTCTGTACAAACACACAAAGAATATACTAGTGTCAGGATTAAGAAAGCAGCTTGCTTAATGTTGTTAATTGTCGTTCAGGCAAGGTATATTGGCTGCCCTAGTTCTCTTGAGTGTGGTTGACAGGTTTCAGTGATTGATGATACATTTTTATTAATCACCTCTGCTTAGCAACTACAGGGATTATTAATTAGAAACTTGTAATTAGATTCAGAATGACAGTGAGGATGATTTAGTTGGAAAGACACATGCAATTTGTGGTCTCCTCTACCTTGAATCTTCTTACTATAATAAATCAGCTTGCTCTTGACAGTGAGAAATTTTATAGCATTTCAGAAATTAAGGAATGTCTTTTGTTTTACTTCGATCAGTAACATTGCATATAAGCTTTCATATAGAAAAGGTATATTCTGACTCTGTCATGTGAAAAATGAGAGATTACATTATATTCAGGGTCGTAAAAATGTGACTATAGTGTTTGGCTGTTTAAAATGACAGTATTTACAACTAGTTAATCAAAATGAATCACTCTATACTATTCCAGGTTGGCAGGTATCATAATACAGACCTTTGTTCCTAAAAGCTTTTTGTACAATTAGTAACATTTTGTTTTGTTTTTCTCCCCAGCAAGTTTATAAGAGAGTTTACAGCAACCTGGGAGTGCCTATATTACTTTCAGCAAACACTTATTACTTAAGAAAGCCAAATTAAGGGAAGAAATCTCTGAAAACCTTCAGTAGTCACATTTTATCTGTGCTTACTTTTTAGCTTTTTATTTCATGAGTAATTTTTCATTGGAAAGACAAGAAAATGAGATTTTGTGTTTATCTCTCCCTAATTTTGTAACTTATTTTTAACTTTATTTGGAAAAGAAACACTGTATATGTCTGTGTCTGTATTTTTTTCTTTTCCTTTTATGATGTCTGTTGATAGTGGTACTGAAATTTTCCTTATATGATTAGGATGAAAAACATTGCTAATAGAAACAATTTTTTTTCAAAGCAGGGAGTGGCCAAAGTTGAGACCCTTTAAATTATTTTGAGTATCATACATATTTGTTTTGTTTGATCTAAAAATTTACATATCTATTTTATCTTCTTTTAGTGTTGTGCAATTGGTTTCTGCTCCCTGAATGTTAGAAATCAGTAGATAAGACAAAACAAACCTTGAATGCTTTTTTAGTTACTTTGAAGTTCTGTTGGGCAGGAAACTGAGGGCTCAGTAACAACAATAATAAAAATGACAGCTAACACTTGAGTACTACTGTGTGCTAGGCACCATTTTTAGTATCTCACTTGTATTTTCATTAAATTTTTACAACACTGCCTGATTGATACTGTTATTTTCATTTCAGTAATGTTTTGATTAAAGAAAGTAGTAGTCCTTTGATATGAGTCCGATGACATCTGAAATGCTCTGTATTATCCTGCTTTCTGTAGGAGACCAGTAACCACAGGGAAATTGAAACTGATGGGGAAAGTATTTGAGGATGAATTTAGTTATGCATATTAGAAGAAGAGTCTCTACCAAATCCTACTCTCTGTGTTAAGCAGAGTCTCTCAGAGACCTCTCCTAAAGTTAACTTGATAATGGAATTTGAAACTATTAGCTCTAAATTCCTTCAACCAACTCTCTTAACATCTTCGAAATCCTCCGAACTGTCATATGGAGGTGAAATATGAAATGTCCTCCTTGTCAGTCAACACTAACAAACGTGGGCAATTTCATGTCTAGAGCATTTCAGATGTCATTGGACTCATACTGTAGGACTACTACTTTCTTTAATCAAAGTGTTAGTGAAATGCAAGTAACAGTGTCAATCAGGCAATGTTGTAAAAAATTAAGTAAAAATACATGTGAGGCACTAAACATGGTGCCTGGCCTGTAAGACTTAGAACAGTCTCTGGAATATAAATTTAAAAAGGCAAAATCAGTGAAAACCTGGGACTCCAGTCTTCCTTGGCTAAGTCCTTTTTTCTACCCAAACGTTTGGCCCCCGATTTGCTGTTGTTTCTACCTTTAATTGTTCATCAGGGGTCTGTCTGGTGTTGTGTCAGTGTGATCATTTTCTTTACTTTTCATTGGGATTCCACCTGCTAAGATAGGTGTTTACAGTTCTGATTTCCTTTTTGTGGTGGAAAATAACTGGGAGATTGTCAGGAAGACAAGACCTTGTTATCACTGATGGTTTTATGATATGTTAAAAGGGGTTTATAGTAATACAATAGGTTTTTGTTTCTTATAGCAGTAGGTGTTATTTAAAAGATAAAATCTTCTCCCCATACTTGCTATAATTATGCGTACTTATTTTAAAAGATAAGAATATTACAGATATATAAAACTTAAAAGTAAAAAATACATTTCCTGAGTATTTATTGAGTGCCTACTGTGTGATAAGATACTGACAGGTGCTGAAACACAATTGGTATTAGCAGTTTGGTGTATATTCTTACGCCTACTAAAGGTCTTTGTAAACATATAGGAAATAATATTTACCAAAATGAAACCATACTTAAAATTATTCTTCTGTTTCTTACTTTTCATCACAAAATAATAAACTCTGGATGGTTTTCATGTTAGCATATAAAGATTCACCAGTTCTTTTAAAGTACTTGATAACTTTTCTTTCTAATGAATACACCATAATGTAGTTAATAAAACTCCTATTGATGGACTCCTGATAGTTTTAAATTTATTTTTTTAGGATTTTTATTTTTTCCGTTATAGTTGGTTTACAGTATTCTGTCAGTTTTCTGTTGTTCAGCAAAATGACCCAGTCTCAAACACACACACACACACACACACACACACACATTCTTTTTCTCACATTATCTTCCTTCATGTTCCATCACAAGTGACTAGATATAATTCCCTGTGCCATACAGCAGGATCTCATTGCTTATCTACTCCAAACGCAGTATCTTGCATCTATAAACCCCCGACTCTCAGTCCATCCCATTCCCCCTTGGCACCCAACCGCAAGTCTGTTCTCCAAGTCCATGAGTTTCTTTTCTGTGAAGGGTTTATTTGTGCCATGTATTAGATTCCATATATGTGATATCATATGGTATTTGTCTTTCTCTTTCTGACTTACTTCACTTAGTATGAGAGTCTCAAGTTCTATCCATGTTGCTACAAATGTCATTATTTTGTTCTTTTTTATGTCTGAGTAGTTAATTTCTTATTATTGTGAGAAATGATACAATGAAAACTCCTTTGCATATTTCTCCTCGTTGTAGGTATTTCTAGATAATAGGTTTCTAGAGGTAAAGTTGCTGGATCAAATAAATTTAGAATCTTAAGAAATTAAAAAAGATGACTCATTTAAACATCAACCTTCTTGTTTATTTTCCCATACTTTTATTAGTGCTAGGTGTTATTATTTATATTGTCTGCCAGTCTAATTAGTGAATATGTTTCATTATTTTCTATTAAAAATTATTAATGAGATAGGGCTCTTGTTTAACATCTTTATCAGCTAGTTGTATTTTATATATTGTGACCTGTACTATGTTCATGTCCTTGGCCCAATTTTTTATTGGATTGTTCTTTATTTTATTGATTAGTAAGACCTCGGTATATTAGGTAAAATAGCCCTGTCATAAGTTGGAACTTTTTTTGCTTGTTTCTCTAAAAAATATATTCTGTCCCTTACATGGAAGTTTTTAATTTATAGATAGTCCTATTTCTTATTCTTGCTCATAGCACGTTGGTTTTTTATCATGCTTAGGGATTTCTTTCCCAGTAAAGAATGGTAAGAATCTGAAAGTTAATCCATATCATTAGTACTTTCTGAATTTCATTATAATCAAGGTTAATGATATCCATCAATATTTGTTTCCTTTTTTCTTTTTCCTTTTCATTGCATTTTAGATTTTGGTCTCAGATTTTTAGCATGTACTAATCATCAAACTTCATCAAATAATTTGGAACGTTGTCATACTAGTATTTACCGTGTTGCAAAATAGAATATGGGGGGTGGGAATCATGTTGAACCTTGCTTAATTGAGTATGAACTTACAAGTATTTATATTGTGCTTGGTACTAATTTTTAAGAGGGGTGGCCAGCAGTCTTTGTTTGCCTGTGATAGTCTAACCGGTTTCCGTTGTAACTTTGAATAGAGTCCCTTTTCATCGTTGATCTTTAAAAAAAAAAAAGGAACCAGTTATTTTACTAGCAAAACGAGTTTATTTGGGAATAGCAGAGAACTGCAATCTGAGATAAGCAAACAATGGAGAACTATAGGTATATCCAGAGAATGGAGGAGAGTGGTTTGCTTTCATAGAGAAGGGGAGGAAATTGTGGTGGGCTGCTGATGTTCTATACTTACTGTAGGTAGCAGTCAGCTTGCTGCTGCTGGTTCAGGAGGAAATCTTCATGCTGGGTTCTGAAAGCTGCAGTGAGTAATGCATGTGTGAGAACTGCCCGTTCAGGGCTTCTTGACTTCACTTTAAGTGAGGTTTCCTTTATTCATTTTCATATTACTCTCAGAAGGGCCTCAGTTTAGTTGAAAAAATTATGGAGATCATAAGGGGTAGTTGTTCACAATGGAATTTTTTTTTCTTTTTACAGCTGCACCTGTGGCATAGAGAAGTTCCCTGGCTATGGGTTGAACTGAGTTGCATGGCAACACTGGATCCCAGCCACATCTGTGACCTGTGCTGCAGCTTGCAGCAACACCAGATCCTCAACCCACTGAGCGAGGCCAGGGATCGAACCCACATCCTCACGGAGACAACGTGGGGTCCTTAACCCGCTGAGACACAATGGGAACTGCACATTAGAATATTTTAATGTTAAGGCTTCAGTTGTTTCTCTTTACATTATTCCTCCAATACTTATTAATATGTCATTTGCTTTAGCTTTAAAAAATCTCTATTAGTTTTAGGATGCACTTTTTGCAAAGTTTATGGAGTTACTTATGTGAGATATTTCTAGAGCCAGTGATGCTTGTATAGATTTTCTTAACCTTCATCCCAATATCCAAAATAAGGTTCACTGTTTAAATAAAATACCCCTCATAGTTCTTGTTTTCTGGTATTGTCCTAAAGATGGTGAATCATTTGTGTGTGTGTGTGTGTGTGTGTTTTGGTTATATTTTACTATATATGTGATAAAGTCTTTTCAGAGAGATATGACCAAATCTTTTAATCAGTTTTTCACATTGATTTTGGTGTTGAGTATACCTACCAATATGAATTAGTTTATGCTTGGGTCACTGGATTTA
This sequence comes from Catagonus wagneri, assembly GCA_004024745.2. Classification (NCBI taxonomy): domain Eukaryota; kingdom Metazoa; phylum Chordata; class Mammalia; order Artiodactyla; family Tayassuidae; genus Catagonus; species Catagonus wagneri. Next base: position 8,833,924 of record PVHT020000175.1, read on the forward strand.
TAACATGCTAAGTAATACTGTACTTAACACAGATCCCTGTGGGATTAAGGGCAATTCCTATTATACTGTAACAGCGTTGATAAAACCTTGGTACTTGGAATCAGCCAGACAGATTTTTATCTAGCTTATCATTCAGACTTCTCCAACTTTTTCTTAGATAATATTATGTCGAAGACTTTGTTATAATGTGAGTAAATTATGCCCAATACATTTCCATTCTCTACCAATTCTGTTACCATTTAAACAGAGTTTATAGAATTTAGAATTACTCATTTTTATCACTGATTGTAAACTATTATTCTACCTATCTTATTCTTTCTAAAACTATTACTTTACATTTTGGGATTTTTTGTAAAGTTGCCATTTCAAAAGACCAAGTAGTTTCATCTTTCCTCAGTTGAAAATAACTTGTACTTATCAATATATCTTTTAAAGCCTTTAAGGTTTTCCTTAGCTTTTTTTTTTTTTTTTTTTTGTCTTCTGTCGTTTTAGGGCTGCACCTGCGGCATGTGGAGGTTACCAGGCTACGAGTCCAGTTGGAGCTGTAGCTGCTGGCCTAGCCACAACCAGAGCAACATGGGGTCCAAGCCATGTCTGCAACCTGCACCACAGCTCATGGCAATGCCGGATCCTTAACCCACCTGAGTGAGGTCAAGGTTTGAACCCACAACCTCATGGTTCCTAGTCGGATTTGTTTCCACTGAGCCACAATGGGAACTACCTTCCTTAGCTTTCTGGTTGTGTGTTTTTATCATAATATAAATGTTTCTCAGTATTATATATTGATATATACCTCTGACTCTTAGTATTTATTTATCTCACTAAATATAATATTAATATTAATACAAATATATAAATAATATTTGAGAATGTTAATCTGATGTGCCAAACACAATTTTGGAATTTCTAATTGTGTTATTAGCTTTTAAATTTTACTCTTTGGGTAAAATTTTTAAGTATTATAAATTCCATATGGTATAAACTGTGGACAAGAATTTTCATAAAAATTTTATGCTTTGAAAATATTTAGGCACTAAAAATAAAATGTATTAATGAAGTTTGTACTGTTATTTTTGCAATGAGTATAATAATATAAGCTGAAGTATTATTTGACTGTTTCATTAGACACACAGTCATGTTTCTTGTTTTATAATACATAAATAATATAGTATAATATTTCTTGTTTTGTGTTTCTTCTGCAGAGAGTGATAATGAACTTTCCAGTGGAACAGGCGATGTGTCTAAGGATTGTCCTGAGAAGATCCTATACTCTTGGGGAGAATTGCTAGGAAGATGGTAAAAACTTATTTTTCTTTTTTCTTTAAATATTAAATGATTTTTATTTTTTCCATTATAGCTGGTTTACAGTGTTCTGTCAATTTTCTACTGTACAGCAAAGTGACCCAGTCACACATACATGTATACATGCATTTTCTCACATTATCCTCCACCATGCTCCATCATAAGTGACTAGATGTAGTTCCTAGTACTATACAGCAGGATCTCATTGCTTATCCACTCTGAAGGCAATAGTTTGCATCTATTAACCCTAGATTCCCAGTCCACCCCACTCCCTTCCCCTCCCCCTTGGCAACTGCAAGTCTATTCTTCAATATAATTGGTGTTAATTTGTTTTATTAATTAAAATCTACGCCTTTATATATCAATCTTAATATTGAGATAACTTAGGGAGTGAATAAAGATAGAGAAGTCATCTGGGGCTGAGCCCTCAACCACTGCATCTGGCAGTTGGAAAGATGAATAGGAAATATCCTGCAAAAGAATTCAAGAAAGAACAGCCAACAGGGTAGGAATGGAATTAAGGTAGAAACAGTGAACTAAGTCTATCAAGAGGGAGGAGGAAAGAAATTCCTGCTGTGGTAATCGGGATCGTTGGCATCTCTGCAGGACCAGGATGCAGATTTGATTCCTGGCCTGGCACAGTAGGTTAAAGGATCCAGTGTTGCTGCAGCTGCGGCATAGATTGCAACTGTGGCTCAGTGTAGATCCCTGGGCTGGGAACTCCATGTGCTGTAGGGTGGCCAGAAAAAGAAAAAAAAAAAAAAAAAAGGGAGGAAGTGACCAACTGCTGATAGATCAAGTCAGAAGAAGCCTGAGAATTTCACTGGATCCAATAATTGAATGTCACTAGTGACTCAGACAAGAACCTCAAGGAAGGAATGAAAGCCTTACTGGATTATGTCTAATAGGAAGGAATGAAAGCCTTACTGGATTATGTCTAATAGGAAGGAATGAAAGCCTTACTGGATTATGTCTAATAGGAAGCAGCTAGAGATAGCTCTTGATAGACGTTTTACTGTAAAGGGATGCTAAAAAGTAGGGATATTTTAGGAAGTGGGTGAGGGTTGAAAGATGATTCTAAAAGTTAAGATGGCCAATATAGCATGTACAGTGTATGTTGTTAGAAATTATATAGTAGGGAGAGAAAATTCGATATTGCCAGAGAAAGAGGACAGAGTTGCAAGAGAAGTTGATGTGAATAGGCAGGAAGAGTTGGACTTGTTTTATGATGGAGGAGTTGTATTTAGGAGCACAGAAAATTCTTTAACAGGAGGAAAAGTGGGGCATGGCTATAAAAGTAACAGCTGACTGAAGTGTACTTGCTATGTTCTGGGTGCTATTTGGAGTGCTTTAGATAATTTAGTTAATGATCATCACAGCAACCCTCTGAGGTAGTGATTATGATTAGCTTCATTTCAGAGATGAGAAAACAGAGACACAGCTATGTTAGACAGCTAGTATAAAAATACATGACAAATAACGGCAGCAACCAGGTAAGTTGCTCAAGATCCCATGGTCAATAAATAATTTCCCCATAATCATGCAGCAGGTAAATGTCAGAGCCAGGATTTGAATCTGGACAGTCTGGCTCTAGAGCCAGAATATTTTTTTAACCAATTGGACAGGCTTCCATTTCTATAATGTTTATAGGTTTCTGGATTAGTTTTTTTTTTTTATGTCTTTTTGCCTTATCTAGGGGCACACCCGCGGAATATGGAGGTTCCCAGGCTAGGGGTCTAACAGGAGCTGTAGCCGCCGGCCTACGCCAGAGCCACAGCAATGCGGGATCTGAGCCGTGTCTGCAACCTACACCACAGCTCATGGCAACACCGGATCCTTAACCCACTGAGCAAGGCCAGGGATCGAACCCGCAACCTCATAGTTCCTAGCCGGATTCGTTAACCACTGAGCCACGACGGGAGCTCCCTAGATTAGTTTTTATAGGAGCATGTAGAAATCTCAGTAAGAGAATAAACTAGGAAAATTGATATTCTTGCCAGGCTTCTAGTATGAGTTTAAAGAGAGATCGAGAGAATGGCAGGATGGTGGGCAGGAAAACAAAATACTCTTATGACTAAATAAACACCCAGTTGAGATCTTTGCTTTATTTATAAAATGTAAGATTTATACCTTGGTTCAGTATAAAGCAGTGTCTTAGGCTCTAGGAGATATACAGGTAAATACACAGTTCCTACTTGTGAGATTCATGAACAAGAAGGGTAGGGATATATATACTCATAATAACACTGAGATTGTTTCAGATTTCTTTTCCTTCCTTCCTCCCTTCCTCCCTCCCTCACTTCTTTCCTACCTACCTTCCTTCCTTCCTTCCTTCCTTCCTTCCTTCCTTCCTTCCTTCCTTCCTTCCCTCCCTCCCTCCTTCCTTCCCCTCACTTGTGACATATGGAAGTTCCCAGGCTAGGGACTGAATTGGAGCTGCAGCAGATGGCCTGCACGGTCACAGCAACACAGAATCTAAGCCACGTCTGCCACCTACACCACAGTTCACTGCCGCGCCTGATCCTTAACCCACTGAGTGAGGCCAGAGATTGAACCTTCATCCTCAGGGACACTAGTCAGATTCATTTCCCCTGAGCCATGATGGGAACTCTCCATTTCAGATTTCTTAACCATTTTGCTGTATTTCTTTTCTATAAAGTGGCAATCACATGAATTTTCATCCAAGTTAAAAAATTCTTCTACTCTTTCTTAGCAACTGTACTAGGCATTGCTGATGTAAAGATGAATACGAGATCATTCCTACCCCTAATGAATTTACTGTGTTATAGAGGCAGACAGACATTTAAATATATTGTGATATAGTGGATAATAATTCTGTAAGCATTGAGGACCCAATGGAAATTGTCAAATGAACACAAAAGTAGAAAAAAATATAGTAAAGCCTCATGTATGCACCATTGACCTTTAGTAGTTATTAACATAATAAAGATAATTACCAGCATTTTTTAAGATAAAATTGCTATGATGCTTTTTATTATTTGTAAAGGTAATTTTGGAGTAGGAAGAAATTATTAATGGAGAAGCTGGTTAGGAGGTAACTTCATGGATAAATAAGGTCTATACCAAACTTTATTGGCCTTATGTATGCACAGGAGTTCTTAACAGAGAAAGAATTTTGAAGTATAATTGATAGTATTTCTCAGCTGTTATTCAGTTATACATTTTTTCAGAAATAAAATGCAATCTTTCTCCATTTATATATATAAATAATTTATTCATTTATGAATATATTCATTTATTTATTTATTTTTGGCTACACCACAGCATATAGAAGTTCCCAGGCCAGGGACTGAATCCGAGCTGCAGCTGCGACCTACACCACAGCTGTGGCAATGCTTAACCCACTGTGCTACACCATGAACTCCATCCCCATTATAATTTTAGTAGTGGACTCATTGAAAAAAATCTGAGGAAACTGTTTTAAAGAACAAAGATAACTGATTTTAGACCTTTAAAAAACTTGCTGGATTTTTTACAGTTCAAGTAATTTTATTTTACTTGGTTCATTACTGTAGTTGTGTCATGACAGTTCATGTGAAATGGTAAAATTTGCCTAATTAAGAGAAGTTTATATCTATTACACAAGGATTGACAGAATTTTTAAATTGCTCTAGGAATATCTTTTTTAAACATTAATCTTGGAGTTCCCATCATGGCTTAGTGGAAACGAATCTGACTAGTATCCATGAGGACACAGGTTCGATCCCTGGCCTTGCTAAGTGGGTTAAGGATCTGGCATTGCCGTGAGCTATGGTATAGGTCACAGATGGTTTGGATCTGATGTTGCTGTGTCTGTGACGTAGGCCAGAGTCCACAGCTCTAATTTAATCCCTACCCTGGGAGCCTCCATATGCCATGGGTGTGGTCCTAAAAAGACAAAATAATAGCTGTATCTGTAACGTAGGCCAGAGTCCACAGCTCTAATTTAATCCCTACCCTGGGAGCCTCCGTATGCCATGGGTGTGGTCCTAAAAAGACAAAATAATAATAATAGTTTTTAGATTTAGAGCTTTTTGATGAATCTTAGGAATACTAGCTTGGGACTTACATGAAGATATTTTTATGATTTATTTAAGGAAAGCACCTATTGTAGAAAATGCTACATTTTGTGCTTTGGGGAAATTTTTAAGTGAGGAGACAGCCTGTGTTCTCAAGGGACATTTAAATAAAATATAGTTGAAAATATTTTTAACTTACTATACAGCAACTAGATCACTGTATTAAAATAAAGTGAAATTTTTACTGATAAAATCAGAATTCAGATAATGACATACTATTAGAAGGATATAAAGGAAGACTGCTTAATTTGAAATTATGAGCAAAAACAAGGATACTATGGGGAAAAAAAGGAAAACTGACCATGTAAAAAGTTCATATGCGATTGGAGTTAAAGTCACCTTGATGAAATTACATGAAAAAAATGAGTGAACTAAGGCTGAGAGAGAAGGAGAAGGAGATGGTCCTGGAGAGAGGAACCAAGGAAATATTTGTGGTGGAGGACTTTGAAACACCAAATTGAAAGTAGTAGCAACATTTGTTTTGTATGTTGACTGTATTCTGAATGGTAATGCTAATTTGTGTATTAAATTATTTAAGGGATTTAAGAAATTGGGGCAAAATTATTTCTGGGTAACTGTTTCTGGTTTTGAAATTGTGTCGAAGCTGTTGAGATTTTCAAAGACTAGCAAAATACTGTGCTAACCCTGAACACTGAAATATGAGTCAACTTTTGTGGCAGTAAGAATTTCTAACCAAAAATACTAAGTCAACCTCTAAGGTAAAAATTGAGAACTGGTTTATTCTACATAAATAAAACCATATTCACACTATTCTCTTTTGTTAGACTGTCAGAAAATTGATATACATTCAGTAGCCATTTTGATTATATTTTTCATGGCTCTACTTACTATTAAAGTGGGAAATGTGTTGTTAATCTGTAGTCTCTCAACCTAGCTGAGCATCAACAAAGTGTCAGTGGAAGGAAGTCTAAACTCGGGATACAGGAAGGATTAGGGGCACTAAGCTTGAACATTGGTAGCTTTCTTCCTTTCCATATCAGTATAATATTCTACTATTTCAACTAATGGAAAAGGCTGACAAAAACATAAGCAGATCAAAACAAAATGTGTGCTTTTGATCTTCTTTTCAAATATGATCTCTTTTCTTGAAACTTTTCTTAGTTTAGCTTGCTTAACTTAAAGTAAAACTTAGTTTACGTATCTAGGTCTTATTATTGGGGGAAGGACAAATCTCCAACTTTGTTTGATGTTCCCCATCTTCTGGTTTCAGTTCTAGCTATTCCCTTTCCTGAGAAAACCTATTAAAGTGGGTAAAGCTGCTGCCTTCCCATCCTCATATCTACTAGCCATCTCCTTCCACCTCCCCTCCATCAAAATTTTCCTAATTCAGTTGTGACCACTCAGTGTCATTCGATGGCTTTTCTTCTCATCTCTTGACTTCTCTGCTGTTTTTGTTAGAAACGATGCCTTCCATTTGAAATTCTCTCCTGGACAGCATTAAAAATAAAGTTCTTTATGCCCAGATAGTTTCAAGAAAAGATGCCTCTTTGAAGTTAACTAGGTGTAGCTTTATGATTGTATAAAAATCAGTGAGAATGTTTGCTTTTAAAAAGCATTTGTCTTGGAGTTCCCGTCGTGGCGCAGTGGTCAACGAATCCGACTAGGAACCATGAAGTTGCGGGTACGATCCCTGGCCTTGCTCAGTAGGTTAAGGATCCGGCATTGAGTGAGCTGTGGCGTAGGTTGCAGACGTGGCTCGGATCCCACGTTGCTGTGGTTGTGGCGAAGGCCGGCGGCTACAGCTCCTGTTAGACCCCTAGCCTGGGAACCTCCATATTCCGCGGGTGCGGATCTAGATAAGGCAAAAAAAAAAAAGCATTTGTCTTTTGCTTAGTCTTAGTAGTTGATCCTATTAATTTAGTTTCATAAATCTATTCATTTATCAAAAATGTATTGGATGCCTTTTATATGCTAGCCATTGTTCTAGGTACTTGGGATACATAAAGAAGACAGATTTCTGCCCTTGTGGAATTTATATTTATGCATTAAAAAACACATGATTACTATATGTTTAGTGTATGTGTGGTTTATGTGTGACTTTTTGAATAATTAGATATCTATCTTGTGTCTAATGCAGAGTTCAGCACCTGTTAGAACTAGTTGCCTATTTCCACATCTCTTAATAGCTGCAGTTCATGTCCTATTCAGGCAGTGGCCCTATGTAGAAATTTTGAAACAATGAATATTTCTATAGCTTGTCCTTTCGTTTGGGCTCTCTCCAGTCCTAGATACATACTGGTAGCATTTGGCTTACTATCCTTTAGTATCTCTTAAATAGTAAGTACTGTATGTAATATAATTATTGTTTCATTATCACAATTAACAGTAAATTAAAGCAGTTAATCCTGTAGTGCTATGAATGTCCTAGTTCTTTTTAAATGTCAGTCTGTAAAGATAAATAATGCCTGTTTTTTTTTTCTTTTCTCCCATTTTGCTTGGCCAAACAGATGGCTGACAGTCAGCTAAAGCTGAATGTTGGTTGAATTGAATCGTATTATGTACAATGTATATTAAGAACTGTTAACTGTTAATCTTTAGTATGCAGGTTTAGGAAGAGATATCCCAGATTCAAAATCTTGTATAAATCATTATACAAAGTAACTTGAGCTAATATAGTATTTAATCAAGCTGTGTCTCCTCTTCATTTTGTCTGCAGTATTGTAAATATATCACAGCAGGATAAGTGGAGAGATTGTGGAGTGACTTGAATTGCAGAGATTGAGAGTGACTTGAATTGGTGGCACTGGAAATGGAAGTGCATGGATTTTGGAGAGGATGAGAAAATAAAATGCAGTAGCGTTTGGGGTGGATTAGTAATGGATTATGGGGCAGAGAATAACTTCAGCAGTAACTGCTAGGTTTCTAATTTGGATGGATTACGATGACAATCACTGAGGAAGGATACCCTGGGAAACAACCAAAAAGAATATGAGTTCAGACTTGTTCATTTCTGGATCTCAGAATACATGGGCATGGGTGACAATGCCCAGAGACAAAGAGTGGGGAGAATTAGATTGCTGAGGGAAAGAGTGAAAGAGAAGAGCTTGGAACATTTAAGAAGTTAACAGAGGAGAAGCAATCAGCAGTGAGGTTTGTGACGGGGAGAAAAGAGAGAGCTTTGTCCTTGAAGCCAAGGGAAACAAAATGGTCCACAGTGAAAGGACTGAAAATTGTCCTTTGAATTTAGTTGGCATGGAGAGAGGTCAGGTATTACTTAAGTGAAAACTGTTTCTAGAAGAGATGTGAAACCATGTGAGATGAGCTGAGGAGTGAATGTGAGGGAAAGGAATAGAGACAACAACTCTTCTGAGAAATTTGATGTGCAAGGTAGGAGCCGGTGTGATATCAAGTATGTTATATAGGGTCGAATGAAAGTTTCTTTTACGTGGGAAGTACTTATTGGAGTCTTAATAGCTGTAGATACACAGTAATGACATTGATTTCTATGTAACATGCAATATATTTAATTACTTTGAATTCCTTTTATGTGACATTATACATTATGGGGCTCATAATTCAGAGTATTTTGAATTTAATTTCATAGGAAATGAGCTTAGCCATTTGCACACTGTTGTTTTTAGGTAACTCACATTTTTTTACACTGAGTACAGAAACTCGGCCACCCTCAAGCCACATGTTTTTCCTATTCAAAAATATAATCAGAACCAAATAATAAGTTATGAAAAATATCCTTTTATGACTGATCCTTATTCTCCTGGGGTGAAACCTTTTTTTTTTTTTTTTTTTTTTGCAAATTTTAAATTCAATTGGATGGTGAAGAAGAGTCAGCTGGTAAGAAGTCCAGGTGTCAGATAGTTTACTCAGGTGTAAGTCTTCTCAAGAATAATTAATACTTTCTACTTGACATATGTTATGGAGCATATTTGGCTATGGTGTTTTTCCAAATTAACTAAAGTTATATTTTAAGTCCATGAGAGAAATTTAAAGACTTGAAATGACTTTTTTTGTGTGTATGATTATAAAATAATTCAAGACCATTGTAAATATTTCAAACAGTAGGAAAATAAAAGTACTAATTTCTCTCTTAATTTTATTACATAGTATTTTGGAGTTTATTCTTATATATATTTTCCTATGCATATCAAAAGTAGGTTTCAAAATAGTATGTGTTAGGGAAAAAGAGAGAGGAAGAGAGGAAGAGAGAGAGGGAAAATGTGTATTTAAAATGATGCCATAGATAGTGTTTTGAAACCTGCTTTTTTTACTTGACAATATAAATTTATTCTTTAATGGTACAGTAGCATGTTAAATCAGTAGCATGTATAATCATATACTTCTTCTTTGTTTTGCTCCAAGCCTGTCATTATTGTCATCTTAGTTTCTTTAACTCAACAGTATAAAAGTTTTCCTTTAAGAGGCTGAAAGAAAGCTGAATGGGTATAAATTTGATGGTTTATTAAAAATATTAATGAGGTGAGTTTACCTGATCTTTTGGCTTAAAGAAGTTATTATAGTTTTTCTAAGATAGATGGATTATGAAAGTGTGGGGAAAGCATGAAACATATTTTCAGATGAAGGACATGTCCAAAACTGAGGTCTGGGCTGGATTTAGAAGAGTGTATAAAGATGAAGTAGATAAAGTAGATGGGAGGACAATTTTAGAAAATAGACATATGGTTTCTATGACTTTTCAGGCTCAAAACCTGAAACCAGAGCCTGGGATGTTAGACCAAACTGAGTACATCATTAAGGTTTGGAGTCCAGATGGTTACATTAGGATCAGCTCTGAGAGATCACAAATGAGCAGCAGATACCAGTAGAAATGAAGCCTGAGCAAAAAGATATAGAACATTGCTCCAGGTTCAAGCTAAGCATGGACTGGAGACTACAATTAAGAAACAAGAGTTCAGTTGGGCAGATTATCATAGTAACATACCTACTAAATGATCATTGAATTCATGATAAGAATCTTTGTTCCGATCTAAACACCCGTGGAAATGGATAAGGCTGATAAGTGTGTGTTGCTGGGGAGTTGGATAGGTTGTGATGTCTTGTAGGAAAGGTCTAGGTCCTTCCTTTAGGGAGCACTTTGGCCTAGGATGTAGGGGTGTTGTCAAGATGTAATAAATCTCTGACCCACTTTCAGCATCCCTTGTCCCCAACCATTGCCATACAGACGCCATTAGCCCACTTGCCATACATTCATCTTGGGGGATTCAAACGGCTCTTTTTATGCCTTGAAATATACAGTTAGCACATTGAGTATTATGAGTTACTTAATGAGGTGAATTAAAAAAGTAAATGAGAGGAAGAAGACACTTTCCCTGTGGGTGTAATACATGGTTCACCTATAAAGAAGTTGTGATCAAGAAAAAAGTAGAAGGTATCACTGAACTGAAATGCTAGTATTATAATTCCATTACCCTCCCTACCACTTTTCTCCTGATCCAGACTTACACTTTTATGCAAACTCATTAATATACTTTCCCTAACAACAGCAGTTCAGCAGTGGTGAAGGGAGTATGAATGATTTATTTTCTTGTTTTCTCAGGCACAATAACCTTGGGGCACGACCAAAAGGGCTCTCCACTCTGGTGAAGAGTGGTGTTCCTGAAGCATTGAGGGCAGAGGTATGGCAATTATTAGCAGGCTGCCATGACAACCAGGCAATGCTGGATAGATACCGACTTCTTATCACAAAGGTAGGAGCTCTTTTCATCTTATTCTCATGGGACAGTATATTAAGTAAATCCCATTTTCATAGCTCCAGTAAGTCATAAATGCTTTGAATTTCTTTAAAAACTGTATTGGTGTTGTTCAGTGAATAGTTCTTTTGTTCTGAACACTTGTTGGATGGTGATAACCAATGCTCTGTAGTTGTCTATGAACACAATGTCTTGACTTTCATTTTTTTGTGTGAGTGACTTTGTAATAACTATTTACTAAGTTGGAATACAGTTAATATTTCAAGTATTTTCAATTCACCCTTCTTACTGGCTGAGATTTATATACACTTGTATACAGTATAATTGTACTCTAGTATTTTAAAGTCAGATTAATTTAAAATGAAATTATAAGACTTTCTGTGCTTGTGTAACCTTGGATACTTGTCCTGTCAGGAGACTCCGGTTGCAATGTCAATTCCTTTGCTTATGTCCAAAAAACTGATTTTAGAGCATAGGTAAAGGTAATCCTTTATCCTAAGCTCTCTTCTTAGGTCTTACCTCCTAATTTCTTAATGCACTCTAAATTGTGGATTTTAAAATAATGGCAACATTTTGTTGGTTTTTGCAAAATCTCTATCCATAAATGAGATTTTTTTGATAAGCAAGACTATTCCTCAGGCTATATCAACTTTTAAAATTCTTTAGCCCCTTTAATTCCTTCTTCCCTTCCTTACCTCTTTGCCTCCTCTCCCTCAAAAAAAAAAATTTTCCTAGTGCCTAGTATATTCTGTCACTGCTGAATTCATCTATTTTCTTTTAAAAAAGCAACTCTCATACCATTGTTTTCAATGACTAGTATTTTCTAAAGTGAAATGCACAAGGTGTTTCGTTGCTGTTAGGGGCTGGGATATATAAATTTCCATTTGCATTTTTAAAATCACAAATGCAAAATGATATTAAGCTATACTAATGTTTGCTGTGCCATGGTACTTCGACATCACTAGACCCTTGGGCCCCCTGTGGTTCAGGAGTGACCTGGGAGAGGAAGAGACTTGCACACCTTGGAGTAGAGTAACAGGGGTGCTCGCATACATATATTCACCTTTAAAATATTACAGTTTTCTTGCAGTTTGCATGTGTTAGATTAAGTAGATTTATAAGTTATCTAGTTTTAATCCTCATAGGATAGATTAGTGCTTTTTTTTTTATCAAGTAGGTCTGTAAGGAAATGCAACCTGGAATTATTTTATTATTTTAATTTTAATTAATTACTTTATTTATTTTGTCATTTGTCATTTTAAGGCCACACCCGCGGCATGAGGAGGTTCCCAGGCTAGGAGTCTAATTGGAGCTACAGCCGATGGCCTATGCCAAAGCCACAGCAACATGGGATCCGAGCTGCGTCTGTAACCTACACCACAGCTCATAGCAATGCTGGATCTTTAACCCACTGAGCTAGGCCAGGGATGGAACCCGCAACCTCATGGTTCCTAGTTGGATTTGTTTCTGCTGAGCCATGATGGGAACTCCAATTTTAATTTTTTTATTACTTAACGAATTGTATTACATATAGGTGTACAACAATCATCACAACCAAATTTTATAGCATTTCCATCCCAAACCCTCAGTGCATCTTCCCACTCTCCAACCTGTCTCATTTGGAAACCATACGTTTTTCAAAGTCTGTGAGTCAGTACCTGTTCTGCAAAGAAGTTCATTGTGTCTTTTTTTTCGATTCCGCATGTAGGTGGATAGCATTTGATGTTGGTGTCTCGTTGTCTGACTGACTTCACTTAGCAGGATAATTTCTAGGTTCATCCATGTTGCTGCAAATACCATTATTTCTTTCCTTTTAATGGATGAGTAATATTCCATTGTGTATAGGTACCACATCTTCTTTATCCATTCCTCTGTTGGTGGGCATTTAGGTTGTTTCCATGTCTTGGCTATTGTATAGAATGCTGCAGTGAACATTGGACTATATGTGTCTTTTCGAGTCATGGTTTTCTCTGGATAGATGCCCAGGAGTGGGATTACTGGATCAAATGGTAATTCTATTTTCAGTTTTCGGAGGAATCTCCATACTGTTTTCCACAGTGGTTGCGTTGCACCAATTTACATTCCCACCAACAGTGTAATAGGGTTCCTTTTTCTCCACACCCTCTCCAGCACTTACTGTTTGTAGACTTTTTGATGATGGCCGTTCTGGCCAGTGTAAGGTGGTATCTCATAGTGATTTGAATTTGCATTTCTCTAATAATGAGTGATGTTGAACATCTTTTCATGTGTTTTTTGGCCATCTGTATGTCTTCTTTGGAGAACTGTCTGTTTAGATCTTCTGCCCATTTTTTGATGGGTGCTTTAAAAAGATTGCCATCACAGGATGTTACATATCAAGATATTTAAAAAAATAAACACACTAATCTGTCCTTCAAGCAAAAATTGATGTTATGATAATGGATGGCAAAGCATCTACTTCGTGAAATAAACTCGTAGAGAAGGACATTTGAAACATTTGAAAATTTAAACATCATTATGTGATTTTGTGACTAAAAACGACATGCATGTGTTATTATAAAACCCTTACCTTTTTCCTTTTTTTGTCCTTTTTTTTTTTAGGGCCACACCCATGGCATATGGAGTTCCCAGGTTCCCAGGCTAGGGGTCGTATCGGAGCTGTAGCTGCCGGCTCACACCACAGCCCCAGCAACGCGGGATCCAAGCCGTGTCTGTGACCTAAACCACAGCTCACAACAATGCTGGATCCTTAACCTACTGAGCCAGGCCAGGGATCAAACCCACAACCTCATGGTTGCTAGTCGGGTTTGTTAACCACTGAGCCACAACAGGAACTCCCATAAAACCCATTTACATTAAAATATGCAATCAGAAATTTCAAATATGTTTAAAACTTTGCAAATAGTTGCAGAGAATTTGAGACTGATTGTTAAAAAAATAAAAATACAGCATCTCCTGTTGCTCTGGTGGCAAACCTAAAAGCTAGCAGTGATGTTCCCAGTCTTTTGGTCTTCTGGTGCTCAAGTACATGCTTCCCTGCATTAAATCCTGCCAGATGTGGTTGGAGGGTCTCGCCATGGATAACAGAGATGCCCCCTATCATTTGGGAAATTCCAGATGTTTGGAGGTTACCTGCCATGAGTCTGGACCTTCCATGAGCCTGAACCTTCCATGAGCCTAGACCTCTCTTTGACATATCTGAACCATGTCTATCAGTCTTTTAAAGATCTTTTCCTCCAGCCCTAAACAACAACTTCCACTTAACTCCTTGGCCAAGATTCTGTTACCTAACTCCACGGAAAGCTGGAAAATGTATTTTTTAAGATGGTACATTGCTGTTCCTCTTCATCCACCAAAATATGAGTTTATTAATAAGGAAGAAAGAGATAATGGCTACTAGCCTTTCTCTGCCACAGCTGCCTGTTAACAGTAACAGTAGTTGAGATCTGTTGTGGAATAATTTATTTTGAAAAGTACATAGACCTAGTAGTTTATTTAATTTAGGATAGTAAATGTTTAGTAATCATGACTTGAGATTGACTAATAATGTATAATTTAAGATAGTATAATAAATATTTCCAACTTTGGTTTATAACTCAATGACTGCATAAAATTATTAATGTTATTTCTATTGTTAACAGTGCAGTTTATCAAAAACATTTTCATACAAACAATATAGAAATGTGTGGCTCTCATCATGTGCCTTTATTCAGGCTCTCAAGTCATAACATTTCTGTGAGAGGAAGTACAATGGTATATTTAATTTCATTGTCTTCCTTGTTTCACAGCCAAACATAATAAACATGGGATAAATAATGTCAGTATTTTTAAAAAATAATTTTGTTCTTTGTGCGTACGGGTAGAAATAAGATAGCCAGTGATTGTAGCCAAGAGTGTTAAGAATGCACTCTGGTGCTGAATGCTTATGAGTTTATGAGCTGCTCAGTAGAAAGAACATGAACACCCAGAGGATTTGCAGTAAGAAGTGTCTGCATATTTGGTACTTTCTGGTTATGGTTCAGCAGCTGATAGTATCTTCTTTTGGTCCAGTTAATTTTTCCTCTCATTAATAGAATGGCAAGTTTTCAAGGTCAGCTATTGAAATGATTTAGCTTGAACAAATAGATTTGCTTTATGATTACACAGGAAAGAAGATATATGAAGTGTTTAGAGCATACCTACTTAAGATATGGCTTCTGGAAAAAAGTAGTTTATCAGTTAATGCTATAGAAGTAGTGTCCTAGCACACAATTTGGAACAATAGATCATATTCTGAAACATTCTTTTCAGGTGACGTGGCATCTAGCCAGCAGGCTGGATCCAGCCTATCATATGCTTTCAATACAATATGTTAAAGAATAGCATACATTTCTGGCTCAAGCTTGTACTGTCTGTTTTGCCATAGACATACTTGCTTTCTGTTCTTGATACATTGTAATACCTGTCTAGCCCCAAATATATATGATGTTGCCACTTCATTATATTAGCATATTAACTATGCCTCAAGGGAGGGAGCTGTCACAGTGTGCTTTTAGTTGATTAATGTGTACTTCACCAGCAGACTCTAAACTCCAGGAGAGCAAGGACCACAACTATTTTACTGTTTATTGAGTGCTCTGTGTCTGGCATACACTGGATGATCTATAAAATTTGTTTTTGTCCCCCTCAAGAGGGACCTAAGGTCATTTGTTGACTTATTCATACAGTCATTTATTTATTTTTTTCCCCCAAACTGTCAGCTTTACACTGTGTCATGAATAAAGCTAGTAAAGTATGAAACACAGTGTCTTTTTCCTAGGAATTTTATCGTCTAGTTGGGGGTAGCTATCAACAGTGGGTTAATTTGAGCCATGGGTCCTGGTGTACTAGCCTGTGTTGTTTTTGCCAAGGAGTATGTAGGAGCTACTCAGAATTACTGGCATAGAGTTTAGAAATGGCCACTGGGGCATGTAGATTAAGGTGCCCCGAGTCTTAGTAGGTCAAGGCTAGAGAGTAATAGTGAACAGGGAAGAGGGCTGGGGTTACAGTGTGGAACTGTCACACTCTCTGGTCTTGTGGTTTTGTAGTATAATTCCTGGAAGACAAAATTTTGCAGGTCTTTGACTGGTAGGAAAAAACTCGAGGGACCAAAGGCTTAAAAAGGATGAAACGCTCTAGTCTAGATTCAAGATGGACTAGGACAGAAGCTGCAGACTAAATGGTAGCCTTAATCTGGAACCAAGGACCAAGCAGGACCAGCCAGAAGAACTGTTCCATCTAGGTCAGGGAGAAATTATGTTGACCTCCCTGGCAGCATCAAGGAGCTTTTAGGCATATCTTTCCTTCATCAAAGCTGTAGCTCCACTTAGGGAGGAAATTTTGGTTTTTGCTGTGGAGGAAGACCCTGGGTTCAAATTTTAAGCTCTCCTGGTTACTAGCTTGTGACCCTGGGCAAGTTCCTTAACTGTGCTTATTCTCAATCTCCTCATTTGTAAAATGGACTTAATAATATGTATCTTACAGAATTGTTGTGAGGATTCCAGAAGAGAATTTACGTAAAGCACCCAGAGCGTTCCCAGAGGAAGCACTCACTAGTGACTGGGGATGAGGAAAATGATAAAGCAGTATACGTTTTAGTGTTAAATGAGTGGCACAGAAAAGGACTTAGGAGATATGGAGATTGCTGTGGGTTCTTGAGGTCTGTGCACAGTTCAGGACACCCATGTGAGAACTAAGGAAAACAAGTATGTGTAACACCCTCTTATCTACTTGTGCCACTAATTCCTTCTTTAATGTATCCAACATTAAGGTGTCTTCTGCGTTGAGTAACACTGATATCCTGCCTTGTAGGA
The DNA here is from genome assembly GCA_004024745.2 of Catagonus wagneri. NCBI lineage: Eukaryota > Metazoa > Chordata > Mammalia > Artiodactyla > Tayassuidae > Catagonus > Catagonus wagneri. The sequence goes on from PVHT020000175.1 coordinate 8,850,802, forward strand.
CATACAGTCCAATGGGTATCCAGAAAGCAGAGAAACAGTGATAACATGGTTAAGCGCTGTGACAGAGGCAGGACCAAATTAATAAGGGAGCACAGAGACTGGAGCAGCAAACTCTGCCCAGGAGCAAAGAAGAGGAGGATACGTTTAGGCTGAGGCAGTGCCATGCCTGGAGACACAGAGTTGTGAAACGCCCTGCCATGGTCAGAGGCTGTGGGAAGTTCAGTATAACCCACAGGGACACTCTGCACTGCAAACTCTCATGTCTGTAATCCTAGCCTGGAACACTAGGACTGCTCTCTCGCAGGTGCTAGGAAATACTTGATGAGGGAACTAGTGGAATGTGTGAAGGGCATTATGTTTGGTGCTTTCATTTGCCCTTTCCATGTACATCTGACAGCTTCAGTGATGTAACTCTCATTTTTACCATCACTGAAATAAGTTTATTTTTTTTTATTTTTATTTATGTTTTTTTGCCTTTTGTCATTTTATGGCCGCACCCGCGGCATGTGGAGGTTCCCAGGCTAGGGGTCTAATCGGAGCTGTAGCCACTGGCCTGCGCCGCAGCCACAGCAACGCAGGATCCGAGCCGCGTCTGCAACCTACACCACAGCTCACGGCAATGCCGAATCGTTAACCCACTGAGCAAGGGCAGGGATCGAGCCCGCAACCTCATGGTTCCTAGTCGGATTCGTTAACCACTGCGCCACGGTGGGAACTCCTGAAATAAGAGTTTAGAGAGACTGACACAGTTAACAGAATCAATATTTGAATCCATAAAGTTCAAAACTCTAAAACAGAAATGAAGGGGATAGGGCATTCTTAAATTTTGTCTTTTAAAGATCATTTGGATGGAAAAACTCTTTCTCTGGTTTTTCCCATCAATAATCATTAAAGGAAATAAAAGTTTAAAGAAATAAAAGCAGTACTGTCCCTTTTCTTTGCTTTATGCTATTCATTGTATGGAAATGAAATTTATAATTTAGTTGAGGAATTACTCTGTTTATATCAAGAAACATACAGAAATCTTCCAAATGATAGAAAAGTTCTAAACAGTACTTTATAGAATCAGTAATAGAAAAGCTGAAAGCATTTAACTTCAAGCTGTTCCTTTTCAAGTGGATCTTCTCACCATCTGTGCTAAAGTGCACTTGAAGCTTCAACCACTATCTGCTGCTCCTTGATTTCTCCCAGAGGTTGGGGGCACCACCACTGTGGACGCATCAGTGACAGGCTTGTTTCACATATTTACGAAGGCATAAGTTCTTACTTATTATTATTGAGAGTTCTTGTTATTTCTGTTAAATTAGCATTGTTCATAATATTGAGGTGATTTGAACAGACAGTGGAAGGATTGTAATCTTGCTGCCCCATAGAAACAGAATTTAGAGCTTCTAAACTGAGGATTAATTGCTGACTTGAGAGTAATGGTCACATTTTCACACATTATGAGCCATTTAGCATAGGGGTGATTGTGTGTGTTTTAGGGAAACCTAAATTTTATGTAGCTTTACAAAACTGTATGTATGTGTAGCTTCAGTAATTACATGACATATTTTATATAGTTTATCAGGTCTGCTGATTACCACATATATAACATAGCAACTTTTATGTTATAGTTCTGTGCTTTTTGTAGAGGTGATCTAATTTATACTTTATACTTTGTTAAAATCAAAACAAGCATTTAATTGATGAGCTTTCAGAAATAACATTATCATAAGCCATTACTTTCTACCACTTGAATTTGTTTTTTCCAAACAAATCCCTTCAAGAAGTATATGTATATATATGTGTGTGTGTGTGCACACACAATTTCTTTTTTAAAGCATTTAAGTTCTAGGGCTAGTTGACCCAGATTTGCATTTCACCCCTCCCATGCATTAACTTGAAATCTTGAGAAGTTATCCCAACTTTCTAACCCTCAGCTTCATCATTTGTAAAGCAGAGATAATAATGATACCTACTGGGATTGTTGTGGGAATTAAATAAAATGATAAAGTACACATAGTAAGTATTCAAGGTATGAACAAAAGTTTGGTCTGGATATATGCCCAGGAGTGGGATTGCTAGATTATGTGGTAGTTCTATATTTAGTTTTCTGAAGAACCTCCATACTGTTTTCCTTAGTGGTTGTACCAATTTACATTCCCACCCACAGTGCAGGAGGGTTCCCTTTTCTCCACACCCTCTCCAGCATTTGTTATTTGTTGACTTGTTAATGATGGCCACTCTGACTGGTGTGAGGTGGTACCTCATAGTAGTTTTGGTTTGCATTTCTCTAATAATTGGTGATGTTGAGCATTTTTTCATGTGCCTACTGGCTAACTGTACTTCTTTGTAGAAATGTCTGTTCAGCTCTTCTGCCCATTTTTTGATTGGATTATTTGTTTTTTGCTGTTGAATTGTATAAGCTGTTTGTCTATTTTGGAGATTAGGTTCTTGTCTGTTGCATCGTTTGCCGAGATTTTCTCCCATTCTGTGGGTTGTCTTTTTGTTTTTTTAATGGTTTCCTTTGCTGCGTAAGAATATTTGAATTCTAAAACTTGACCTTGTAATGATTATATGTATTGTTATTTTAGTGATTCTGCATGTTCAGGTATATCATAAAGTCAAATGATACTCTAAAAAATAATAGTCCTAATAACTTCTATAATCAAGACTTCAAAGCAGGTATTAATCTCATTCACGTATTCATTCATTCGTTCAGTAACTCTTTATTGAGTATCTTTTCTAGGCTTGACTTTGTATGGTTTCTAGGACAGTGTAGACAGGAATTGCTCACAACCTTTAAGAGCATGGCCCAGGGAAAGCCAGGCCTGTCCAAAGATAGGTCAAGCAAATTATTATACAGGCTATAATAGGTATCTTAGGTGTGTGGAATACAGAAGAGGTAGTGACAGCTCTGCTTGGGTGAGTCATATATCTGAGGTGGGAATTATAGATGTCTGAGTCTCGTAGGACAGGGAGTACAGTATAGGGGTGGTTTGTTTAATGATTCAGCTGCCATTTAGTGACTTAGCTTGGATTATCCTGGAAGCCTTAGGAAGTAGAGTCGGTGTGCTCCTTCCTTCCCTCACTCTCACCTCAACTGGCTAAATAACTACATCCAATATTTATGGGTCAAAGCTTGTCCCCTTGTAAAATGGGAAGAACTTCATTACAAGTTTATATTCTTATTAGAATAAATATGTGAAGTGAGAAACATCATAAAATGTGTTATATCAAAATGATATACTTGATTAGTCACCTAGGGTTGATGTCGTAGAACTTTAACATTATAGTGTCTCTTTAATAAATGTTTGAGTGTGCCAGATACTGTGCTAGGATGGTAATGCATGTTAATTTTTAAAATTCATGAACTAAAAAATACCATCTATTGGCTAAATGTAGGACAGTATAAAATTGCAAAGAAGAAGTCTCATTTAATAAGGTGCAGAGAGCATGTACTTAAACCTCTACTGGGGAGCAAAAAGGGTAAAGTTGTAAATATTACTTTGGTTGTTGCTACCAAAAATCTTTTTTGGAAACAACGTAAGAGTGCTGTGTTTTAAGATTCTTTAAGTTTTTTGCTTTTTTGAGCATTGTTTATTCTTGTCAGTTGAGTGGTACCTCTCAGAGTAAAGCCCGTCTTCTCTCTGTTCTCCAGTATATTATTGTAGCAGATGGCTTTTAATAAAACATGTAGCTAAAGAAAATTTTTTACTCTATTTTAGCGGAATGTACTATAATTATAATTACTGGACAGTTTCAAGAGGAAATGTTTAAATTGATATTTTTCTTTTTCTTTTTTTTTCTTTTTTTGCTTTTTTAGAGCCGCACCCGTGGCATATAGTTCCCAGGCTAGGGGTCGAATCAGAGCTACAGCTACTGGCCTATGCCACAGCCACAGCAACGCCAGATCTGAGCCGCGTCTGCAACCTACACCACAGCTCATGGCAATGCCGGATCCTTAACCCACTGAGTGAGGCCAGGGATCGAACCCACAACCTCATGGCTCCTAGTCGGATTCTTTACCTGCTGCGCCACCACGGAAACTCTGGTATTTTTCTTTTGATCAAATAACATTTAGTGAATATTTAATTGAAAAGTCAAAGTATGGTTATCAATTATGTATTTTTTTATTTGATAAGTTTTCACAACTGAATTAAACTCTGTACATTGTCTAGCCAGGTAGATATTTGCTTTTTCTTTACATAGTTTACTTTTAAAAAATTCAGTGCTGTGTATTAGTCAAATAGCACTCAACACGTCTTATTGAGAGGCAGAGCATTACTTAATTACATTGCCGCACTGTTCTCTGTCATCACCTTGTCTAGTTGTAGGAAATGAGCTTTTTGATAGAATGGGGTTATTCCTGCTGGGTCTGTATCATTGGCATTATAAAAGTCACAGACTCTTGTACTGGTATATTACTGATGTAGCCATAAAATTTATAAAAATTTCTCCAGAAAATTTATAGTTGTTTAGAATTTATTAACCAAGAAAATAAAGGGGACAAGGACACTAAAGCTTACTCACTGTGTTGTTAATGTAAATTCCTCAAGCATGTAGAAGGCTGAAGGTCTTCATTAAAAGGAAACTAAGAATTATTTTCTTTAGAAAAATACATCTTTATCCCCCATTTTTTTTTATTTGGTTCCTTACTGTATAATTATACCTTTGCTTATTAGTTTTTTCACAGGATAATTTTTATCAATTTTTCTCAGTTCTTATCTTCTGAGGTCTTTCATTTTCTATCTTATCAATATTGACACCTGCATGTGTAAAAACTACAATTATATATGTGAATCTGAGAACTAAAAGTTTTCCCCCAGCACTGATATGTTTCTGTAAAAATTTTAAAATATATGCTTAATTATTTTCATGTACTTCAGTGCTAATGCTCTGTTCCTAGTGATAAGTATTTTGTTATTGTTTAAATGTAGTAGTTTTGATGTAAATTAAAGAAAAATGATTTTCTAATGAATTAGAGTAGGGAAGACTTTTTGGTCTACTTTCAAGCATAGGTCAGTGGCATAAAAAGTATATTTATAGCTATAGAAGTAAGTCTAAGAGGAAAGCATGCTTTTCTTAAATCTCACCAGTTTTCAAGAGCCTGGGATTATAATGTGATTCCTGGATCCCCCTGAGTTCATGACAGCTTTATTGGACTTAACTCCACATATTTCTGGAGCATATTTATCTTTTATTGGTTAACATGGTATGATGAGTTTTCACTAGGGTTTTGCTTTGGCTTAGATAGACTTTTCCATTGAAATTCATGTTTAGATATGTTTACCATTAATTTGTGTCAATTTCTAAAAGAGCAAGAGACAGAAGATACCTATTAGGCAGGCACCAATGGTCCATCCCTCTCCCCTAAATATTATATGTTTCTGCTTGTGTTTTGGTGACTGTTCTGTTTTGCAGCTTCTTGCTTAATGACGTCATGAATCTCTCAGTATCTTCTCTTTTATTTTTTTGTTTGTCTCTATATTTGTCTTTCCATCATATCTTTAATTCCTATTATTATCTGCCTCCCTTTCCTAACTGTTCGTAACGTAGCTCTGAAGAGTCGGGTTGCTTTTTTTTTTTTTTTTATTTTAGAGCTACACCTGAGGCATATGGAAGTTCCCAGAATAGGGGTCAAATTGGAGCTACAGCTGCCGGCCTACACCACAGCCACAGCAATGCAAGATCTGAGCTGTGTCTGCGACCTACACCACAGCTCACAGCAAACACTCCATACTTAACCCACTGAGTGAGGCCAGGGATCAAACCTGCATCCTCCTGGATACTAGTTGTGTTCGTTACCACTGAGCCATGACGGGCTCTCCGTGAAGAGTGGCTTTTATTATTTGTTTTATATTTGCTGGGTTTCATGTTCCCTGTGAATTTCTCAGATTAGGCTGCTATTTACTTGCAGGGCTTTTAGTTGATTTTTAAACTGACAAGACAGACTTTGTCATCATAGAGAAACTGTCATTTTGTTGTACTTTGTATCTCTAGAGTCTGGCATTAGCTCTTAATAAATATTTTTTGAGTGACTACATGAATTAAATTCTATAGGTCAGTGCAACATGATAGGGAAAAAAGTAGGGGTAATGGCTACAGCATTGTAAGTGAACAATTGAATTAGAAGTTATGATTTTTTTTAAAATAGAACATTTCAAGTTATAGACCAGAGCTGATAGATTAATTTAAGTCTCACTTTTTCCATCACATTTAATAAATGGCTTTTAGGGACCAGACACAAGATTAGTCATTGAAAAGTTGTCTTTTTAATTTATTCTTTTTTATTATAAGATAAATAATTACTTCTTTTGAGCTTATGGGGTTGATTTGTAATTATTAGTATGCACTCACAAAGACCCCAAAATATGACATAGAATATGTCTCCTATTAAAACTCATTCTAGTTCCTACTTTCTTTTCCATCAAATAGAAAAAAAAAATGGAAAAAATAAAAAAAAAAACACTGACTAAATTTAATGTTATTGTAGGCCTTAGAAAAACTCACTTTCTTTGTGAAATTTCTTGAGCTTCTTCATAAAGATATTAGGCAAATACCATGTTGGGGATATTACTGATGCTGCAAAACATTTTAAAGACTTTAAAGCTTTATTTTATAAACTGACTTTTGGTTTAATTAATATATTCATTCCATAGAGTGTTTCAAACTAACAGTTGTAATTAATTCAATTAGTTGCAATTTTAAAAGATAAGAGTTATACCGTAACAACTTATTATGATTCTCACTTGGTTCCTTTAGCTATAATTTTTTCATCATCACAATTTATTTTATCAATTATCCTTCTGTTAGGCACATATTGACTTTAATATTTTTACATACAAACATTTTTATTTCTAATGGATGATAAGTAGACTAGGTAAAAGTTGCTCAAAACTTTTTTATTCCTGGATTGAAGTATTATGAGTGAATACTTTCTTCTGTAAGAGAGAGCTTTCCTTGTTAATACTGTCAGAATAATTCAATCACATCTACCCTTTAAGAAGGTGATCTCTGACATGTTTATAAAAGCTGCTTAATCTTTTAATAGATGACTAATTTTTTGAAGACAGCATCATGAAGGTTTTACCTTTATACCTGGAAAAATGATGTGAAAAGGAACAATTCCATTGAACTCTTTAAAACCTTCAGTTCTTTTTTGAAAAAGTATAAATGGTAATTTTTAATTGAAAGCTTATCTTAATTTTTTCTAACTGTCTGTTTTGGTATTTAGGTACTTTAAATAAGGTTCCATCTTTTTTTTTTTTAATGGCTTAGTAATATTCCGTTGTGTGTATGTACCATATCTTCCCTATCCACTCCTCTGTCAATGGGCATTTAGGTTGTTTCCATGACCTGGCTTCTTCCCTCTCTAGCTGCTTTAGATGTAAAGTTAGGTTGTTTATTTGAGATTTTTCTTGTTTCCTGAGGTAGGCTTGTATTGCTATATACTTTCCTCTTAGAACTGCTTTTGCTGCATCCCAGAGGTTTTGGAGTGTCGTGTCTTTGTTGTCATTTGCTTCTAGGTATTTTTTAATTTCCTTTTTGATTTCTTCAGTGATCCATTGGTTGTTTTCTTGTTTTTGTATCCATTCGGCTAGTCTATGTCTTTTGGTTGGGGCATTCATTCCATTAACATTTAAGGTAATTACTGATATATATGTTCTTATTGCCATTGTATTAACTGTTTGGGGTTTTTGTGGCTTTTTTTTTTTAACCCTGAAGTTTTGATATAGGAGTCTATATACAAATGAGATTGTTTTAAGTTGTTGGTTTCTTAATTGCACGTGTGTCTCCAGTGACCTGCATTTGTGCTCTCTTCTCACTATTTCTGATTTTGGTAGCATAGTTGTGCATGGATGATTTAGTATTTTTATTGTATATATGCCTTTCCTGGTGAGCCTTGTCATTTGTGGTGTTTTTTGTTTCTGGTTGTGGCCTCTTCTTTTCTGCCTAGAGAAGTTCTTTTAAGATTTGTTGTAAAGCTGGTTTAGTGTTGCAGAAATCTCTTAGCTTTTGCTTATCAGTAAAGGTTTTGATCTCTCCTTCAAATCTGAATGTGAGCCTTGCAGGGTAAAGCAATCTTGGTTGGAAGTTTTTCCCTTTCATCACATTTAGTATATCATGCCACTCCCTTCTGGCCTAGAGAGTTTCAGATGAAAAATCTGCTGATAACCTTATTGGGGTTCCCTTGTATGTCATTTGTTTCATTTCCCTAGCTGCTTTCAAACTTTTCTCTTTGTCTTTAATTTTGGTCATTTTGATTAATATGTGTCTCGGGGTGTTCCTCCTTGGGTTTATTTTATATGGTACTCGTTACGCTTCCTGAATTTGACTGAGTGGTTCCTTTCCCACATTAGGGAAGTTTTCGGCTATTATCTCTTCAAATAGTTTTTCTGTCCCCTTCTCTCTCTCTTCTCCCTCTGGCACCCCTATAATACGGATATTGGTGCGTTTAACATTATCCCAGAGTTCTCTGAGACTCAGCTCATTTCCTCTCAATCTTTTATCTCTTTTCTTGTCTGCATTAGTGATTTCCACTAATCTGTCCTCCACCTCGCTGATTCATTCTTCTGCCTCCTGTATTCTACTGTTGGCTGCTTCTAATGATTTTGTTATTTCAGTGATTGTATTTTGCATCTCTTCTTGTTTAATTTTTACAGCTTGTATTTCTTTGCTCAATGTTTCCTGTAAATTATCAATCTTTGCCTCCAGTTTATTTCCAATGCCTTGCATCATCTTCAGCATCAACAGCCTAAAGTCTCTTTCTGAGAGGCTAATAATCTCATCACTGAGCTGTTTTTCTGGGCTTTTCTCTTTCTCCCTTATCTGAGTTAGAGTTTTCTGTCTTTTCATTTTTATAGGTTTTTGGTGTGATGACCTTTTTGCCAACAATAGAGTTGTAGCCTCTCTTAGTTCTGGTGTTTGCCTCCCCTGTGACTAAAGTTGGTATGGGCGGAGCTTGCTGTAGGCTTCCCGAAGGGAGGGACTGATGCCTGCCCACTGGTAGGTGGGGTTGATTCCTAGGCCTCTGATGGGTGGGGCTTTGTCTCTGGATGAGATTAGAGGCTGGCTGTGTGCCTGAGGGGTCTTTAGGCAGCCTGTTTAGTGATGGGTGGGGCTGTGATCCCACCTGGATTATTGTTTGGCCTGGGGCTTCTCAGCGCTGATGGGAGGGACCAGATTTTCCCAGAAATGGCCCCCTCCAGAGAAATGCAGGCTGATGA
>PVHT020000175.1:8860113-8891657 GCA_004024745.2 Catagonus wagneri
CAGCGCTTCACCTCCAGTGCCCTTCCCCCACAACAAGCCACAGTCACCCCTATTTTCCCAGGAGATCCTCCAAGAATTGCGGTCAGGATCCACCCGGATTCCTATGGAGACTGTTTTGCCCTGGGACCCAGTGCACGTGAAAGTCTGTGCCTTTCAAGGATGGGGTCTCTGTTTCCCCCAGTCCTGTGGAGCTCCTGCACACATGCCCCACTGGCCTTCAATGCCAGATGCTCTGGGGGCTCTTTCTCCCTGTGCCCGATCCCGAGGCGTGGGGTTTTGACGTCGGGCTCAGAACTCTCAGTCCTGTAGCTGAGTCTCTGTGATGCAGTTACTTTCCAGTCTGTGGGGCTTCCCACCCAGGAGGTATGGGGTCGCTTCTATCGCATAATTGCCCCTCCTACCTCTTGATGTGGTCTCCTCTTTGTCTTCTGGAGTAGAATATCTTTTTGAAAGTTTACAGTCCATTTGGTTGAAGGCTGCTCGGCATTTGGTTGTAGTTTTGCTGTTTTTCGGGAGAGAAGTTGAGCTCCAGTCCTTCTATTCCGCCATCTTGAGGTTCTATCTTTTCATTCAGATTATTTGTAGTCTCTGAAACTCTCTTGCTTTCTGGAGACCTCAGATCTTTACTTTAAAGGGTTTCAAAGCTCGGATGTGCAAAGGTGATTTAGATATGTTTACAAAATTTCTATCTCATTTAGTCCTATAGAGCTGATCATGCAGTTAAAAGGGAAATCGATCTTTATTACATACTATTAAAAAATTAAGGTTTTCTGATAATTAAAACTATACCAGAACATTAAATTAAGGAAGTAAAGGTTTTCCGCTAAATAATCTACATGTTCTTTTTTCCTGTTGGGGCTGATGATGTACCTCTCCACACTGAACTATATTTTTTCCAACTTACTTTTACTGAGAGAAGACCCTTTCCTATTTGAACTGAAAATAGATTATCTCGATGCTAGAGGAAAGGTGACACTTGGTAGCACCACGAGGAGAATCATTGTTCATCCCAGTGGGACAGTGCAGTATTGCATTAAGTGTTCTGGGACTAATTAATCAGGAAACGACTCTAATTAAAAAGGAAACTGCTCATCAGCTGCCTGCTCAGGCTATTTTACAGAGAGAAACTGTAGACTTAGCTACTTGCTCTCTAGTTTCTAGCAACATTCTTTAACTGCTTGCATTCCAGGTGGAAGGGGTCATTTAAGGATTTCTAGCAGATTTTATTTTGCAGTAATAAACTGATATTTAATGGACTTGTTTTCAGATGTAAGTTTACATAATAGCCATAATTCCCGGATTTATAATATTTTGGTTGATTTGCAAGGCTTTTTAACTTGTATTCTTAAGTTTTTTAAATCCTGGAACAAGCCATGCAACATATAGAGAATCTCAGTAGATAATATTTGGGTTGTATGTAGATATATAAATATAAACAAACATTTATATGGCATACAAGATCAAAATAAACATAAATATCTAGCAACTATTAGTGAATTTATCTGTTTAAGTCATACTGGCATTTCTGTCAGCCTAACAGCTTATTTGGCTTAATTGAAATTGTCTTGGAGAATTACTGTGTCAGAGAAAACACTCAACAAGGATATGTGCTTTATATTGCATTGTATGTCTTATTTTCCAGCCTTGTTTGTGTTTGTATGATGATGTTATATGTAGCATATCAGATATTTCTTAATTTCCCAAATAGTAATTGATTATGAACTACTAATAAGAACTTTATAATTGTTCCTAATGTTGCTGTTGTTAATTTTACTTTCTGTCTTTTGATATTTGTCCCAACACATGTACAGAAGTTTATTAGTTTTTAAAATGGGAAGGTTGATATTTGGACAAGTTAGGCAGATAAGAGCTGGAAAGCTACCTTTGTAAGGGCTGGAATTGTGATTTATTCTTCCTTGTGTCTTTCCCATTCCCGCTCCCATCCATTGGTACATGGTAGACTCAGAGCATATTTTTATGAAGCTGATTTGAACTGTGGTCCTTTGTGGATCAATTTATTCTGTGCTATTATTTCAAACAAGTTATAGTTTAAGACAGTAAATCTTGTGAAAATGATTTCTGGTACCACAGAATCTAATGTTCACAAACTTCACGGCATGCTTTGCCAAGGCAAACATAGCCTTATGAATGAAGGAGCAATTACTTTTTAAAGGTAGGTGCATTTCTCTTTAGACTTGTAGTTTCTTTAAATAAAGGAAGAAAAACTATTAACCCCCAGATGCTGCTAACCTATATTATGTGTGATGCGTCTGATGGGAGCAAAACAGTATCTTGAACAAAAACAGTATTAAAACCAGGAGCCATAGCTTGTATTCAGGTTTTATATCTGAGCTAAACAGGGTTTTCTTTGAACGTTGGGTAGGTGGATTTGTGTTAATTTGCCTAACTAGGTTACTCAAGTTTTCACCTTATTTGATGTGTTCTCCTGTGTTTATTTAATGCATTAATTTTAAGAATTGACTTAGAAACATTTATTGATTTATCTTTATGATTTATCTATGGTTAGATTGATTTCAGATAATAGTATTACAGGTTGATGCGGAAGTCTGAAACTTTAAATACTCAGCCCAAGGTCAAATGTGTGTCATAAATAGAAATTAAAATTGGACTTAAGTTTAATTTATTGGTGGTTTCTAGCTCTTTTTAAAAATGTTTTACATTAAATATTGCTTGGGGCATAAAGTCACGGAGAATATTTCTTCTTTATGTTGTAATAAAATTGCAGGCTTATCCAAGTTTTCATCAATAAATACTGCCTCCTGATACTAAGCATTAAGAGGCAACTTACCGGCTTTCCAAAGCTGGGCTTTTGAATGCTGAGGCATGACAGTGCATGTGTTTTCTTTGTTATCTGGGTTGCTCACCAATGATGATAGCTACCCTCCTGTGTATACACATGGTAATGGATGAAAACTGTGCCTTACTCCAAAATGATGCTGAACTATTCTAAATCAGGCACTTCTCTTAGGTAAAAGGTTGAGTTCAGATTCAGAAAAGTGGTAGATATTATTTCCATTTATATTGTTAGTAGAACTCTACATAGAATGATTTTATTACTATGTAAGAGAGGTTTTCTATATTAAATTCCATCCAGTTTATACCAAATTCATTGGTATCTTAAGTCACTGATAATTCTTAAATAGGAGTCCTCTGGTGGCACATTAATACTTTGGGAGAATAGTTACAATTAAATCATGACTATGTCTTTCTATTCTGAAGATAGAAATGCTCTTTAACAATGCCTGCAGCAGTGAAACATCCTTGAAAAACAAGAGAAAGCCATGTCATATCTTGGTAATTTTAAAGGTTATCTAAGGATCGTATGATGCTTCGGGGGCACTCAAAAGTCTTTGAAGAGTGTTTAGTCCCATGAAAATAACTCAGTAAAATTAAATGCCAGCATTATGTCACTTTGATCCTGTGTAGAAGATAAACTTAGAATACAATCTAAGATGCCATGTCTATATCCCTCTGCAAGTTTTGATTTAATCATTTAACACTGAGTCAGTTCTTTGATAATCTGTTTTTGTTTTTTTTGCATTCAGTTTTAACTTTACCATTGCCTTTTTCTTTCCTTCTTGTCAGAAACATTATCTAGAACAGACCTCAAAATTTAATGGGATTTGGAATACCTGCGGGTCTTGTTAAAAAGCAGATTCTGATTCAGTAGGTCTGCAGTGGAGATTGCAATTCTCATTTCTAACAATCTATCAGGATATGCCAACAATACTCCTAATCCATAAACCACACTTGTAGTAGAAAGGGTCTAGGTCCTAGACCTTAAACTCTAAAATGTTTTTTGAAAGATTTTTTGGTACCATTATTAGCTCAGTAAATGAGTGTAATTATTCCTGGTTTATTTTAGTTAAGAAAGATAAATATGCTAAAATCTCACAATGTAGTTTACTATTTACTATAAAATAGTTTTAAAAAATGTTTATAGAAGTTCTCATCCTGGCTCAGTGGAAATGAATCTGACTAGTATCCATGAAGACACAGATTCGATCCTTGGCCTGATTCAGTGGGTTAAAGATCTGGCGTTGCTGTGAGCTGTGGTGTAGGTCACAGATGTTACTTGTGGTATAGGCCAGTGACTACAGCTTCAATTTGACCCCTAGACTGGGAACCTCTGTATGCTGCAGGTCCAGCCCTAAAAAGACCAAAAAAAAAAAAAAGTTTATAATCATGGATAGCCTTCAGTAATAGTATACAGATGGACACATGAGACAATATAGTTTAAAAACCAAAATAGTTATACAGTAGTTCCTTATCAGAATACAATGTAAATAAATGTAAAGTGGGTTAAGTATAGTTGCCTTATAAAGTTTATGTTTTTTTCCCTTAATTTATGCTTTATATAGAAAACAAATCATCTGATACCTAGCTTTTACTTGATGGGGAAAAAGAAGGAAGGAAAGTCAGAAAATCAGAGAAGTAGATGATTCTTTTGAACAATTTTTCTCTCCTGGGTTTTGGCTGTCCACTTTCATTTCTGATTCAGGCTTCTTCTTTAATTTGCAAAATGTGTGGAGTCTTTTAGAATTTCCATTTGAGGCTAAAGAACAGGAATTAAATTTTACTTCCATTAATTTTATTCCTGTACTACTCAACCCATCACATTTAAAATTGTAATACATTTTACTTCCCAGGAAGATCAGTCCTATTTCCATTACTTCTCTCGGGTAATATTGGAGAAGAGTCCTTTAGTTAAAGAGCCAACTACATCAATTTGAACTATTCTATCATGGAGATAGTAGCTTAACACAAAGTTTAAAGTTATTGAAGGACTTCTTTTTCTTTTGGAAATGGGTAAATATGTACCCAGAAAGATACTGTGACAAACAGTCCTCTGGGAAAACCTGGCCAGTGCCTTTGCCGTAGAAGTGAAGTGACATTAAATGCATTAACCACTAAAGCCTCTTTGTTTGTATTACCATTTAGAAATCACTCTTAGTAAGAAATGAGTTTAGACATTATTCACGACATATTTGGTCACTGACATAGATGTAATTATATGAATCTTGAACATACTGTGTATTAATCTAGATTATTGATTTAGAGACCATTAGGTTTAATGTTACGCATTTAATTTGTGGGAATTCTTTTTAAATGACACTCATCTTTCAATACATGTTTGGTATTATGCTAAATACCCAAGAGGATTTATAAACTAGCTTTTAATTTTCCTTTTTAATGTACCTTTCACCTCTCTCTTTTTTGCTTCCTAATTTTGTCTGAGTGTCCAGTGTGGATTCAGGGTTTGTTGGGCCTGAAGCACATGTAATTGGGGAGTGTAAGGAGAAACTTTTTAAGGAAAAAAATTTTTTTTTGCAAATTTTGCCAGAGCATATAGTGATGTGAACACATCTCTGGGACACTTCCAAGACAAAATGAAGCTGTCAAAATGTAGTCCAGTATAGCTGGAAAGAGCAAAGCTGGGATTCAGACATGGGCTTTCTCCGTCTTTGCTGTTGCTGGAGTCCTAGGTGCATCTTCTTCCGAGGAGGCAATATTAGTCTTCCCACTTGCATGTTTTCACATCCCATGCCCCACACTATAGTCTGTTTTACACATTATGGCCAGACAGCTCTTTTAAAAAAATTTTTCAGGGATTCATTCAGGATAAAGAACAAAATCCAGACGTTTATTACTGTTTTCACTATTCTTCATGAAGATCCATGTTTTCTCTCTGCTGTCATTTCCTTTGAGCCTGAAATAATTTCTTTCGCATTTCTTGTGGTGCAGGTCTGTTCGTAACAACATAATTTTCCATTATCTGAAACTGTCTTTATTTTGCCTTTATTCCCAAAGGGTATGATATTTCCCTTGAGTTGATAGTTTTTTTCTTTCAGCATTTAAAGAATATTGCTCCATCACCTTTGGTCTCCATAATTCCTGATGAAAGTCAATGATCATTTCAGAGTTGATTTCATGAGCTTTTGACTTATGCAGTTGCATAAAGTCTTATATTAGAAGAGCTCTGTGATTGGTTAATGTTTCTGCTCTTGCTGTCTTGAAAATATTGTTTTGAATAATGGATCCCATATTTTCATCTTGCACTGACACCCAAAAATTATATAGCTGGTTCTGAATCATTCATTCATTGTTCCCCAGTATGTAATCTGTTGTTTTTCTTTGACTGCTTTCAAGATTTTCTCTTTCATTTTAGTTTTTAACAGTTTGACTATGATATGCCTAGGCATAGTTTTCTTTGTGTTAATCCTGCTTGGGGCCATAAATCTATAAATTTATGTCTGTCACCAAATTTGAAAAAATTGGGGGCATTATTTTTTCACATATTTTTTACTCCCCAATTCTTTCCTCTACTACCAATATTCTAAGTGTTAATATTGTTCTTTCACACCCCTGGAGTTCTTTTTTTTGTCAGTTATTTTTCTTTCTTCTTCATATAGGATAATTTTTGTTGATCTTTCTTCAAGTTTACTTACCTCATTTTTTATCTCAATTCTTAGTCTGTCCAGTGAATTTCTATGTTTATATTCTAGGATTTTCATTTGAATCTTTTTATTTTCAGTTTCTCTCCTGGAGTTTCTTCTCCTTTTATTCATCACAAGTATGGTTTTCTTTCTATCACTGAGCACAGTTATAATAGCTTCTTAGAAATCCATGTCTGATAATTTCAACATTTGTATCATTTTAAAGTTGGCTTTTAAAGATTACCCTTTCCTTTGCGAATGGATTACAGTTTCCTAGTATTTGTCAAATAATTTTGGAATTCTTCTGGAAATTGTGAATGTTATGAGAGTATTGATGTTTTGTTTCATCAAATGTTTAACATTATTTTACTTAAACTATAAACTCTGTCTTCCTTATGGTGGTCAGCAGCCCAGTTCTCAGTTCAGTCCATTTATCTTGAATCTACCAGTTTGTAGTATATCATATATATCATATATATACTTGATTTGGAGGGTTACACAGAGACTTGGGCAGATGTTACACAAAGAATTCAGGGGTCTCACTTTCTGGCTCTTCCCCCCGCCCCCACTATTTATTTCCTTCCTTACTCTCTGTGGCAGTTGTAATTACCTTGCATATTGTCCTTGGTTCCTCGGTCAGAATAGATAGTGGGCTTTCTATTCGATCTTCAGCCACCCTGCATCACATTGTAGTTTTGGCCTGCCCTCAGGTCAAAGCTGCAAAAATACAGACCCAGCTCAGCTATTCCCTTTTCTCCGGGTTTGAACTACCTCTCCAAAATATGCCTGCTCTTTTTCTCTCTTTAGAGCACTCGGTGAGTTGTTTTTCTGTATTTATTCTGGAGTTTATACTTGGTGTGTTAGGGCTTACCCTGTCATACCAGAAGTGCAGCACATGTGTGTATCAAGCTTTAGTACTTTCGAAGGGAAGCAGGAGTGATTCTGATGAGGCTTATTGCATACTTTGCCGAGAAGGTAGATATTTTATAATTTTTAAAATTATAGTATTAAATTGTATTTAAATCAAACTATTAACGATATATAATAATGATAGCTGAACTTTTGAGTATTTATTGTTGAATATATTAACTCATTTAACCTCATTTACCCTATGAGGTTTCTTTTAAAGCACAAAGATTTTATATAACTTGCACAAAGTCATAGTAAATAGTCTATCTGTCTGGTGTAAGAACACATGCTTTGGCTTACTTTTCATAAGATTAAAAGAGCTCTCTGTGTTTCTTTCAGTTTGGAGACTTATATATTGTAACTATAACAAACAAGTACATCTTCTCTGCCTTTTGGGTGAAAATTGCCTTGTGTAATCTAGGGTACCTCTTCCTGATTAAAAAGGATCATTAAGATTTAAATATTTTTTTTTTTTTTTGACTGAGCCCATGGCATGTGGAAGTTCCTGGGCCAGGGATCAAACCCACATCACAGCAGCGACCCAAGCTGCTGTAGTGGCAATGCCGGATCCTTAACCTGATGCACCACAGAACTCCTTAAGTAATTTTTTTTAACATTTGAACCTAAAAAAGTTTAAAAAGGTAAAAAACTTAAAAAGTTTTAAGAATAGAATATTAAGTTCATAATAGTAAGAATAATCATTTATATTTATTTCATAGCCATCTGTCCATTTGGGCTATTATAACAAAATACTATAAAGTGGGTCGCTTGTAAACAACAGAAATTTATTTCTCATGATTTTGGAGGCTGAGAGTTCAAAGATCATGGCACCAGCAGATTCAGTGTCAGGGAAAGGCCCACTTCCTGCTTCAGAAATGATACTTTCTTGCATTGTGCTTACATGGTGGAGGGGGATGCTTTCTTATATCACATTTATATGGTTACTAATCACTTCCTAAAGGCCCCATTTTCCTGTAAGTATTATTGGTAAAAATAATGTCATTTTTAACATACTTTATATTTTTTCCTGTTTTATAAATATTATCATTAAATATTCAAATTAATCATCAGGGATAAGCAAAACAGTTCGTATATCAGGTTTTTTTCGCACATGAGAAATCAAAAGTACAAGAACTTGTTTATGTGGGGTACCCAGTGATAAGGATAAGATCTAAAGCTTTAGCCTAGATCTCCAACATTAAGTTATGGATCCATTCTTCTGTACTATGTTATCTTCTTTTGCTTCTAGAAGACATGACTGTGCTGATATGGAATATATAATTATCTCACAAAAATTCTTACACAGTATCTTTAGATTGTATCTGACATTGTAGGAAGCACTTAACACGTTATTGAAATGGCAGATAAAGAATACAAACAGATATTTTGACACTGAATCCTGATGTCTTTTGGACTTCTCATTATTCTCTTCTGGAGAATATGCTTATGACTAAAACTGCTTTTTCTTTACCTCAGAATGAACTGTGTAGTATTTCCAAAATGCTATGTACCTATACTTTGAATTTTGAGTCAACTAATAAAAAAGTTTAAAAGACTTCTGGGACAAAGTAAATTGTTATTTAAATGTTAAGCAACATGCAGTGGGATGAAAATGCATTATAAATATTTATATTTAATAATTCTTCTAAAATCGCTTTATGGAAGTCTTTAGAACATTTCTTTCTTTGTTTGCTCCTTTGTCTCCTCTCTCCTTTCTTTTCTTCCTCTCTCCTTTCCTAGGATAAGAGTACTGTTCTGTAAAAGCTGTATTCTATCTTCTGCCAAGCTCTCAAATCTGATTTTGGAACAACTTCTGTAGGTAATTTAAGTACAGAAGGCAGACTAAGTGTTCATTTTACTTTTGATTTATATATGACATCTGTTATAAACTAAACTTTTTCTTTTTTCAGAAATAGGAAAAAATTATTTTGGGATATATAGGCCAAAGACAAATGATCTAAGAAGTAAGCATCCTTGTTCCTAAAGGAAAAATCACTTCAGTTTATAAGAAAAAATGTATTTGACCAAAACCAAAGGATTTCAAAAAGAGAGCATGGTATATAGTAGACTTTCAAGAAGTTTACTGAATGATGAATGAGGAAAAATATATGTCTATATTTTTATGGTCTGCCTAGAATATAGGATATATCTTTTTCTTTCTGACCTATTACCAAAGAGAGGTTGTAAAATTTCTGTGTTCAGTAGTGACCTAGAACAAGATGTGCTTATGGTGTGAAAGTAATAACCTTTCTGTGTCTTATTCTCAGACTTCATGCCCTTAGGGTAAGTAGAGATACTGGCTCATAGTTTAACTTCTGCTACTTTTCTGTTCTCAGCCTGGCATTTTAAATCAGTGAACTGCAGATTTAACCTTCCACTTTTTTTTTCCTCAAGTCCGTGTCATTTCTGTATTTTGTTAGTTATTATATGCTTTTTGATAGTGGTAAAATACATGTTGTATTGACTTTTAGAAAGATTTATCGTATACTTTTCAGACTTTAAGACATCTTAGCCAAGTATACTCTACCATATTTTAAATAAATAAATAATAACTATTTTAAATCAAAATTGCTGGAAAAAGGTGCTGAGTAACTTAAACCCCATTCGATAATCTTGCCTCCTTCCCTCCCTCCCTCCCTTTCTTTCTAATGGCCGCACCCAGGGCATGTGGAAGTTCCCAGGCCAGAGACTGAATTCGAGCTGCAGCTTTTGCAATGCTGGATCCTTTAATCCACTGCATCAGACCAGGGATTGAACCTGAACCTCCTAACCCACTGCAGTCAGAATCTTAACCTGCTGCACCACAGCAGAAACTCCAAAATCACACTCTTTATGAAGTGCCTTATTGCTATTGTGAAATAAAAACAGGGACAGATTCTAGTTTTCAGTGCATTTTATTGACCTCATTTATGACACACCCTTATGTTCCATTTGTGTGCATGATTAACACTTTATTGGCATAATTATTGTTATAAAAGTGTAGTATATAATGGAATGCAAGCTTTGTGGGGAATTAAAATAATCCAACAATAGGATTATAATTTAGCATTTAGAGAAGAATTGTTAGATCATCCTTGCTGGTCAGTGCAAGCAAACTTTCTACCTTCTTTCCCTTTTCTGTTTTAGTTTGTGAAGAACACTGTTATGTACTGAGTATTATTTGAGATGTGTAGGTTATTAGCCACAGCATTGGGAATCTTTTTTGTCATGCTGAGTTTTTTCATTGGAATTTGTTATGGCATTTGCTATAAATAGGATTTGATCTGTATAACCAACAGATACTGTAGTATGTTCTTTATTAGTAGCTTTCTGTATTTTTATGTCTATAGTCTTTGTGTTCTGGCCCACACTTATTCTTAATAGGCATCGTTTTGAATGGAGAAAGTTTTAAGGCTCTGAAGAACTCTAAAAAAGCATCTAGTATTGCTAGTGCATGCTTCCTTTGGTAAGCATCTCATTTTATAAATGAGACAGATTAGGCATGTGGGACTGGGAGAAGTCAAGTGACTTTTTCCAGCTCATGTAGTGAATAAGCGAACTAGAGCTTTTTTTCTCTCATTTCCAGTAGTGTTTGACTAAGACATGAAGAGTATTTGCAGCTATTATATTCAGAATTCTCTACAAACTTGAATTTTTGTGAAAATCCCCCGAAATAAGTTGCAAATTACACATAAGCTAATATTTTAAATTTTAATAGATTAAATAATAACTAAAACAGAAACAAGCACCTTAGTCTGATTGTCCTGTCTTCTACTATCTTATATTAACAGTGGGGTTTAGACCACTGTTTTCCACAAATACAGTTAAACCTCGCTTAGTAATTGACATTTTTCTCTTGATTCTGTTCATGTCGGTTAAACTTATTTCATGCAAAGTTAAAATTGATAAATGTAAATATACTCCAGAGGTTTTGGATAAATTGTCTGAAAATTTCTTAAACTTTTCTAACACTCATTTTGTGTGCAGACAAAACCTTCATTGTAGTAGTGCCATACATCTAGTCTATTAGGAAGGTCAAACGATTAGAGTTGTGGTTATAATTAATTCCATCTACTTAGAGGGAAGAAACTTTATTAGTAGAATAACATATATTATTGTAATTGTTATTGCTCAAAAGGCATGATTTTACTTTATGTTACAATCAGCCACCATCATTCTCATGAAATTCTGTAAGAAATACTTCATTTTTAATACCTTTGCTCTTGAATAACACCAATAATTTCATTTCCCTTGGGGTATACAGCTGTTTCCAGCCTACTCAGTGTCATGTCAGGGCATAAAATCATCTTGACAGAAAGTTCTAAATTATAAATCGTCCTATAATGACATTCAGCTTGGGCGGTACGTTTATAAAAGGGGTTATTAAAGAAAATGTCATTCTAACCCATTAGTATAACTAGAATCCCTCACATTTCTGCAGCCATATTTTGGTACAAAAATTTGATAGTATTTGCATGTGTAAACATTTAAACAGGACTATTAAATTTATAGTATAAAGGCATAGGGATGTTGGAGAAACGGTTTCCTAAAATTTTCTGAAACTTTTCTATCACAAATACATCTTAATACATGTCTTCTTCCTGTGATGACTGCTGAAAGACTGAAGTATAAAGACTCCAAAGTTTTATTCAAAGTCATAACACTGGAAATATAAGCTAAAAGAAAAAATGATAAAAATATGTATATTTGTATGATAAAAGAAAAAAGATTCGCAAGTTGATTTATCTTGTTATCTTAGAAGCAACTTCAGAATATTGGGTGTTGAATAAAATGCTATGAGCACTTTTTTCCTAGTGTAAGTACTGATTGCAAATTACTTGATGTTAGTGTTCTGATTTTTAAATACCCAATTAATGCTACCTTACTGGCACATTTAAATCCTATGAGAATCTACTTTTAACTCAAGGCATATTTTTCTTTGAACAAAATTATATTTTTTCCAAAAATACTCAATTTTTAAGTAACTATATTTCTATAAATCAGCGTTCTGTTTTATACTGCCTGTGTATCAGATTATCGTGGCACCTGAGGTAAGGTTAGATAAGAGAGTGTGAATAGGAAAAGCAGTAGATTGTAACATTTGTAATATGAGTTCATGTCACAGCTACACTTACCAAGCTTTAGCCTGTGTTACGGTCATCACTGTAAACATCTAAAGCATTGTGGTAATGTTAGTGTTAGATTAACAGAACATTTTTGTGTGTGTGTATAACACACAACACACATTCATTTTATTTAAAATCCTATCCCCCAACTGATGAGTTTGTAAACAGGACTGCATGGTTCTGCTTAGTGGGCCGAAAATTACCCAAACCCACTGTTGATTCTTCCTTCAATCTTTTAATTCATCTTTTAATCACATGTTCCTCTTTGATCTCGAATCCTTCTCAGTAGAGACATTTTCTTACCAAGCTTCTTCCAGTTTAGCAACATTTATTACTCTTTTAGGCACGTCTTGAAAACAGTGTCATAGGTTTATTCTTTCCTTTCTCAATTTCTGTCTCTTAAAAGTGATTTTTGTCAGAGGTTCAATATTCTGAGTTGTTCTTTTTGCTACCTAATCACTTTAGCCACTTAGCTTTGAAACTGCCTGGGTAAAAAATAAAGTTGTGCTGGAAGAAGTGGGTCAATTCGTTTGATTTCTCTTTTTCCTTATTCCCCCATAATATGACCCAAGGATGATGAGACAGTGTAATATTTTTAGCTTTCTTTTTAAAAACTTTGTATTCTAGATGAGTTTAAGCTACCGTATTTTTTGGTATTTTAAGAGAATCATGCTGTTTATTCTAGATTAGACTCCACATTTATAAAATAATTTTTGTATTGATATTCAGCAGGAGAGGAACACAAATCAGTCTATTTGATTTATTTAACAAATATTATTACCTTCTATTATTTGCCAGGCGCTGTGCTTGCCACCCAGGATAATAGTGATGGAAGTGAAAGATATTTTCAGAGAGCTCGTAATCTAGTGAAGAAGATGGTTAAATATACTTAAGCCTTTCTGGGTTGGTGAATTAAGTTGACAAGTAAATATTTCAGGTCTCTGCAACAGAATCTTAATGATCTTGTGGTTAATACATCCCTGGTCTGAGGGTTTGAGGGTTTTTATTTCATTCCTTTCTGTTGACATTTCCTCATCTGTCATGTTTTTAATGTGATTTTGAGTAAGCTGTACAATATATTTATAAATTCAATAATATCTGTTTATAAGGCATTATGAGGTCTTTAGGGAGAAAGTTCTGAATCAAGAGAAATATCCTTTCAACAGACATGTTCTGAGAATCTGTGATTGAAGCACTGTGTGTTAGATTCAATGAGCAATACAAAGAAAAATGAGACAGTTGACTGGGAGCTGACAGTGCGGTGCATGGGGTGAAAGTAGGTTATGGGGGAAGTTTGTAGAGGAGGCAGTGGTAATAAAGACACTTTTTTAGTATTTTCGTGTAAAAGCAAATGTATGTTTAAATGAGCATCTACGATGATTATATTCTATCTTATAACTCTTTTCCATCTTTTCATACGATTTGCAATTGGATATTTTCCATAAGCTTGGTAGACTCTAAGCTCAAAAACTGTTAATTTGTTACCAACCTAGTTAAATATTTTCCTTAATTTTGTTTCCCTTTCACTTGTATCGCCACAGTACTTAATTTGAATCATATGTTGTACCATTTTATGGGGAAAGAAGTCCTCAATGATTTCCTTCCACCAGTCTTGACTATAAATATTATTTTAGTCACGAATGACTGAAATATGTATCATATGTGATATAAAATTGAATATAAACTCTTTGTACTTTTAGCTGTTGTGACCATAATAAATTTAATTGAGGAAAACTATAAAGTCAATAAAAATGTAGCTTACAGTATTAATTTATAAGGTTTTACTTTTTTTTTCCCTGAAATGGAATTGCTCTTTGCAGTGTACATGTGACCCTGACAGTTATAGTGCTGGATTGTTTGTTTGTTTGCACTTGGCATACTTATGGGGCTATGTGCCTTCAGATGACTCAGTTTTCCCAGCACACTTTCGCATCCCACTGAAAAAAAAAGAAAAAGTAAGTATTTACATGGTGTAGTGTTAGGTCCCGTGACCTTCACTTGGTACATCATTTACATATTAAACCTCTTTGTGTTCTATTTTCTCAGCCTGCACAAGTTACCAACTACTTGGCTGCAACACAGTGGTAAATGCTTCAACAAATGTTGGCACTGGTATTTTATAACAATATTTTGTTATGAGATAGCAGTTAGATTATCAGAATCTACTCTCTAGTAAAACTTTTAGTTTGTTGTGGAAATAAAAATTGAAAGATAAAAACTGTTATAGAATATTCATGGACCACTAAGGATATACTCTCAAAGATTCCTCGGGCTCTAGTTTGAGAAATACTATAAAATGTATAATATATACATATTCATAGACTTCATATGTAGCATAAATGAGTAGAAATCCAGCAACTGTTATAAAATTAATCATACAGGTACTACATGGATATAAATTACTGCATTGTTAAATATAATCAAAATAACTATTGAATAATTTACTTTTACTTTATACATACATTCTAAGTATTTAATACAACTACGTGACATTAAATTAGGCTCTTTTTCTGTCTTTTTTTTTTTTTTTGTCTTTTTAGGGCCACACTGGTGGCATAGGGAAGTTCCCGGGATAAGGGTAGAATTGGAGCTGCAACTGTGGGCCTACACCACAGACATAGCAGCAAGGGATCCGAGTCACATCTGCAACCTACACCACAGCTCACGGCAGTGCCAGATCCTGAACCCACTGAACTATACCAGGAACTGAACCTGCATCCTCATTGATACTAGTTGGATTCATTAACACTGAACCACGGTAGAAACTCCTAGTGTTTTTGAGTGTTTCTATTCTTTTTTTTGTAAATATTATAAGAGAGGAGTTCTTGTAATGGCACAGTGGGTTAAGAATCCAACTTCAGGGGCTTAGGTTTCTGTGGAGGCACAGGTTTGATCCCAGGCCTGGCAGTGGGTTAAAGAGTCTGGTGTTGCCACAGCTTGGATTCAATCCCTGGCTGGAGAACTTTCATCTGCCATGGGTGGTGCATAAAAAATTATAATAGATAAGATTTTGTTGGATGATACTAATAAGCAGGGGTTCAGAATATAGAAAGATATTACAAATCATTCATAAAAAGGACAATAACGTTAATTTTAATAAAAAGCAATAGAATTGCGTTGACCTCGGGTTCAAAATAGCAGTGGTCGTCACCTGTTGTTTTCTTTACTGGGTAAGGTAGATAAGGAAAGAGTTTGTGCTTTTGTAGTCATTCTCTTTCTATAGAGTTATCAGACTGTATTATATGTAACAGGAGGCTTTACTAACCAACAGGTACTGCAACTCTCCCTTTTTAAGTCTAAGGCAAATACTGGCCTTCCTTCCCACGGAGCCCAGGCTGAGCTTCACTAGTCCTCATCACTAGCTCACAAGATAAATCACTGCTAGTTTGAAAGTAAGCCAATGGTTTTAGGGGAAAAATACTAAAAAGCAGATGGCTATAAATAAAACAGAAGGGTATCAGGGAATCTGTTCCCAGCCAATTCTCTTCTGTCCGTAAGTGCTGGAGAAGTGCTGTGCTAGCACCATATGTTACTACATTTGTTACCTGAATCGTGGTCATTAGTTATTAGAAAGGAACAAACTAAACTTTGAAAATAAAGACTTAACTTGATTTTCTAATGTAAAATAAAGCATGTAAATCTGAAGTTTTAGTTTCTTAATCCGGGCATCTCTGAGAAAACAATAAATTTGTTTACATTGTGGTTTAAATCCTTCAAAGATCTTACCACTGATCGTCATAAATAGGACCTTCAGGATTTTTCTCTTGATAATCTCATTCCATTCCTCTGTTCCACTTTACATTTCATTGATGGTGACCTGTTCTAGTTCTTCTCTACGAGACTGTGAACTCTCTAAGGAAAAGTCCTAGAACCTTGCACAACACCTAGCATGCAGTAGGCCTTCAGTAAATGTTTAAATAATTGAACTCTAATTTGATGACTCTGGGCAAAAATGCTTTAGTGGTGAGTAAATTTTTTCCACTTTTAGTTTATTCTAGAATAGAGCAGTGAAGATTAGAGCTAAGAAGCAAGTTAGGAAACCAGAAAAATCTAGATTTTGTGCCAACTCCGAATAGTTGAGTTTAGTTCAACATGCATTTATTGAATAAGCAACATTTCCTGCTATTCATGAAGTTTGGTAACTTGTGTGGTTAGCAAAGTCACATTGTTTAATATGTATAGAATGATGAGAGGAATATAAGGGGTATAAGAAGTACTTCAACTCTTAAGCTGAAGTTTGTGTTTCTTGTTTTTTTAATTTGGACTCCAGAGACAACTTGTAAAGACAAGAGCATGAGTACATCAAATTTTCTTTCGAAACTGAGTCATAGATGTTGCATTTCAAGCCAAGTAAAGGTTTGATTATTTTACACTTCATGGCTTTTTAAAATTCCAGTTGCTATAACAACTTTGATATTTCTTTATTATTTTTAGCACTTCAGTTGCCATAACAATAAGATATCTTAAAAAATAGCAATTTTCTTTTATAAGGGAAAAATCTCTTTTAATTAAAAATGAATTTGAATCAACATTTCTTTCCTATAATGTGAACCCATTATTTAAAATGTAATTATGCTGGTCTGTTTTCATAAAATTTTAACAGACTTTCCCAGGAAATATTTTAAGGTTCAACTTTTCCCTCTGTGTTTCTATTGTACAAAAATTAAAGAGAGGTGGCTGTATTGGACCCATTCTGTGAGATATTAGTATTTGATGGGATTTCACTGATCTAAAAATCTCATTACATTTCCAGATTTGTTGTTTAAAGTAAGAGAAGAAAATGATTGATGGGTAGCTCTTACATAAACCATGTAAAAAAGCTTGGGATTTCCTTCTCTCTCTCTCTCCTTTTATGGCTGCACCTATGGCATGTGGAAGTTCCCCGGCCGGGGTCGAATTGGAGCTGCACCTGAGGCCTACACCACAGCCACGGCAACATCAAATTCAAGCCTCATCTGCAACTTATACCACAAATTGTGGCAACGCCAGATCCTTAACCTACTGAGTGAGGCCAGGTATCAAACCAACATCCTCAAACCCACTGAGCCACAATGGAATTCCTCCTTTTTTCTTATGTTATTTTGAAGCATATTTATTATGTCTGTAGTCATATTAAAATAGTTACCGCCTCACTCACCTAGCAGTAACTGACAGCTCAGACCTGAGCTATGGCACTTTACTCATAGAGCAGTACTTCTGTTTACTCTTTGAGGAAAATTTCTTATAAGCCTGGTTTCTGCTATTTAATCCTCTAAAAAATTAAAGATAGCAAATTAGAAAAGGAAGGAAGAGTACTGCTCTATTTATATAGTGTTAGAAAATATAGGGAGCTGTACATTCTTTTCTATGCAAATAGAGTCAGAAAATATAGGGAGCTATATATTCTTTTCTAGGTACTTAGTTACTTGCAGAAATTTGTAACAAGCCTCTTTAAAAATATATGTATATTGAATCCAACAACTACAAAGGTATGATTATATTGTAAGATAGTTTTCTAATTGACGTTAACACTGATGATCCCAGCCTGCCAGGAGAACATTGCTATGTTCAGAATTCTCAATTTAAGAAGGCAGAGGAGTGGATGATGCATCTTATAAAGATTTAAATGTAAAATTGAATAAAGTAAAACAAAATTTAAAAAATTCAAAAAAAAAGAGAAATCTTCAGTTACTTGGGATTCGCAGGGTCCATGTAACAGATTTTTATGGACCAAGGTTTGGTAATTTTTATATTACTGTGGGGCTAATCACATAAATTTCCCCAGATGCATGTTTGGGTTCACGTAATGTATTTCTTTTAAGAATGTGTTTTTTTAAAGGGAATGTTGAGGGAGATGGCAACTGAAGAGAAAAGTGAAGGTATTGTTTTAAATTTCCTAATTTCAACAAGTTACTTGTGAGTATGGTTTCTTAAGGAGAAATAATTAAACAAAAAGCCTGTTGATATTAAAGAATATGTTTAATTTTATTATCAGTAAGCTTTGAACAGCTGCTATGTGCTTTTCCTGGTTTGTTTTTAATTTCTAATTATCATAACCAACTTTAAAAGTATTATTTTATCTCATTTTTACACAAGGAAACTGAGACACATGGAGAGAATGACTTACTCAAGGCCTTATAGTTAATGAGTGCTGCAGCTAGTGCTAACCCAAATCTGGCTCATTCTAAAGCTTTATTTTCTTCTCTAAGTCATGGTCTTTCCTAGACTTCAAGTTTAGTAAATTTCATTAAAGGTAATAATGTGACCTGGTGAATATGGAAAGATCATTCTAAGCATGGCTTTATTTTATTGCTTTACATACTATTTTTGCCCAATTAATTTGATTTTAATAACATATTTTATATTTGTGAGTTTCCCCTACTAAGAGTTAAAAATGCATGTAAATTAGTGTTTTCTTTGCCTGTTTTCCTTTGTGATTTACTAAAAATAATGGATTCTTTCAAAGTTTTACTTTCTCAGCCAGTTGTCGTAGATCCCAGCTAGCTAGGGCAGTCTCAGAATGTTGTGTAACTGACATTTAATAAGAAGCCTTTTCTCACTCAGTGTCTCACTTGCATCTGGGCTGTTGTGTCTGTGAGTACAAACACTGAGCCATGAGTCAGGTATAATGATTGAGAGAGTGTGAAAGTAGACATGGGCTAAATGTACTTTTTCTGTCCAGAAGTATCTGTTCTTTTAGACATTTCAGTAGCCCTTATTCTTGATAGGATTTTGCTTCAGAGGATTCTGGTATTTTTTTTTTCTTTTTAAATATCAATATATATGATTTCCTGGAAGTTCCTTAAAATTCTCTCCAGTGATTTAGCTCTCTAATTTGATGGTTTTGCACTGAAATAAGGGTACTTGGAACAAGCAAATGTAATTATCATTCTCCTAGCCTATAACTTATATACAGATGAAATGCAAAGATATTAAGTGTTACATTTTGATATGTTTAACATGTATGCATGCATATAACCCACAACTATAAAGATACAAAATGTTTTCATCATCCCTGAAGGTTTCCTTACACACACACACACATACACACATACACACACCCCCCTGAGGGAACTATGTTTTGATTTCTTTCATCAAAATTTAGTTTTATCTATTCCAGAACTTCATTGAATGGACATATCACAATTTGTTTATCCTTTTCCCTGTTGATGGATGTAAGGGTTATTTCTAGTTTGGGGCATTAAAAAAAGGCACACTTTGATCCAGCAATCCCACTCCTGGGCATCTATCCAGCAGAAACCATGACCCGAAAAGACACCTGTACTCCAGTGTTCATTGCAGCACTCTATGCAATAGCCAGGTCATGGAAACAACCTAAATGCCCATCCACAGAAGAGTGGATAGGGAAGATATGGTACAAACACACAATGGAATGTTACTCAGCCATTAAAAGGAACGAATTACCAACATTTATAGCAACATGGATGGACTTAGAAATTATCACGCAAAGTGAAACCAGTCAGACAATTAGACAGCAACACCCAATGCTACCGCTTACATATGGAAACTAAAAAGACACAATGAACCTTCTTACAGAACAGACAATGACTCACAGACTTTGGAAAACCTTGGTTTTTCAAATAAGACAATCTGGGGGGGTGGGGGGATGCACTGAGGATTTGGGATACAAAATCTGTAAAATTGACTTGTGATGATTTATGCACACCTATAATTGAAATAAAATCCATTGAGGGGAAAAAAAAAGGCACACTATGTATACTTCTATACAAGTCTTTTATGTATATATATGTATGTATACACACACACACATATATATATATATATACACACACACACACACACACACACACACACGTTTTTATTTCTATTGGATGGGATTGATGGGTCATAGGCTATATTTGTTTAATGTTATAAAAAACTCCCAAACTGTTTTAAAGTTTTCCAAATTGGGCCATTTTACATTACCACTAGCAATTTATGAGAGTTTCAATTGTTCTGTATCTTTACCAACATTTAGTATTTAGCAATGGTTTAATTTTATCCATTCTAGTAGCTATATAGTGGTATCTTGTGATTTTACTTTGTCTTTTCTTGATGACTATTGATATTGAGAATTTTTTCATTTTCTTGAATGTCCATCTATATATCTTCCTTTGTGAAGTGACTTCGTTGGTATTTTCTCATTTTTAATTGCATTATTTGCATTTTTATTAACAACTTTAGGAGTCCATTATGTATTTTGGATGCAGGTTTTTGGTTAGATAAGTATTTTACTAGTATTTTCTCTCAGGCTTTAACTTGCTTACTTATTTTCTTAATGACATCTTTTTGATAAGCAGAATTTTTATTTTAAATGTATTTATTTTTTATGTTTATATCTATGACCATTTCAAATAAAGTTTTGTGTACAGTATGAGGAAAGGGTCTAAGTTTCTTACTCCAGTATAAAATTTTTCTAGTAGCCTTGACTGAAAAGATTTTCTTTTTTCTTTGACTTGTTTTAGAGTCTATTCAAATTCAACTGGTAATTTTGGGTTTATTTTTGGACTGTTTTTTCTTTTAAGTAATCTGTTTGCCTGTGCTCATGCCAATCTTGATTATTGTGGCTTTATAGTGAGTTTTGAAATCAGGTTGTACCAGTATTCCAATTTTTTTCTAATCCTTCCTTAAGATTGTTTTAGCTATCCTAGGTCCTTTGTGTTTAATAAAAGTTCTAGAATCAACCTTTTAGTTCTACCAAAAATCTACTTGGATTTTAATTGAACTAGCAATAAATCTATAGATCAATTTGAGGAAAACTAACATTCATAACAACATTAAGTCTTCTCATACATAAAGATGGTATATATCTCCAGTTCCTTAAGACCTTTTAATTTTTCTCAGTGACATTTTGTAACTCTTAGGGTAGAGGTCTTACACATCATTTGTCAAATTTATTCATATTTTCTGTGTTTGAGTCTATTTAAAATAGTTTATTGTTTTAAAATTTCATTTATTATTGTTTGTTGAAAGTATGTGGAAATTCAGTGATATTTGTATATTAACCTTGCATTCCGACAAAATTTAATCATTCATTCTAATGGGCTTTTGGGTAGTTTTTTTTTTGGTATTTCTTCTGTATACAGTCAAGTCTTGCTTTTCTTGTATCACTTAACTGTTTCTTTGTCTTGCCCATTATGCTTTTCAGTACCCCCAGGACACAGTACATAGAAGTAAGGAGAACAGACCTCTTTTTCTTGTTCCCAGTCTTAAGGAGAAAACATTTACTCTTTCACAATTAAGTATCATGTTAGCTGTAGGTTTTCCCATAGAGTGTCTTTGTGAGGTTGAAGTTTTCTTCTGTAGTGCCACTAAGTTAACATTTGTTAAGTATTTTTAGTTGTTAATGACTTGCCATGTAGTAAAGTGAAGTTAACTTATAAACTTGTTTTCTGCTCTTGAGGGGGTCACAAAATCAGTGAATTTTAATATAGGCCACTTCAAAGGGTTTATTTTTTCCAAGTTGCTTTGATACTACACCTGTTAGCACATTTAAAACTCTGCATTTTGCAGCATTTATTTTATTTTATTTTATTTTATTTTGGTCTTTTTAGGGCCGTAATCACGGCAGGCATATGGAGGTTCCTAGGCTAGGAGTTGAATCGGAGCTGTAGCTGCCGGCCTATACCACAACCACAGCAAGGGGGGATCCAGGCGGCATCTGCAATCTATACCACAGCTCAAGGCAATGACAGATGGCTGACCCACTGAGCAAGGCTAGGCATCGAACCCACGTCCTCACAGATACTAGTCGAGTTTGTTAACCACTGAGCCACGATGGGAACACCCTGTCATTCTTAAAATGATAAGTAAACTATCATTATCTCTTGCTAGATCTGTTTTTTTCACAGCAGTTTTTTCAAATATATTGAATTGGGGAGGTATAAGTGAATAATAGCAACTTTAATTTGAATATATTAGAAGGCTAATTATATCGGCCCTGTTATTTGGTCATAATATTTTACAGCTTTCTAGTGAGGCTTGTATGTCATACAAGGGACTGTAAGGAACTTTGTATATTCAGACTTTACAAAACTGTTTATTAGTGTTTTCCTGTCTTCTTATAGACTTATTAAGCTATTATATATGCTTTGTATTAAAATTATACTAAACACTTATTTGGTCAACTCCTTTTCTATGCCCAACACTGTAGTGAGGGCATTTGAGATATAATGAAAAACAAAGCATATGTTGCTCTCCTCATGGAGCTTGTGATCCAGTCAGGAAGACAAAACTGAACAAAAATAAATTATAAACTATAATAAGTGTGTGAATCTGGTCTAATCTAGGAATTCAAGTTCGGTTTCTCTGACGAAGTAGTATTTGAACTGAAGCCTGAAGATTGTACCTGAATGAGCTAAAACAAATGTGATGAGGTATTAAGCAGCAGGTACAAATACCCTGTGGCCGTAGGAAACATAGCAAATATGTGTGGGGTGGGGGGAGGGTGGAGTAGGGGAGGTAGAATCAGTTTAGCTAATTCTAAATAATATAGACGTTAAATTGGATAGATATTTGGAGTCCAGATTTTATAGGACCTGTTAGGATTTTATCCTAAGGACAGTGTGAAACACTTAAGTATTGTAAATGGAAGTGATGTCGTCTGGTTTGAATTTTGGAAAAAGTATTGTCTGTTTTGCACATAATTGATGAAAGATCGGTCACAGACAACTCAGGAAGACCAGACTGGAAGCACTGTAGTGGTCTCATATAGCATGGTGCGGACTCTAGCTTACTTAGGGTAGTGACAGTGGAGATGGAGAAAGGTTAACAAGATGGGAGGAATAAAAATATCCAAATTCTGAATCCATACACCTTTTTGTACCTTTAAGAAATATGCTTTAAAAACCTTTTACTTTATGCTGTATTTGCTTTTTATGATACTGGTCGTGCATTTCTTCTTGACGATGATGACCTGCTGTTTATCCTATTTACCATTGATGGCTAGTGATCCTCTCTTCCTTTGCTGTTTAGATCTTATTGAGTGATTGCTGGAGTTGCTTAGAGTCTAATAATGAAATATTGGTATATATAAAAGAACATATGAAACATATTTCAGATATAAATGAAAAGTTCCGCATCTGTGATGTATCATTTCCAAAAGTTATACAGTTTTAGCTGTTAGAAGTAATTCTGAAGTAATTCCAAATAATGATTCCTCTTAGATATTTCACAACTACCATTCTTCAGTTGAAAAAGAGAGGAAGGTGGTTGATAATGGCTATAATAAGCATAGCAATAATAAAACACCTAATGACGCTCGGAATGAAGAGAATTATGTCTAATATAAAAGCAAAGAGTGCTTTATGTAATGAGCTATGTAAATATGTGATATTAATGCTCTTGTTATGAGAGCTTCACATTATAAATTAGTTTCTGTTACAAATGAATCAGAAAAAGGGAAGGAAGGAAAGTGAGGGGCTGGGAGAAAGAGTCCATTGCAGAAAAGAAGGAAATTATCTTGTTAGAACTCCAGCTGTTTTTTAAAAGTTGGTAGAAGAAAAGAAAGAAGCTTAGTGAGTCAAAGGTCTGCTTCTTGAACTCTCCTCTCATATTATTGTATACGTTGTCAGCATGTACAACTAGGGATCATTTACAGTTTTCTTAGACGCAAATCCCTAGTATTTGTTGGAAATAAAGGTGTCACACTAAAGTGATCTAGTATTTGAATTCCCCTAAATGAGATTTTTTTTTGCCATTTCTCTCATTTATAAACTATTAAAATTCAAAACCTGAAAAATAATGCACAGTCTATACTTTTGGAATGACTTGTTTAGATTTTGGTGTCAAGGTAGCTTTAATAATAGCATTTTATTTTTCAGTGGTTTTGCAATAAAGCTTCATTTTTAAAAATTCTTCTTTATGTGGAATGCATGACCTGTCTGCATTCATTAATATTTATCAGTGTAATTTTTATTTTGAATATTTGTTATTATTGTGAGAGTGTTAGTTAAATCCAGTCTTGTTTGATTTTCATACTTTTATATATCCCTAAAAGTGAGAATGCGTCTCTATAAAATAGGACTTTCTTGCTTTTT
Organism: Catagonus wagneri; assembly: GCA_004024745.2. NCBI lineage: Eukaryota > Metazoa > Chordata > Mammalia > Artiodactyla > Tayassuidae > Catagonus > Catagonus wagneri. The sequence continues at coordinate 8,884,624 of PVHT020000175.1, forward strand.
TGTATTAAATGTAAACATTTACTTCAAATCTCAATATGGGTACTCATTCTAAGACTGTTATTCTAACTTGTTTTATAAATTTTTCTGGTATTTAGAAATGTGCTTCCATTCTATATTTCACTGAGCCCCCTGAAGATTTTAACAAGGATATGGTGTTACTGAAAGGCAGTTCAACTTGAGGAAAGAATAGCGTTTTTGATTATTTAGAAATCATTTTTTGAAATCCAAAATAATAATTCTTAGACATTTCCCGACTACCTGCTATAAGTGGGAAGGAGAGGCGCATCAAAATATTGTTAAGAACTACAATTTTGACCTGTCTCATTTCTGTTTTCACAGCTTTCTAACAGTAGGCAAGTTATACTTACCTTCTCTATGTACCTAATTTCTTCCTTTGAAATTTAGTGATGGGTTTCTACTTCATAAAGATGTAAGATTTTAATTGAGAAAAAATATTTAAGCATATAGCATAATGCTTGGCACATAGGATGTGCTTAAATGTTGATTATCTTCATTTTCATCTTAAATTTCCTAATTCAATTCTGAAGTATTTGCAAATTAATTCTGTCACCTTTAAGAAGATTTCCGACCCCATAAGAAATATATCTAAAATAGTGGATGTTTGTCAAAATAAATGGAAATGTTTTTTAACCTCCATTGTATAAATAAGATTAATTTGCTTTCTTTTGGGTATAAGTAACTCAAATACTGTGTGACAAAGTTCTTTGACTTTGACTCTCTACTAAGATAAAAAAGTAGACTACACAATCATTCTATTTATTTCTAATATCTACTCCTTTGAAGCCATATTCAACCTTAAATATTACCCCAAGTAGATCTTATCATAGGGTATAAGTTCCAATGCTTTGTTTGTACAGTTAAATACATCAAATTCAGCAGTTTAGTGTGGGTGTGGCTGAGCTTTGAGAGATAATAAAATAACTTCTGTTAATCAAAATATAATATGTTTTAGAGACTAAAAATAGTAGGTCTGTCACTTGAGTTCATGAAGACTTAGCTGATTTTTAATAATTAATAAGTTTTTTCTGCCAGTGAGCATTAGATTACTGCTGACTTTTTAGTGTCATAGTACCTTGTGGTAGTTACTCTACAGGGTTTAAAGGTATATCCCAGGGTTTTTTTTTTTTTTTCTGTCCTGCTCATAGGAAATAATGCTGTAAGAATACCTCTAAAAATTCACACATGCCATTAATATGTTATAAGGATCGGTCAGTTCCATTGTCTTCTTTTGTCAATCTTGATCGGAGCTTGCGGAGTAAGTCTATAAGCCTGCATGTGCCTGGCAACTGTTACCTAGTGACAGTTTCAGCTGCAGTAGCCATTGGCTGTGCTGTGCTGTTGATTGGGGCAGGAGGACCGAGTCACCTTTCTGATGGTGAGTTCTTCTGCAGCAGCTCAGGATGAGGAGGAGGAGCAGGGCTTCGGCTCAGGTGGAGGCAGTGATTCTGAGAGATTGTGAAGAATATACCGACAGCATCTTGGTAACTGCATCACAGTAAATCGGACCTCTGAATCAAGCAGCCCAGCCTAGCAGCTAAAAGTGGTTGTAGGTGAGAAGCATTGTTTTATTCCTGTAACAAGAGAACTATTTTGTGATAAGTGAAACTAGGAGTGTACAAGGAGGAATATCCTGTGGCTGTTATAAAAGAAGACAGACTTCCCTGAATGACTTGGTGGTGCACACAAGAAAATAACTTTCAAAAGAATGCTTTGTATTAAGCTTCTGCATTGCTCCTGAAGAAAATGTTTTTTATTTCTAATGCATACTACTTCTTGAAAAGGTACGACAACAAAGACTGACAAGAGACTCTACGAAATGCCTGTACTTTAAAAAAGACTTTTGGCAAATGTTGACCTGATATCAGAATGACCTTGGAAGCCTTTTGGATGGATTCTATCCTGCCAGCCTTTCAGTATTTCAAACTCTAGGATTTAAACTCATCTTGATGCTTTAGAAGTATTTTAAAACAAGAACATCTTATAATCTACCTGATGGCCCCTGTATTAATTGAGCACTTGCTCAAAATAGAATACAGAAATAGAAGAGGCACTTTCTTAACATATGGCTGCTATATAACTGCAAATATAACAAACAAGGTAATTTTCCACTTTCAAAAGATTTAGTTGAAGTAATGATTTAACGTGTTAATCATTTAATGAAAATAGAGAAGATATATAAATATAGATTATAAAACCTACTAGAAATACCTAAGTAATAAATAATAGCAGCATTTCTAGTCAAATAAGCTTAGCGTATATAGAAAAGTTTCTATTGTTGTCTAAATTTCATATCTTTTACATTTATTTGTGAGATATAGGTGTGGTTGCAAAGGTGAGAAATAACTTTGAGCTGTATATTTTATGATCATGCTCCATTATAAGGAAGGTGACGTATCAGCTACTGAAGGTTATTTTCTGTTATTGATGCTGAAATAAATAGCAAAAACAATTTATTTTCCTTATGAAGAAGTGAAAGTTACATTTCTGGTGGTGGCACCAGTAACTGTAATGGATTAAAACTGTTTTCATCGGAATGCTTTAAAAAATGCATGCAGAATTAAAACTTCAGAACTTTATCACATTTTGTCAGTGTTGACCCATTTGTATGTTATCCTTCCTACTGGAAATATGCTTTTTTTTCACCCTTCATGAGAGTTATAGGGCAATCTGGAGTCTGTTACCTCTGTTTTGCTCCTCTGTGCCCAAATAGAGACGAGTCTCTTGGCATTAACCTTAGTGGAGAAGGGAGTTCTTAGCTTTTGAGAGAAACGAGAAGGAAATGGATCTTAAAGTTGACCCACCAGCATCAAACCCCGAACTGAGTCCAAAGACACTCTTTGCAACAGTGAAATCTTTCTCAGCTTTCCAACCAAATCTGAGATCTTAACTATTTAAATTCTAAAATAAGAATCTACTTCTCATGACAGATGAAAGAGGAAGCCTGAGACTATTTAAGACTTTTTCTTTTTTCATTCTTTCTAGTTGATGCCTAAGAAACTACCTTTCTGAGAAGAACAAACGGCCCACAAAAGCTTTTCTGCCCTTGGCAGCTGCTGTTTTTTTTTCTTTCACAGATTTAATTTTTCTTAGTACATGATATTATTAAGAAGTCCATTTTCTCTAGAAGTGCCTTATGTCTGCAAAAAGTTGTTTGAAAGCACCGGAGGAAGCTAATCAGTGACCTTTTCTTCACCTCCTTTCTAGCTTATTCCCCTCCCAACTCCCCCCCCAAAGCTGAGGTGTGTTACTGCTGCACTGAGGCTGATGAAGAGACCCGAGTACTCCCTGGGATGTTCGGCCGTGACAGAAGCACTGCCACTGTCTCCTGCGGCTGGTTCTGAGACCCTCATGGACAGAGCTTAGCAGATGCTGGGCGGGGTACCTGCTTGCTGTAGCCAAGGCTGCAGGTTCCTTTAATTCCAAGCCATGAATGAATCCAGGGGGACTGAATGGAGGATCCTGAACATGAGCAGTGGCATTCTGAATGTGTCCGAACGTCATTCCTGCCCACTTGGATTTGGTCACTACAGTGCGGTGGATGTCTGCATCTTTGAGACAGTTGTTATTGTCTTGCTGACATTTTTAATCATTGCTGGGAATTTAACGGTCATCTTTGTCTTTCACTGTGCTCCGCTCTTACACCATTATACGACCAGCTATTTCATTCAGACGATGGCGTATGCTGATCTTTTCGTTGGAGTTAGCTGCTTGGTTCCTACGCTCTCACTTCTGCACTACTCCACAGGTATCCACGAGTCACTGACTTGCCAGGTTTTTGGATATATCATCTCCGTCCTAAAAAGTGTTTCTATGGCATGTCTTGCTTGCATAAGTGTGGATCGCTATCTTGCAATAACCAAGCCTCTTTCCTACAATCAACTGGTCACCCCTTGTCGCCTGAGAATTTGCATTATTTTAATCTGGATCTACTCTTGCCTAATTTTCTTGCCTTCGTTTTTCGGCTGGGGGAAACCTGGTTACCACGGTGACATTTTTGAATGGTGTGCCTCTTCTTGGCTCACCAGTGCCTATTTTACTGGCTTTATAGTTTGTTTACTTTATGCTCCTGCTGCCTTTGTTGTCTGCTTCACTTACTTCCATATTTTCAAAATTTGCCGGCAGCACACCAAAGAGATAAATGACCGGAGGGCCCGATTCCCTAGCCACGAGGTGGCTGCCTCTGGAGAGACTGGGCATAGCCCTGACCGTCGCTATGCCATGGTCTTGTTTCGGATAACCAGTGTGTTTTACATGCTGTGGCTCCCCTATATCATCTACTTTCTTCTTGAAAGCTCCCGGGTCTTGGACAATCCAACACTATCCTTCCTAACAACCTGGCTTGCTATAAGCAATAGTTTTTGTAACTGTGTGATATACAGCCTCTCCAACAGTGTTTTCCGGCTAGGCCTTCGAAGACTTTCCGAGACAATGTGTACATCTTGTATGTGTGTGAAGGATCAGGAAGCACGAGACCCCAAACCGAGGAAACGGGCTAATTCCTGCTCCATTTGAAGAGAACTACACAGTAAATCAAATGTAATCTGACAGGATTGTATTCTTGATTCACCTGGAAATTTGCCACTAGAGAAATATTTACTTGAATGGTTGACTATGAGAGGAAGGGACTCACAGATTCTTTTTTTTTTTCTTTTTTTTATGGGAAAAAAATGAAAGAAAAGGATGTACAGAGGGTAATCTCATGAGATAATTATAGTGTGTGAGTATAAATGTGTAGCTACAGGAACAATTAAGCGCTGAGGATCAAGAAGTGTCTCAAATCTTCCACAGGGCATGAGCAAAGCCCCTGGCGTCTGTCTCTCCATATGGCTGGACTCTCCTCTGTCTCTGTCTCTCATTCTGTCTGTCTCTGTCTCTCTTACTCTTTTTGTATTTATGGAAATTACTTACATAAATTGCCCTTTATAGAATAATGCTACATATTATATATGTGGCAATGCATAATCTTTTGCATCAAAGTGTACTTGTAAACTCACTGATCTGCTCCATAAGTTGTCTCTCTATGGAGGATGAATAGTAAGCATTGTGTTTTATTACCTGCCACACAACCCTTTTGCTTGTGTTTTTATATTATATGCAGCACAAAATTTTTGCTATGAACAAAAAAGAAGCAGTGTTTTTGTTTTTCTGGGTAAAATTATGCTCCCTCTTCCCTCCCAACAGCCTGCTGTCATTTCTCCGTTTTTCTGCATCCTTTGGCACCTTAATCCAGAAGTGTCTTGGCTAATGAAAGAATCTACTATGTAAAACAGTCGTAATGTTGAATAATTTATTCCTTCCAACAAAACATTCTACAGACTATTTGAGATATTGTGTTAAGTGTTTTTAATGGCTTTAAGAAACATTTTAATTTGATTTCTTTTGAATTAGTTCATGTATCCAAAGTTGTGTCCTTTTTTTCCCCTGTTGTTGCTATAGTTAAGCTTTGTATTCCTTTAAGAAAATTCACAAATAATTCTAATGCAGATGCAGAGTATTCACTCAGAAGTGAGGAATCTCTCTTAAAGCTAGTTGGTGTGTCTGTGTGTCTTTTTTTTTTTTTTAAAGAGTAAAATATTAACTTATTTGTGTTAGGTCTACAAAGCTTCCTGTTGTGTTTACTAATTATTTGTGTGGTAATGCATTTGCACATAATATATTTTTAACAACAAAGAAAATGTAAATTACATTATGTGATATGTGCCTAATGTTTTCTTAGCACAATATATAGATCAATGTTGCTTAAGTCAACAACATTGGAAAAAATATACAAAAAAGTCTTTTAAGAGAAAAATGCTTTTGTGTAGTTGTTATTTAGATATTTATATAAGAGCAAGCTACATTCTTAGTGCTGCTGAGAACACAGTTACTTAATTATCAAATACAGGTAACAACTGTCAGTATTTTCTTTTGTAAAGATCCATTTGCATATTCAGAGGTTAAATTAACTTATTTTTTAGTGTGCTACATGGAATTGTATAATAAATTGTCAGGGGGTTAGATGTAGCAAAATGGCATTTGGGAAATTAGTAGTGAAGCAGATGTAAGTGCTGAAACATCTAAGTCTTAACTTTTTTACCATAAGTTTCCTGCCTGACAGATATTTTAAAAATTTATATCAAACTAGTGAGTATTTTTCTTCTCAGCGTTTTCGATTTCTTTGTTTTATAAATGGATTTGGTAAATGTGCCTATGACTCTTCAAATTGGAAGCAAACCATGTTTGCACACTGGTTGTTTGACTTCAGAGGTCCTTTAGTAAAAGAAATGTCATCCTTTCATTGGGGTTGTTCTGAACCCATGTATATATTTTTAAACATGTAAAAAGGTTTAAAATAAAGAATAAAACAGTATTCTACATATCAAAATTAGACTTTGCTTCAGTTTAATAAACCCTTAGAATAAGACTATTGTTGGGGGATCAAAATTTAATTCTTTCACATTTCTGTGGATTGAATTGTTTATATTAATTCTCATCTCCTATTTCTGAGTGGCATCTTGGATAAGTTGAAACGCGCCTTTTAAATTCAGACCTGTTTAAGGAGACAAAGTTGCAGGAAAGATAATACTACTAACTTTTTATTTGACATAAATAGAACCTTTAACTTTTACTTGTATTATTTGGAAGTCAGATTTTGATTCCTTTAGTTTGGTGTGTAAGTATTGTTAGAGAAGACCTCAGTAGGTCCTCTGCACAGAAAACCGGAGGATATGTTTATTGCATTTTCCTCTTTTGGCTTTTCCTCATGGTAGTTAATAATTATGTGCCAGGCACTGTGTTTTACATATAGTTTAACATTTATTTATTTATTTATTTATTTATTTTTCTCTTAATGGATTTTATTTCACTTATAGGTGTGCATAAATCATCACAAGTCAATTTTACATATTTTGTATCCCAAACCCCCAGTGCATCCCCCCACCCCCCCAGATTGTCTTATTTGAAAAACCAAGGTTTTCCAAAGTCTGTGAGTCATTGTCTGCTCTGTAAGAAGGTTCATTGTGTCTTTTAGTTTC
>PVHT020000175.1:8891757-8909766 GCA_004024745.2 Catagonus wagneri
CATATAGTTTAACATTTAATCCTCCTCACAACCTTTTGAGATAAGTACTGTTTTTATCCCCATCTTAAAGATGAGAAAACCAAAGAAAAGTGATTTATGCAAGGTCACTAAATTAGTCAGTGGTAGAGGTTCAATCATTCACGCTCAGTTGGGCTGAAGCCAAAGCCTGTTTACCTAACCATTATGCTATACTGCCTTTTTTCTCACCCCAAAACACACCTTTATACTTCTGTCTATACCTTTTCCCTGCAAAACCTGAGTTTTCCTTTTTCTCACCTAAATCTTTTGCTTCAGTTCTTATCTTGTGATATATTTTCCTCTGATCTTATTAAAAATCTTTTTTATCAAAGCAGTAGTCTTATAAGCCCAAACTTTCCACTTTACTCTGTAATCAAACTGAAACCATGGGACGTGTCATCTTCTTGACATTACTTTTGTTCATTTTGTTATGTTTTCATTGAATATCTTTTTCAAGTCTCTAAATTTTATTGAAAAAAATTTTGAAGAAGAGTGGAGAAGGAAAGCTTTATTTTAGGCTGAAAGGAATGCTTCAGAAAAGCAAGTTCTTGGTTTAGATTCTTCATTTACTATGTTTCATTTGCAACTCTAGAGCAGGCCACTTCCTTTTGATATATTTTATTATGTTTATGTAATAAGATAATACTTATTTTGAAACTATTCTGTCTTTTTTAGATTGTGTTTTAAGAATAGACAGCATAATCGTTATTCTTACCATTATCTTGTATTCTATGGTAATTATCCAATTTGTTTATTAATGACAGCTAAACAATAATGCCGTCGTGTATTACTAAAGATTCTATTATCAGTGGAGCTGTTCCTAAAGTTATGTAGTGGTAGAAGGCTTTATAACCTATTAGTATGTACAGCTTGGACTGAAACCCCGGCCCTCAAAAGCTGTTTGGCCCAACGGAAGATTCTAAATGTCCAAGTCTTCAGTTTTCTCATCAGGGAAATCCAGAGACTTATACCTCCTTATTAGGCTGGATTTGAGAACAAAATGAGATAATGTACTCTATGTGTTTAGCGTGGCTCCTGACATATAGAAAGCATTCAGAATGTGGTAGCTGCTGGCTTATTATCTTTGCGACTGCCATTTTTATTGCCATTACAATTTAAAGATCACTAATTCTAACTTGAGAAAATAATGTCTTATATCAATCAGAGTTTCCTAAAAACTATAGCATTTTTTCAAGTCTGTCTAAACTCAGATTTTGGCTTTAAACTCAGATAATTTCAAATGTAGAAAACTTCCATAATCTCTGATAGCTCATTTCCCAGGAATAGTTACTCATGGAGACATCATTTGAGATTAAAGCTGTCCAGCAAGCAGATGTTGGACTGAGACAGGGATGACTCTGAGATTAACCTACCCCCTCACTTTATTGTATTAAATATATGTAAACATTTTTCCTTCATCAGGTTGGCAATAGTAGGAAAGGACTGTTCAGGAGTATCTTGCCATTTTTCTTTGCATTTTGGTTTTCCTCACTTACTAAAATCGAATTTAAGGTATTTTTCCATGTACACGTTACCTAGAAGGAACGAAGACCAACAAACAAATTCACTCTATATGTATCATTCATTACATAAGATTATAAATGAAGTTGCTGCCTTAAATGACTTTCTCTGTCTCTCCCTGCCATGGAAGCTAGTCCTTAGATGCAAAAAAAAAAAAAAACATTAATATATGATAAACAGATATAAAAGATTAAGATGTGGGGAATTTACTAGTATAACATGCCGAGCATAGCGTCATTTGTGTCCGTATAGGAACATCGCAATGCCCAAGAGCTTATGTTACTGAGCTGATTCAATATTCTGATGTATGGGATTCAGCAAGTTGCTCGTTTCCCTATGTGAAATTTTAAGATTAAGAAGGATATGTAGAAAGTGGCAACTTTAAAAATAATTTTGTTTCACAAAACAGTTTTTTTTACGAGTAACATTATCCAGTTTTGTCTCAATACTATTTTCTTTCAAAGACAGTTTATATAGTTTCTGACTCCTGTGATATTTATTATTTCAAGTAAAATTTTCAGAGAAGGTTGATGCCTTTCTGCTTATGATATTCAATGTTCTTGACTTAATTTTTGCTTCAACCCAATCAGTTTGAAATTATTTGCTGAATCTGCAATGGATCTCAATCGCCTACTGTTTTTTTATGCACTGTTTTTTGTTTTTGATTCACCATTTATGGCACCTTTTAGCATTTTTCACATCTTTAAATAACTGAAGGATGACCTTGCATTAGAGAAACAGGGTCCAGCTGGTGTATTGACTGCATTTCACAAATAGGCAAGATTCTGCTCTCAGTCCCCCATCCCCAAAGATCATGTCTATACCTCTTTTTATTGAAGTACAGTTTATGTACAATGTCGTGTTAGTTTCAGGTATACAGTAAACTGATTAATTTATACATATATGTGCATAAATTTATATTCTTTATATTCGCTTCCATTATATGTTATTATAAGACATTGACTATAGTTCTCTATGCTATACAGTAGGTTCCTTGTTGGCTATTTTATGTATAGTGGTATGTATATTTTAATCCCAATCTCCTAATTTATCCTTCTCCCCCATCCTCTTTGATAATCCTAAAATTTCTTTTCTATGTCTGTGAGTCTACTGTTTTGTGAATGAGTTCATTTGCATTCTCTTTTTAGATTCCACGTATAAGCAATATCATATAATATTTGTCTTTCTCTGACTTACTTAATATGATAATCTCTAGGTCTATCCATGTTGCTGAGAATGGCATTATTTCCTTTTTTATGACTGAGTAAGATTCCATTGTATATATATTATACCTTATCTTCTTTAATCCATTCATCTGTCGGTGGACACTTTTGTTGCTTCCATATCTTGACTGTTGTAAATAGTACTGCTGTGAACATTGGGATGCATGTATCTAGAGAGGGTTTGCAGAATCATATGGTAGCTCTGGTTTTAGTTTTTTAAGAACCTTTCATACTGTTCTCCATAGTGGCTGTACCAATTTACATTCCTACCAGCAATATATAAGAGTTCTTTTCTCTCCACACCCTTTCCAGCATTTTGTAGACTTTTTGATGATGGCCATTCTGACTGGTGTGAGGTGATAACTCACTGTAGTTTTGATTTGCATTTTTCTAATAATTACCAGTGTTGAGCATCTTTTCATGTGCCTGTTGGCTATCTGTATGCCTTCTTTGGGAAAATGTCTATTAAGGTTTTCTGCACATTTTTTATTTTTACATTTTTGTTATTGAGTTGTATGAACTGTTTGCATATAAATTAAACACTCATCAGTCCCATCAATTTGAGAATATTCTTTCCTAATCCTTAAATTTTTTTAATTCTGTTTATGGTTTTCTTTGCTGTGTAAAAACTTGTAAGTTTGATTTGACTCTGTTTATTTTTCTTTGTATTTTCATTACTGTAGGAGACAGATCCCAAAGATATTGCTGCAATTTATGTCAAAGAGTGTTATGCCTATGTTTTCTTCAAGGAGTTATAATAGTATCTGGCCTTACATTTAGGTCTTTAATCCATTTTGAGTTCATTTAAATGGTAAATTTTATTCTATTTTTATGTATGATTCCCTATTAAGGTGAATAAAATTAGAGTAAAAATTCAGCAGGAGCCTGTTATTCTAATAGATATTTAACATGAAAGGTGTATGTGATATCACTAGAGTGAATGGGATCAGATTAGTTTCAGAGAATGAAAAATTTTTCGATATATAGATGATAAATATCAAGAAAAATAGTTCATGATGATAGAATTTATTGAGTGAAAGTATTTGTTTAAATTCTTAAATTTCCCCAAATGCTTCTTTATGCAATAAGAATCACATTTATCTTTGACTTTAGAAATTTGATTCCAAAATTATTTTATGTTTTCTACTTAAGCAAGTATTACTAATGTTGAAGCTGGTTAAAATGCCCAAATACACTTTGTAAATTCAAACTGATGGCATTATTTTAGATGGAAGGCCCACACACGTAGAAATCAAGTACAAAGTTATATAGCCTGTTCTTTAAAATTCAAAATATATCTTTGAATACAGTACAAACTGTAACAAAAGGTGACCAGTGCATTTGTCTGAGGTTATGCCTGACACAAATAATTTTTCATGTATATACTCTATGCAAAATACAATTTTAAAGTATTTATTTATGTTCCTAGTAGAGTTTGAGGTTTAAAATAGGCATTATTAGATTGTACATTTTATAATAATAAATTGCCTCTTCACAGTTATTCCATTTACATTTCCAGGAATTTTGTAATTAAAAATGCTAAATTTTGTGAAATTAATGTAATAAATGATAGATTTGGGGAAGGTTAAAAGATAATTTGTGAAGAAATAGGTTAAAAAAATCCTGAACTTTTTGAGTTTAATATTTTAACAAATTACATTTGAATTTTTCTTATATTTACTGTTTTGGCAAGGAAAAGATGATTCAAAACTCTGTTTTAGAATTGCTGGAAATTAACAGTTTCGAAGTGGAACATAGTTTCTTATTTGCAAGAGAACAGCTTCTGTAGAATGCATATCTGTTTTTCTGACGTTCTCTCACCGTAGGTTAGATTTTAAAATATAATTTGTATTGAAATAAAAAGTTGCAAGTAGGTATGTATTTAACTTTTTATTCTTTTTGAGTAGAATTAGAGGAAAAACTTGATATCCCAAAGATTAATCATACTGCTATTGCCCCAATACAACTTTTTTTTGAAAAACACTTATTACATGTCTGAGGTTTTAAGACTTTACTGGGTTTTTAGGTATATTTACTTAGAAATGCATTTTGAAATTTCATATTTAGGATGTAATGTTATTAAATGGGTCTTATAATGGCTTCCATTACTTCGATCAACAACTTTACATATCAGCCCAACTTTCTCAGTTTCTAAATGTAGTTTAACACTTATAATTGAACAAACTATTGAAATTTATTAGAGGATTGTGCCTTGATTTACTTTTATAGATTTTGAAGTCCAGGACATCCTGTGGTAGCATTTGTTTGTGGGACAAAATGAAGGTGTTTGCATGTGGGTATGTGTGTATTTGTTACAGTGCTTTTCCCAACGTTACAAACTTAGGAGAAAAAAATCCCTGCATTCTCAACTTGTGGTCATTGTAGAGTGTTTAACTACTTTTGCCAGAGTTGAAGGTATACATCTTAAAAAACATGATAGGATTTGAAGTAACATTCTTCGGTGAGATTGCTCCTGATGTCCTAGTTTGGGAATGTTAATATGGGATATATTCAGATGATCCCATTTGCAATGAGGAAAATGGAAATAAGTACCTGCCTTTCTTATCAAGTGTTTAAGAAATTAATACAAAACACTGCATGTTAAAATTTCAAAGAGCTTTAAATGCTTTTGAACATGTGTAATGCCCTTGGAATTATGATTTAGATGTATTCTGAAAGTGTCTGTGAGTAAGCACTATCTCATTTCACATACAGTAATCTGAGATAAGATTTTTAAGTGATCCTAACAAGATGATATACCCAGACAGATACTACTGGCTATGTGTCTTATGTTGCAGTAGTTTTGCTTTTGATTAGGTTCTTGAATAATATGTTTATAGATGGCTGCTGGGAGAGTGATCTGACTCTTCCTTGAGTAGAAAATGAAGACTTCCTTAGTTAATACAGGAAAAATTCCATGTGAAATTTTATCTTTCAACTTATGAGGTAGGAAAGATTACCTTAAGGTTAACTATATGTTGAAGGTGGGATTTTGAGATCAAGGAAAATTTTAACGAGATGTATTATCAGCGCTGCTTATTGTTTTGATATTTTTGAAAATAATTTATTATCCATAGAGGGTAATCAAAGCTTACCTCTCCTTTTAAAAACATGACAGTTTGAAAACATCTGCTGAGTATATTGAGATACAGAGACTGAATTGAACTGTATTAGTTATGTATTTAAAAATGATAACCTTAATGATGAATTGTTACAAAAACTATTCATATAACTACTTTTAAAGAGTAAACATGTCATAACTGTGCATTTTATGTTCTGGATATTCTTTGTAATGGATTTGCAATTGCTGTTGAGGTCATAATAGGATGGTTTTTTTTCCTGAAGCATTATGATGGAAAAGGTTTTGACATTTCTGGCTACAGTGCTTTGTATTTGTCTTGTGTATAGTCTAAAAGAGTACCCAGGGAATCAGAAATATCAGTCTGAATTAGTGATGTTCTAAATAAAACCCTGTTAACGTACAATTTAGTTTTATTTCAGTGAAGTAATGTGGTTATAAAAAAATAAAGAAGTTCAATTTAGGCTAACTCAGAATTGCCTTATAAATATCCTTAGATGCAACCTTTCCTTAGTTCCTGCTTTATACATCAACTGAATTTAAATGAATTCTCTCCAGTTATTTGAAAAGTTTATTGTCTTAAACATTTAAAATTCTCATTTTTGTGAGAATTTATGACTTTAATTTACAATACTCATGAAACAGTTTGCAAGATGAGTCATTGCAAAATTCAAATTGTTGAATTCTGAATTAACCAGATATATTTGCCATTCCATGTCAACAAATTAGGACAATAAATATTTATTGCTTGTGTTTTATGTGCGACATAAATTGTGGTTCTACAGATACTCCTGGATGCTTTTAAGTCCAAAGAATAACTTAACTGAATTGTGGGATGCAAGCAAGGGGGCAGATTTTCTAATTTCCAGACTTTGAGGGAGGGATTGCAGAACAGTTTTAGAAACAATGCAATAGATTTAAGAATTAGAGGGATTGATGCATTTAAAAAGATGAATTGACCTAAATATTTAGCCATGTGTTTGGATGCTTTGGTCTCAGAGGATAACTTGGGATCTTTGAGAGTTATTAAAGTGAAAGGAAAGGAAATGTTCAGTCTTCACTGTAGTACAGATGTGTTGTTAAGAGAATTACACAGTAGCTTTGAGATGCAGTATATTCAAAAGGAAATATTCTTTTGTATGGATTAAGTCTAATTAGATCAAATCATTAGATATAAGCTCTGTGATTCAGACAAGAGTTTGCTTCAGGGACTGCATATGGATGACACGTTCTACCAGCTCTGGTGTCTTCCTAGACCACTACTGCTTAGAGTTTTTTTTCTGCTAATATTTATCACCTGATTATTGGTAAAGCTTACTTCATGAAGGATTTTTAATGACAGGCAGGTTTTAACTTGTCTGCTCTTAACCTGATCGTATGATGTGGACCTGATATTTTTTGATTAATAGAATCATTATATTTGTTCATTAGGTGTTTATCCGGTTTTTACTGTGTGTCAGAGATTATACTAAATTCTCTGTAAGATAGTGAGATTTATAAGTAAAACCACTTTTCAGTTCTCTGAGATTGTAGAGATTAGTAGAAGATATGTGGACTGTATATAGATGACTACAGTATAAGAGTTAACAAGTTAAAGGCCACTGCTTACTGTTGTAAATAAAGTTTAATTGATAATAGCCCTAGCCATACACTTATGAATCAACCTGCGACTGACTTCATATTTCATATTGCAATGGCGAAGTTAAGTAGTTATGATAGAGATTTTATGTCCTGCAAAACCTAAAATATTTGCTATTTGACCCTTTCAGAAAAAAATTTCCTGATCCCTAGTAAAAGACATTATCTATACCTTGTGCTTGGTAATCACAATAATAAAATGTGCTTTTATCTTTGCTAAGGATTTCATTAAGTATTTCAACCTAATTCATCCAAATATCAGGAAAATTACTAGCATATGACTAAAACCATAGATATTGATTCTTCCTTTATGATTCCAGTGGTTTGTCAACTGATTCCCTTACTCTAAATAAAACACAGTGTTATTTTTAATTAACTCTTACCTTTTACAGTTAATCTACATACTTATGATATTTATATCTTTGCCTTTTTGGGTAAATTCTTTAGGTATAAAACTTCTTAGTCTTTTTATTAAACTGCTAATATAGTATATCATGCATTATTTTACCTTTAAGTATGGAGTCAATAATACTTAACATTGGATGTAATTTTCAAGCATCGAAAGCATTTGTTAAATTTTCCTTCAATAAATGATAAGCTTACAATCTCATAAACTTGATTTACGATAAATTAGCAGTTCTCTTTTGTAGTATTCTAGTAAACAATAAAACAGAAAACTAAAGAATAAAAGGCCTAACTGTATAAGAGTTGTATGCAACTCTAAAGTGTTTATTACTTGAGTTTATAATTCTGCATTTATATATAACATTATTAGTAGGTTCATGGTAATATAAGTTAGAAAATTAATGAGTATAGTTGTACTCATGGCTAAGATTTATTATATCAAAAGGAATCTTCTTTTTTTGACATTGTAAAGTGTCAAATGGTGTTTTAAACTAATTTATCAGAACATTTTGTTTTCCTCAAGTCAAATGGCTGAGAAAATGAATAAATGACCTTGAAACTTATATTGAAGATACACTTCACTTGGTTCATTAGAATAAGAGCAGACAATTATATGTGCTTCTATGCATTAGGTACTTTTCCATATCAGAGGTAGGAGAGCCACCGTTTGAACTCATAGTCTCGCAGAACACCCTAATAATTTGTTTTTCCACTGTTTTTTGTTGTTGTTTGTTTGTCTTTTTAGGGCCGCTCCCACAGCATGTGGAGGTTCCCAGGATAGGGGTTGAATCGGAGCTGTAGGTGCTGGCCTGCACCACAGCCACACAACGCCAGATCTGAGCCACATCTGTGACCTACACCACAGCTCACAGCAACACAGGATCCTTAACCCACTGAGTGAGGCCAGGGATCGAACCTGTGTCCTCATGGATGCTAGTCAGATTCATTTCCCCTGCGCCATGACAGGAACTCCTGTTTATTGTATATTTTCTCTGATTGAATGAAAGGAAAATTTCATGTAAAGCTAGATGTTAAAAAATAGTAAATTGTCAGGTTTCCATTAGCTAGTTTTAAGTGAATGATCTCAGAGGATCATTAGGTCTTTTGCCTTTTTATTACCACAGTCAATGGACTGGAGGGTCTTAAGGGGAGACTCCAAAGATTTCTTACAGAGATAATTCAGTGTTAAGATACTGTTCCTGCTTCTTCAGATATATGCCAACTTGCCCTTCCATAATTAGCATTTTTAATTTTAGATAACTCTATAAAAGGACAAGTTATAGCTAATCACTGTTAACTTACCTCAAAATTCTGCCTCTTCTAATTCTCATCCCTTCTACATTGCTAATTTACCTTTTTTCATCCTCCAACAAGATTCATTTTAGTTTTCATTTTTAATTTTGAAAGAAATATTACTCCTAAGAGTTCCCGTTGTGACTCAGCTATTAATGAATCCAACTAGGAACCATGAGGTTGAAGGTTCGATCCCTGGCCTTGCTCAGTGGGTTAAGGATCCGGCTTTGCCGTGGTCTGTGGTCTCGGATCTGGCATTACTGTGGCTGTGGCTGTGGCTGTGGCTGTGGTGTAGGCCTGCAGCTACAGCTCCAATTAGACCCCTAGCCTGGGAACCTCCATATGCCACGGATGCAGCCCTAGAAAAGGCAAAAAGACCAAAAAAAAAAAAAAATAGAAAAGAAAAGAAATATTACTCCTAAGGAAATATAAGGAATATTTAGAAGGAAACAAAAGAGACTAAATCATCCATAATTCCATTACCCATATATACTTAGATATAACAGCTCTCCTTTTTTTATTCCTCCACCATGGACCGGGACTTTTTCTATGTAAAAGATTTTTACTGTAGTTATTTATATCTTAAACATTTTGTATGTTGTTGCACTCTTTATAAGCATATTTATAAATAAAACTTTGTCCCTATTTAGTATTATTTTCTTACCATTTTTAAGAAGGAGGGATACTGAGTCAAACTTACAGAAACATTTTAGGATTATTTATATATGTTGCCAAATTGCTTTCCAAAAGAAGTGAGCCAGTTTATCTTCACACCAATAACTATCAAGCTATGTTGTTCCACCACAAACTTGCCAGCAGCAATTCTACACTAACAAGTAAATTAAGGGAATTGATTTTCAGTTTATCTCCTCCAAGCCCCTACAAGAAGTTACTTTCCTCAGTGTGATTTTTGTGGTATTTTCCTTCCTTGTACTAAACAAACAAACAAAAAACTCAAAACCCAAAACTGGAATGGGTCTGCTGAGCCTTGTTTAAACCAATGTGCTCAAAGTCTTTATTTCAGAAGTCTTTGTGCTCAGATGATCTTTTCACTTTTTTTAGCTCACGATTTAATCTATGCTGATGCTTTGTTAAAGCCATGTGTTATTTTAAGAGTTCTGAGTTCTGTCAGTGCTGTTCTCCAGTTATTGATACTGTCCTCAACATTGCCTATTCATTGCATGTTGTATGTGCCACATAGCCACCTATATACTGGATTTTAAGAAAGACTTAGAATATTTTCCTCCTTGTATTCTTTCACCTCTGGTATAGCTGTGGGGGAGGACCTTTTCCTAAGCAGAGACTTTGGAGGCCTGTGCCTTTGGGGTCTATGAGGACCTCAAGATTTCAGCTTTAAGGGCTAAGAACCCCAGGCCTGGTTTTGATACTTGGGATTTTTCTAATCCACAGACCCATGGATATAGTTCTCACACTGGTGACTGGAGCTGTTTGTGGTAAGCAAGTGAGTGGCTTTACCACTTTGGAGCTGTCACAATTGGTGTGGATGTCTGAGCCAGGGATGCTTGTAAGACTACCTTTTCTCCTTGTTCTGTCTTTTATATGGTCCTGGTTCCTCAGATTGCTTTGTATGTAGTGGCTACTCAGTTCTTTGCTGAGCTGAGTGCAAAGTGTGCTCTCTTATAGGAAGTCATTTATTTGTTGAGTTGAATTGAATTGAATTGTTTGGCTGAACTGTATTTTGCGGTCTTTCTCCTTTTCATCCCAACTCAGTTGAAGATGCGG
The DNA here is from genome assembly GCA_004024745.2 of Catagonus wagneri. Classification (NCBI taxonomy): domain Eukaryota; kingdom Metazoa; phylum Chordata; class Mammalia; order Artiodactyla; family Tayassuidae; genus Catagonus; species Catagonus wagneri. The sequence continues at coordinate 8,902,678 of PVHT020000175.1, forward strand.
TTAGACTAAAGATTACTTCAAAATCTTTTCCTCCCTGACTTTTTATAGAGTGTACATGAGGAAACTATGGAAGACAGTATATCAGAAGAGATGAAAGATTATTTAACATAGCTATCTACTTGACTTGAATTCTTTCTTCCCAAATCCACGTTCAATGGACTTGTAGGCTTTGAATATGTGTTTTAAAGGAAGGTGAATGCATGTGGGGATAGCTTTGGATTTTGGATAGTTTTTATTTATATTCAGTTGAAATGAATGTCTTTGTGATTTCTTCTCACTGTGATTATATAGAAAAAAATAGAATTTATCTCTATCCAAGAACCTTTGGTATATTTTAGTAGAATCATTGCTCTCCCTGTCCTTAATTTATTGTTCCCTTTAAATATTTCTGCAGAAAGCTGATCCATTCTCAGGGATTGAAGTACCGTTCTTTTAGCAAGTATTCTGAAATGAGGTCTCTAAATCTGGCCTTGTACCTATTCTCCAGTCACATGTACTTTGCTTTTTTTATTCTGGTTTTCTCATAAAAATTGGAACCCTAGCAATTGCAAAGGGGATTCCTTATTACCAGTTCATTACTTAAATTGACCATCTCCTTGTGTTTTGTTATTAATTTCATTAAAAGCAGTATCTTCCTTGATTTTCAGCCTATAGTTCTGTGTATTTACTAAATGTTCATTGAAAAAAAAAAAGACTAGCAGGACTTTTTCTTCTTCCTCCCTTCTTATTTCATGCAGAATCCAGTTTGTACTGATTTTTTTTCTTTCCTGTCTTTCAAGACACCATCTCTAAACAACCACTTAGATCACTTTCAATCTTCATGTATAATTTTATTATATTGTTAATGTACTTTAACTCATACGAGATTTTTGCAGTTCCCGTCATGGCACAGTGGAAATGAATCCAACTAGGAACCATGAAGTTGTGGGTTTGATCCCTGGCCTCACTCAGTGGATTAAGGACTTGGTGTTGCTGAGAGCTGTGGTATAGGTTGCAGACGTGGCTCGGATCCTACATTGTTGTGGCTGTGATGTAAGCTGACGGCTGTAGCTCTGATTCAACCCCTAGCCGGGGAACCTCCATATGCCATGTGTGAGGTCCTAAAAAAGACAATAAATAAACACATACATACATACATACATATATACATAAATCATAGGAGATTTAGGTTAACTGATAACTTGTGGACACAGCCTCCTACCCCTGGAAATCTTTTGTGACTACTACGGAGGTCTCATCAATTCAGACAGTCTTGTGACTTAGAAGATGTTTCCTAATTGTGAGCCCAAACCTTTTTTCTTGAAGTGTTCACCATTTGCTCCTATGTCATCTCTCTGGAGAAAACAGAAATGTCTCCTTTTTTGATATAGAGCTTCTGTTATATGAAAACTACTCTTTTATCCTTCCTTTCTCCCCAGGCTAAACATTATTATTTCCCCACACTTTGCTCATTTGTTCATTCATGAAATGTTTATTGAGTACCTTTTACGTGGAAGTCAACTTAAAATACAGTGATGAATAAAAATGACTCTCTTCTCTCATTTGGCTTATGTCCAAATAGAGGTAAACAAAAAGTATTCCAAATTAAGACACTGACAAGTAAAACCTAGGGTAGTTTTGGATTATACCAAATTCCATGAATAAAAGAAAAAAGGTCATATGATAGGGCACAGAGATGGGAATTTCCTTCTCCATTTACTTTGGTTTCCAAATATTTCATCATGGTGGTTGCCCTCCACTGTAACAGCATGTCAGGGCTTTGGCATTTTTGAGATCCCTGTACAAGGACGGGCTTCTGATGGGCTCGTGTCCTTTGTGTACATAGGAAGGTAGAAGCTTCTTAATTACATGCAAGATGAAGCTAGATATACTATAACATCAGTCAGGCTACTATTAAAAAGGAAGACAGAAAATTTTAGATCTCTGGGCTTATTGTTGGCCTTAGAGACAGTATCCTTTGGCCCACATTGTACAGTGAGACTAGTAGTTGCCATATCTAGACAATGTTCACACTAGTGTGGTCATCCAATCATTCATTTATCTTTGGGCAAAAGTCCACGTAAACAAAATCCAAACCAAAAAACAAAGGGGTGGGGGGGGACTGGCAGTGTTGTATGACTTAGACTGGAGATACAAAATTGATGTTAAGACAACATTCACTAATAGACAACATTTCTCTAATAGGGAAAGAAGGTAAACTTGCTTTCAAATACCCTTAATAGGAGTTTCTGTCATGGCGCAGCAGAAATGAACCCAACTAGGAACCAAGAGGTTGTGGGTTCCATCCCTGGCCTCGCTCAGTGGGTTATGGATCCGGCATTGCCATGAGCTGTGGTGTAGGTTGCATATGCAGCTCAGATCTGGCGTTGCTGTAGCTGTGTTGTAGGCCAGCAGCTACAGCTCCAATTGGACCTATAGCCTGGGAACCTCCATATGCTGCAGGTGTGGTCCTAAAAAGACAAAAGACAAAAAACAAAACAAAAACAAAACAAATACTCACAATAGCTGTTAGGGAGTAATTTATTTAGGAAGGTGATAATTTTTTTCATATTTCAAAAATTTTGCTAAATTATATAATATCTTAGAAGAGTATTTATTAGAATTTAATATTAGGTAATTAATATTTTTAAAAGAACTTGAACATATCCAAATCAGAACTAAATACTGACACAAACCACTCTAATTTACTGACCTTCAAAGTAAATCCCATTCCGATGTTAGATACTGATTCTGTGGTCACCAGATTAAAGTACTTGTTCTGTATGCCATAGGTGTTGGAAATCCCCTCCTTGGTGGACTTTGAGCAATGGAGAGTCATAGTGTCTGCAGTCTCCTAGGAAGCTTAATCTGGCTACAGAATACAGAATATATTACAGAGGGCAGAGCAGAGGCAGAGAGACCAGATAGGATACTGTTACGGACTGAATGTTTAAAACACACACAGACACACACAGATACACACACACACACACACACGCCCCAAATTCATATGTTGAAACCCTAATACCTGTGTGACTGTATTTGGAAATAGGCCTGTGAGAAAGTGGTGACTGTTAAATGAAGTCATAAGGGTGAGGCTCTAATATGATAAGGCCGATCCCTTTAGAAGAAGAGGAGGAGATACTAGAGTGCTCTCTCTCTGCTATGTCGGGACACATCAAGAAGGCAACTATCTGCAAGCCAGGAAGATGCCGTCCCCAGGAAGTGAATTGGTAAGCCCCCTGGCTTCTCTCCAGAACTGTGAGAAGTAAATTTCTGTTGTTTAAGCCACTCCATCTATAGTAATTTGTTAGGCAGCCAGAGCAGACTGAGAGGGAGACCATTGTCATAATCCAAGCTTGAGGTAATAAGGGGAGTGGTGACTGAAAAGAAATCAAAGAGATTGGTATGGTGGAAATGGAAAGAAAGTTGTATTATTAAAAAAAGTGTCTATAGGACCTTGTGGCTGACCACATATAGAAGGCAAAGGATGAGGGAGATATTTCTGATGAGTCTTGAAATGGATGGTTTTTCTACTTTTCCTAAAGTGGGGTAAAGTGTTTTAGGAGTAATTGTGTTGATAGTTCCCAAGACTACCCCAGGTTTGGTGATTTGCTAAAAGGACTCACAGGACGCGGCATATCGTCATATTCACGGCTATGATTTATTACAGTAAAGAGATACAAAGCAAAATTAGCAAAAGGAAAAGGCACACGGGGCAAAGTCTGGAGGAAACCAGGCACAAGCCTCCAAGAGTCCTCTCAGTTGAGTTCACCTGAGCCTAGAAGTCCAGGGTTCTTATCAAGGATTGGTCCCATAAACACCCTTTATCTAGCGTGTACCAGATTCCAGACTCTTAGAAGGAAAGTATACATTCAATATAAACTGCATTTTTGTACGAACAGTTTAGGTACACTTATCAGCTAGGGAAGAGTGGGAACCCTTCCCAAATGTCAGCAAATGGCCAGCCTTGCAGGCAGGCCCGGCTAAAGACAGCAGTCTCAGTCCTGCTGAGGTAACTGATTTCTGCACAGTAATATTTAAAAAAAATTTTTTTTTTGTCTTTTTCCTTTTCTAGGGCTGCACTCGTGGCATATGGAGGTTCTCAGACCAGGGGTCTAATCAGAGCTGTAGCCGCTGGCTACACCACAGCCACAGCAACGTGGGATCCGAGCCGCATCTGTAACCTACACCACAGCTCACGGCAATGCCGGATCCTTAACCCACTGAGCACAGCTAGGGATTGAACCTGCAACCTCATGGTTCCTAGTCGGATTCATTAACCACTGAGCCACGACAGGATCTCCTGCACAGGGATATTTTAAACCAGAAAGAGTAAGTTACTTTTATGTCGTTCTCTTTTCATTAACAGAGTTTATACATAATAGAAACAGATTTTAACCCTAATGTCATTGTCTTCAGCTAGCCACATGTATGATACGGATACTTTTGACAAGTGTTAGGGAGAGAAAACAATTCTGAATACAGTGAAATACTGGCATACCTTTAAAGTCAAAGCATGAACATCTGCTTATGTGCTAAGAATATCTTTGATACCTTTAGTAAACAGATCAGAGAGATGTGGCTGCTGTACAATAAATTAAATGCCTATGTCTTTATATTTCTATTAGATTTTTTCTTTATTATTAATTTCCAGGAGAGATCCTTATATAGTGAGAATATTAACCCTTTTTCATATATAATCTATTATTACCTTCTCTCCCTATACCTGCCAGAACGTTAAGTCAAAGAATTTTCAATCTTTATTGTCTCTAGAAGGATTCTATAACTTACCATGAGATTGAGTTTTTGCTTGGTTGCTAAAAAATTGCCATGACGTAAATGTGAACATGTTGAAAATCAAATGGGTTGTGTTAATTTAATTCCCGATAGAGCCATTTGAGCAGTTCAATGTTGGTGAAAATCTATGCCCTACTTAAATGGACTTTTAACTTTCTTCATATGAAATGAGGCATGAGCTAGCCCTTTAGGTGGTTTGAAAAACTCAGCATCAAGATTAGTGTTATCTAGGACCATTTCCAGAGTAATATTTAGTTGAAATTTGAAAATGAAGATTGATATTTCTTGAGTTTTATGACATAATTTTGTCTTAAATGTTCATCTAAGATATTGCTGTTTAGTTACTGATGTTAAATAAGGGAAATAAAGATCCATTTGAGTCGAGTGATGAAAATATTGTAAGTGTAATCAAGAATTACGATGAGGAGCTCCCTATGTGGCCCAGCGGTTAATGAATCTGACTAGCATCCATGAGGATGCAGGTTCAATCCCTAACCTTGCTCCGTGGGTCAAGGATCTGGCATTGCCATGAGCTGTGGTGTAGATCGCAGACGTGGCTCGGATCCTGCACGGCTGTGGCTGTGGCGTAGGCCAGCAGCTGTACTTCAGATTGACTCCTAACCTGGAAACCTCCATATGCCACTAGTGCAGTCCTAAAAAGCAAAAGAAAGAAAGAAGGAAGGAATGAAGGAAGGGTGGAAGGAAGGGGATTTGGTTTGATCTCTGATTTTTGTCATGAAAGAAGAGAAACATTTATGTTGTTTGCTTTACTCTGTGGAATCTTTTCAAATAATGGAATACAGGTATAATTTTTCTTTTTCTTTTTTTTTTTTTTTATTCTTTTTAGGGTTGCACCGGTAGCTTTGGAATTTCCCAGGCTAGGGATCAAATTGGAGCTGCAGCTGTGGGTCTGCACCATAGCCATTGTAATGATGCTAGATTTGAACCATGTCTGTGACCTATGCTGCAGCTCATGGCAACACCAGATCCTTAACCCACTGAGCAAGGCCAGGGATCAAACCCACATCCTCATGGATACTAGTCGGGTTCTTTACCCACTGAGCCACAACGGGAACTCCCCAGGTAGTTTTTTATGGCCTCCAGAATAGTGCTAAGCACTGAACCCCCTGCAAGTGTAATGACAAACTAGAAAACTTACTTCATCCAAAAAGTTAAGCATGGTAAACAAAGCTGGCCTGTCATGTCTGTTTGTTGTATTTTCTAACATACTATTTCTTCTATTACCTGTCTATCATAAAATTGTGTTTCCTAACCATAAGGGGGCAAAACTATGGTATGGGAACATTCACATGGGTTTTGGTATTTTTCTAATTTTGCCCTGTCAGAGTTTTCCCCATTGCCTGTATCCTCAGGAATACGGTTGCTATTCTCTACCTTTCTCTTCTGCTCTGTCTTTTAGGTTCTTACAGCCACAGCAGTTTGTTGATGTCCATCTTTGCCTCCTGGGAGGCCGCTGCTATTTGATGTTTGTGCTTCATGGACTGTCTCCTGACAACATAGGATCTCTGTGCACCATGCTGGCGTGCAGAATTCCTCATATGCCAGGCGTGTGTTGCTTTCTCTGGAGCCCTGTAGAAGCAGACTGTGTTTCCTTAGTAAATCCAGCTCTTCCCACTGCCCAAAAGTAGATTTGTTATAATCCACTACATGGATCCGAAAGCTTTCCTGCCTTGTACTCTGAGTGTCGCAAAAAGGTTTTTTTGAGCAATATCTTGTTTTCTTGATTTCGATATATAGCACATGCTATCCAGAGCCCTGGGACAAGTCCCAGTTAGAAGTAGGAGGTAGCACAGCACAGGCTCAAAGGCATCCTGAGAACAAGATGCCTTGATGGTATTTTCCCTTCTCACGAGTACGTATGGCTCTTTTTTCCTCTTAGGATGATTTCTTTTTTTTTTTTTCTCTTAATGGATTTTATTTCAATTATAGGTGTGCATAAATCATCATAAGTCAATTTTACAGATTTTGTATCCCTAACCCCCAGTGCATCCCCCCACCCCCCCAGATTGTCTTATTTGAAAAACCAAGGCTTTCCAAAGTCTGTGAGTCATTGTCTGCTCTGTAAGAAGGTTCATTGTGTCTTTTAGTTACCACATGTAAGCGGTATCATTGGGTGTTGCTGTCTAATTGTCTGACTGGTTTCACTTTGCATGATAATTTCTAAGTCCATCCATGTTGCTATAAATGTTGGTAATTCATTCCTTTTAATGGCTGAGTAACATTCCATTGTGTGTATGTACCATATCTTCCCTATCCACTCTTCTGTGGATGGGCATTTAGGTTGTTTCC
>PVHT020000175.1:8910766-8999649 GCA_004024745.2 Catagonus wagneri
TGCAATGAACACTGGAGTACAGGTGTCTTTTCGGGTCATGGTGTCTGCTGGATAGATGCCCAGGAGTGGGATTGCTGGATCAAATGGTAATTCTATTTTGAGTTTTCTGAGGAATCTCCATACTGTTTTCCACAGTGGCTGCACCAATTTGCATTCCCACCAACAGTGTAATAGGGTTCCTTTTTCTCCACACCCTCTCAGGCAGACAGTTCTCCAGAGAGGACATGCAGATGGCAAATAAACACATGAAAAAAGATGTTCAACATCGCTCCTCATTAGAGAAATGCAAATCAAATCCTCTTAGGATGATTTCTAACATTAGAGGCTCTTTAGCAGGTAATAGAAATAGTCTCCTGGCAGACTAGAAATGCTTTAAGGTAAACATAATTTAGCACCTGTAATTCCACAATGCTGTTTTTTTTTTTTTTAAGTTTTTCACTTTCTTTTAAAGCCAGCAAAATCCCCTTTAGCTGCACACATACAACATATAATGGCTGAGCTGCTCTAAATGAAGCAGGTTGAGGAGTCCTGCAGTCAGCCCTTCCCCTGAGGCTCCTGCAGAGAATGTTACTGGTTCTTGGAGATTACTGGTCTCTAACTCCCTTGTTTTATAGATGAGAAGTCGAATGACTACGGATTAATCCTTATCCATCAGTTCTTTCAGGGCCGTACCAGACTTTTTCTAAACTGTCTTTGACTAATCCCATTTTCTTCTTTGTGAAGCATGGTAGAAGTATCTTTCCTGTGGTATTTTGCATACACGTATCATGTAATATTTATCATTTTCCATTATACTTAAATGTTTGTACTGTGTCCCTCATAGTCACTAACCACAAAGAGTCTGTTTTTTTTTTTAAATTTAGTTTTGATCTTCAATGCCTGGTGTGATCCTATCATATATCAGGTGGTTAATTACTGTTACATTAAAATGAATAAGTTTATTCCATACTTTTCTTGGAAATTGTGTATTCTCTGAAACACAGTCTGTGGCGGTGTCCCCTCTTCCAGGATCTGAGGGTGGCACTGCTTGAGTACCCATAGTTGCAGGAGCAGAACTGGGTGTGCTGAGATATCAAAGCTATGCATGTGACCTCTGCTGGATTACTGTAATTTGTGTTCTTTGGGGTACCAGATAAAATGCAGATGTTATTACTGAGTAGGCTTCTTCGGCAAATCTTTGCAGCTAATTTATATGTATGAATGGCAGCCTGACTATGGAAATATTTGAACAAATATCACTGTAAGCTAAAATTATGCTATTCATAAGAAAATAACCTCTACTGTGCTTCTGAGCATCTTGGAGTTATTTTCTTGACTGTACCCATTGCTGTGATGTTTACATATAGTAAATATTTGTGCTGAACATTTAGTATTGCTGAGTAGTGAACTAATCTAATATAGAAAGTCGAAAAGGAAGTAAGGTAACTTTGGGATTTAGTTTTGATTCAAAAATCAACCAATACATTAGAGCTATTTCACATGCTTGCCTGGTATTTGCTTCCTGTAACATCGTTTTCAAACTCGGTTCTTAAGGTATTAAGATGCAGAAAAGGCACTAGAAATCTGGACAAATTTCTTTCTCTTCCAGTATTATTATAAATTGTGATATGTATTTTATATTTAAAGCTGATGAAATAAGCAGTTAATTAATATTGTGGTATACAGCATAGACCCTGACATAATGCATGATAATAGCAAAATTATATTTACTCAAGAGGATATTGACATAAAACTCATTGTATCTACATTACTAAGATTTCCAGTAAATGCTTTGAGATCAGTTAGTGCTGAGTGCTTAGAGATCATTTCTCCAAAGAGATTTTTTTAAGTATTTATATCAAACCTGCATATTTTATAATAAACTGAATATTTGAGTGATAATAGTGTCATTACCAAGTAATAAATTTTATAACTAATTGAATATGCTTCTGTGATAAAGAATATAAGTTGTCATTTCTGTGTAAGGTGTTATGGCAGCATAATTTTTGTCAGGTAGCATATTTATCTAGAATACGCACATTCGTTCTTGTTTTGCCTGTCCAGTTTTCCAAGAGCATATATCTCGACTTTAGTCCTCTGTCTGATTTGTAGCCTATCTTATTAAAAAAAAAATAGATTCGAGTAATGCTGTCTCTTAACATTTTGGTTTTGATTCTTTCCAACAAATCTTTTTTTTTTTTTTAAATAAATAAGAAACTATACCCCAACCACAAGTACATTCATTCACACATAGGAAAACAACTTTTGGAATGTGCTGAATTAAATGAATCAGGTCTTGGTTATTCTTTTTTTTTCATTTATAATGATTTTTATTTTTTCCATTGTAGTTGGTTTACGGTGTTGTCAGGTTTCTACTGTACAGCAAGGACACCTAGTTACACATACATGTATACATTCTTTTTTCTCACATTATCATGCTCCATCATAAGTGACTAGACATAGTTCTCAGTGCTGTACAGCAGGATCTCATTGCTTAGCCATTCCAAAGGCAATGCTTGCATCTGTTAACCCCAAATTCCCAATCCCTCCCCCTCCCCCTTGGCAACCACAAGTCTATTGTTCATGTCCATGATTTTCTTTTCTGTGGAAAGGTTCATTTGTGTGGTATATTAGATTCCTGACATAAGTGATATCATACGGTATTTGTCTTTCTCTTTCCGACTTACTTCACTTATTATGAGAGTCTCTAATTCCATCCATTTTGCTGCAAATGGCATTATTTTATTCTTTTTTTTTTTTTTTTGTCTTTTTGCCTTTTCTAGGGCCACACTTGCGGCATATGGATGTTCCCAGGCTAGGAGTCTAATCGGAGCTGTAGCCGTCAGTGTACACCACAGCCACAGCAACACAGGATCCAAGCTGTGTCTACAACCTACACCACAGCTCGTGGCAGCGCTGGACCTTTAACCCACTGAGTAAGGCCAGGGATCAAACGCACAACCTCGTGGTTCCTAGTCGGATTTGTTAACCGCTGAGCCATGATGGGAACTCCTATTTTATTCTTTTTTATGGTTGTGTAGTACTCCCTTGTGTATATATACCACATCTTCTTAATCCATTCATCTTTTGGTGGATATTTAGGTTGTTGCCATGTCTTGGCTATTGTGAGTAGTGCTGCAACGATCATGCGGGTGCATGTGTCTTTTTCAAGGAAAGTTTTGTCCAGATATATGCCCAAGAATTGGATTGCTGGGTCATATGGTAGTTCTATGTATAGTTTTCTAAGGTACCTCCATACTGTTTTACATAGTGGTTGTACCAATTTACATTCCCAACAATAGCACAGGAGCGTTCCCTCTTCTCCACACCCTCTCCAGTATTTATTATTTGTGGACTTATCCATTCTGGCTGGTGTGAGGTAGTACCTCATGGTAGTTTTGATTTGCATTTCTCTAATAATCAGTGATGTTGAGTGAGCATTTTTTCATGTGCTTGTTGGCCATCTATATATCTTCTTTGGAGAAATGTCTGTTTAGGTCTCCTGCCCATTTTTCAGTTGGGTTGTTGTTTTTTTTTGCTGTTGAGCTGTATAAGTTTGTATATTTTAGAGGTTAAGCCCTTGTCAGTTGCATCATTTGAAACTATTTTTCCCGTTCTGCAGGTTGTCTTTTTTTTCTAATGGTTTCCTTTGCTGTGCAAAAGCTTGTCAGCTTGATTACATCCCACTGGTTTATTTTCGCTTTTATTTCTATTGCCTTGGGAGACTGACCTAAAAAAACATTTGTATGGTTGATGTCAGACAACGTTTTGCCTACGTTCTCTTCTAGACGTTTGACGGTGTCTTGTCTTACATTTAAGACTCTAAGCTATTTTGAGTTTATTTTTGTGCATGGTGTGATGGTATGTTCTAGTTTTATTGATTTACATGTGGCTGTCCAGTTTTCCCAGTACCACTTGCTGAAAAGACTGTCTTTTTCCCATTTTATATTTTTGCCTCCTTTGTCAAAGATTAATTGACCATAGGTGTCTGGGTTTATTTCTGGGTTCTCTATTCTGTTCCATTGGTCTATATGTCTGTTTTGGTACCAGTACCACCTGTCTTGATTACTGTAGCTTTGTAATATTTCCTGAAGTCTGGGAGAGTTATGCCTCCTGCTTGGTTTTTGTTCCTCAGGATTGCTTTGGCAATCTGGGTCTTTTGTGGTTCCATATAAATTTTTGGATTCTTTGTTTTAGTTTTGTGAAAAATGTCATGGGTAATTTCATAGGGATTGCACTGAATCTGTAGATTGCTTTGGGTAGTATGACCATTTTTATGATATTAATTTTTTCAACCCAGGAGCAAGGAATACCTTTCCATTTCTTTGAATCCTCTTTAATTTCCTTGATTAATGTTTTATGGTTCTCAGCATATAAGTCTTTCAGCTCCTTCATCAGGTTTATTCCCAGGTATTTGATTTTTTGGGGTGCAACTTTAAAATTTATTGTATTTTTATATTCCTTTTCTAATGTTTCATTGTCAGTATATAGAAATGCAGCCAATTTCTGAATGTTAATCTTGTATCCTGCTACTTTGCTGAATTTGTTGATCAGTTTGAGTAGCTTTTGCATTGATTCCTTAGGATTTTCTATGTATAGTATCATGTTATCTGCACACAGTGGCAATTTTACCTCTTCTCTTCTAGTTTGGATACCTTTTATTTCTTTTGTTTTGTCTGATTGCTGTGGATAGGACTTCCAATACTATGTTGAATAAAAGTGGTGAGAGTGGGTATCCTTGTCTTGTTCCAGATTTTAGCAGGAAGGCTTTCAGCTTTTCTCTATTGAGTATTGTATTTGCTGTGGGTTTGTCGTAAACAGCTTTTATTATATTAACGTATGTTCCCTCTGCACCCACTTTGGTAAGAATTTTGATCGTGAATGGATGTAGGACTTTGTGAAATGCTTTTTCTGCATCTATTGAGATGATCATGTGGTTTTTGACTTTCTTTTGTTAATGTGGTGTATGCCGTTGATTGATTTGCATATATTGAACCATCCTCATGCACCTGGGATGAATCCCACTTGGTCATGGTGTATCATCTTTTTTATATGTTGTTGGATTTGGTTGGCTAAAATTTTGTAGAGAATTTTTGCATCTATATTCATCAAAGATATTGGCCTATAGTTTTCTTGTTTTGGTGGTATCTTTGTCTGGTTTTGGTGTTAGGGTGATGGTGGCTTCATAGAATGTCTTTGGGAGTATTCCTTCTTCTCCAGCCTTTTGAAAAAGTTTAAGGAGGATGGTATAAGTTCTTCTTTGTATGTTTGGTGGAATTCACCTGTGAAGCCATCTGGGCCTGGACTTTTATTTGTAGATAGTGTTTTTGTGACATATTCAATTCCATTTCTAGTGATTGATCTTTTCAGTTGATCTATTTCTTCTTGATTCAGTATTGGCAGGGTGTAAGACTCTAGATAGTTGTCCATTTCTTAGAAGAAGTTGTTAATTTGTTGGCATACAGTTGTTCATAGTATTCTCTTATGTTTTTTTTTTTTTTGTATTTCTGCAGTATCTGTTGTAATTTCTCCATTTTCACTTCTTGTTTTATTTATTTGGGCTTTTTCTATCCCTTCTTGGTGAGTCTGGCCAGAGGTTTGTCAATGTTGTTTACCTTTTCAAAGAACCAGCTCTTGGTTTTATTGATTTTTTTCTATTGTTTTTTGAATCTCTGTTTTATTGAGGGTCTTGGTTATTCTTTATGTCTTAAGTGGGTTTTCAAATTGGCACCAAAGCAGCTCACAAACCATTGCTGCTTATGCAGCCTCTTATTTTCAGCTTTTGTCTGTTCTCAGTAGTTAATTGTTGTTGCTTGGCCACAACCCCAGCATATGGAAGTTTCTGAGCCAGGGATTAAACCCAGACCACAGTAGTGACCCAAGCTGCTACAGTGACAGTGCTGGATCCTTAACCTGCTGCACCACAAGGACACTTCTCTCAGTTGTATTTTGAATGACTTCTGTCTTCCATGATTAGTATAATGCTTGGTAGAATGGAATGGAAAGGATATTAGCATGATCATTTTAAAATTCACTGAAAGATACTCAGAATCTTCCCTTTGTGTTTCAACATGGCCTTGGCTTTGATTCCCTGTTTTACTATAAAGTATATTTCAGGTGTTTGCCATGATACCCCTAATACAGTCTGGTTTTTGCGTGATATATAAGATGCTCCGGGATACCTGCATCCAGGAATAACTACTCTAAATCAGTAAAGATTAGGCTTTAGTGTAAATATGAATCACCTGGAGATCCTGGTAAAACACAAATTTTGATTCAGCAGGGCTAGAATGGGCCTGAGATTCTGCATTTCTAACAAGCTCTCTGGTGATGCTGCTGCCCCTGATCTAGAGATCATACCATAAAAGTATGGGTTATATCTGTGTGCCTAGTGCTTCTTAATGCATATACCAAGTGTCACAGAAGTAGCTTGTTCTTAAGCAGTGATTCTCAAGCTTTAGCATGCACTGGAATCTTGTTGGGAGAATGCTTGCTGAAAATTGGGCTCCATTCCTCAGAGTTGATTTTGGTGGGGCTTTGGAGACCAAGAATCTACATTTTTCAAGCTTTTGAAAAATGTAGATGCAGGGGGTCTAAGACCACACTTTGAGAAATAGTACATTAAAGTTTGGAATTACTATGAAAATTCTCAATCCTTTCTGGAGTGATTGCTTTAAAAAACCAAAGGTGCAATGAAAAGTCCATCTGAAATGTGATTGCTTTGAATACCAATGTAGTATTTGGTTAATGAGGAAGCAGTGGTATAATTTTTTATGTTTCCCTGTTCTATTCCGTTTCCTCAAGCAGAAGGTGCGTAATTTATTGTAATATATCATTGGTGAAGACCATAGCTTCATTTACTTCCTAATTAACCCCAAAGGGGTCTTAATTGGATAATTGGTTAGATGTAATAGGTGGGTAGGTATATTAAATGATATGAATGCATGCCAGTAATGATTCTTATCTTGGATATTCTGACCAGGATATTTACTCTCTCTGGGTTAAAATTGTATCTCTAATATTATTTGATATCTTATTTACCTAGCATCAAAAATCTAGTCTCTTCCATGTATTTTGCATAGAATTGGTTTTCAAGTTAAAAAAAATAGGAATTGAGATTGTCATCTGAATTGTTTGTCATTTTAGTTTAAGGCAGCAGTTAAAATTTAAAAGTATGTCAAAGTGAATTTTTTTAAATGACATCTTTTCATAACTTTAAAATCAGTTCTTCATCTGCTCATGTCTCCGTTTTAAGGATGTGGGTGGTATTTATGTAATACCTAATTGATTCTATAAAAATTATTTAAAACAAAAGGGTTATAAAGAGGTTGCAGTTGTTGGATAATCTTACCAGAAACAGTGAATGCCATTTAGAATTCTCTGATCAGCAAGTTGTGGAGTGTTGACCAAAGTGATTTAAAAGCTTTATGCAGGATTAACCCATCATGTGCTTAAATTTATCTCATTTATTCACTAATTTGCATGTGATTTTGCAATTCCGAAATTTTAAGCAAACAAAAGTGTACCCCCAAACAAACTGCCAGATGAATTGAATTAATGCAGATTCAGATTGTAACCGAGGCCAACCCTGGACAGAAATGTGGGATTAGTGAGCTGTGATTACATTCTTTCTTTTCTGCTCCTCTGCCCTCAAGAGCAGATTCCTCTGTGCTGCCTCTGGATGGTTTTGTTGCACTGCCACAGTACCCCTGTGTGTTCTCTCTTGCCCTTGACAATGTCAAGGTGCAGAGCAGACAGTTTGGAAAACCGTCATGACCTACCTAGTGCATAAGTGCTGTGTGAGCAGGATATCTATCACACGAAGTACTTCATAGTCACAGAGCCTGAAGAGAAAGGGGAGAAGAATATAGACAAACGATGAGGATGTAAACTTAGTGACCTTTTGGAGGTACCTTTCTGTCATGAAATTTCTGGTTTATTAATAATCGAAGAACTGTGCTTCACTATACATAACATTCGTACCTCTTGACACAAAGGTAGTAGCATTAGGGAGGGAAAATATCTCCTAATTTTTAAAGCAGACCAAAATTTTCTATATTGTATGCTAGGAAGTAGTTTTATTGAAGTTTGAGTAAAGATTTTGCTTTGATATTCTCTGATATAATATTAGGTCAGTTGTTAATGTATTGAAAGTCAGTGCACTTTTCTAGATAGATCTTTTTATATTCCAGCTGCTTTGAGTTAAAAGACATGAAAGGAGAAGAAATGTAGAAAGTATTTAAATCCTATGTCATTTTTAAGAACAATGGATTTATAATTAAGAAATTCAGAATAGCTTTTTGTACTAAAGTAGAAAGTCTGACTTTCAGACTCATAGTCAAGTTGTCTTAATCTTCAAAACTATCATTTTCTGAGTTTCTAAGGTATGGCCCAAGTTTAATAAAATTATTCTGGCAAAATTTAATTATACGCATGTTTTTTATGGAAATGTTTAGTTATATTATTTTATATAAAATTTGAGAGAAATTCATATAGTTTTAAATTAACTCAATTACAATTTTGATGTTCCTTGATGCTTAGAGCTTTGCTAATACTATAGCCACTAGCCACACGTAGCTATTTAAATTTAAATTAATTAAAATTAAGTAAATGTAAAATTCTGTTTTAAATGTTAAAAAGCACTTCAGTTGCTCAATAATCACACATGGCTAAAAAGCTCCCAGATTATACAGCAAAGATACAAAACATTTCCAGCACTCTGTTGGACAGCACTGGTGTGGAATTGTTAGGATATGTACCTTGTATTAGTTAGGCTCAGGTTCACTTATGCAAGGCTAAACATCCTAAATGTGGCTTAAATAAGAGAGTACTTTATTTTCCTATCATGGAAATGAAGTCTGGAAGTAGATAATCAAGGACTAGTTAGGTAGCTTCATGGTGTGAGGAAAGTAAACTTATTCTTGTTTTGTTGCTGTGCTGTCCTTGTATAGCTTCTATCTTGAGGTTCAAGATGGCTGCTCAGGCTCCAGCCATCAAGTCTACATTTCAGCCAGAGGAAAGGGGGAAAGAAGGGAAGAAGCTTCCCTCTTTTTAAAGATGATTTCTCATTTGTCTGTCATAGAACACTTTGACTTTTATATTTCATTGGCTAGGATTT
This sequence comes from Catagonus wagneri, assembly GCA_004024745.2. Taxonomy (NCBI): domain Eukaryota; kingdom Metazoa; phylum Chordata; class Mammalia; order Artiodactyla; family Tayassuidae; genus Catagonus; species Catagonus wagneri. Next base: position 8,919,864 of record PVHT020000175.1, read on the forward strand.
ATATTTTTTACATGGCTAGTATTAAACAAGAGAGGATGGGAAATGTCTTTTAGCTGGGCAGTGATGTGTGTCTCTTGAGAGGACTTGCTGTCATCAGTTTCCTCAGAAAAGCCAAAAAGAAATTAAGTTTAATCTTTAGAAATTAATGTAAATGAATAACTTTTCAAGGAGTAAAACTCTTCTGTAGTGTGTCGTAAAACCTACGAGAGCAATAGGAAGCAAATAATGTTACCTCATTTAACTGAGGCAGAGAGATCATTCAGAAATCACTAGTTGGATAATCCCTTTTGTGCCCATTTTCCATGTTCTTGGAGCTCAGCACTGAGCTTTTTACTTTTTTAAAGTAATCATTTGTCATATTATCTATGAAATATTATTATTGAGTTAAGGGTTCAGTTGTGTAGGGTTTTTGTACCAAAACTGTACAAATTAAAATATGTGGAGATTAATGAAATGAAAAAATTTCAGTCAGAAATGGTACTTTTCGTAAGAATCCTATTCTTCCTATTATGATGTAATGTTTTCTAACATTTTGTGTATGTTTGTTAATAGGTAGTATAACCTATAGTTGATTTTACTAAAATATGAAAAGTTGCTATTGATGTTGAGCAATGTTATTTTTATACATTTTATTATGTTGGAATCAATTTTTCATACTTGCCATTTTTAAAATTTTTCTTTGTTTTTCACTATTACTAGTGTTTTCAGTAATTCAGTTTTTAAATGTCCATCTGAACCTTTAGGAAGTTTAGAAAAGAGTGTGAGAAAATATCAAAGTAAAGAGGGCACATTCAGCTGCTATTCTGCTTTTTAATCACCAGCTCTTGCATGGCAGCAGTTTATCACCACTGTTCTTGTAATTCTTATGGTGCCACTGTTGTTTCTTGTCTCTTGGTGGTGTAGAAACAGACTAGAATAGTCCTAGAGCATGTCACAGACCTGTGTTTAAGTCAAATATTGTTCATCAGTCCTACATAATTAAATATTTAATTATGTTCTTATGATTTTTTTAGCTAGATGCATTAAAAAGGCTACATCATCAGGAGGGAAAAAAAAAGATGGTCATAAAATAGCTATGACATACTTTAGAACTAGCACCTTATGAAATCTTATTTTCAGCCTATGTTCAGAGAACGGCAGTTATAATCATGTAAGCTTCTGGGGTCTTTGCTTCCCGTTTAACACTTTGTGTCTATAAATTGTTAGGTTGTTCCCAGGCTCTTCAAACACATGTTTTTATTGTTATTTAGAAGGGACCCTGGATGCAAGTCCATATCTTAAGAATTCAAGCAGTTAATATATATTTCTTCTTCTAAAGATAGCCATCAGCAAAACTTACTGAGTTTATATTTTCCTGCATACTGGGTGGTGACCATTATCTCTGTAGGCTCTCTTTTGGAGTTCTGATTTTGGCTGAGAACCTGTGTAATTTTGCTTGTGGAAATTACTAGAAGATTTCATATTTGAATCTGATAAGAATGAAGACAGGCAGTATTTTCAGTGGACCTATCCCATTAGTTTTTTGTGTTGTTGTTTTTGGTCCTTTTAGGGCCGCACCCATGGCATAAGGAGGTTCCCGGGCTAGGGGTCGAAGTGGAGCTATAGCTGCTTGCCTATGCCGTAGCCACAGCAACGCGGGATCTGAGCCATGTATGTGACCTACACCACAGCTCATGGTAACGTCAGATACTTAACCCACTGATCAAGGCCAGGGATCAAACCTGGCATCCCTCCTGGATACTAGTCAGGCTCATTACAGCTGAGCCATGATGGAAACTCCCCCATTAGTCTATTTGTAAACTGAGCTTAGTAAGTGAATCTTGCCTTACTATTTACCCCTAAAATTAAAGTTTTAGATGATTTTTATCTGATATGATAACTTAATATAAAGTCCTTTACCTTTGTGTATTGACTTGAGATTTTCAACCTTTGTCTTTGATCTGCTTTTTACTCTTATTCTTCTTTATCTGGCCAGTTTCGTTGATTTCCTCCCCTTGGCATACTGTATAGTACCAAACTTCTTTTTAAAGAAATTTTGCTTTTAAAAAAATTTTTTTTAAGGCTGTACTTGTGTTATATGGAAGTTCCTGGCCCAGGGACTGAATCAAGATTTTGTGTTTTAAAACTAGATTTATCAAAGTAATCATTTACCCTTGCCGCCAGCCCACTTCTGTAAGAGCTGCAACCTGTCTCCTGCCACTGGCACCTGAGTGTTCATTTGAAGTTTACCAGTGATCCACTAATTAAAACCCCAGTGAATTTTTCTCTGTTTTTGCATTCCTTTATTTCTGCTACATTTGAATTTTTGACCACTTTCTCCTTGAAATTCTCAGTTCTTTCTGCTTCCCACTGAGTACTCTTCACTCCATCCAATTGGGACTTGTTACATATGTTTTCCTTTAAAAAAAAAAAAAAATCTTCCTTCCATCTGGTCATGCAAAGCCCCCACCTGAAATATCATCACATTCTTATTTCTGCCTATTATGTATCCTGCCTGTGCTTTTAAGACCTACTTCATACGGGATCTTTCCTTTCAGTTTTTTTAAATGCTCTTTCTTATTTCTATAGTCATCTGGTTTCTACCTAGAGTACTTTTAGGGTGCATTTTTTTCTTTGACAGGATGATCTCGCACAGTTTTTTTTTTTTTTTTAAATCGCGGAAGTAGAAAGGCCACCATTGCAACTTCCCTAATGTTGTGTGTTGTCAGTAACTTTAAACATTCATTTAATGTGCTGCGGTAGACAGAATAATGACTCCCCAATCATTCCTAATCCTCAGAACCTCTGAATATGTTAGGTTACATGGCAAAGGGGAATTAAGGAAACATATGGCATTTAGGTTGCTAATCAGTTAACTTTAAAACACAAAGATCATCCCGGATTGGGGCCAGTGTGATCATAAGAGTCCTTAAAAATGGAAAAGGGAGGCAGAAGAGAGAGTCAGAGTGATGCAATATGAAAAAAACTTGATTAGCCCTTACATTAAAGATGGAGAAAGAGAGCTGAAAGCAGGAATGAGAGCAGCCCTTAAAAGGTGGAAAAAGTCAAGAAAACAGATTTTCCCCTTAGAGACTCCAGAAGGAATGCAGCCCTGCTGACACCTTGATTTTATCCCAGGGAGACCTGTGTCAGGTTTCTGACTTACTGAACTGTAAGATGTACATATTCAGAAAATTCAGAGGCAATGGGATAAGGAAAATGGGAAAATAAATAAACCAATTATTTTAAAACTTAATTTCTTCTCAGAGAACTTAGCAGTTTTACAATACTTTTTTCCTGTTTTTCAAAGGAATTGTGTGTAATGTAATCATCCTGAGAGAGAGCCTTTATAAGGTATATTGATTTCCTTTTATTGGGGTTTTATTTATTTTATTTTTTGGCCGCCCTGTGGAATATGTAGTTCCTGGGCCAGCGATCAGAGCTGAGCCACAGTTTCAACCTACGCCACACCGGCGGCAGTGCTGGATCCTTAACCCACTGTGCTGAGCCAGGGATTGAACTTTCAACCCAGTGCTCCCAAGATGCTGGCGATCCCGTCGTGCCACACAATTTGAAAAAGTTAAGAATACCTTGCTTATTGAACAAGGCAGCTGCCTCAGAGTAGGAGCTGTGAAATGACAAAACTAAAACAACTTAGTAACAAGTTGGACGTCCTTTATTCAAGGAATGTCCTTTATTCGAGGGAAAACAGACTATTCTGTAGGGATTTGGGGCAAAAGCAAGTTTTATAGAACATTAGAAGAGGCAGCTCAGAAATAGGGGATGACTGGCTAGGAGCTCAGGGGTTTCCTTATTAGGCAGGCAGGTACTCTTTTCTAGCTAGCCAATGTTGAGTGGGAGGATTATGATTAGTGTATGTTGGGTTTCCTCGACAGTGAGGTGTTTCCCATAAATGCAGGCTGACTTAGGTTTAGATTTGTGATGATATGGACTGGCTCAATGGGGTCTCCTCCACTTTGCAGGTCCTGATATATGAATTAGCTTTATCAGAGGCCAATAAATATTAATGGAATCAATAGGCAAGTGGAATTGAGGAGTGAATGGGGGATGTTTTTATTCATTCTCCTAAGAAATGAATTAAGTACTTTTAACTTTTCAAATGCACTATACTCTTTTCCCTCTCTATCCTACCCTGCTTCTCCACTCTTATACAAGTAGGAAGCTTCCTTTACCTGGAACCTTCTTCCCCTTTCCCTTTGAATAAGTTCTAGTGACTCTTAAAGTCTTGATTTACGTGTGAAACCTTTTAGGGAGGGTCTTAATCTCTTCACCACTTATTGCCCCACCCTCTTTCCACACTGGGCAGGTGTACCTGCTTGTCTTCCCCACTGCACCTTGTACTTCTGTCTTAGCCTTAACACGCTGCAGTATTATTACCCATTTAACTGTCCTTCCCATTTGACTGTAACCTCCATGAAGTCGGGGACTGGGTCATTTTTTGCTCACCACTGAATTCCCAGAGCCTGGCATAATGTATATTTGATAAATGTTTATTGAATGACATTCATGAAATACAGTAACAACCTCAAACGTGTTCAGCATAATATATTTGGTCTAAATGGATGTAAAGTATTGTTTTCAGGTTATTTATTTGCATATCTGTCAAAGCTCATAACTGTACTTAGTATTAAACGTAATAATAGTTTTATAAGCAGAATGCAATCTCTAGCAGTAAAATTTACTTTTATTTTTAAATAAACTATTGAATTTGTCCAAACTTCAAACTTGACATTTAATATCAACTTAATCTGTTTTACCTTTATATTTGAGATTAAATATTTCTTGGAAGTTGCCATTTTACACTTAGACATTATTATCATTATTTTTTTGTCTTTTTGTCGTTTTTAGGGCCACACCCGTGGCATGTGGAGGTTCGTGCTAGGGGTCTAATTGGAGCTACAACTGTTGGCCTATGCCACAGCCACAGCAGTGTGGGATCCGAGCCACGTCTGCAACATACACCACAGCTCATGGCAACACCAGATCCTTAACCCACTGAGCGAGGCCAGGGATCGAACCTGCAACCTTGTGGTTCCTAGTCGGATTCGTTTTCTGCTGAGCCACAATGGGAACTCCGACATTATTTTTTAAGAAATAATTTTATCTTTCTGTGACTTCTTTATTGGAGTCTAGCATTTTTACAAGCATGGATGGAAGTAGATACTCTCATACTAAGTGAAGTAAGTCAGAAAGAGGAAGACAAATACCATATGATATCATTTACATCTGCAGTATAACGTATGGCACATATGAACCTTTCCACATAAAAGAAACTCATGGACTTGGAGAACCAACTTGTGGTTGCCAAGGGGGAGAGGGAGGGAGTGGGATGGACTGGGAGTTTGGGGTTAATAGATGGAAACTATTGCATTTGGAGTAGATAAACAATGAGATCCTGCTGTATAGCACAAGTCACTTGTGCTGGAACATGAAGGAGGATAATGTGAGAAAAAGAATATACATATATATATATGTATGCATATATATGTGTATGACTGGATAACTTTGCTGTACAGTAGAATTGACAGAACACTGTAAACTATAATGGAAAAAATAAAAATCTTAAAAAATGAGTATATATTTAGAACGTGGATTGTGTATAATTTTTTTAGAGAGAAAATGGCATTGATCTGTTTCTTCTGAAAATAATACTCTGTTGGAGGCTTGGAAGGGTTTAAGTCAAATTAAGTGGGCTTATGTCTGCTGATGGGCTCCTGCAGATAAAGCCACAACCACCTTCATGTGGCATGCTTTTGTATTGATGTACTTACTGTTTTTCCCTTGGGCCAATAGATGCTATTTCTTGTTAAGATAAGAACATGGTAGGGAAGGAAATTTGCTCTATTTTGCTGCTGTTTAAGGCACTGTGGAACTGGTTAGTAGACCTTGACACACTGTTCATTTCACCCTCAGTTGAATTATTATTGCTTTTGTTTTATTGGGGAACAAAATTCCTCTGAGATATTTTCTACCAGTAGTTATACCCTACAAAAGATTTTGTGGTTTTCCACGTGACATTTCTCTGGAAAGTTGGGCCTACGTATATTTGATTTTAGAATCTTAACCACTAGATTATTTTGCCTCCAGTTTAGATGATTAAAGTTACTAAAACTAATTTTTTTCCTCAATCTTCATTGTTATTGTGAAACTTTATGTTGGCTGTTAGAAAGGGTTCCTAGCAGCCAAAATCTTTAGCCTTTTACTTTATTTATTTATTTTTTCCTTCTTCTTTTCTGGCTGCCCCACTGGCATTTGGAGTTCTGAGGCTAGGGATCAGATCCAAGCCACAGTTGCAGCCTACACTGAAGCTGTGGCAACGCTGGATCCTTAACCCACTGTGCCAGGCTGGGGATTGAATCTTCAAGCCAGAGCTCTAGAGACACCACTGATCCTGTTGCACCACAGTGGGAACTCCTCTTCGGTCTTTTAGAGTGCCACTTTAAACTACTGTTAGAAGAGATGAGTTGGCCCAGGAAGCTGCTAGCTTCTCTGAAGCCTGTGGGACTCCTCCAGCACGAGTCGTGAGGTTGTAGTGAGTGTTTGCTCCAGTCTCTGGAGCTCTTTCCACCCTGTGAGTGTTTGATAGAAACTGGCCTCCCTCTGAGATGTATACTGTGAAATCTCATTGTTCCATTTTACCTTCTTCCAGTCTCAGAAATTCATGGAATGGAAGTATGTCAGAGAGTGAAACTTGGCCTAGTTTCTGTGGTGATGTGAGGAATCTTTTAGGGGTATTAAAACTACACGTTTTTTCTAGTATTCCTTTGATCCTGTTGTTACAGGGCTTCCCTCATTCACCCATGGAATCAGTAACATGCATTCTTTATTTCAGGATGAGGGCAGATACAGCCTCAAATGAAAGAGTCATTTTATAAAACTCAGCTCAGCTCTGAGTTTTATTATCAGTAAATTATTGTCATGTGAAATACATGTATATTAACAAAATTCACAAGGTACGAAAGGATATAATTTTATATAAATCTCCTCCCCCTACTTTTCTCCCCGACCAGTCTCTAGCCTTTCTCTCTGTCATTCCATTCTGTGTACACAAAAGATAAATAGTTTACACTCTTGTATACTTTGCTTAATATCTTTGCTACAGTTCCATATCAGTACGTATGAAACTATCTCATTCTCACCAGCTATAGTAACTGTTAAATTGGTGAACAGTTCCATTCCTAAACTTATACTTTAACAAATAATGCCATGGGGAATAACCCTGACCATAAATTATATTGTATACATACAGGTTTATCAATATGATAAACTCTTGAGAGGAGAATTATGGTCAAAGTCTAATATTTTAAACATTGAGTTTAAAAAAATTTTTTTTGGTCTATACAAAATAGGAATCATGACATTCTAGATTTTTCTGAGAGAAATAGGGATGTCTAAATTCTAGAAATTCCTCTGAGTTTATTAAGAGGAAAATTTGAAACTCTACACATAATTTCACTAAAGCAATGGTGTATAAAGGACTTGGGATGATATATAGTCAGTTTCTGCCACACCAGAAGGAGAAATCTTTTCCAATGTTGAGAAGAGCCATAGGTCAGTGTCTTCATTCCCCTGCATATCTTTTAAGAGGCTGAAAATCAAAGTAGGAGACAGGGAGGTGTTGATGATGGTAGCGATGGTGACAATAAGAACAACCAGTTAGAGTCAGGAGAGAATCTGAGAACAGCAGGATTGCCTGAAAAAGCTGACTCTCTAGAGAGGGACAGAGAAATTCTAAGAGCGCCAGCCAGCTAGCCGAAACCTGTAAACAAAGCCAGGATGCAGCAGACTGTCTGACCTCAAAACCAGAGGTTCCCAAACCCATGGGCTACAGCAGTATTCAAGGTTATCAGCCAAGAATACCAGCCAGATCTCAGTAAACACCAGCATAGGGTACATAGTGACTAAGTGACTAAGTAGAAGAGCAAATGTCTAAGATGAGGCCAGTCAGTTGCCTGGCCTACAGCAAGTGTACCTGCCCTTCATGACCACTCAAGCTCCTCCTTTTAACTAGCTGCCATCTCAAGAAAGAAGGTTGGGGAAATTCCTTAAAGAGCATGAACTTTTAATTGAATGACTACTTACCTGAAAGAGAATTATTTTCAATTAGGAGAGGCTGAATAACAGCCTTCTCACCCATCATGGGAAATGGATGCTTAAGAGCAAAGTTACATAAATTCACAAAAGGAAATGAAATTTTATACTTTGTATATCTGAGTCATAGTATATACATTTTATTACCCCCTCCAACACAAACACACACATGCAACACACGCCAAGCACACATTTTCATGAATACCTGCTATAGAAGTGTTTCTCTGGTCTTACTTCTGCCATGTGTAAGGCATACCCTTAGGGGTAAACCATGGACTGCAACATACACAGGTTTCTTCATTGCTTCTCAGGTTTTTCATGGAATTCTGTTTGAGTACAAATACAGTAATAAGTTCTGTTCTTAATTAAAGTACAGTTGATTTACAGCGTTGTGCCACTTTCTGCTATACAGCCAGGTGACCCAGTCATACACACACACACACAAGCACACCTGCCCCCCCCCCCACACACACACAGTCTCCCTTTCTTATATTATCTTCCATCATGGTCTATCCCAAGAGACAAATATAGTAACTTCACATTATCTGTAGCTATCTTTACTAGCCTATTCATCGTTTTTCACCATATCACAATTACTTACATATACTGTCTTCTCCTTTTATCAGATATAGCAATGGTGAACATTAATGAGTACTGTTGTGTACCTAGCACTGTGTTCATACCTCAGGTTTTGTGAGGATTCCTTCATTTCCATGAGGAACGTGGCACAAGGAAGTTAAAGAACTTCTACGTGGAGTTTGAAGCTGGAGTTCCTCGTGAACCTAGGAAGCTGCATTGCACCCCACTACCTTGCGTTTTTGTTTCCAGCCTTTCCTTCATAATTCTGTGGTGTTTTGTGTCAGTTGTTTGTCTTCTCCTTAATGCCCCTCTACCACCCCTTGGTCCAAATGGTTTTCTGGTCTTTCTGTGCTGTATGAATTCTGTTTCCCTCCTTTTATCACCTTGAGTCATTCTGGTACACTGATTTCTGGCTCCCTGAGCCTGTTCTTTGTGTTCCTTTCCCCCTCCCACTCTTTGCCCTTTTGTCATTGGCAGCTTCTCCCATATTCCCTTGTTCTTTTTTTCTCTTTCTCTCTCAGTTAGTCCAACAAAGACTGCTTAGAAAGAGCAGCAGCCTTCTCATTTGAACAAAAGATTCTGTGAACCCTGTGTAGGTTGCCTATGGATTTGCTTGACAGAAAAAAACTGATTGACCACTTCGTCTCTGGTTGAGTATCTTTATTAATGTTAGACAGCCATATGTTGCAGTGTTAGTAGCGCTGACAGTGATTGCCTTTACATTGATTTTACTTACAGGTTTCTATTTCAGAGGCCTTAACTATACAGTGATTATTGCAGTATCTCCCAAAAGGGAAAATAAAATCTCTGAAAGCACATTACCTTATAGGCTTGATTTATTTCAAAATCCTGTTAGTTTCATGGATAAGTTACTTTCCTCACATTCGGAAAACCAGTTTTATGTTCTTATTCCATATTTTTTAAGTTTTAAAGCATGCTTAGAAACGATGTCATAATTTAGCCCTTTCAGTTTTTTTAGCTTTGAACTAATTGATGTGTATTTTTTGTTTGCAATTGAAATATAGCAATTGAGCAAGGAAGGGTATAAGGATTTGGCTAAGGAAGAGTGAGGTTATATAGGGATTTACATATAAACCTATTCAAGTATATTGTTTCATAAGCATTACTTATGAATATTACATATTAACATATTGGTTATTATATATGTTATATGTTATGCATTATATATTGTATATTATAATTCTATATAATATATATTTACATAATATATAATATGTGTTATGTATTATATGTAGTATGAATATTACATATTCACATATTGGTTATTATATGTTACTGTATAGTTATATATCATGTAATCATACTATCATATTATGTCTGAATATGTAATATTCATATGTTGGTTAGATATATTCATTGATAAAGAAATATTGTTGAAATCAAATATGTTTTATAACCTTTTAATTATTTCCCATTACTACAGTGTAGACTTCAATAAATCTAATCAGTAGGTAAGATTAATAGAATCTTAGGGACATGGGGAATAAACATTTTTTAATGGAAACAAAGTTTTAATTGTGACTATTTGCATTACTTTCTCCTCGTAAAAGCTATCAATTGACTCTTTGATCTCTATTATCTAATGCCAGACCATGAAATAAATTTGATTTAATAATTTTAATTGATTTTTATATGTTTTATCACTTCAAAAAGTGTCTCCTTCCACAGTAACAGTCTCTACGTTAATATTGTTGGTAATGTGCTATGGATTATATTAAAACAGGAGTTTTTTTCTTTATATTCTAAATTCCTTTTGGATAAAATTAGGAATGAGTTCTTATAAATGGACTATACTTTCTATTCATTAATACCTTGTGATTATTCACCCAAAGTTGTTTTCCTTTCAATCTTACAATAGGCCAAAATATCACAATGCAACATGCACAGAAGAACTGGAAAAAAATTAAAAATGAGTTCCTTGGAGTTCCTGTCGTGGCTCAGTGGTTAAAAAATCTGACTAGGAACCATGAGGTTGCAGGTTCGATCCTTGGCCTTGCTCAGTGGGTTAAGGATCCGGCGTTGCCATGAACGGTGGTGTAGGTTGCAGACGTGGCTCAGATCCCATGTTGCTGTGGCTGTGGCATAGGCCGGTGGCTACCACTCCAATTAGACCCCTAGCCTGGGAACCTCCATATGCTGCAAGTTTGGCCCTGGAGAAGGCAAAAAGACAAAAAAAAAATGAGTTCCTTTATGCAAGGTCATTTATCACATATAAAACATTATGATCTAAGATATGCCTTAGATTTTAATGTAGTTCATACACACACACACACACACACACACACACACACATATATATATATATATATTTTGTCTTTTTAGGGCTGCACCCACGACATATGGAAGTTCCCCAGGCTAGGGGTCGAATCAGAGCTGCAGCTGCCAGCCTATGCCACAGCCATAGCAGTGCAGGATCCAAGCTGTGTGTGTGACCTACACCACAATTCACTGCAACACCTATCCTTAACCCACTAAATGAGGCCAGGGATCAACCCATGTCCTAATGGTTACTAGTCGGGTTCATTACTGCTGAACCACAGTAAGAACTAGCTTGTATATTCTTGATGAAATCTTACAGAATGTAGAAATTCAAGTTTAAAATACCTGATCATTTTTATGTGAATTAATAATTTAAAAAGTAATAGCACAGTGTAGAGATGATTATAATCATCAATGGTTTTAAAATTAGTGTATACACTTGGTATGACTTAGAATATTTAGAAATACTGGAGGTATATTTTGGAGTAAGAAAGAGTACCATGTGTGACTGCTTCTTATTATTTGTATGAAATCAATACTTAGATTATTATAATGGTGAGATTATTTTCTTTTATACAGAATTAGAAAGTTTACAGATATCTGGAAATATGTGTTCTTAGTAGTGTGTTTTGACACATTTCGATATGAGTTCCAGCTCAACCAGTTGTGACTTTGGGCTACCACTCTGAGTCTTAGTTTCCTTGACTATGATGACAGTAATTACTCAATGGAATCCTCGTAAAGATGAAATTATAAAAGTTACATGAAGAGTTTAACACACTTATTGAAACTTAAGTGGTATCCATGGCTGCAGTAGAGGGGGCAGCAGTGACAGTTTGTTTAGTGAGAGAAAATAAAATCTGAAACCTGCATCGCCCATCACTTTCTTGACTTTGTCTTTTTAACCTCTGTTCCTAGAACTCTTCTTTAACTGCATCTATTATAATATGATAAATTTTAGACCCTCATAACTTTTAGGCTGTCTAGAGCCACATTACAGAATTTTATAGCTGGAAGGGATTTGGGGATCTTTTAACTCAAACCTCTTATTTTACAAGTGAGAAACTGATGTCCAGAGGGGTTAACTGATTTACCCAGTGTAAATTGCTTGTGGCAAGTCTCCTGGTGAGAGGAACGATGTTCATTTCACCATTATATTCTCCTGTTACATTCCATTCAATTCACGTGTCAACAGCTTCTGTTAATATACTGACTTGCTCAAGCCCTTATTGTGCACCAGGCACTATGTGAGGTGCATAGATACCAAGATGAGGAATATAGAGTTCCTACTGTGCAGGCATTCATAGAGAGAGGGACTAATTGACAAATCACAGTGGTATGGTGAGTATCATGAAAGGAGGGCATAATAAATGCACTTAAAAAGGAAGGAGAGGAACTGAGCTTCATGAAATGCCTATGGGACGGGTAACTCACATACATTGTCATTTCATGGTCACTGTAGCCTTCTGCCCTAGCTATTGCTATCTATAGTTTTGTTTCTTGGCAAAGCTCAGGCTCTGACTGAGAAGGAGAGGGGAGGCAAAATAGCCCTGAACGTTAGTGGGAAAACTGAGAGTTCTTCAGGTCTCGGGGCTTCTATACAAGATTTGTTAGATACTGGTTCATGGTTAAATGGGAGTGATGAATCATTGTGATGCCACACTTTTTACCTGCAGCTGAAATTAAATACCAAGTTGCTTTTTTGTAATTTGCTTCTTCTTTTTTTTAAGCTCATTGCCTTAATTGAGTGGAAAACATGGTCTGATTTCTTAGAAGAGCAACCTTAGTGATCTAAACTGAAGAAGCATTTCCTGTTGTAAATGTTCTCTTAGTTTTCGTAATGTTTTCTGAGTCAAAATCTAGGGCAGGGAGATCCCATTGTGGCTCAGGGGGTTAAGGACCCAACATTGTCTTTGTGAGGATGTGGGTTCGATCCCTGGCCTCGCTCAGTGGGTTAAGGATCTAGTATTGCGACAAGCTGCGGCATAGGTAGGAGATGTGACTCAGATCCCGTGTGGCTGTGGCTGTGGTGCAAGCTTCAGCTGCAGCTCTGATTTGACTCCTGGCCCATGAACTTCCATATGCTGCAGGTGCACCATAAAAAGAAAAAGGAAATCTAGGGCAGGGGCCAAAGCTTGAGAAGGACACAGAAGCTTCCATGTCCTTTGAGATGCTGCATTTTCTATATTGCTTGGTCTTCTCACCTTATTTACTATTATTGTTTTATTTTCCCTATACCTTCATAAAATCTTTTTAGTTGCTTCTTGGATAGATACATAAGGTACTATGAAAAGATTTAGTTGCTTAATGACAACTATAAATTGTTGTTATTGTTGGTTATTTAAAAAATTGCAGAGAACAGCTATGTACTAACAATTGGAATACTTTCTTAAAATGTTTCCATTGCATAACAATTTCTTTTTGTAGGTGTTTCTAAAATGCTTGGTTGCTCTTGCTTCCAAAAAAGATTTTCAGTAGGGAAAAAAATATATCCATTTAAAAAATATTTATTGGAGTTCCCATTGTGGCTCAGTGGTTAACGAATCCAACTAGGAACCATGAGGTTGCAGGTTTGATCCCTGGCCTTGCTCAGTGGGTTAAGGATCCGGTGTTGCCATGAGCTGTGGTGTAGGTTGCAGACGTGGCTCGGATCCCACGTTGCTGTGGCTGTGGCGAAGGCTGGTTACAGCTCCTGTTAGACCCCTAGCCTGGAAACCTCCATATGCCACAGGTGTGGCCCTAGATAAGGCAAAAAACGACAAAAAATAAATAAATAAATAATAAAAAATATTTATTATACTATATCTATCCTCTTTTTGAAGGAAATATCATTTGGGATTCTTAGAATATCTATGCATTTTTCCTTAACTTTTAATTTTAATTTTGAACAGTAATTGAGCTGATCTAGAAGATATTCAGAGTTTTTCTGTATCTAAGATTCTTCCATTTTCCTGGAGCAACTGATTATCTTTGAAAAACATTAATTGACATAAAGATGTAATTCATGTGAAGAAAATATAAAACTATAAAGTTATGTTAATAAAAATGTACATCACAGCTTGCTGCTCTTCATAATTATTGATATGTATATTAAAAATAAGTTTCCTGACACAAAGAACTTTTTAGAAGCCAGACATACAGAAAGTTCATGTAATTAGTATAGGCAGCTAGAATACCAGGCAGAATATTAGTAACTAAATTTATATTGTGTATTAAAAAATATTGAAAGGGAGTTCCCGTCATGGCACAGTGATTAATGAATCTGACTAGGAACCATGAGGTTGCAGGTTCGATCCCTGGCCTTGTTCAGTGGGTTAACGATCTGGCGTTGCCATGGGCTGTGGTGTAGGTCACAGACGCAGCTCGGATCCTGCATTGCTGTGGCTCTGGTGTAGGCTGGCAGCTATTGCTCCGATTAGACCCCTAGACTGGAAACCTCCACGTGCCGTGGTTGTGGCCCTAAAATGATGAAAGGCAAAAAAAAAAAAAAAAAAAGATTGAAGGATTCCATTGCAAAGAACTGACCAGGTCACTGGTCCATCTCAGTAATGTGTATATTGCATACCCTGCCAACACCTGTGATACACAGTGGGCTTTGTTGAAGGATATGCATCTTATTTAGAAATATGCATGTTAAGACAGGAACAAATACTTTAAAGTATTGAAAATGATTTCCTCAGGAGAACGAGAATCAGAACTGGGGAGACTGGTACAGAATACTCTAGTTTTTCACTTAAGCATAATAGGACTGTTAACATAGTACTATGTGCATTTATTGCTTTGATAAAAGGTTTAAAAAAAAATGCAGTGATCGAAGAAGTCCCCTGGTAGCTCAGCGAGTTAAAGATCTGGCATTATCACTGCTGTGGCTAAGGTCTCTGCTGTAGTGTGGTTTTGATCCCTGGCCCAGGGAATTTCTGCGTGTCATGGGTGTGGCCAAAAAATATATATAGTGATCAGAGTTATGTTTGTTGATGTAGTGTTGCCATATTATGCTGGTGCTTCCACTGTATCAGTGAAGACATGCAGAATTCAGCAAATATTAAAACAAAGGCATCAAAGCTACCATATGAAATATATAGACGTAAAAAGTGTGAGTACCTTCTGACACCCTATTCTATCATTTTTATTGTATGTTTTGGGGGATAACTATAGAAGGTAATTGATACTCACAGATAACCTCCATCTCTTACTTTAATGTTGTCAGTAGTTTCAAAACTTCCATGTATCAACTTCTTTTTACTATAGCTGCAATAAAGGAGCCCCCCACCCCCCCCAAAAAAAAGAAAGAAAAGAAAACCAAACAAAAAAGAAAGAAAGAAAAGAAAACCAAAACAAAACTGGTTTACTCTCATGGCACATTCTTGTGGAGGTGCTAATAGTAAAAAACAACAAACAAGAAAACCCCACAGGGTAGGGTGTAGGGGGGATTGCAGTGGCCTTGATAATCTGTAGGCTAGTGAGTTGGTTGGAAGTGGATCAGATGAGTACCCCTGGCGGCCAGTGAACACTGTAACCTATGATAATAATGATTTTGATGTATTATTAAGTATCTTTAATGTGCGTATTTTATATTCACCAAATAGAGCCATCACTCACATAGTTGGTTCTTTAAAAGCAGAAACCACACTATTCAGTCCTTGTGTATTCTCCAACATAGTCATGCCAATAAAGGCATGCTTTGTCATGAATGGATTTTCACCACCTATGAATTAGCATGTTGCAGCTGCATTTCAAAAAAAATTTAATTACATTAAAAATTATATATTATGACATCCTGAATAAATAAAAGCATTTCTTGTTCCTGATTTCACACCGATTTGACTGTGCTAGTGACAATGAAAGACTCTGCCATTTTCCACGTTGTTGGAAGAGAAGCTCATGTCTTCCCTGCACAATTCCAGCTGCATGCTGCTGTGAAACAAAACCCAAGATCTCCGTCCACTATTTTTCCCCTAATTTCCACCACCCTGGCACAGAACTTTTCTTTTTTAAAAAATGCAGTTTTCTACAGGGCTTTTAATGTGCCTTGAAATGTATTTAGTAAATCTTTTCTGTACTTTTGTTTTAAAATCCTTTGCTTTTTCTCTGAACTAATACAATTACACAGTTTACTTTGCTATTGAATCTCAAGGTTATTTTCTTACTGCTTAATATAGTTTTTCATCATTTCTGCAGTGTTCCCTTTGCAAGAATCTTGATTGCTTTTTTACCTAAATGGTACCATAGCCAGAGAAAAAGTGGTTAAGATCTGATGACATATGATGAATTGGCATGTCATTTGCAGTTGTGTACTCTACCCTGCTCTCCATTTGAGGGAGATGTTTTCTCCTGGGAGAGCTAGAGAAATTGTTACAGCATCATTTCTCAGAAAAGTTATTCATAGGAATATATCTGTGAGACGCATCTAGTCTGAGGATATCTCAAGGAAATGATTGTCCTTTCTGAACAAATGTCATGTTTTTATTGAAAGACTTATTTTCTCATTCTGGAAATAATGACATTGAACACATTATATGACTCTAAAGAACTGCGATTCTGATACATATACGATACCTGCTTTATTACTTCTATATAACATTCAAGCCCTGTTCGGTTGTGTTCATTTTTTGGGGGAATGAAAAAAAGAGCACATTTGTGTTTAATTAAATTGGAGTGATGTAGTATTATACCATCTTTTAAAAACTACTGGCAAATTTTAAATGTTCAAAGCACTATATAAATAGGGATGAGCAGAGTCTATTCAGGGCAAGGTAATTAGAGCATCTGGCTAGAAGATCTCTGAGTAAAAATAGCTAGTCTCAGATAGTGTTGGAGAAAGGTAATTAAAGCTTGAAGCATAACAAGGGAAACCTTTTGCTCAGATACCCTTTTTAAATTTTAGGTTTAATGCCTTACATTCAGAATGGTGAACCCTAGCCTGGAAATCTGTATGTAATCAAAACTAGCCCAGTGGGTATTATTGAGTAAGATAAATTGTAATATCCTATTCTGTATCCTTGCTGACGAAGGGAAATCCATGTGACCTAGTCACAAAATAGCTTATTTAAATTAAAAACATTCATCTTGCCTCTCTTTTGTCATATTTCAACTTTGTGTATGTTTATATAGATAAAATCCTTTAACCTCCACCTCCTCCTTGGACTTCACCCCTTTTCCTCAGGTAATGTACAAAAATGCATTATGGTAATCTGAGTTGAGACTGCTGAATTTGTGTGTGTGTGTGTGCTCTTCTTAACTCTGTGCTAAAGCATTTATTATCCCTTTTTCTCAAACCTTAAATATAGACAACCTTCAGTGAGCTGTCTTCAGTCCTTCCTGTGCCCCCAGTCCATCCTTTAGAAGTCCTTCGTATTTCTACCTTTACACTCTGTGCAGTGATTCCCAAACATAAATTTACGGTCTTCAAGTCTCCTGGAGTCTAAAAACTGAACTGCCTGGATATTTGTACTTAAAGTGTAGTGACATCTCAACCTAAGTGTCTTTAAAGTCAGGAGTCATTCTCTCCTCTCTCTAACCCTCCAGCTTCTGCTACATGCAGCCCTCACTGTTTGAGTCCATGGCACAGGCAGGCATATCTGGCAACTTTTAAAGTTTTACATATCCAATGAAAGACATGTCTGTTTTACTTACGGTCACAGACATCATCAAGTTTATCGGCTCCATTCTGTTCTTAGTACTCATTGCTAAGGCTGAGGCCCACACATCTTACTTCACATCCTACCCACTTTCCCCCCCCCCCCCCCCCCCCGGTCCGTTCCACCCACGGTTCATCACTCTAGTCTACCTCAAGTGCTAGTCTAAGGATGCCATTACTGTGTTTTCAAACTTCCACTCAATTTTTACTGCATCTTAAATAAGCTAACACAATAATTTTAACCTCACTTTCAAAGCCTGTCTCAATCTAGCTTTTTAACCTCTGTTTACACATATGCCGTACTTTCGTCAAATGCAATGAATTTTTTCTTTAAATATTTTACATTCTTTTCCATCCATGTGTCTTTTCATGTTAGTATGTAACTCATGAGCACAGTGATTTTCTTCTCATCTGTTTTGTTCACAGTTCTATTCTCAGTTCCTAAGACAATCCCTGGCACATAGCAGGTACTCAGTAAATGTTGGTTGAATGAATAGTCAAGTAAATGAATGAAAGGATGAATTGCAAGATACCTTTCATGGGACTTAGCTATTCTTTTATGAATTTGCAGATTCTGAGTAAGAGCCCTCTATCCTTTCAGTAAATTTCCTTTGCCTGTACTAACATAAGTGGATTCTGTTCCTTTTAATCAAATTATCCTTGACCCAGACACCATAGAAGAGCTGGGAAGACACCATTTAAGAATTTGGGTAGAAGAGCTTGCTTTAGAGACCTTAGGGCTCCTGTGGCTCCTCTCAACTTTGCCTTCACGAATCTAAACAAACAAAACTTCACCCCTGAGGTCAGGTATCTCACAATCCAAATGTGTGTTGAATAAGGAAGCACGTGCATTTCAGCAGAACCGCTCATTAATGGATGCAGAGTTCCTTAATGACTCTACACTCCAAATTTTGCTTACATGTGGACAAAGAATTTGCCATGTATTAATTACAAAGCTTACTCTAGCTGAACAGGCTATTTGTTCTGTTAAGATAAATATTTCAGAAATTAATTAGTTGATTTTCAGGGTACACTAAATTGGTTGATTGTCAAACCACAATAAAAGTATCCTCAGGTATCAGCATCCGCAGATTTTTTTTTCTTATTAAATGACCTAAACCCTAGGCAAGAAGGAGAGGCAGAACCTTGATAAAAATGTTATATTGAGACTTTGAAGTTTTAACTAGTAGACGTGACTTAGGGGACTCCGCGTTCCTAACCTATTACAATAGTTCTTGTTTGACTAAATGCTTAGAACATCTCTAAAAGGCAACCCCATGGCTTCAGTTACATGGAAAAATGTAAGAGAAAAAGGACATCATAGACTTTAAGTATAACATCAAGAAATAAATGTTTTTATAATCTATAGAACACTACGGGTTAAGGAGAATGAGACCTGTTTCTTTACCAACAAAACACTTAGGCAGATATGTATGTTTTCAGTGAAGAATAGGTTTTGATAAGTAGGCCATTTTCTTTAGTTATGAAAGAATCTAGGAGGCTCACATGTAATGTTAAATGTTTACAATTAAAGTGAGCCTGCTCTTAAAAGCACAAATTTAGAACACTGGAACTAAAATAAATTAAGCTATAATTTCCACCTAAGAGAAATTAAAATTTCATGCCTTCTTTGTTTTTCATGGTTAGTGGAATAATTTTAAGTGTACTGAGCATGCTTCCTTCCATTTGATTAAAATTTCTGACTCTCCATCAAATCCCCTGGTTAATTTCTTTCCTGCTCTACTTTTCAATAATATCTGGCTTCTTTACACAACTAATCATGGTGTGAAATATTTTAGATGTTTTTTAATGAACAATAAAACAATCTTAATTTTAATTAGAGCAAAAGATTTCCCATTGTATTTATTCATAGCACAAACGTTCTCATGAGAAGATAAGAAAACCATTTGGGACACAACGTTTCTGGCCCAGTATTCTATTCATAGTAACAAGTAAGAGCTGGAATTATTTGTGGGGACGGTGGTAATGGTAGTATAATTATTATCACTTTCACTTCTTCCACTGTAGTTACTGACATCTAGCAAACTTGTTCTTGTATATTTCCTGACTACCACTTCACATAGCTTTTGGTATGTATAGGAGTAGGTCTTTAGTCCATTTTTACTCATATAGTGACAGGGAAGGCCATGTTTAAGACTGTACTAGAGTTTACATGTTATACTCTTACATATTTGCTTCTTGGAAGCACAGAGGACAGCTGAAATGTAACATCTTGCATGTGTAAAAAGTCATGTTTTCAGAGCGTAATGACCCTCCATAAGCCTTCCACCTTTCTGTAATCCTCTCTAAATTTCCATGTGGGTAGAGGCCAATAATTCAACATGAGATGCCAGATAAATTAGAATCTTAGCATCTGGAACTGTATGAATCACCTGGTGAATTGTAGGGACATCTGTGACAGTGGTGCTAAATGTACTCCTTTTTGGAGCCCAAATTGCTGAAGTCATTGCTTTAGGCTGGATGGTTCTGCTCAGAAAAGAGTGAATATTCAAACATGAATATACATAAAGTATGTTATTCAGGACAGTTACACTTTAAATACAGAGATCATGTAGTACTGGTTTTCTAGATCCTGCTGACATTCTTCATCTGCAGTGGCATCTGTCAGTGTACTAGAACTAAGTTTCCCTGAAAGCCACAGTTCTCTTTAAGAATGAGTTCTGTCATAGTACTGTTTTGCTGGAGGGTCATGTAATTGCATTAAAGGAAGGCTTCACAACAGCTGTTAATATTATAACCAAAATATGCTTTTATTTCAATTTAATCATTCATATAAGGCCTAGATGGTTAGCATCCACGAAGTACTTTTAAAAGCAGTGTTTCTACAGCATCCCTCAGTATTTCTCAGTACATTTTAAAGTATTATTTCCTTTTATCTAGTCTGAAACATAATATCTATCGTTCAGTGGATTATTTGTTAATGAAGAAATATAGAGCCTAGTAACTCTTGTCCATTGCCACTCTTGTAAGAAATCATATGGTTAGGCCAAGATGTATTACCAGCATCATGTTTAAACTAATGTAAACATATTTAAAATTTATAGCTTGTTGATTTTGCTGTCAAATTTCTCCTAATGGTGAACTGAAATTATAAAAAAATACTGTTTTACTTATTTAGATAAAATTATTTATCTACAATGAGTATCTAGCAAATATAACTTAGATATGGAGTAGTCTGTATTTTAAACACTTTTCATATGAAAAATTGTAAAACCAAACTAGCAAAGTCAGTTATACACATTTTTTATGACTTAGTGGTTTATTTTGGGATGATACATATTGTGATGAAAGTCACAGGAAGAGAAAAAGGTGGTATCTATGAATGCTGATATCCATTTAAAGATGAAAGTTCACCTATCAGGCCAGGAAACTGTAGGTAAAATCCAAAATGATTGAATCAGGAGATAGTTATAGAAGCTTATAATATTTATGTATAGTACTAATTATTATTATGAGAAGACAGTTACTTCTGGGAAGAGGGATCATGTGAAAAGAGGAATCATAGGCTGTTTTGTGCTGTTTGACTTTTAAATCATGAAGCTTGTGCTACATTTTAAGTCAAAAAAGGGGAAGAGATTATCTTTTTTGTTGTGGAGTTCACTTGCCATCTTTTAGAGCTTAGGGGTTTAGGCTGGGGTAGAAGCCAGACTGTAAGAGAATAAGAAATTGGAAGGAAGTGGAGGAGCAACCATAGCCAACTCCTTCAAGAAGCTTGATCTTGAGGGAGTTACATAGCAGTTAAGCACCATGAGGATAATTTGCTATAAGTTGTACTTTATACAGTTTATTGCTTTTTATCACAAAATATAATGATACCTGCTTACTTAAATATTATACTCTCAGTTATTTAAGTAAATGCATAAGTGGCCAAAACCTCTGTGTAAGGAGATGAAGGCAGAACCTACAGTCCAAAGACCTTTAAAGTTTCAGTGTGGAGTTTTTTTTCCTCAGAGAATTTTACCTATTTTATTTTGTTTTATTTTATTTTTTCTGTCTTTTTGTCTTTTCTAGGGCCACACTTGTGGCATATGGAGGTTCCCAGGCTAGGGGTCTAACAGGAGCTGTAGCTGCCGGCCTTCGCTGCAGCCACAGCAACGCAGGATCCGAGCTGCGTCTGCAACCTACACCACAGCTCACAGCAACACCGGATCCTTAACCCACTGAGCAAGGCCAGGGATCGAACATGCAACCTCGTGATTCCTAGTCGGATTCATTAACCACTGAGCTATGACGGGAACTCCCTATTTTATTTTATTTATTTGTTATAGTTTACAATGTTCTGTCAATTTCTGATGTACAACAAAGTGACCCAACCATATATGTATATATACACATTCACATTCACATCTACCATGCTCCATCACAAGTGACTAGATATAGTTCCCTGTGCTATACAGCAGGATCTCTTTGCTTATCCACTCCAAATCCAATACCTTGCATCTACTAATTCCAAACTTCTAATCTATCCCAGTCACTCCCCCCTCCCTTGGCAAATGTAAGTCTGTCCTCCAAGCCCATGATTTTTTTTTCTTTTCTGTAGATAGGCTTCTTTGTGCCATATATTAGATTCCAGATGTAAGTTATATCATATGGTAGTAGTAGAGTCTCTAGTTCCATCCATGTTGCTGCAAATGACATTATTTTGTTCTTTTTTATACCTGAGTAGTATTCCATTGTGTATACATAATGTCTTCTTAATCCATTCATCTCTCAATGGATAGTTAAGTTGTTTCCATGTCTTGGCTGTTGCGAATATTGCTACTATGAACATAGGGGTGCATGCATCTTTTGCAATGAAAGTTTTGTCCAGATACGCCCAGGAATAGGATTGCTGGGTCATATGGTAATTCTATATTTAGTTTTCTAAGGAAGCTCCATACTGTTTTCTGTAGTGGTTGTACCAGTTTACATTCCCACCAACAGTGAAGGAGGGTACCCTTTTTTCTACACCCTCTCCAGCATTTGTTACTTGTTGACCTATTTTTTTTTTTTAACTATTAGCTAACTTTGGTTCCTGGACCAAGACGGTGATTTTTCTTTTTTCTTTTTTAACAAGGCATTCCATTCTCTTTAATTATAGTTTTTTTTCTGATTAATTTTTGATTGGATCAAAATTTGCAGTCCTGGCCCTGAGAATCTCCTTTTCATGTCTTCTGCAGCAATCCTCAGCATTTTGGTCTCTTAAAAATTATTGCAGATGCCAGAAAGTTTTTGTTTATGTGGATTTTATCTATTTGCAATTACCATGTTAGAAATGAAAGACTGAGACATATTTTAAATGTTTTTATAATTTATTTAAATAACATTAATAAACTCACCATATGTTAGCTTTTCTTTTTCTTTTCTTTTTTCTTTTTGGCCATACTTGTGGAATACAGAGGTCCCTGGGCCAGGGATCAAATCTGAGCTGCAGCTATGACCTACACCACAACTGAGGCAGCACCAGATCCTTAACATGCTGTACCACAGCAGGAGCCCCTACCATAGCATTTTTTAATGAATAACTTTTCCAACATAGAAATTTTTGAGAAGAGTGATGGTGTTTTACATCTTCGAAAATCCATAATATATGGCTTAATGTAAGGCAGTTAGGATCTCAGATCTGCTTTGCATTCACTTTCCTGCATTATCACATCTGGAAAACTACTGTACACTTAAGAGAGAGTGAGAAAGGTATTTAGTATTAGCAGGAAAATAGTTGTGACCATGAAAACTCTCTAAAAGGGTCTTGAGGCTCCCCAGATTAAGTTTTGATGGTCTTTGCCTATTTCCATTTAAAAGGAGACTAACCTTTAAACTTTAAAGTCCTTGAGAAGAGTTATGAGGGTGGGAGTAGATTGGTAGAAGTTTATGGCTGGGACTTGCAAGTGAGAAGTTGGTGGAACTGTGGTCTGTAAAAGAGGAGCTGAGGGGTGGGGGCTGGCACAAATTATTTCCATTGTCGAGGTTGAGAAAGAAAGCCAAGTTGTTAAAGGAACAACCATTGAAAACTTAAAGAATATAGGAGAGTTAACTCATTATTCTCAAGAGCCCAAAGAAAGATACTGTCAGAATTGTTTAGGATAAAGAGTAGAGCAGGCACAGATTATAAGCACTTGGCCAGAATGTGCCAAGGATGCTAAACACAAATAACAAAAAAGAGGGAGATGAGTGAAAACTAGTGATCTGTGGCGAATTTCACTAAGTGGAGCTTTTATTGTTACAGGCATGTGCAAAACTAATCCTAGATGTCTAGTTGCGTTGTGAGTTTGCTGAAAGGAGCGTCTGTCAACCTGCCTTTGTAGGTTCTGAGGTGCTGACTGTGGAAATTAGCTAATGTAGTGCTGCAGTGAATGAGTTTACAGATATCGCCTTTCTGAGCACCAGCCCACCAATATATATTACTCTTTATAGTCAAATAGAAAAGACTGGTGATATAAAGATTTATATCCAGGAGCTAGATCTTTTTTTACCTCTTCACACCAGTTACTCCTCTGTCTATAGCATCTGATTTTTCATTACGCCTGTGTGTATCTGGTTTTAGGTACACAATGTTCCTTCAGGATTTAACCTGTTGACCCTCTTTTCTCCATCCAAATGACTTCCTTCTTCTCCTTAGGTCTGGGTTCATATCTCCTCTGATAAAGTAATCTTGCTTATGAAATACATTATTCTTTAATAATTCACATGCGTGATTCCTTTGAATAAATTTCTTTATTTCCTAATAGTCCTGTCTGTTTTCTAATGTTTCTTCCCTCATTTTAGCTTCTGCTTTAAAATTCATTTTGTTCAGAAAGTATTTCTGCCTCCTCACTTGCAGATACTGTAATCAGGGCTGATATCCAGCAGAAAGAAGCCAGGCTAGGAGGCAGGGTACTACTGAGCTTCTTCTGGTTGGCTTGGGATTGTACCACCTGCCAGTCCAGAGGGAGGGGTTGCTTTTTTCTAACATGAATAAAGGTGCTTTATGGACTAACAATGCCATAAGTAGTCATTCCATAAAACCTGCTAACATTATTGTATGGTATTTACTGAATAACAATGAGAAAAAGAATCACTAACCAATAATGAGCACTTGCTAGATGCTGGGTGTCGTGTTAAACCCAACAAAGATTATTTAATTTATCTCTCAAAATAACCCTATGAAATAGGTCCCATAATTATACATAATCTAGAGGGATGGACTAATACTAAGACCAAGTCAAATTCATCTGAAATATCCACTACCTTTGCAAAATGAAAGTATCCTTTCTTTAATAAGATTAGACGGAATCTTGAAATCAGAAGGCACTTGAGTTACTCCAGCTTTGAAAAGTGTGTGTGTGTGTTAGTTATTTATTCATCAGAAAATTCTCCTTTAGAGCTTGCTCCCACTTGGCAGGGAAGCTCTTTTTCCTGCTTATCTGAGTTCGAAGTCTAATACAGCTAAGTAGTTCTGAGAGCTCTTGAAGTGTTGTACTATAGTTGAAAGACTGACTTGTTTCATTTGCAAGTTGGCCAGTTTCTACATGTGGTCTTTAATAAATACACCTGTTGTTAGTTACTTTCTTTGTTTTTATTATTGTTGCAACCATATTTATATATTTTTCATTTAATTGCAAGTTCCTTAAGAGCAGGGATAATTTTTTAAATCTGTAATAGCTCACCATAACCAGATGTATTGGAGGGCTCTGTACATAGCGAACATTTAATGCATATAGGTTGACATATACTCGAGTGAAGTTTACAATCAATAGAGAAATTCTTTCTTATTACTCGTAATAGTGTTAAAGGCATAACTTTGGAAATTATTTTTATTTAAAAAATAAGGTAGCTAATACTTTATCTTAAATTTGGATTCTAATATGATTTTTTTTTTGTCATTTAGGTCAGTTGGAGGTATTTCTCCATTCTTGGGCACCTTGTACGCCTTTATTAATTAAAATAGTTCTTGGAAGATAATTAAATAATTAAAATGGTTCTTGGAAGATTTCCTAAGAAATATTCAAATGCAAAAAACCCTGAACTCTAATTAATATAGATAATTATGAAAATCAAGAGACTAAGACTGAAATGTTAAAAATTTCTATATTAATATGAAGAACATCCTAAAAACAGTGGTTCTTAGTTTAATGTAAAGGCCAAATTTAGACCAGCTCATATGGATTAAACCATAAGACATAATTATAATCTATAAAAATTACTGAATGTATACTCTCTGCCAAACACTGTGATAAGTGCTGCATGCCTTATCCCATTTAATCCTCAACACCACCCTAAGAGTTATGATTTATCATTATCCTCATGTTATAGATGAGGAAACTGAGGCTTGAAAGGATTATGTAACTAGCCCTAGTAAGTGGCAGAGCTGAAATTTGAACCAGGAATTTGAACAGTGATTTTTAAAATTATAGATACTGTAAAAATGCATATAATGCATATAGTTCTATATCTAAGTATTAGCTCACAATTCCTTTACAATGTGGAGCTAATGAAGTATTTCAAAACGGAAACCTTTTAGAAGATCCCTGAAATTTCACTAACAGAAAGTTTTCAGATACACATATGAATAATATTTCACTAAGGTATAAGATTATTATCCTTAGTGCAGTATGATGGGGATGCGCCTTAACTTTAACATATGATATTTTGGTTTTATTATATCATTGAGTTAAACATGGGAAATATTTATTTCCTTTCAAATATGTTTTATACAGGGAAATGTAGAAGCAGGGCTTGATTAAATAGTGCACATGAAAAGTACTTTGAAAGAAATACTAACATCTTTCCATATTTCTGCATCCTTGAAAATCCTCATAAGGATCCTCTATCTAAGAGAGCCAGAAATTCTCTCCTGGCAAGTGACAATCTATAAAACATTATAGATCTATAGTGAACAAGCCATATCCCTCCAATTCTAGGAGGCTATTGATATAACTTCTAGGAAGGCAAGTTATTAAAGTCTGTATCCATAGAAATAGACACGGTAGAAATACACAGTAGCAATCAGTCAGAGCTGTCTTGTTAAACTTCCCCTTTCCTTATTAGGAAGTAAAAATTCAGCTAAGCCACTATAAATGCTTTGTGTTTATAGTAGATTCCAGATGGTACCTCACTCCTCTCAGTAAATTTATTTCTCTCATGAAGCAAAGTGTTCCACTCCCAGAGAATATTTCATTGTTAAGTCCCTAATTGCCTTTGTTTTATACCTTTACCAAAGTAACATTGTTTTAGATGTTATTTTGCATTGACATAATGTTTTATATATGATCTTCGTTAGCATTAATCAGTAAGAATATTACCAATTTTTTTAATGGGAAAGCTAGGAAAAAGCTTAAGATAAAAAATGTTAGGGTGTCAAAGGGTTAAATCATTTGTTTTCATCTTGAAAGACTTTGAGTCAGGTATTGATATTATAGGCCAGTGGTTTCCAATCCTGATTTGTATGTTAAAACCACTTGGAATTAAAAACAAACAAACATACCAGAGACAAAAATAGTAACCAATACTAAGATCCTACCACCGGAGTTTTTGATTTACATGGTCTGGGATGAGGCCCGGGCAAGAGTATTTTTAATAACTCTCCAGGTGTTTCTGAAGTGTGGCCAGGGTTGAGAGTACTTGACTATCCATCTACTCTGCTATCATCTCATTTTAGGTATTAAATATACATTTAGTACTGTCATACTGAACAACATTCATATGGTGTTCTATATAAATGGCACCTACTTCAAGAGTGAATGGTGCCTCCTGAAGGTGGCTATTGGTTATATAAACAAGTGAATGGCTTCAGTGATTTCTGATACAGGAATAATAAGAATACTAATATAGGAATATATAATATGGCAGTAGCCTGTATACATTCCTCTTCAATTACAGTATACAAATGACTTCCTTGAAGGCCACTCGCTATTTAAAATCAGTCAGATGTATGTAATGGTAAGACTGAGGAAAGGCCTGTGTCTTGCAGTAGCTGAGAATCCAAAATATCCCACGAGAAGTAATGGGAACTGAGTTGAAATGGAAATTTTCATGGGGCTTCGGAACAGAGAGAGTGCAGAAGGGTCAGGTACAGCAAAAGGGCTTTTTCATCATTAAAGAGCTTATCTCTTTAAAACAGCACAGGAAAATATGAGTGATTATAGAAAGAAATGCTTCATTAAATATCATTATAATAAAAAATATGTGGTACAACCATGGAGCTTCTTGCTAAAATGATAAACACATATTGCTCACTGTGCTTAGGTTTTTTACGTTTTAATTAATCTTCAGTGATATAAAAACCACTGGGCTCCAACAACAGTTTGATTTCAAGCCTGTTTATGAGGCTAGGACGAAATGTGACTTTCGGCTCTCTCCACACCATTGTGTATGCTTTATTGTGGTGAATATCAAAACAGCAGTTAATTATAGTAGTACCATTTCTGTTCTTCACTTCATTATCTCTGTCTTGCACTATTATTTTCTGTTGCTGCTGGCTATACAGCATCAGGCCTGGCACCAGTGAAGTGTGAACACAATGCCAGCACTGCATTCAGCACAAGAATAGAAAGGCAGATGGCAGATTTTACTATTTATAGTGGGAGCCAATTTGCCTGAGGTGAGCCCTGCTGAAATGGTTCTTATCAAGAATGTTTTCATTTATTAAAGGGATAAGGAAATGAAAGCCAAATAAAAAAAACCTGAGTCCCCAGGACTCTGAGAGCAAAACTCTTTTCTATAGATTGGAAAGCAGTTCTCTAAGTATTGATTAGATATTTATGAACTGAAAATTATATGTATTTTCTCCCTATTCTCAAAATAAAAACTTCAGGTTGGTAGCATGCTTCATGGCAAAACTTGAAGAATTTATTTTTCAATGAAATTGTGTTGTCATAGCAACTTGATACAGAGTGAATTTTAATTATTAAGAATAAAATAGGTATATGATAATAACTAATTATGTAATACCATCAAATATATTAAATAATTAAGCTGTGATTGTCTTTTACTTTCTCAATAATCATTTCTTGACTACCATAAGAAAAAAGACAAAGTAATAACTGCTTCATGTTTGATTCTTTATATTATTTTTCTTTTTTTTTTTTTATCTTTTTGCCTTTTTATATAGAGCCGCACTCGCGGCATATGGAGGTTCCCCGGCTAGGGGTCTAACAGGAGCTGTAGCCGCCGGCCTTTGCCACAGCCACAGCAACGCGGGATCCGAGCCACGTCTGCGACCTACACCACAGCTTACGGCAACGCCGGATCCTTAACCCACTGAGCAAGGCCAGGGATCGAACTCGCAACCTCATGGTTCTTAGTCGGATTCGTTAACCACTGAGCCCACGAAGGGAACTCCTATATTATTTTTCTTAAAAGATTATTTAAAGCTCTGATAAATGTTTTATATTATCAGTTAGCACACTGACAAATTCAGAATTAAAATAGCATGTGAATTACCTAGGCTTTCTTATCTTTTAGGCATCTGATTTTAAAAGTGTGTTATTATCAAGAGCATAATGAGTCGATAACTAAAACAACCTATTAGAAAACTTAGAGGGAGTTCCCATTGTGGGTCAGCAGGTTGAGAACCCGACTAGTATCCATGAGGATGCAGGTTCCATCTCTAGCCTTGCTCAGTGGATTAAGGATCCAGCATTGCTGCAAGCTGTGGTGTAAGTTGTAGATGTGTCTTGGATTCACTGTGGCTGTGGCTGTGGCGTAGGCTGGCAGTTGCAGCTCGGATTCGACCCCTAGCCTGAGAACTTCCATATGCCGCAGATGGAGCCCTAAAAAGAAAAAACATAAATAAATAATTTAGAATTTAGGCAGCTCAGTTGATATGAAATATAGTAGTGGGCTAATGATAGTGGCAAGTAAAATTTATATTCCACAGAAAATAAAGAATTTTTATTAATAGGCTAAAGAAATTCATTTGATTCAACCATAGCCATTTTTAGATTGGATGTATTGGAACCTAGCAGATTATTTGGTCATATTCTCAATTATGCCAAAACATCTGTCCATTTTAAATCATGGTGAAATGTTTGTCATGTGAGTTTATTGGTTTTATTTAGATGAAATAACCAGTTTTCACTTTTCTCTGACTTGTACCCTGAAAGAGCTTGTAAGAAGCTTCTTGCTTTGTGAATCTTCTATCATTATTGAAATACAGTTAAAAAATAAAATAAGAAAGGTTTTTAGTTAGACATAACAGATTAACCACATGTTGATAGCTAAGGTCCTTCCCAAAACCCTTTTAAAAGGAAAGTAAAGGGGCTTTAAAATATGTAAACTCAGGAAGGCAAGGAAAATGGGAGAGGAGATAAGTTATAAAATTTGGAAGATGGAAAGCAGATGCATGAGTGCTAACTAACTTAGCAGACCTAAGAAAGCTCAATATAAGTTGGCAGTCAGGAAAACTGAGAAAACTCTTGATTTAGATACCAGGATCTCATACCATTCAGGACGGAAACACTGAGTACCTCTGGAAGTAGGAGTTAAAATGAGGTTAAAAACAGAACTGATTTTAAAATCTATTTAAGAAGCAGTTGGTTTCCAAGATCCCATCCTCTACCCCATATAGCTGGGCTAAAGTGCCTTTCTTATGTGGCAGAAGGCATATTTTCTGAGAAGGGCAAAATAAGGGTACCGGGCCTAAGAAAACCACAAAACAGTAAAAGGCAAAAGGCAGAAATCAGGGTTAGTAGATGAAATTTCTGCATGTTGCATGTTGAGACCTCCGATCTTTGTCAGCCGGACATATTGTCAAGGCAAGAGTTTGGAAGAATTTTCTCTAGGGAGTGTAATAAGTCCTAGAAGGAAAGACTTACAGATTGATTTGGGGTTCCCCAAAGACACGACTTAGATCATTCTTCAGTGAGCACCACTCTCAGTCAGACCCATCCATTCTACTGACCTTCCACTCAGCTCTTTAGTGTCCTGATCTTTTTCCTCTCAGGCTTTATTGAGCTATAGTTGACATATAACATTATGTAAGTTTACAGCACACAATGTGATGGTTGATACACACACACACACACACACACACACACACACACACACACGTATGTAGTGATATTACCACAATAAGGTTAGTTAACACATTAAATTATGACCTTCTTATGGTGAAAAAATTTAAGATTTCTGGCTTAGCAGCTTTCAAGTATATAATACATTGTTGTTAACTGTAGTCACCATGCGTCATGCTGTACATTAATCTCTGGAAGTTGTCCATCTTCTAAATGGAAGTTTATACCCTTTGACTGGTATCTCTCCATTTTCTCCACCTCCCAGCCCCTGGCAAACATCATTGCACTCTCTGCTTCTATGAGTTGGACTGTCTCAGATTCCACATATAAGCGAAATCATACAGTATCTGTCTTTCTTATTCTGACCTATTTTACTTAACATAATGGCCTCAAGAAAAATTATGTTGTCTCAAATGGCAGGATTGCTATAATGTTGCATCGTGTATGTGTGTATGTGTCTGTATCAACTTCTTTATCCATTTATCCATTAAGGAACACCTAGGCTAATACCATATCTTGGCTATTATGAATAACGCAGTAGTAATGCTGCAGTGAACACAGAAGTACTGATACTTCTTCAAGATAATTATTTCATTTTCTTCAGACATACACAAAGTGGAATTGATGGATCATATTGTAGTTCTGCTTTTATTTTTTTTTTAGGAACTTCCATCCTGTTTTCCATAGTAGCTGTACCAATTTACATTCCCACCAATAGGGCACAAGTCTTCCCTTTCCACATTCTTGCCAACCCTTATCTCTTGTGTTTTGATAATAGTCATTCTAATAAGTGATATCTCATTTTTAATTGTTTTTTTAATTTAATTTTTTTTTTTTGCATTATAGCTGGTTTACAGATTTCTGTCAGATTTTCCAACTGCACCGCTTGGTGACCTGGTTACATGTACATATATGGATTTGTTTGTGATAGTGATTTTGATTTGCATTGCCCTGATGATTAGCTATGTTCAGCACCTTTTCGTGTCCTTATTGGCCGTTTTTTTCATTTATAATGATTTTTATTTTTTCCATTATAGCTGGTTTACAGTGTTCTGTCAATTTTCAACTATACAGCAAGGTGACCCAGTTACACACACATGTATACAATCTTTTTTCTCACATTATCATGCTTCATCATAAGTGACTAGATGTAGTTCCCAGTGCTATACAGCAGGATCTCATCCTATTGGCCATTTTTATGTCTTCTTTGGAAGTGTCTACTCATGTCCTCTGCCCATTTTTTAAATGGATCATTTTTTTTTATCTCTATGCCTTCTTTGGAAAAATGTTTGTTCAGTTTCTCTTTACTGAGATTTGTTTTTGCTTTTGATGTTGAGTTATATAAGTTCCTTAGATATTTTAGATAAGTCTTTATGAGATATGTTGTTTGCACATATTTTCTGCCATTCTGTAGGTTGCCTTTTCATGTTGATGTTTTCTTTGCTGCACAGAAGCTTCATTTTGATGTGGTCCTACTTGTTTATTTTTTCTTTTGTTACTTGTGCTTTTGGTGTCATATTCAAAAAAATATTTTCCAAGACCAGTGTCAAGGGCTTTACCACTGTATTTTCTTCTAGGAGTTTCATGGTTTTAGGTCTTACTTGTATATCTTTAATCCATTTAGACTTAGTTTTTATGAGTTGTGTACGTTAGGAATCTAATTTCATTCTTCTGCATGTGGACATCTAGCTTTTCTAACATCATTTATTGAAGAAACTGTCTTTTCTTCACCAGATATTCTTGATCCTCTTATCAAATATTAGTTGACTGTATATACATGGCTTTATTTCTGGCTTTGAATTCTGTTCCATTGGTCTCTGTGTCTATTTTTGTGCCAGTACTATTATACAGTTTTAATTACTATAGCTTCATGATAGTAGTTTGAAATAAGGAAGTTTTATGCTTTCGTTTTTGTTGTTGTTGTTGTCGTTTTGTTCTTTCTCAGGATTGCTTTCTCTTTTTGGAGTCTTTTGTGGTGTCATACAAATTTTATTTTATTTATTTATTTATTTATTTATTTATTTATTGGTCTCTCTGCCTTTTTAGGGCCACACCCGCAGCATGTGGATGTTCCCAGGCTAGGGGTCCAGTCAGAGCTGTAGCCGCCAGCCTATGCCAGAGCCACAGCAACGTAGGATCCAAGCCACGTCTGTGACCTACACCACAGCTCACCTCAACGCTGGATCCTTAACCTACTGAATGAGGCCAGGGATCGAACCTGCGTCCTCATGGATGCCTGTCAGGTTTGTTAACTGCTGAGCCATGACGGGAACTCCAGTTCCATACATATTTTAGAAATACTTCTCCTTTTCTGAAAAATGCAATTGAAATTTTTTTTTTTTTTTTTTTTGCCTTTTGTCATTTTAGGGCCGCACCGGCGGCATGTGGAGGTTCCCAGGCTAGGGGTCTAATCGGAGCTGTAGCTGCTGGCCTACACCGTAGCCACAGCAACGCAAGATCCGAGCTGCGTCTGCAACCTACACCACAGCTCACGGCAACGCCGGATCGTTAACCCACTGAGCAAGGCCAGGGATCAAACCCGCAACCTCATGGTTCCCAGTCGGATTCGTTAACCGCTGTGCCACGATGGGAACTCCCACAATTGGAATTTTGATAGGGATTGCATTGACTCTATAGGAGACTTTGAGTACTATGGACATTTTAACAGCAATATTATTTTTTCTGATCCATGAACATGGGTATTTTTTTAGTTATGTGTCTTCTTCAGTTTCTTTCATCGGTGTTTTATAGGTTTTAGTGCACAAATCTTTCACCTTCTTGGTTATATTTATCCCTGAGTATTTTATTGTTTTGAGCAGTGGTAAATGGGATTGTTTTCTTTATTTCTTTTTCAGATAGTTCATTGGTAGCATATAATCAGTGCAACTGATTTTTGTATGTTGATTTTGTATTCTGAAACTTTACTGAATTTAAGTAATTCTAACAGCTTTTTGGTGAATTTTTCAGGATTTTCTATATATAAGATCATGTCAGAGTTTCCATTGTGGTGCAGCGGAAATGAATCTGACTAGTATACACTAGGATGCAGGTTCAATTCCTGGCTTTGCTCAGTGGGTCAGAGATCCAGCATTGCTGTGAGCTGTAGTGTAGGTTGCAGACACAGCTTGGATCCTGCGTTGCGATGGCTGTGATGTAGGCTGGCAGTTGTAGCTCTGATTGGACCCCTAGCTTGGGAACCTCCATATGCCACAGATGTGGCCCTAAAAACAAAACAAAACAACAACAACAACAAAAAAAATCATGTCCTCTCTAAACATAGACACATTTACTTCTTTCTTTCCAATTCGAATGCTTTTTGTTTCCTTTTCTTGCTGACTTGCTTGGTTAGGACTTCCGGGACTATGTTGAAAAGGAGTGTTGAAACTGGATACCCTTATCTTGTTCCTTATATTAAAGGAAAAGACTTTAGCCTTTCACTATTGATATGATTTTTTAAAATTTATTTTTAGGGCTGTACTTGCAGCACTTGGAAATTCCCAGGCTAGGGATCAAATAGGAGATGCAGCTACTGGCCTACACCACAGCCACAGCAATGGCAATGCTGGATCCTTAACCCAGTGAGCAAGGCCAGGGGTCAAACTTTCCTCTTCATGGATACTAGTTGGGTTCCTTACCACTGAGCCACAACAGGAACTCCTGATATGATTTTAGCTATGGGCTTTTCACATATTGCCTTTATTATGTTGATATGTATACAATTTGTTGAGAGTTTTTATTATGAAAGGCTTTTGAATTTTTCAAATGCTTTTTCTGCATCTATTAAGAGAGCGTATGATTTTTAAATTTTATTCTATTAATATGTTGGATCACATTGATTGTGTGTATTTGTATGTGTTTGCCAGACCTTTTCTCTGGATATGCCTGCCCCACACTTCTTATTCCCTCTTCTGGTGGAATTCTTAAGCTTGTATGACTTTTCTTGATCCTTCAAAGCCGAGTTGGGTGCTGACACTTCTGTTTGCTTACTTGCCCTAGAGCAGTGCTGAATGATTAGGTTTGTGTGGTTTCTCCCAGTCCTGCAGAGGTGGACCAGTTTTCTTCACAGGCACAACAGCAACCTGCAGAGGTTACTCTTGCTGCAGTAGGATTGTGTACAGAGAGCTGGCCATGAAGTAGGGATGCATGTGGTGAAGGTGCACAGAGCATTGGGGGTGCCCACTAGGAACCAATTTTCATCCTCAGGTGAGGTATCCGTGGTGGATCATAGAGAAGCTTTCTGATAGGGTCTGTGATGTCTTTAGTAGGACCTACATTTCCTTAATGCCCTCCAAGAGCCTCAGCTGCTATTCTTCCAGCTATTTCTTACTCTCCAATCATGCAGCACACCTCAGTGTTATGGATGAGGCAAGAAAGAAGTGGGTCTTTTTGGCAGTGTCCTGCATAAGTCAGGAAGCCAGTGCCCTACTAATAAATATCATTAGGCATTATAAGAAGCACTTGACATAAAAATATCCAAAGAAGCCAATAAATAGTCACTTAGAGGACACAGAGAATGTGCAAGGAGAAGAAAAAATACAAAAAATAGAACAAACTAAAAATTTCTTGAGTTCTCATCGTGGCTCAGCAGAAACGAATCTGACTGGTATCTATGAGTCGCAGATTTGATCCTGGCCTTGCTCGGTGGGTTAAGTATCCAGCATTGCCTTGAGCTGTGGTGTGGGTCGCAGAAGCAGCTTAGATCTGCCACGCTGTGGCTGTGGCATAGGTTGGCATCTACAGCTCTGATTCAGCCCCAAGCCTGGGGACTTCCATATGCCGCAGGTGTGGTCCTAAAAAGAAAAAAAAAAAATCTTGAAAGATAAGAGATAATCAAACAGAAAAAATATATTTATACATGCACGTATGTGTTCTTGTAAGTAGGAACATGGAATTTAAATGAGCTAAGATAAATGCTTTTTTTAAAAAAGGAAAAAATTTTAAAAGTTATTGAATAAAGGGTTAGAAAATGAAACTGAGGCAGTTCCCCAGCAAACAGACACAGATATAGAGAAATTGAAAGTAGAGCTATATCTAGTCATTTATGATGGAGCGTGATAATGCAAGAAAAAGAATGTATATATTTATGTGTGACTAGGTCACCTTGCTATACAGCAGAAAACTGATGGAACAGTGTAAACCAGCTGTAATGGAAAAAATAAAAATCATTTTAAAAAAAGAAAATATAATGGATAAAAATTAGATCATAGCATTAAGAATAACAAACCTGCCATGCACAATATGAGTGAGTCTAAAAATGCAATTATTGAGTGAAAGAAACCATTCACAAGTGTATAGTGTAGGTGTCCATTTATATGAATTTTAAGGATAATCAAAACTATAGTCATAGGTCAGAATAGTGGCTAGCAGTCAGGGATGGGTGTAATGCAGGATGCTGTGTAGATGTGAATGTGGCTCCTTAACTTTACCTTGGATGAGGATGTAAAATGTAGAAATTCTTTGAGCTGTAACCTTTCATGTACTTTGTTTTATGTACTCTACTATATAAGTTAACTCCATGAAAAATAGAGAAAAAATGTTAGATAGCCCAAGAGGCCCAACAGTTGAACAATAAGAGTTCTAGGAGGCAAAAAGAGAGAGCAGGAAACAAAAGAAATAATTCAAGGACACTTTCTGGTACTGAGGTCATGAGTTTCCAGAATCATAAGACAGAGCAAGTATCCAGCATACTGGATAAAAACGTGGAAGAAGACAATGGAACAACACCTTCAAATATGTGAGGGATATTAATTCCAGCCTAGAATTCTATACCCAGTGAAATTAACAAATATGAACATAGATTAATGACATTTTAAGACATACCAGGTCTCCAATCATCCTTTTTCAAGGAGCTACTATGGAACATTTACCATGAAAGTAAGGAAAGAGACAAAGAGAAAGATGTGAGGTAGAGCAGATAGGAGATCTACCATGAAGGAGAGGTGCAGAGAATCCTCCAGAGGAGGGAACGGAAAATTTGAACCTGGTAGCCGAATAGGAGGCCTATAGAGCAACCAGTTCAAATCAGAAGGATCTGGGGTGATGTTTTTCCCCAGGAAGATGAGGTTGATAAAATATTGAGAGAATCTGTATCTATTGAGAGAAGATTTACAGAATTAGGGGAGAGTTTTGGGTATGTAGAAAACTACATAAAGAAATAGGACAACCATAAACTCTGGGCTTGGGAGAAATGATATGGAAAAGGAAGAAGAAAGGTAATAGTTGTATATTACATGGTTCAGCTATGAAAGAACTCGTGGAAGTACATAACTCTATAACAGAAATTCTTGTCCAGATAGTACACTATGGAGCAGCAGAAAGGAATGAATCACAAGTAAACTCCTCACCGTGGTTACCAAAAACATAATGAGAGTGAGAAAAACAAATTGAGGAATACATGCCCCTTGATACCATTTATATCAAGCATTGGTATGTTATGAGATGTTTCTAAAAACTCATAAAAACTATAGAGAATAATATGCTAAATATCCATATATCCACAACTGAGCTTAAGTAAATGTTATGAATGTAATGGAAGCCCCCTGTGTACTCCTTTGTGGTACCATCCTTCTTTCTCTTTATCTAGGGGTAACTGCTATTTAGAAGTTTGCATTTATCATTCCTGTGTATGTCTTTATACTGTGTCTATCCCTAAATAGCATTTAGCAGGTAGACTGTTTTTAAACTTTGTGTAAATGATGCTATACTGTAGATAATCTTCTGCAGTTTGCTATTGCTTAGCTCTACACTAATAAACTATTGTGATTTGTCGTATGGTTGCAACAGTTAAACTGGCGTTGCTGTGCCTCTGGCGTAGGCCAGCGGCTACAGCTCTGATTGGACCCCTAGCCTGGGAATCTGCATATGCCGTGAGTGTGGCCCTAGAAAAGGCAAAAAGACAGTAAATTAAATAAATAAATAAATAAATAAATAAATAAAACAAAATCAAATAGACAGTAGTCAAAAATAATGTGAGGAGCTTTCCTTTATAATAGGAGTTTTTCAGTATTCTCACTTGTTGCATTACATTTCATATAAACTGTTTCTAAAACTTAATTTTTAATTGTGATTTAAACATAACAAACTGCATTAACTCCTAGTCATATTAGTTCACTAAAGCCTTGTAATTTTCAAAGATACTATGTTTTCTACTCAGCGGCTTATTACCAGGGAGTTTCTAACAACTAGTATAATTTGATTCATTGAGGTCATGCACACAACCATAGTAAGAAGGCTGAAAGAAGGTATAGTTTATATCCCCTCTTTTTTAAGGAAAAAATACAAAAAAAATACAAATTCCACAGTTGAATTTGATACCATAAGTGTCATGGAGTGTATTTTTTGTGTAAACCGCCCCCCCCCCAAATTCATATGTTGAAACCCTAACCTCCAATAAGGTGATATTAGGAGGTACACGGTCTTGGGGAGGTAATTAGGTAATGAGAGTGCAGCACCTATGATGAGATTATAAATAAGAAGAGGAAGAAAGCTAGCCTCTCTCCCACCTCTATGAAAGGATACAAGAAGACAGCCATCAGTCAACCAGGAAAGAGCCTTCATCTGAACCAGACCATGTTGGGACCCTAATCTTGGACTCCAGCTCCTAGAACTGTCAGAAATAAATATTTGTTGTTTAATAAATTACCAGTCTATGGTAATTTATTATAACTGCCCAAAGTAAGATAATAAATAAAGTATTCTTCAGTGTTCTCTGTTGCATTTAAGACAACTTGACACATCTTTAATGTATAGGTGTAAATGTTTTTCTCTTTTGAAATGTTATCAGTCAAAATAGAACTATGTAAGCTAAAAAAAAGAATTTATCCCAAAAGGAAGAAAAATAAGGATCTGAAAGACTAAAACAAACTTTTGGAACAGTGATGGAGAAAGGGAGCAGAAATAAACCTTAGATTATTTCTTTTTTAAAAAAATTTATTAAAATGTAGTTGATTTACATTGTTTCTTCAATATCTGCTATACAGTCATATATATATATATGCATTCTTTTTCATACTATCTTCCATCATATTGGACATAGTTCCCTGTGCTGTACAGTAGGACCCCATTGCTTATCCATTCTAAATGTAATAGTTTGCATCTACCAACTCTAAACTCCCCATACACCCTACTCCTTCTCCCCTCCTCTCTGGCAACCACAAGTAGGCTCTCCATGTCCGTGATCTGTTTCTGTTTTGTAGATAGGATCATCTGTGCCATAGTTTAGATTCTACATGTAAGTGATATCATATGGTATTTGTCTTTTTATAACTTACTTCACTTAGTATGAGAATCTCTGGTTGCATCCATGTTGCTGCAAATGACACTATTTGTCCTTTTATGGCTCAGTAGTGTTCCACTGTATATAAGCACCACATCTTAATCTATTAATCTTTTGATGGACATTTAGGTTACATGTCTTAGCTACTGTGAATAGTGCTGTGATGACCATAGAAGTGCATGTATTTTTTTGAATGAAAGTATGGTCAGGATATATGCCCAGAAGTGGGATTGCTGGATCATATGGTAGTTCCATATTTAATTTTTCTGTTTTTTATAGTGGTTATACCAATTTACGTTCCCACCAAGAGTGTAGGAGCATTCTCTTTTCTCCACACCCTTTCCAGCATTTGTTAGTTGTTCACTTGTTAATGACTGACATTCTGATTGGTGTAAAGTGGTACCTCATTATAGTTTTGATTTGCATTTCTCTAATAATTAGTGATGTTGAGCACTTTTTCATGTGCCTAGTGGCTAACTGTATGTCTTCTTTGGAGAAATGTCTATTTAGGTCTACTGCCTGTTTTTCAGCTGGGTTTTTTGTTTTTTTGTTGTTGTTGAGTGTATGAGCTGTTTGTATATTTTGGAGATTAGGTTCTTGTCTGTTTGCAAAGATTCTCTACCATTCTGTGGGTTTTCTTTTTCTTTTTTTTTAATGGTTTCTTTTGCCGTGCAAAAACTTTTGAGTTTAATTAGGTCCCATTGGTCTATTTTTGTTTTTATTGTCCGTATTCTAGGAAGTGGATCCAACAAGATGTTGCTGTGATTTATGTCAAAGAGATTATTTCTTTCACAAGTTTCTGTCTGAGCTGTGAATTTGGTCATTCCTCTTATAAGTGCTCTTAGGAAATGTCCCAAGAAATAACTAGGAATCATTTAATTACCTGGAAGAGAGGAGAGGGTCTCTCTAAAGCGGTATTCTCAAAACTTAGTGAACTTATTAAAGCATAGATTGCTGCAGTGCACCCTCAGAATTTCTTATTCAGTTGGGAGAAGGCCTGAGATTTTGCATTTTTTTTTTTTTTTACAGAGTTCCCACGTGATGCTTCCCAGGAGCTTAGCTGAGCTGCCAAGTGTTAGAGTAGCAATGAAAGCAACAAGCCAAAAATGAAAGCATTAAGCCTTAATCACTTGCTGCTATGGTGTATGTAAGCAAGATCTAAAAATGGAGGAAACACTGACTCTCATTTCCATTTTCTCCCAATGGAAGGGCACAGGATCAGGTGGAAAAGCACAGCTGTGCCAGTTGTCTTGCTGTTGAGGGAGCCCTGAACAAAAGGCTCCAGGTGGGGTCTGGGGAGGTGAGGGGAAGGACTAGGAGTAGGCAGGTATTGAGTAGTGGGGGAAAGTGTGTGTGATGTCCTCCTCCCCTGCCCCCAACCAGAAATCTAGGATTGAAGGCTTCTGAGCTAGGATTATAAATATGAGAAAGAGAATGATTGGCCAGGGGGCCTGAGTCTGAGTGCCGCTCCTTTTAAAAACTGCAGTGCATTGATTGTGCACCAGGTCTCATGTTGAGAGTACAACTTTTCCCATTTTTCTTGGTAAAACTTTTGGAATTGCCTTTGGTTAGGTCTGGAAAATACAGATGTTTTTAACCAGATACCGGACTCTTCAGTGCTGATGTTGTTGGCTAAGGAACCACACTTCAAGAATCACTGATTAAACTCTAAAGTACTGTAGTACTCTTTTGTCTGCCACTCATCATCTCAAGCCTATTTAAGATATTCATCACATTGAATCCACCTTTTCAAAACAGTACTTATGCATCATTTTAAGACAGCTTTCAACCATCTGTTGACTAGTAAATATTAGCCTTGTTACTAAGTAATAATATGAAATGTTTGTAGTATGATTAGATGTTAAGCCTTACTGTACTTGAAATTATATGTATACTCCCACAGTTGAAAATTAAAGTGGTTTGAATTCCAATTTGTAAAACCATAGTCTTCTGCCTCAACTACAGTTTTTTGTATTGTAACAAACAACATAGTGTTTAGGATTTTAGGCTCTGAAATCAGATTGTCAGAGTTTCTTGCAGCTTTGCCTCTTTGTAGCTCTCTGAGTTTGGACAAAGTTACTTACCCTGTTTGAGTTTCAGTTTCTTCACCTATAAAATAGGAATAATACTGTCCTACATCACAGCCACAACAACACCAGATCCGAGCCACGTCTGTGACATATACCACAGCTCATGGCAACGCCAGATCCTTAACGCACTGAGCAAGGCCAGGGACTGAACCTGCGTCCTCATGAAGCTAGTCAGATTCGTTTCTGCTGAGCCTTGGCAGGAATTCCGTTTTTTACATTTTAAGTGAGAAAAAGTCAAAATAAGAGTAACATGAGAAAATTCTATGAAATTCCGATTTCAATGTCTATAAGTAAATTTTAATGAAGCACAACCATACTCATTCATTGATTATTGTTAAGGATGTTTTTGTGTTACAAGGACAGAGTAAATGGTTGTAACAGACCCAAGATGGCCCACCAAGATTAAAATATTTATTATCTGGCCCATTCAACAAAAGCTTTCCAGATCCCTGTTCTTATCCATCTCTACTCTCTTTGGCCTCTGAACATCCCCTGTACTTTCCTGTTTTCATGCTCCTGCTTATGCCACTGGTTGTATTGTTGAAGTCCTCTGACTATCTCCATCTGTTAAAATACTGCCTATGTTTTAAGATCTAATTCAGATGCCTCACCTCCTCGAAAATATAATTCCCTCCACCTTTCGAGTCCCACAGAACTTGGTTTGTAGTTTTCTTTGCATGCCTTTGGTGTTCAACTCTCCGATGTGGATATTTTTAAACCTATATTAATTATATTCACATTTGTATTCCTTATGATACACGAGTGCTAACATTTACCAAGCACTTACTTGCAGATAGTTTACTAGGGTCTTTAAGAGTATTCTCCAGAGTTCCTGCTGTGGCTGCAGCAGGCAAAGGATCTCGGTCTTTTTGTACCTAATAGACACAAGTATTTTTTTAACAAGTAAATTAATAAAATATATCTGACTTATACTGTCATTCACTAACAACATCATTTTTAATGATTTTAATCCATTACCTTTAAACACTTTCACTTTTTTATTGAATGGAGATTCTTTCAATTCTGTGAAAAATTCTTTCACTTCTATTTACAGTTTTCAAAAGGTTCACATACATGATTTCGTATAATCCCATAATAACCCTTTTTCCCTCTACCCCTGTATTTCCCCTCCCCCCTTCTCTCTCCCTAATGGTAACCCCTAGTTTGTTTCCTGTATGCTTTTTTTTCGTTTTAGTCACTAGTTTGTTGTGTTTTTTAGAATCCACATATATGGAGTTCCCGTCGTGGCGCAGTGGTTAACGAATCCAACTAGGAACCATGAGGTTGCGGGTTCGATCCCTGGCCTTGCTCAGTGGGTTAAGGATCCGGCGTTGCCGTGAGCTGTGGTGTAGGTCGCAGACGCGGCTCGGATCCTGCGTTGCTGTGGCTGCGGCAAAGGCCAGCGGCTACAGCTCCGATTAGACCCCTAGCCTGGGAACCTCCACATGCCTCGGGTGCGGCCCTAAAATGACAAAAGGCAAAAAAAAAAAAAAAAAAGAATCCGCATATAAGTGTTATCCTATACTATGTCTTTTTCTCTCTGACTTATTTCACTTAGCATAATGCCCTCCAAGTCCATCCATGTTGCTGCTATGTCAAAATTTCATTTTTTTATGACTGATAGTATTCTGTTGCCTATATATACCACATTTTCTTTATCCCTTCACTGTTGATGGACACTTAGGTTGCTTCCATATCTTGGAAACTGTAAATAATACTGCTATGAATATTGGGGCGAATGTATTTTTTCTAGTTAGTGTTTTTATTTTTATTTTTCAGATTTATACCTAGGAGTGGAATTGCTTGGTGATATGGTAGTTCTATTTTTAGTTTTTTGAGAAATTTTCATACTGTTTTCCACAGTGGCTGCAGCAATTCACATTCCCACCAGTAGTGTAGGAGGGTTCCCTTTTCTCCACAAACTCTCCAGCATTTGTTATTTGTGTTATTTTTAATGAGAGCCATTCTGACAGGTATGAAGTGATAGCTCATTGTGGTTTTGATTTACATTTCCCTGATGATTAGTGATGTTGAGTATTTGTTCATATGCTCGTTTGCTCTCTGAATTTCCTCTTTGAAAAAAGGTCTATTCAGTCCTTCTGCCCATTTTCAATTTTTTTTGCTGTTGCTTTATATGAACTA
Organism: Catagonus wagneri; assembly: GCA_004024745.2. Taxonomy (NCBI): domain Eukaryota; kingdom Metazoa; phylum Chordata; class Mammalia; order Artiodactyla; family Tayassuidae; genus Catagonus; species Catagonus wagneri. Next base: position 8,962,950 of record PVHT020000175.1, read on the forward strand.
TTTATATATGTTGGATATTAACCCTTATCAGTCATATCATTTGCAAATATCTCATTCCATCCAGTTGTCCTTATTTCTGTTCAGGTTGTCTTTTTGTTTTGTCAGTGTTTTCCTTTGCTCTGTGAAAGTTTTTAAGTGTAATTGGGTCCCATTTGTTTATATTTGCTTTTGTTTCCTTTGGTTTAGGAGACAGATTGAAAAAAGTGTTGCTGCAATTTATGTCAGAGAATGTTCTGCCTATATTGCCTTCTAGGAGTTTTATAATATTTCATCTTATGTTTAAGTTTTTAATCCATTTTGAGTTATTTTTGTATATGGTATAGAAGAATATTCTAATTTCATTCTTTTACATGTAGCTGTTCAGTTTTCCCAGCACCACTTACTGAAGAGACTGTCATGGTGTATTTTTGCCTCCTTTTTCATAGATTCATTGACCATAAATGTATGGGTTTATTTCTGGGCCTTCCATCCTATTCCATTGATCTCTGTGTCTGCTTTTGTGTCAGTACTTTAGTGTTGTAATTACTGTAGCTTTGTAGTACAGTCTGAAGTTAGGAACTGACAACATCTTTTAAAAATCTAGCCAGAATATTGTTAACTTATTAGCTGATCAAGGCATAAATACTTTTTATATACTATATTTTTCACTCTGGGATTTACTTTTGGTATTTCCTTATTAATGTGAATTTTCTTTTCTGTTGAAAATTTAAACTATTTTATTCTATTGAAAATAGAACTATCCAATTTTCAGTTTTTAACCCTGCGTTTTTTCTGCAACGTCCCCCCCACACACAAAAAGAGAGTTCTTTGATGCTTTTAGACTAATGCAGCAAGTTAAACAAAGTAGTTCTAATTTAAATCGTTATCCAGAGTAAATCTGACAGTAAAGTGGATTTTAGATGTTGTACAAAGTTTTAAGTAAGTGCAATGGGGATGTGGAAGGATTGATTATATTTTGTTACAACCACTAGTTGAGGGACTGACTTGTCAACAGAGTGCTTAAATAGTGCCACGAGTGTAATCTGCTTGAAAGCAATATTTGCCTAGCCCGTTTGTTAATTGTTGTAGTAGGTTGTCTTAATAACCAAATTATGACATTTAAAAAAAAATTGGTAGTTTATAAAAACTAGGAATAGAGCCTCATAGTGCAATAGTTATAATACTTAAGCTTTGATGATTTAGAAAGATAAAGATAATTTAAATAATTTTTAGAAATGGGATTATTAAATCAGTAAGCCAAAAGAAATTTTGCTGAGCAGAAGAGGATGATTTTTGTTATTACCTTTAGCTGATCCTAAATGTGTAATTATGGTAATTTAATTGATGTGACTTTTTTTATTTAGTGTTTTATGAATGAATAGTTTTATGATTTCATATCACATACATACATATATATATATATATGATCTCAGGAGATCAATGGAAGCCTATAATGTAAATATAAAAATCAATTTCTCTAACCTTGTGTGGGAGAAAAGTGCTAGTGTGTTTTATCTCCTGAATTTTACATCAAAATTGTGTTTTTAAGTATTTTTGTATATGCTATCAGAAGTAAGGAAGAATAATGAATTGCCTACTTAAATATTTCAAGAGAAACTTCTGATTTCATGGGGTCATTTGAGGATGAAAGGAAATAATTGACCATTAATAGGTATAGGTAGGAAATTGAAAAATTAGATTATGATGAGTCTCAACAAAATGAAAATTAAAAAATGACATTAGTGAGGTTAAAGCCAGAAATGAATACACACAGATAATTATCTCTGTAACATTATAGTACTTAGTAAGATTATATCTGAGACTTGATTAAAATCCAATATGAGCATACAATATTGTTAGGGAAAAAGGTATATGCATTGATATAATCTGAAGAGTAAAAAGTGAAGATGCTTACCTTTGTGATTAATGTGGAAACAGACAGAACATTGGTCATGGATGCTGGTACTGTAATTAGGTATTTGATCCTGAAGATAGACTCAGGCAATTCTAAGAGGCGGTTTGCTTGCTTTCTTCTCTTTTCTTTTTTTTAAATGAAGTTTAGAATGTATGTGAATTTGTTTTTCTCTCTATAGAGCTTTTATCCTCACTTGGATTTAATTATTACTTGATTCTGCTATCCAGAATTGGATTTTAAAGCGATTTATTATTATTTAGAATTAAAAAGAAAGAGGCATGAACACACAATTTTGTCAGTCTCTTGAAATATGCATGTGCATGTGCGTATCTCTCAAAGGTTTTAAAACATCCTAGTTATAGCCCTTGCTTTTTAGTGGATTTTCACCTTTGCGTATTCCAGTAGACTTAAGTTTTTGTGTTAAAATGTGGTTATGAGTCTAGGTCTTAAAGCTTTCATGATTGTTATGTGAAATTATGCTTACATGTTTCTTCTCTCCTTTGGGACTTTGGAACTTTAAAGTGCCACTTTCCTGATGTGAGTGAATGGTATTCACTCTAAAATCCCCCACTGTCATAGTTAATACTACTCTAGTTTACCAGACTATGACTTTTCTAAATTAACGTTTATGTTTCATCTCATGGGATGTGATGTTTTACCACATCTTTCCCGCATTGCACATATGTCAAGATTAAAAATCAAATTAAACTTCTATGACAGGCCCATTTATCTACAAATTTCTAGGTTTTTTAGGGTTTACCCAGTCATTTTTTTTAAAGGAAATCTCCTCTCCATATCTCAGGATTTTGGTGTGGTCCACGAGGCCCAAAATTGTGCAGGTCTAGACTGTTGAGATCTCAGCATGTTGTAAGTCCTCATCCACAGCGATGACTTGTGGAATAAACAGAAACTGGGTAACAGCTAGCAAGCAAAGATTCCCAATAATAAGTGATTGCCTTGCCAAAGGAAGTTTATCTTTAGTCAGGGTAGTTACTTACTATTAGGAGAGGACTCTAGAAGAGGTACTTGTGCCTGGTAGGTGTTCAGAATCCTTTTGGAAGAACTGAGGTGGTTAGTTCAGTGGGAACATCTTATGTGTCCATATTTATAATTCTATAGTCCTCTTTTTCCCAATATCTTCACCCTTTTTTCCTTCTCGGAAGTCATGTTTTCATTGTTTAGGGGAAATAATTCGTTTTACAAAACATGCAATTCGTAAATGATTAAGGATTAATTCCAGAGGAAAAAATATTCTTTGTGGTTATGTAAAATGCTCTGACAACAGGCTTTTGCCTTTCAGAACTGCTTCTCAGGTTTTCATTGAATTAGAAATTTTCAGTTATTCCATGAGCTTGAATACAGAAGTTGATCATATTTTAAAATTAAATTGTGTATATAATTTTATAAGAATGAAAAAGATCCTTGAAAAATTCATATTTTCTTCAACTTTATTTTGTTGTAGAATAGTGTCTGCCTTAGTAGGCACTTAATGAATATTGTTAAATGATTATGATAGCCTCATATTAGTGGAATTCCTAAATGCTAACATAAGGTACATATGTGTTTTAAGTAGGAAATCTTGTCCTTATTTCACCTCAAGTTCTTATCATACCATTTTTTCTCTCTTTACAAGTCCTTTCATCAGTATTTTAATTATTGATGAGTCTGCACTTGGAGAATTTATTCAAATGAATAATTTCAGTGTCGGGAAAAAAAAAACACATTGGGAATTTAATGTATGGCCTTTTCTTGGTGTTTATATCATTTTCCTTAAAGGGGCAGTTTGAGAATGAAATACTCTAAAGCAAAAATAATTTTAACTTGCCACAAATTTGTGAGTGTGTATGTGCGTGCATGTGTGTGTGTGTGTTTAAAAGACTGAGGAGGAAGGAGAGAGGAAGGGAAGGTGGGGAGACAGAGGGAAAATTTACATGCGCCTTCTATGAAATTGTGACACACATCCAGGATGACTGAGAATGACAGATTAAGCAGAAAGCAAAATAAGCATTCTTCTTTTGTGTGGGAAGAATTATACTTTTTTTCTTTAAAAAATTGGTTTTTAGCAAACAAGCAGTAATAAGGTTGACAGATGGTAACTTTTGGATCAAACTGCTAGTTGCTTTTAGATAAGCACTGAAGTCATTGACTAGAAGAGGGGAAAATTATCTTTTGGAAAAACGTGTATTTTATGTTAAATGAAAATATTTTATACCCACTTTAAGGAAATTTGCTAACATTTAGCAAGAAATTTTCTTTTGAGCAGAAGGTAGAGTATCTGAATTATTGCCTGGTGTGGTTTGACACTAAGACCTTTTAAATAATTCATTTTTTCTTTTAATAGGGAAAACAGATTTAGATATTATATGTTTATTTTACACTTTAAAAGAATTTTCTTTGTTAATATAGGATGAAATAGATCTAAGTCCAAAGAGATTAAAAATTATAAAACATAAATAGATATTGAAATTTTATCTTGCTTCTTCTGAAGTTTGTTTTTTGACTTAAAAAACTAACAGTCTCATTTGTTGGTTTCTTTGAAATAGAGAAATAGACTTGCCTTTCCTTTCTCCCCAAACAAACCATACAAATAATTTCAGAAATGGGCTTCCAGCAGAGCTTTTATATTTTGTCAGTTTTCCTATGACATAGATGCAGTTTCAATTAAAAATAGACTATAAACTTATACATGGGAAGGAGTTGAATGAGTTGCTGTGACAGTTCATATTATGAGGGTGAACCAAGAACAAAGTAGCTTGATAAGATTTGAGAAACACAGAGCTCTACCAGTCCTAGCAATCACCCAGCTTTAACCTGGGGTAGGTGTGAAAAGGCATGCCTTCCTCTCAGAGGGCAGAGGCTAACTGGGGGAATCCATGGAGCCTACAGCCCTGAACTCACTGCTACTAAGAACCCATCTTCCTGAGGAACAACCCTCTTTCCCATTTGTGGAGATGGGTAAAAGATTTTGGGGAAAGTCAAGTCTATGTGCCTGCCTCCCTAGTCCTTTACAGCCTCTCAGCCGAGGTGCTTTATAAATGCTCTGTAGCATCAGCTGCACTTGCACATCCCAATTCTGCAAGGAAATTTAAATTTTCTTTCCTTTCTTTACAGAATTTCCTAACTCAGATTCTGCCATTTTCTACACTCTGTACTTATCAGAAGAATTGTGGAGTATCACAAAGTATATCCATGGCATACCGAGAAATTTTAATATTATGTTATTAATGTGCTCTTGGACATTAAGCTTAGATATTAGGCAGGAAAGCAAAAAGCACTTTAAATGGCCTCTATTTTAAGAAGAGATTTCCATTTATGGAACACTGGCAACTAAAAATGAAAAAGGAAGAATAAAAGAGAAGAAAGTTAGCAGCTCTATTTCTTTGAGGAGATGGCAAATGGAGTTCATTTGGATAACGAAAATTCAAATATCAGAAAAAGCATGTATGTAACATATTTATTTCCACATTTCTAGAAAGAGCGGGGGGTAGATGAAATGGAAAGATTTCATTCTGCTGATAAAACAGTTGGTTGTTCAGTGTGAAAATATGCAAAACTAGAGATGGAGGGCCACAGGTTTCACATAGAAAAAAAAATCTGTTTGTTTTTCCTAAATTTCAGGAATTTCTTCATGGGGGTAGTAAGGCATTAGTCCATGTATGCTGCCTAACTAAGCAGTGATCAGGAGGTGGACAGAGTTACTAGGAGGACAATCCAGTGGCTACTGCTGAACATACCTTTGGAATTTGTGGGGATGGGGCAGGGAGGGTGGTTAGAGGTGTCTCCTACTCAGACCATAAGTGTATCTCACCTTTCTGAAGAGTTCATTCTCACTTTTGGTCTGCTTAAATCCTTGATGAAGGAGCGGGATTCTCAAGTCAAATGGATAGACTAGTTCCTTCCTTCTGTGAAAGGGAAATACGAACAATTATGCTGCCATTACATCTGTTGTTTCTATAATTATTCAGTCCAAAGACATTGACTGAGTACTTATGAGATGCCAGAAGTTGTGCAAATATGAGGACTGTAACTGTAACAAGGTAGTCCCTGGCAGTCCCTGATCTGGTATGGGTTGAAGTAAGGGATACACAAATAGGGAAAGAGGCAATTTGGTATAATAAGTGTTGAGCCAGCAGTGCGCAGTGTTGGGTGGGAGTTTGTAGGATGGACACCTGAGTCTGAGCAGAAGGATAAGGAAGGGATGGCTACCATTACCTTACCCCTAACATCTATCCCACACACTTTCTTTTTCCCGTTTTGCCTATAATTGCCATATTTTAGACCTTTCCACTTGCATTATTAAAACTGTATACAGTGTTTCTCAAACATTTGCAACTTAGAACTTTTAGCAGCCAGCAAAGAAGAGGGAGCCTAGTTATTGAGTGGAGAGGAGGAGGGTGGTGGTGCCTTTGAGCAGAGCCCTAGTGAACTGCCCTCCTGCGAGTTTTACATATTTTTCCACACCATTTGTGATCAGTGTGCAAAGTGTGATTCTGATCCTGTATGAATGCCTTGTAAGGAGTGCAAAAAGTTGTAATTGTTTTCAGCTCTCCAGATCTTCCTATAAAATTCAGTTTTAAGGAAGGTCTTCCATGAGAATGTGATGGTTTCACATACCCCAGTACACTGTCATTCAACAAGTATGCACCCAATTGGTTACCCTCTTCCCTAGTCTTTTAAAAATGTTGCCAGAGCGATCTTCTTGAATCTCACATTCTGTTATGTAATTTCCTTGTTCTTCTTAATTTAGAAGAAAACTCCAGATTGCCCAGCTGGCTTGAAAATGCCCTCTATAATCTGCATCAAACCTGCTTTCCCACCTTAGATCTCACTGACCTCTTCGTGTGTATTCTGGTGCAACAATCTCTGAATGTTCTTTGGGAAAATATGATTTGCTTATGATGATACATCTCTCTGGAATGCACATTTCTGTACCTTCATGTGTGAATATTTGAACCTTTCCTAAGGTTCAGATTAAATGCTAATTCCATTTGAATCTTTCCCGTTTTTTTATCCTCTTTTGCTTTCTTCATAAATATCTTACAATTTTTACTAGTACTTACCTCATTCTTCCCTTCTGATTCTTCATATACCTGTCTTTTTCTTTTCTGCCAGACTATAAAGTATTTAAGAATGATTTTCTTTTTTTTTTTTTACAATTTTCCAAACCTAACGTTGTCGGCCATGTATCCTATATGTTATGTGCCCCATAAAGGCTACTGAAGGATGACCTTAGAGACACACCACTAAATTCTCTATGACTTATTTTTTTTAACCTATAAAGTGGGTGTAATGATATTTCACTCCGTGTTATAAAATTATTTGTCAAAGTATAACCTTATGGACATACCACTAATCTAGGACTTTGTATTCTATTCCCAGTGTTGCCGTTTACTCTTTGAATTGCAGCCTGACATTTAATTTTTCTGTGACTTAGGGTTTTTTTTACCCACAAAGTGGGTGTAATGATATTTCACTCCACATTATAAAATTATGTTATTTATCAAAGAACTACTTTGAACTCCCTGTGAGGAAAATGGCCAGATTTATAGGAAAAATAATAGGATTTTGCCTCTGCAGTATGAAAGTTTTGAGGCCAATTTAGAGATAATTTTGTTTAAACATCAAATAATCTAGAAATACACAGGGCCAATAATAACACATATGTATGTATGTATTTTTTTATGTTTCCAAGCTCATTTTGTAACGTGATACCAATACCAGACCACAGTAGATTTGTCTGCTCAGTTTTTAGGAGGCTGAAGTTGTTACAGAAAAAAATATTACTCTAGTGTCATGGTTGAGAATGTAGACTCTGGAGATAGAATACCTAGATTGAAATAACTTTTTAGCTTTCTGTGACCTAGGCCAAATTATTTGACTTTTTGTGCTTTGGTTTTCTCATTTATAGAATAGTAGCCTCTCTTACTTAGAGTTTAATTTTCAAGAGTTACGAAGTTAATATGGACACATAGAAAACACGTGTTAGTTATTCTAATAATCTTTTCATGGAAAAATCATACCCAGTTAGGCTTGTTTGGAGGTCAAGCTGAATGATTAAGAGCTTAGCATAAGATAAATCTGGTTTTTAATTCTTGCTTCTCTTGTGCTATATGTATAGTTTCATGGGCATTACTTGTTTCCAGTTAAAATGCTTGAGAATTGAATGAATTAATACATGTAAAATATTTTTTTATTTTTCTTTTTTTTTTGGTCTTTTTACCTTTTTATCTAGGGCCGCACCCGCGGCATATGGAGGTTCCCAGGCTAGGGGTCTAACAGGAGCTGTAGCTGCCGGCCTTCGCCACAGCCACAGCAACGCGGGATCCGAGCCGCATCTGCAGCCTTCACCACAGCTCACGGCAACGCCGGATCCTTAACCCACTGAGCAAGGCCAGGGATCGAACCTGCAACCTCATCATTCCTAGTCGGATTCGTTCATCACTGAGCCACGACGGGAACTCCTAAAATATTTTTTTCATTTATAATGATTTTTATTTTTTCCATTATAGCTGGTTTACAATGTTCTGTCAATTTTCTACCTTACAGCAAGGTGACCCAGTTACACATATATGTATACATTCTTTTTTCTCACATTATCTCTGAAAATCAGATAATAGAAAGCTTATGTATTTTTCTTTTTGTGAAAAAAATAATACACGTAAAATGCTTAACATATTGCTTGGTGCGTGGCAATATTTAACAAATATTATCAGTTGGTTATACTTGTGATGTTCTGCTGTCCTGCTGTTATCTTTCACAAGACTGATTCACTTCTGTGTGATATTTATTTTACCATAAAAGAAGAAATTTTTAAGTAGAAAGGAATTCTGTCTTAAAGATTAAAAAAAATCGGAAGGTTAAAGAATAGATCTAAGTGTAAATAAAGAAAATAAGGCTTTCTCAGGCCTGTCCTAAAAACTATTTTAGTTACTATGCAATTGACTATTACACTGACTCTCCTGAGTGTTAGAAGAAAGCCCTTGAAATGCTTTGCAGTTGGGTTTGGAGGCAATCCTAGTGATATAAGAAGCCAGAAAAGGGGGTTCCTGTCGTGGCGCAGTGGTTAACGAATCCAACTAGGAACCATGAGGTTGCGGGTTCGATCCCTGGCCTTGCTCAGTGGGTTAAGGATCCAGCAGTGCTGTGAGCTGTGGTGTAGGTTGCAGACGCAGCTTGGATCCTGCGTTGCTGTGGCTGTGGCTGTGGCTGTGGCTGTGGCTGTGGCGTAGGCCAGTGGCTGCAGCTCCGGTTAGACCCCTAGCCTGGAAACCTCCACATGCCTCGGGTGTGGCCCTAAAATGACAAAAGAAAAAAGAAGCCAGAAAAATTCTGCATCTTTCAACCTGTGATCTGCAAAGTGAAGCGTATACTATAATCCAGTAGGTAAAGTAAAATATTAGATCATCTATTTACATTTATTTCATCTAGAAACATTTATAATGTATAGGTTGACAGTAGTACATATAGGTAATCTACTAAGTGTGAATATATTAAGGTTGGGTCTCAGATATAAACACACACACACACAAACACACACACACACACACACACACACACACACTAGACCATTGCAAGGGAAAACGGCTGTATAAAGCAGAAGTTTAAGTATAAACAAAGTTTAGATATTTGCTGGTGGTACAATTTGGATATTACTCAGTTCTCTAAGTCTGTCAGATCTTCCTTTTCCTGTAGTGTGCCATATATAATAAGGAGAATAAGAACTTTGCTCTGAGACTTTCTCCATGGTAGGTTCTTTTATTTATTTATTTATTTATTAAAATAGTATTTTATTTTATTTATTTTTTTAGAATAGTCAGTATTTTATTTTATTTTTTATAATTTATTTTTTGTTTTTTTGCATTATAGCTGGTTTACAGATTTCTGTCAGATTTTCCAACTGCTCCGCATGGTGACCTGGTTACATGTACATATATGGATTTTTCACATGTGATTAGACATAGTTCCCCGTGCTGTACAGTTGGATCTCATAGTAGGTTCTTTTAAAGATGCCTCTTTTGCTCAAGGTGAAGTGGGGGATTTAGAGCCATTAGAGCTGTTTTACCAAAATTGGAGGGAAAGGACTATAGAGCTGATTTGTCTGTTTGTTTTTCTTATATTGCATCTGTTGGATTAAGATAAAGCCGTTAGGTTAAAACAAAGCCAGTTAAGTTCACTTTTTAAAATTGTTTTAAATTAATGATTTAAAATGACACAGACCTGGATTCAAATCCTTGTTCTTGATTGTGCTAGCAATGATGTTTCTTTGCAGGAAAAAGCGAGAGTGTTAACAGTAGCTTCCTCCTAGATTTATCAGAGTAAGTCCCTGTGCAGTGTCTGGCACATAACAAGCAAGCTTTCAGTGAATGTCTGCATTTATTATTGTTGTTATGGAAGTAGAAGTGCTTAAAAGAGCACCTCTTATTTCTTATTCGATTCTGTGGAGCTTGACTTACTTTCAAAGAACGAAAATTGAGAGTAAGCCTAAACTTTTTTAGAGATAGAGAATTAATCTGCAAAGTTTAGATATGTGATTATAGTATTAGTATTTAAAATGACCTGAGATGCATAGTTTATTACCTACTATATTATATTTGAAAGGATTATACTTTTTTTGTCTTTCAGCAAGATTAAGTTTACTTTCACATTGAAAAAGACAATTTGCCTAGTTTAGTCAAAAGTGATCTAAAATGTAGGTTAGATTCTGTGAAGATCTCTGTGGTGTCCCGTCACCAGATGTCATTTGACATTAGATTAGATGTTCTGATTTCTCACGTTTTTTTGTTCTGGTTCTTTTCATGAACCTTAATTGTACAAATGTGTCCTAAAACACCAACCTGTTAGGAGGCTTAATGCCTGCTGAATTTATCAGTGCTTCTTGGCTGCTTGACATGAAGGCTGTTCTCTGTGCGTGGGAGCCTAGAGTTTAGAAGTAACTCTTGGATCATTTCCCCGGTTGATGCTGCACATGTTCACTTTAGAACCTGTATGAATAACCTCTCGGGGTGAAGGTAATTAATAGAAAGCATGATCCACAAAATGAAGCCAAGCAATCTAAGACCTCTAAACTCTTTGGCATAATATAATCTTAATAAAATTGTGTGCCTTAATTTATTTGTAAAATTACAGTTTCTATTGTTCAAGTACTCTTTAACCCTCACTTTACAAGTCCCATCTATGACGATTTTTAAGACTATGAATAGAAATAGTGAAGAAACTCTGAACTTATTTATTTATGGATGTGTCCTGTTATATGCTTAGTATTAGAAATATAGTAATAATCAATCTGATTTTCTCATGCCAGTTAACAAAAGGAACTATTCTCTTAAGTTTTTCAGAAGAGTAAAACTACTCTTCATCTGTTTCTGAGATACACTTTTCTCATCTCTGTGTAAACTTGCAGGGGCATCTCTATGCCACCCATCTTCCAATATTAAGGTCCTTGGCTGGAGTCCCCATTTTGCTTCACTAATTCATCTTGGTTGGAAAGCTTTACTATGACTAAAGCTTCAGGCTGTGTCTCCTTGTCACTTTTCTCATTTTTAAGCTTAACATTCAGTGATTCCTTACTGTTATTTTAGCTGCATATGTTCATGTAATACTAAAAGTATACCTGAATCTCCAGTTGGTGTTTTACAGGCTTAGTTAGAAGGTGTTGAAAAGGTTTAAAAAATAATTTAAAGCTGCAACATTGACCTAAATTGAAAAAAGAAAATCTCTCAAGTATAAAAAAAATTTATTACTGTGCTTATACCATGAAGATTTAAAACTCTGACAACTGGTTCTTCAAATAGTATAGACAGATGTTATATAGCATATGTTAAATCATTTTGTTAACGTGTCTGAACCCCTGTCCTTGAGTCTCCCATGAACAGTAAAGTGAAGCAATGAGAACTAGATTACCTTCAAATCCATCTGTTAGGTTATCACCAACCCTACCGATGGTGGTAAAGCCAAAAGCTTTTTTTTTTTTTTTGACAGTTTTTGCTAATATCTCTTAGCATACTATCCCTCAGTCTTCTTTTTTCATTTATTAAAGTTTTATTGAAGTATAGTTGATCTACAATGTTATGATAATTTCTGCTGTACAAAAGTGATCCAGTTATACATTTACACACATTGATTCGTTTTCGGATTCTTTTCCCACATAGATTATCACAGAATATTGGGTAGAGTTCCCTGTGCTCTACATCAGGTCTTTGTTGGCCAGTCATTCCATATACCTTAGTGTGCATATGCCAGTCCCTGTATACATATTTCCTAGTAGTTCTCAAAAGAATGTAGAATAAGCAGCCTTATTTCTACAGAGGGGTACGTTATTTTTTACTGTATTTTCTTCGTAATGAAAATTATAGAAAGTAAAGTCCAAAGTTTTCTTGGCTTGTGGAGGTTGATGGATTGGTTGCTGGAGATACTTGATGGCATAAGAATGCTTTGAAAGAGGAGACTTGGTTTTAAATATTGCGATGCAATCCCATAGAGGTATTCAAACCTAGAATGCTGGTGAAGAGAAAACCAAGTTTATACAAGCCTGGTCACTGTTCTAAGCTCAAGTTTAGAATTATGTAGAAATGAAGTGAAAGCTTTAGACTTTTTGTAATAGGTCTTGATATCTCAAGAAATGGAAAAAACTGCAAAAGCAAAAATATTGAAAAGCCAAGTCAACTTGTTCCTGAATCCCTAAAACTAAGAATAATTCTAGAAGCTTACATCTTTCCTATAAATAGTGTAGAGGAATTAAGTTTGCCATTAAATAGGAATTGAGCATGATACCAGTCTGAAACCCTTGAGACTAAAACTATCCAGAGACCAAGTTCTGTTTTAGTTTATAATCCCTTTCTGTCCTCCCCTGATCTTTAAGGAAGTACTCATGTAATAATTGAGGGAATCTCATTTTTAATGTTTTTTTCTGGATTACAGTTATATTTAAACTAATCTCTCTCCTTTAGTCATTACTTTTTAGACCACTCCGCTTTCCCTTGCAACCTATCCAAACAATATAATCATGCCTTTATCCTATTTCGAAAATGTCTGTGGTACTTTCTGCCTGAAGTCCGAAGTCTTTATCAAGAAGCACACGTTCTCTCACAATTAGGATAGCCAGGTCTCCTGCATTTAATGATTCTGTTTTGTGTCCTCTGTTGACTTTATTAGGATGCATTAACTATCATGTATTCAACATTTTAAATAAAATATCAAAATTCGGCAGTTAGAGCTATTTTTTCCACCACAGTAACTGGCACTTGAATTGTTTAAATGGCAATACTAGCTGAAAATCATACCTCCAGAAATATAGTTCTCTATATTCCTTTATGGTCTCTCCTTTAGGTTATTCTAAAGGAAAGTAAAAATTAAAAGTACTTAATTTTTATGTTTAAGAAAGGGAAAGATTGTTCTTTGTCCAAAGTCCCTGTTCTTTGTCCAAAGTCCCAAGTCATGAGCAAGTAACTATCATTAATTAGAAACAACGTCAGATCAGTACACATGCTGTGAAAATCACCCAGTCAATGACAGCCTCACTCCAGTAGCCATGCCTCTGTAAAGCAACCAGTCAATAACAGTCTTACTCCAATAACTACACTTCTGAAAATTAACAGATCAATGATAGCCTTAGGCTTCTGAAAGTCAGCCAATTGTCTAGTGCTACTATAATGTCCAGTATACCTGCTCAGCATTTATTAATGAATATTTGGTGGACTAAAGAACAAAGTACATTTGATATGGCCACTATAGAAATTATACTAAAATGTGAATGGACCCAAGACTCCCTTCTCAGCAACTGATAGAACTACTGCCAGAAAATCAGCAGGTATATAAAAGATCTAAACAATACAATCAACCAGTAGAATCCAGTAGGCATATATAGAACATGCTGTGCAATAAGAGCAGAATACAAGTAGAACATTCACCAAGTTAGAGCATATTCTTGGCCATAAAACAAACCTCAACAAATCTAAAACAATTGAAGTCATACAGAGTATGTTCTTTGACAGTAGATTCAAAGTAGAAATCAATAACGTGTATAAATATGATCTCTGGGTCAGTGAGGAAGTCTCAAAGGAAATTTCTAAAAATTCATAGAATTGAGTGAAAATTAAAAACAAAACATACAGAAATATGTCAGCAGTAGCTAAACCAGTACTGACAGGGATATCTGTAGCACTAAGTGGTTCCATTAGAAATGAGGGAAGTTTTCAAATCAATAATCTAGGTTCCTAACACAGAAAATTAGAAGAGAAACCCTAATAAACACAAAGCAAGTAGAAGGAAGGAAATAATAAAGATAAGACTGGAAACCAGGAAATTAAAGTAAGAAAACAGTAGAGGAAAATGACACCAGCAAATGGGAGATGAGATTCCAGTGCTCTGCCCCTCCACAGAAACAACAAAACAATGTATAAACAACTGCATGTTGACGAAAATAGCTCTAGATTACAGTACAGAGCATAGAAACAGAGACTCCTGCATAGAAAGCATTTTCCCTATGTCACCTTATCCTCTTGGTGTGACCTCCTTCCATAAGGAAGAGGAGACCAGGAGGACCCCAGCAATCCTCAGTACCTCTGTAGACACTAGCAACTTTTACCACTGAGGACGCCCACAGTCTTCATTGACCCTGAACTCAGCTGACAGAGCTGTCCAGAGTCCTACCCATGTTGCTGTGCTCCCATTCTCCCTCTCCCCCAGTGAATGAACCGTTGCTGTGCCCACTCTCTCCCAGGAGGAGTGCCAGCCCCACTGGACCCTGGCTTCACAGCAGCTTAGCACATGTCCACATCTTGGACACCTGCACTACCACTGCAGCAAGTGCATCTGTTCCCCAGTTGCAGGCACTGTGGTCATTCTCTCCCCCCAACCTCTGGACCTAAGTGCTATGCATGCCCACACCTTGGACACTGATTCTCCCACCACAGTGAGTGTGCCTGTATCATCTCAGGAACTGCAATTGTTCTACATCCCTCTGAACTCCAGACCCTATCTCCACAGCTGCTCCATGTGTACCTGTGCCCCATTTTTGTCACTATTGGCACAAGTGCCCTAGATCCTATTGCTGCCTTATATGTACCTTCATATGCACTTTCTTGTACTCAGTGCCCAGAAGGATCTCATTGGTCAATATTTTTTCCATATGGGAAAAAAAGAACAAGAGGACCCCAGAAACCTTTACCACCAAGACCCAACAGACCTTACTGTTACTGAGGACATCCAGCGCATTGACTGCTGAGGGCTCCTACGGTCTTTGCCAATGCTGACCTCAGCTAACACAGCTCCATGGACACTACACTGCTCTACTCTCCCAGAATAAGACCCTCTGCTACACCCACACATAGAGCCAGAGCTATTGTGTCCTACCCAGCCAGTGCTCTCACACTCACTTGTAGGTAAAGTTCTTTCCTCTCTAAAGCCAATCTGTAAGTTTAGGATGAAGTGATTGGTCCCTCAAATGTGTAGATATTAATGCACGGCTAGAGAAAACAAGAAAAGTCCAGGAAAAATGATACCATTAATGAAATGCAAATTTTTTTTAGTATCCTGAAGAAATGGGCTACAAATTGCCTGGCAGAGAATTCAAAATTACTGCTTTAAGGAAGCTCAGTGAGCTACAAGAGACAAAGACAGACAACTTAATGAAATTAGGAAAAACAATACAAGGCTAAAACGAACAATTCAGCAAAGAGATAGAAATCATAAAAAGGAACCAAATAGAAATTCTGGAGCTCAAGAATGCAATGAATGAACTATTAAAATGCAACCAAGAACTTCAACAAAACACTGAATCAAACAGAAGAAAGAATTTGCAAACTTAATATTTTGAAACCTGGTCATTTGCAGTTGTCCAGGCAAAGAAGAAAAAAATGGAAAAAAATGAAAAAGAGGTTTTTAAAGAGCCTGTGGGATTTATGGGATATCATCAAGAGAAGTAATGTATGCATTATGAGAGTCCAAGAAGGAGAAGAGGATAGAAAAGCAACTGTAATAATGCAGAAATAATGTTTGAAAGAATAATGCATGAAAACTCCCCAAATCTTTAGAGAGAAATAAGCATCCAGATTAATGAATCTCAAAGGTCCCCAAATAGAATCAACCCAAAGACTTCACTGAGGCACCCTACAGTCGAATTATGAAAAGTTAAGGACAGATGGAGAATTTCAAAAGCAGCAAGAGGAAAGCAATTCATCCCGTATAAAGGCATCCCCATAAGGCTATCAATGGATTTTTTAGCAAAAATACTGCAGGCCAGGAGAGAGTGACATGATATACTCAAAATACTAAAACAAAAAACAGCAACAACAAAAACTGCCCAACAAAGTATACTATACCTTGCAGAATTATTCTTTAAAAAGAAATGAGAGATAAAATCTTTCCTAGATAAACAAAAACCAAGGGAATTCATCATATCTAGACTTGCCCAATAAGAAGTGTCTAATACTTTATTAAAACTCTCAATGGGGAGTTCCCGTCGTGGCTCAGTGGTTTAAAAAATCTGACTGTGAACCATGAGGTTGCAGGTTCGATCCTTGGCCTTGCTCAGTGGGTTAAGAATCTGGCATTGCCATGAGCTGTGGTGTAGGTTGCAGACGCAGCTCAGATCCCATGTTGCTGTGGCTTTGGCGTAGGCCAGTGGCTACAGCTCCAATTCGACCCCTAGCCTGGGAACCTCCATATGCTGTGGGTGCGGCCCTAGAAAAAGGCCAAAAAAAAAAAAGAAAACCCAACTCTCAATGGAATAGTTATGGAAAGATCTTGCCTCAACATAGTAAAGGGCCATACATGAAAATCCCATGTCTAATGTCATAATTGGTGCAGAGAAACTCAAAGTTTTTCCCCAAAGATCTGGTATAAGGCAAGGATGCCCACTCTTGTCACTCCTTTTCAACATAATATTGGAAGTCCTAACCAGAGTAATTAAATAAGAAAAGGAAATAAAAAGCATCTAAGTCAGAAAGGAATAATGAAAACATCTCTGTTTGCAGTGACATTATCACGTATGGAGAAAACCCTAAGACTCAACAACAACAGAAAATTGTTAGAACTGATAAATAAATTGCAGGGTAAAAAAAATCACCATACAAAAATTGGTTGTGTTTCTATAGACAAACAGCAAATTATCTGAAAATGAAATTAAGTAATCATACCCATTCACAACAGTAACACAAATAATACAATATTTAGGAATAATAGCCAAAGAGATGAAAAACTTATACAGTTAAACTTATAAGATATTGATGAAGGAAATTAAAGCAGACATAGATAAATGGCAAGGCATTCCATTTTCATGGACTGGGAGAATTAATATTGTTAAAATGTCCATACTGTTCAAAGCAAGCTATAGATTCACTGCCATCCCTCTTATAAACCCGATGGCATTCTTTGTAGTAATAGAAAAAAAAAAAAAACACTCAAAATCCATATGGAACTACAAAATATCATAAATAGCCAAAGCAATTTTGAGAAAGAACAACAAAGGAGTCACACTTCCTTATTTCAAAATATATTACAAACCTGCAGTAATCAAGACAGTATGGCACTAGCATAAAAACAGATAGATAGGCTAATGTAACAGAATGGAGACACAAATAGAGAGTCCAGATATAAATTCACACATCTTTGGTAAACTGGTCTTTTACAGTGGTGCCAACCATACAAAATTGGAAAAGGATCACCTTATCAATAATAGGTGTTAGGATATACAAATACAGAAGAATGAAATTGGATTCTTATGTCACAACCACATACAAAAATCAACTTAAAGTTGGTTAACGACTTAAATATAAGACCTGAAATCATAAAACTGCTAGAAGATTTCAATGCAAAAGATGCAAAAAGACGAACATGGCATGATATCATTTAGGTTTGAAATCTCAAATAGCCTAAATTGTAGGAGCAGAGAGTAAAATGGTGGTTACCAGAGGCTAGAGAAAGGGGGAAATGGGATAATGTTGGTTATTTATTTATTTATTATTTTTTGGCCATGCTTGCGGCATATGTAGGTTCCCAGGCTAGGGGTCCAACTGGAGCTACAACTGCCACCCTACACCAAAGCCACAGCAACGTGGGCTCCACGCCATGTCTATGACCTACCCTGCAGCTCATGGAAACACCAGATCCCCGACCCACTGAGAAGGCCAGGAGTCAAACCCGCATCCTCATAGATACTACTCAGTTTCGTTTTCCCTGTGCCGCGATGGGAACTCCCCAAAGTTTCAATTATGCAAGATGAATAAGTCCTGGAGATCTAATGTACTGCAATGTGACTGTAGTTAACAATGCTTTATTATGTACTTGAAATTTACTAAAAGGGTAGATCTTTTTTTTTTTTTTTGTCTTTTTGCCTTATTTAGGGCCGCACCTGCAGCATATGGAGGTTCCCAGGCTAGGGGTCTAACAGCCACAGCAGTATGGGATCCAAGCTGCATCTGCAGCCTGCACCACAGCTCACAGCAATGCCGGAGCTTTAACCCACTGAGCAAGGCCAGGGATTGAACCCGCAACCTCATGGTTCCTAGTCGGATTCTTTAACCACTGAGCCACGACGGGAATTCCCTAAAAGGGTAGATCTTAAGTGTTCCCACCATAGCAAAAGAATGTGCCAGGTCTCTAAAAAGATGGATATGTTAATTTGCTTGAATGTGGTGATTATCTCAGACTGTATGTGTATATTAAATCATCAACTTGTATACCTTAATTATACACAAATCTTAATTATCAGATATACATCAGTAGTAAAAAGAATTAATGAAACAAAAAACTGATTTCTTGAAGAAAATCAGTAATATTGATAAACCTCTGGCAAGACTGAAAACAAATTTTAAAAAATAAAACACAAGTCTCCAGTATCAAGAATGAAATAGATGTCAGTAAAGATCCCACAGACATGAAAAATACAAGAGAATCCTTCAGACAGCTTTATGCCCATAAATGGATAATTTAGAAAAAATAAATTAATGTTTTGAAAACCACACACTACCAGAACTTAATCAAAATGTAATCGATAATCTGAATATCCCTTTAACCACTAAAAAATTAAACATAATTTAAAAGGTTCTGAAAAAGAAATATCCAGTTCCAGATGTTTTGCTAGAGAATTCTACCAAACAATTAAAGAAAAATTAATGCCAATTTTATACAGTCTCTTCTAGAAAAGTGGAGGGAACACGTTCTGACTCATTTTTTGAAGCTAGTATAACCTGATACCAAAAGCAAAGAGTACAAAAAAAGAGTGATAGACCATTATTTCTCACTTACTTAGATGCAGGAATCCTCAACAGGAATCACAGAACCACAGGTAATTATAACCAGCATTCCTCCTCATAGAGAGTGATAATGAAATCTGTCAGTTAATTGAAAGTATCAGTTCAGTGTTCCTTTATTTACTTCTGCTATGATCTCAAAATTGAATTGATTTATAACCAAATTCAGCAGGTTATTGTAGTTTTATTTTTAGTCTCTTCGTTTATATCACCAGTGTTTTTCAAATCTAAGATAGTTATTTTTGCAAATTGGATCAAATCCTTAGTATTGTTTTAAAAATTGAGTCTCTCATTTGTCTTTTCTGAAAATGGTTTTGCACCTTTTCTTTAATTTTCTATTTTTTAGAGTATTGAATTTGCTTACTCTGAAGTTCTCCATTTATTTATTTATTTATTTATTTATTTATTTATTTATTTTTTGCTTTTTAGGGCTGCACCCATGACATATGGAGGTTCTCAGGCTTAAGAGGTCTAATCGGAGCTTCAGCTGCCAGCCTAAGCCATAGCCACAGCAACGCCAGATCCGAGCTGAGTCTGTGACCTACACCACAGCTCAGGGCAATGCTGGATCCTTAACCCACTGAGCGAGGCCAGGGATTGAACCCTCATCTTCATGGTTCCTAGTCGAAATCGTTTCTGCTGCGCCACAAAAACTCCCTGAAGTTTTCCTTTTTAAAGGAGATATCTAAAATGTTTCTTGCATTGTGTTCATAATTAGATTAAATCTTCCCCTTTCTGATGTGGTGGCTATAAAACTGCAATCAGTTTGAGTTATGGTAATCTACTAAATTCCCATGGTGTTTCCTAGTGAGCTCCTTGAAATTTTGTAATGGTAGATTTTCAAAAAGCAGTACATTTACTTGGAAGTCAAATATGGCATGACGTGTACCATAGGATGAAGTTTGATTTGATTTATATACTGTAATTTCCTTCTTAAAATAGACATCTTGTACTTGTTTGAAATGATTTCTTTCAGTTTTAGCATAGACCGTTCCTAGAAGTTTAAAGTTAACATTTTCTTTCTAAATTAAAGTGATGATTCTCTGAAAATGAAATATTTTCAGGAGATGGGACTGTCACACATCTTACCACAGATATTATCTGTTTTAAAGGAAGAAAATATAAGTCCTCTTTAAATTTATTTGGTGACATAACTCTTGCTTTTTGGCACATGATAACTGTTGAGGCAATAATAAATAGTGATAGTTGCGTAACCTTTGTTCACGTTGTTGTATTTTTGCTTACACTTGTAGTTTCCAAGGCCAGCATGCAGGGAATTGTTTATTGCTCCTTAATTAGGTTTCCAGCAGTTAGAATAAGCAAGAGGGTGCCTGGCTTATGGCATTGCAGTATGTCCTGATAAGCTTCCCTGGGCCACAGTTAAAGACAAAAAAGAAAATAGCAAGCATTCCTTCACGATTTTACTTTCTTTATAAATGAGAACACTTTGTGTAGAGTGAAGCATTGAGAAGTAAAAATATGAACAGTAAATAAGAGGAATGTATATTTAGACCCTTTTAAAAAAAGATTGTAATTATGCCAAGGTACAGATTATCTTTCATCCTTAGCTGTTGCTGTTTTCCATCACTACTTAACCCACCCTGAATACTACCAACATTCTTCAAGCTTAAAATGCTCCGTCATATGTCAGTAATGCAGATAGGGTACCCTTCAGTAGCTTTATGGCAGAAGCCCTTGCAGTCATTTCTGTTAATTATGTACACATCAAATTTTTGTTGAACACCTGGTCTAATGATAGGTTAAAGTGTTCTAAGTATGGTTAGGGATTCATGCAACGAATATTTATTGGCCATCTATTATTTGCCAAGAAGAAAAGGCAAGACATACATTTTCCTTAATGTTTAACATGATTAGTAAAGGTATAGGTAGATGTAGTATTTACATAGGAAAACAACTAATAATACATGCCAGTAGATTACCAGTTGACTCTTGGTTTGTGGCATCATTTTAAGGAGGGGAACATCTCACTATTGCTCTATAGTGGATAAAGATAACCTTGAAATTGATGAAATTTATGTGGGCGAAGATGATTTTGATAAATCATTGTAGTAGAGGAGCACCAAGCAAATTACAGGAATGAATAAGGGGATGAAAGTTACTCGAGGAATGTGAATAGATCTGTTAGAGCACAGGATTCACTGTGGATCAGTGAATGGCTGGGATGGGGCAGGGGGGATCGGGGGCGTGGCCAGTGGAGGGCTGTGCATTTAGACTATACTCTGAGAATGAAATGATGAAAGCAGAGGTTTTCCTTTGACTTTAAAAAATCAATTTCCTGGTGTTTCCTTCATGGCACAGTGGTTAACATATCTGACTAGGAACCATGAGGTTGCAGGTTCGATCCCTGGCATTGCTCAGTGGGTTAACGATCTGGCATTGCTGTGAGCTGTGGTGTAGGCTACAGAAGCAGCTCGGATCTGGTGTTGCTGTGGCTCTGACGTAGGCTGGCAGCAACAGCTCCAATTAGACCCCTAGCCTGGGAACCTCCATATGCCACAGGAGCGGCCCTAAAAAGCAAAAAAAAAAAAAAAAAAAAAAAGTGATTTCCTGATAAATATCCATTTTGGAAAGACTAGAATATACAGATATGCAAAAAGTAGAAAGTAAAACTATGAAATGGAGGGTTTTAGAAATACTAATTTGGTGATATCCAGGATGGATGAAATAAGGAGAATGACAACTAAAGACAGGAGGTCAGTTAGGAGACTGTCACTGTGGTCCTCTTTCCCCAACTCCTCACCCTGTACTCTTCTTTCTCATCAATTGGCTGTATAGTGGCAGAATCTCGAAATCTGAATCAGAGCTCAGATAAGGATGCAATCTGAATAGAATTCCATGAGTAGGTTTAAAAGTTTGAAATAATAGTAGACCTTGCATTTTAATTTTCTTTGTTGGGTCCTGAGGAAATTCTTTACGAGGGCCTAAGAAATCTGGGATATTTGTAGATGGATGAAGTAAGCTCTGCTTTGAAAGCGGCTTTCTGCTAGTCAGTGGGTGTACATTCAGCCAAGTATAAACCTCTAGCAGCATTGCTACCTGTAGTAGCTTGAGATATGAAGGAGGAGTCTGAAGGTTTGTACCAATGAGTTAGGGATGTTTTTGTAGAGGAAGTTTTGTGTCTCTGAATTTTTCAATCATCCAAAAATTGAGCAAATCAAGGAATCTCTGTCAGTGAAAGTAAGCTATAGGAATGTAAAGGGATTTATTTAATGCCATATGTCAGTGAAGGATTTTACCTCATCTGTATATACTCTTAACTAACATGAATTAATTGGAAGTATATAACTATTGTGGAGGGACTAAACTGCATCCATCTGCTAATCTCTGTGTCTAGAGAGATCCACCTGACTGGCTTGTGCAACAACCATTGCTGTTGTCCCTGGCTGATGATGCTGAGTCGCCCATGATTTCTCTAAGTACCTCATGGAAGTTCAGCCCAACCTCAAACTTTAAGTTCTCCAGTGAACTTTTCAGGGTCATGGCAGGCCTAATAGCTTTAGTCTGGAAATTACTGATGGTTTGGAAATTGGTAAAATTATTCTAAATGGCTTGATTGAAGCCAAGTGGCATGGTATTCATCTGCTGGATACAAGTGTCACTTCTCTTGATTTGATGGGCATGTGTATCTTGCTTAGGTACCAATTCTGGCATGAACCAATGCTATGCTATGTATCCCAAGACCCTCCTCCAGGGATTCTTCACTCCTGTGACCTCATCACCAACCATTTCATTCCAGTCTGCCGTTTTGGGGGCAAGCCTCTTCCTATAGAAGTACAGTACAACTTTTAGGGGCTAGGGCCTCTTGTCCTTCAGAATACACATTGGAAAAGGGGGCTTGCTCTGCCTGGAGGTCTGGCTGCTTTCTGATTGAGAAAGATGATGAGCCCATGAAAGCAAATAGACCACAACCACTCGAGGTCAGAGAGCAGGCAGTCCCAGGGCTGTCACCTCAGCCACCTTCTTCAGAAGAAAAAGCACTCTAACTTAATCCCTGCGTTCCAACTGTTCCCAGTTCAAAGAGTTATAGTGCAGCCTTTCGCAGCCACTTCTACCTAAAGAGAAAGGAATAGACAAAATATTCTCCTCTCCCTCAGAGTTTTCTCCAAAAATGAACGAAAGAAGTTTAAGTCATGTAAAGGCAAGGGAAGTTTATTCCTGCCACTCTTTGAGGCCCTGATATGTTAAAAAGAAAATCTATGTTAATTTTTCCACAGTTCAGTTTTGTTGTGAAGTGCTTTTCATACAAAAGGTCAACCCTGGAGCTGCATGCCAACCACCCTGGTGCTTTCTGAAAAGGCTGCGACGTTTTGCCGCAGCGTAAGGGTACTTCTTGTGTTGTTTTATAGTTTTCCTGCCAGATTAAGTTAAAATTTCCATTGACTCAAATATGTATATATGTACATAGCTTAATAAGTTTGCTTCTTTACCTCATATAACTTTGTCTCACTTTCAAGTTTTGCTAAGAGTTTCCCTAGAAATATGCAGATTCTGTCTGTGACTTCTGTCATTCTGTGATATCCACAGTTGATTTGGCTGGAAGAACAGTTATTGGTAGGAGACAGAAGTGGCTGGACTCTACTCCAAATAAACTCTAAAGTTATATTTGGAGATGCTATTCTCGAGTTTTGTTTTAAACCATAATGTCAGTGTGCTGCAGCTTATCCATAATTTCCTAAGTGTTACCTTATATTTATCATTCTTGGTAGTGAAGAGCTGCTAGTACCTGGTTTGGGGAGGTAAACGCCTGTGTATTTTTTGAGGCCATAGTGAAGCTGCGTAAGAAAGCAAAAAAGAAAAAGGGAAGGCCAGCCTATGGACTCATAACTCAGGGTGGTATTTTCTTTCGACTTTATTTCTCAACCATTATGAATCTTGACTTCTAGACAAATGTTGATGTTTTTCCCTAAAAAAATATGATGAAAGGAATCTGAATACAGCAACCTGGCTCTCAGTAGACAGAGAAATAAGGAATAACCCATCCAGAAATGGGTCATCTAGTCATCCTTTTCAAACTATGCTTTTGTTACCTAATTAATTCACTAAAATTTAAAAATCACATTTTTATCCTATGTTTTATACTCTAAAAGTTTCATTTTATAATTTATCATTATTTTAAAATTTTAATTTATTCTTGAATTATGTAAATATGCTTTTTAAGGAAGCACTGTATTTTCTATTGCTCATTATTATCATGAGCACATAAGTCTTAGAACTTTTAACTATGTATTTCAACGTATAAAAATATCAACTTCAGTATGTCTCAACTAGGCCTTAGAAAGCCAATTACTGACATAAATAAACACACACACACATACACACAGAGAATATTTACATCATTTAAAAAATATTGCCAGAAATTACAAATTCAAATAATTTAATACTGAATGCAAGAGACAGAGATCTGAAATCATTGTGTTGTCAAAGGCCTTATCCACAACTTTGATGAATCAAGGTAAAGTATCTCTAAATAAACTTCCTCTGTGGTGGAGACCAAACTGTCCTGAACCATTAACACATCAAGAATGTACTTAAAACATTTTCTAAATTGAAATATTTCTTTAGTTTATATGTCTCAAAAGATGTTAGAGTCAGTTTTCTTGTACTTTTGAGTGGGATTGAAGATAAAGAATTGGATGGAAAAAATAATTTCATTTAAGCTATTCTATTTCATATTTTTCCAAACTGGTCCATTTTTATGATTCTGGTTCTGGTTCTGGTGAAGTCATCTTGATGAGAAGTAGAGTTGATAGAGCCAAAATATAACTTGGGAGCTCTCAGGGATTTTTGATTCTGCAAAAGTCCACATATACCAGTGGCTCTGGCACTGTGAGAATGGAATTGCCACAGGAGTCCAACAAAATTCCCTCTGATGGAATCTGCACTTTAGGATTGACATTTGTAGTCCCGTCTGGGTTTCAGTGGAGGGAGTACTCTGGGCTTTGTAGAAATTTTTTTCTTCCATGTTTCTTGATTCTGCAGACTGAAACTAAAGTACATCTCCATTTCCACCAAAAATGTGCCTTAGTAGTCACAGTAGTTCCATATATTCAGTTCTATTTCAGTCATACCAGTTTTATACCTGATGGGTGTCTCATCCTATGAGTTAAGAAAGGAAATGCAAGAACTGTGAGTAGAAAAGAGTATTGGTACTGATAGGTGACTCTGTAAATGAGTAAGAGAATATTCACTTTCTAAGTTATGTATTAATTGTGATGATTCTCTCCTAGGATATTTCTGAAAACTGATTTAACATTTCTAAATTTCTTATGTATCTTACCTCCCAGATTTGAATCTTAAATCAGTTCAACCAGAACATCTACATAAATTGTTATTCTTTTTTTTTTTCCGTTTTTGTGCCCATACCTGTGGCATATGGAGGTTCCCAGGCTAGGGGTGCAATCAGAGCTACAGCTGCTGGCCTACACCACAGCTACACCAGTTCCGAGCCATGTCTGCAACCAACACCACAGCTCATGGCAATTCCAGATCCTTAACCCACTGAACGGGGCCAGGGATTGAACCTGCAACCTCATGGTTCCTAGTCAGATTCTTTTCCACTATGCCACGTTGGGAACTTCATAAACTGTTATTCTTAAAGTCAAGGTTCTTTAACCTCAGCACTGTTGGCATTTGGGGCAGGATAATTCTTTGTTGTAGGGATTGTCTTACGCACTGTAGGATGTTTAGCAGTATCCCTGACCTCTGACTGTTAGATGCCAGCAGCACTCTCCTAGTTGCCACAACCACAGATGTCTCTAGATGTTGCCACTGGGAGAAAAAATCACCCCTGGCTGAGAACCACTGTTTGAGCCAAACAAATTATTTAAAGCAACTTACTTTGGGTAATGCAGTTATTCTAATTTTATCAGAGTAGAGCTTTTGTTTCTGTATATATTGTTTTTATTTAGAGCAGGAGTGAGCAAACTAAGCCCATTAAACCAAATCTGTCCCGCCACTTGTTTTGCAGGAAAGGCAGAGGTAAATAGTTCTTACAGATGTTTGGGCTACAAACCCAAAGTGTTTGCTCTGTGGCCTTTTACCAAAAAAAGTTTGTCCATCCATGATTTTAGAGTGTTTTAGAGTATTTTAACAGATTTTTTGCTATGTACTGAACCAAGAGTGTTAAGACTTAAAATTGTTTGGTTTTATGTAAAGGTTTTGGTGAAAAAAAAATTTCAGTTTATACAAGTATGTAAATTAGGTCTAAAATTAAGTTTAACCAACAGTTATTGCATATATCTGTGCTGACTGCTATATGGACATACAATGCGGCACATTAATTAAGAGCAAAAACTTTTGTCCCAGACTGCCTTGGCTCAAATGCTAGCTGTGGGATTTAGGATAAGTCATCTGTGGCATTTAGGATAAGTCACTTAACCTCTCTGTGCCTCAGTTTCTCATCCATAAAATGAAGATAATATTAAAACCAGGGAGGACTAAATAAATGACATATGCAAAGCATGCAGAAGAGTGTTTGGTATCTAATAAGCATGATACTTGTTACTGTGATAGCCATAGGGTTCCAGAAATCAGATCAATTTATACTTGGCCTCTATAGTTCCTTACCTAGCAGTGTAGTTTAAGGATGTGAATGTGTAGAAGCTCATTTCACAGTAAAATAAGGGCAAACAATTTCACTTAATTTATTTCTTCCTCCTAATGCCAGCATCTTCAGTGGTGCAGAATATATCTGGTATGGTTTAGTATGCTCAATTGTACAGAAATGAATGAATAGTGGGAAAGCTGTTGAATTGGCATCTAGCCAGGCTGCTTATTTACTTCTAGCCAGAGACTTGTTTTAAGGGACACATACACAAAAATGTTGTCACCTCAGGTCTTGCCCACTAGTAGAAAGTAAATTACCTTTAAAAAAAAAACAACCAGGATGGCTTTTTCAGAATGTTGATCAATCACTAGCAGTGCCCTCCCTGGGATGCTTGTTCCAGCTCATGTGAAGTTCTGCCTTGTATCCATCAGAGTTTAGGAATCCCAGGCACAAGCCTCCCTGGCTTCCTAGAAATGCATGTTCTAATATAGTTTTCTATTTATGGAGTACCATTTAGCCCTGAAGCACAAAGATGGTTACAGATGATTTTATTAATCCGCTCGCAAAATATTTAACAGTTATAGTTTACTTATTTTCTAGATAGAAAACTGAAAACAGAGGGTCGATAAGTACCAAGAAAAATTTTATTCCCACTTTTTTTCCCTTGGACATACTGACTATGTCAGGGGGCCATATGTATTATGATCGATGAGCTAGCAACCAATTATTGAACTCCTCGGTACCTGAGATAGGATGCTAAGTAATATAGAGTCTGAAAGGAAATAAAAGGCCTATATCTTGCCCTCAGGGGGTTTGCAAACTGTTTGAAACCACGTACATTTATAGATGTTATAATAGCCGCAGAAAACCACATAATGTTCTAAAAGTATTCCAAGAGATGCCACATGGTATTTTCATAGTAATTATGAAGTAAGTTGTAGAGACTATGAGTATTTTATGTTCAGACTGCTCATAATTGACTATAGTGTACTTGCCCTGAATTCCGTCCACAAATATTATGTCCTAAGTGTCACGGACTGTAATATAAGCTGGGGACCTAAATAAGATAGTATGTTTCTTCTGGACTTCACAATTTGATGAAAGAGATCTCTCTTTTTTTTTATTTTATTTTTTTTACTATAGGCAAGAATGTAGTAAATGCTTTAATAAAGATTATGAAAATGAAAAAGGTAGAGGGAACATCTGGAAATATATCATGTGGGGTTTTTTTAAAATCTGTTCTCAAATAATCCTTTTCCTTTTCCACCTAAATAACCTGCCATGCAGAACACTTACCCTATATTTCTCTTTTTTGAATAAGAAAGCAAAGCAACATGAAACACAATACCTTGGAATTGTAGGCCAAAGTAAGATCATCCTGCATATGATAAATTGATCAATTCATTTAGTTTATGTTCTGTTAACACAAAGAAAATGAAAAAAATCACTTCCCTTTTCTATGCCTTGGATAAGTGATTATTTTGCAGTCTGTTTATTCTGCTGTAAATTTATCGTAAGTATACTGTTTTATTGAATGTTCCAAAAATTACTAAGATATTTTCTTATTCTTGAGCATCTAATTTGTTTCTTTCAAAAAATGGTGCAGTAAATATTACAAGCTTACAACTTCCCTTGCCTCAATCTTGACCAGTATTTAATGTTCTTTCTTAAAGATTAAGTTGTGGAATTACGTTACTTTGTCGAAGGGTAAATATCTTTTAAACCCGTTTCCCCATTTTTTTCTATAAAAGTATTTGTTTTGAATTGCCCTGTAAAAAAAAAAAACTATCTTATCTGAAAAGAGATTTTCAGTCTTTAAATAATGTTTATTTATGCACTAATCATTACCTCAATGAAGAAAGAGATAACTACTTTCTTCTCATTAGACAGGCATCTATTATACAAAATTTAAAAACACTGAGCTCCATGTTATGAAAGTTTACCCATATGTAGTATTTTATAATGGTTTCATTTATATGACCTTATTTGGTTCACAGAGTTGGTGAGGTTAAGCAGGTAGTTATCCTTCTCTTTATTTTTTGGGTGAAGAAAACGAGGCTCATAGAGCTTGTGCTTTATTAACTGTAGGCTACATGACCACAGCAGCAGTGTCCCAAGATATGTAGAATCCAAGTCTCCTAAGCACTGATCTGCCCTCTTTCTGCTGTCATATGCTTTCTTCTTGGCAGTAATAGGTAGCATTTATTGACCATTTAGGATGAATCAGCCACTCTACCAGGTGCTTTGTAAATGTTACTTTGTTTAATCTTCACAACAGTCTGTGAAATAACTACCATTATTATCATTTTGCAGATAAGGATAATGAAGCATAGATAAGTAACTTGCTCAGAGTCACATATTTGGCAAAGAGGCATATAGGCATTAAATCCAACTAGTCTAACATTCTTAACCACTCTCCTGTTCTGCTGCCATGTTCGTTCGTTCTTCCTTTCCTTTCTTCCTTTCTTTTTCTTTCTTTCTTTCTCTCTCTCTCTTTCCTTCCTCCCTCCCTCCCTTCCTGCCATCCTTCCTTCCTTCCTTCTTTCCTTCCTTCCTTCCATACATCCATCCTTCTTTCCTTGTCTTTTTAGGGCTGTACCCACAGCATATAGAGGTTCCCAGGCTAGGGATTGAATCGGAGCTGTAGCCACTGGCCTACACCACAGCCACAGCAACACCAGATCTCAGCTGTGTCTGCGACCTACACCACAGCTCACAGCAGCACCGGATCCTTAACCCACTGAGAGAGGCCAGGGATTGAACCTGTGTCCTCATGGATGGTATTCAGATTTGTTTCTACTGTGCCATGACGGGAACTCCCTGCCATGTTCTCTTTTCTTGCTAGATTGAAACACGTCACATCCCGTGGGCAGGGGAGACAGATGTCATTCAAAGTATCCTCAAAGAGGAAAGACTATCTTTTGTTGATTCAACGAAATTTTCTTTTGAGTACTAACTGATTACATACATTAGAAACCTCTTCCTTGAGGCATTCCAGTCTCACTGGGGATGTAGATAAAGCACAGTGGCTTTTTAGTGTATTAAGTGCTCAGTACAACTTTATAGAGAATGTTATGAGAGCATAAAGGCAGTCATGATTCCCTTAGGGGGTCGAGGAAGGCTTTCTGAAAGAGATGGTACCTGAATGAAGAGTGAGTGGGTTTTGCGTGGGACTTCTTTTGTGCGCTACCATGGGAACAAGTTCCAAAAGAATGACCCTTATTTCCATAAAGTAGTTGTAGGTTAGTCTTGTGATCGATCTGGTTCTTTATCAGCCCCAAGAAAGAACTTCAGAAGAGTATGAATTTTTCAGTAGTAGAAATACTGGTCTCTGTCTGTGGCATTCTTTAGGTATTAACATTACCACCTTAGTGGGATTCGTCTGTTGAGGAGGAGGGTAGACAGTTTGGTGACCCATCAAAGTCTCTTCAAATCCTTCCTCTGATGGGAACAGTTCTGAAAGCTATTTACAAATGCTGGTCCAGAAGTCCTTCCCCTGCCTCTTACACTCTTTCTTTCCATGGTTCGTTTTTCCTGTGGTTATGCTACCACGCCTCTCTCCTTCCCATTAGCAACTCTACCTGCCAAAGACTCTGATTGGATTTCAGGCACCTAAAATGCCTTGAAAACTTTTTGCTAGATTAGAAATATCAACTTCAGAGGAGTTAAATGTATATGAAATTATGGGGGAGGAACCTATTGTTTAATATGTTTAGAATTCTCTAGGTCTTACAGGAAATAAAACTGTTTTAAAAGAAATATGAGTTCCCGTCATGATGCAGCAGAAACGAATCCAACTAGGAACCATAAGGTTGCGGGTTCGATCCCTGGCCTCACTTAGTGGGTTAGGATCCAGTGTTGCCATGAGCTGTGGTGTAGGTAGCAGATGCGGCTTGGATCTGACATTGCTGTGGCTGTGGAATAGGCCGGCGGCTACAGCTCCGATTCAGCCCTTAGCCTGGGAACCTCCATATGCTGTGGGTGAGGCCCCAAAAAGATGAATGAATGAAAGAAAGAAAAGAAAGAAAGAAAGAAAGAAAGAAAGAAAGAAAGAAAGAAAGAAAGAAAGAAAATCTTCCTTGAAGTCATGCCAGGGATTAACTAGCTTCTACTTCCCACAAAACAGGACAACTTTCTCCCACCGCACCCTGACCCTGCCAAAAGTTATTTTATAAGGTAATGTTCATCTTTTTGAGTACTGTAGTCTTTTCCCCATAGAATAGCAAATATCTGTCATAACTTTAGTTGAATGATTCTATTTGAAAAGACAGAGAGAATGTATTGTAGGGTGTGTAGGCAGTGTGTTTTAAAGTGAAAGGGTTTTTGTGATTTAATAGACTAATGGGGGGGATTATTAGAAAGGGATGGGTTTGGTGGGTAGCCTGAAGTGTCTGAGCACATACTTAAGGCAACAGAAACATAAAGGAGCTAGAATCAGTTATTTTATAACCTAACACATATCTTCCACTCTTGAGACACATGTAATAAAACATGGTCTTTCCTTATTATCTCCCTCATTTCACTCCACTTAATGAATGTGTCCAGCTGTGTGTGGACACACTACATCACCTACTCCCAACAGAGTAAATTTTAATCATCATTAAGCTCTTTGCAGGATTCTCTGACTACTTGGCATCCAGCTATTACTGGTTACTTTTTTTGCCTTAGTCTTATGACCTCTGTTGCTTCTATTAGCTTCCACTTCCCTTCTGTTCTCCTCTGAATTCCTTTGTGTATGTTAATATTCAGTTGATTGTCATAATATTTATAAGATATTCATTGTCTGGATTTGACATGGTTTGGAATTTTCCTAATATTTCTGAGGTTAAATTTCTAATATCAAACAGCGCTCTGCTGCAATATAGCTTAAGCACCAGTCACAACCCAAAGAAATTCTATCTAAGTCTTATTTCCCCCATGTCCCAGTTGCTTTGTGTTGAGAACTTGGCACAGATTGTTTAGTGATAAAGGGAAGGTGCTACAGTTTGAAAAAAAGGGTGAGCTGCTTCAGGAAACTGATCAGATCCATTTCCTTTGTGAAAAATATTGTGAAGCTTTGGCTGTTTTTGAGTGGAATCCTTTTCGTTATATGTAAGATGCAACCTTTTTGGTTGTTTAATAAATGTAAAGTCATCCTAAGTTGGTATTCAGACAGGTAAGTATTGATCTCATGGTATAGCTTCATACTTTAACAATTTTTCATTCCTGATTAGGATTCTTAAGTCCCTTTAGAATTCATTTCCGACAAATACAAAGGTATCTCAGCGGTTTTTCCAGTTATTAAGTATCCAGTTGATGAGTACTTTAGCCTTTAGTGCATCTTGTTTTTGCTGTATCAAGCTTTTAGTAGTTCCATTGTTGTTTATGGTTTGTACCTCTTGTAGAAGCAAAGGAAAGAGCAAGAAGAGAAATTCCATGTTGTTGCTTGTCAGTGACTAGGAAGAGGATGAGCCTGAGTGGTGAGAGATGGGGAAGAGTATGGCTAGTGAGCATGTAGTCTCATTTAAGGAAGGTTTTGAAACCTCTTCACCAGAAGGGGTTCAGGTC
Organism: Catagonus wagneri; assembly: GCA_004024745.2. Classification (NCBI taxonomy): domain Eukaryota; kingdom Metazoa; phylum Chordata; class Mammalia; order Artiodactyla; family Tayassuidae; genus Catagonus; species Catagonus wagneri. The sequence goes on from PVHT020000175.1 coordinate 8,995,207, forward strand.
GCTTTCTTAAAGGACAGGTGCCACCTTTGTTTCTTTTTCAAACATGGTCATTGCTGATGGGCAATAAATGGTTACCTGTTCTGAGTTAGGGTCTTAAAATACTTCCATTTTATTTTTTTAAATTTATAGTTTATAATTTATTTACAATGTTCTGTCAATTTCTGCTATACAGCAAAGTGACCCATATATATATACATTCTTTTTCTCACATTATCCTCCATCATGTTCCATCACAAGTGACTAGATATAGTTCCCTCAGCAGGATCTCATTGCTTATCCACTCCAAATGCAATAGTTTGCATCCACTAACCCCAAACTCCAGTCCATCCCACTCCCTCTCTCTCCCCCTTGGCAACCACAAGTCTGTTCTCCATGTCCATGAGTTTATTTTTTTTTTTTTTGTAGATAGGTTCATTTGTGCCGTATATTACCTTCCATATATAAGTGATATCATATGGTATTTGTCTTTCTCTTTCTGACTTACTTCACTTAGTGGGACAGTCTCTAATTCTATTCATGTTGCTGCAAATGGCATTGTTTTGTTCTTTTATATGTCTGAGTAGTATTCCATTGTGTATATGTACCACATCTTCTTAATCCATTCATCTGTCGATGGGCATTTAAGTTGTTTCCATGTCTTGTATATTGTGTGTAGTGCTGCTATGAACATAAGGGTGCATGTATCTCTTTTAATGAAAGTTTTGTCTAGATGTATGCCCAGGAGCAGGATTTCTGGATCATGTGGTAGTTCTGATTTGAAGGGTATGTTGATTGACGTCAGGAGGGGAAGCTGGAAGAGGAAGGCTGCACCCTGCTCTGATTTAATCTCTTGTATGATTATGAGTATCATGATTGATATTTTGTGGCATTTTTCAAGATTGCCTGATCCAGGAGTTCCTGCTGTGGTTCAAGGGGGTCCATGGCATCTCTGGAGAGCTGGGACACAAGTTTGATCCCCAGCCAGGCACAGTGAGTTAAGGATCCAGTGTTACTGCCCCTGTGGTTAGGTTACAACTGTGGCTTGGATCTGATCCCTGGCCAAGGAACTCCATATACCACAGGGCAGCCAAAAGAGAAAAAAAAGGATTGCATGATACAGTAACTTATAAATGCTAGCAGAGAATGGTAGCTCTCAGTATCAGATTTACAGTTATCCCAGTAGTATCACTTCTCTTCTTTGTGCCTTAAATTCTCCATTTATAAAATGGAGATTATAGGATTTTCCTTGAATCCTGGTGAAATAATTGCAAAGATTATTTATGCATTTGTGTCTTTGTGAGGCTAGGAATACTCAGTTTAATTAAACCAAACTTTATCAAATGTGTGTGTGTGTGTGTGTGTGTGTGCACGCGCGCGCGCGCATGTATGCATGCACAAATTTTTTTCTAAAGGTACTGTTTATAATGTTGGGAAAGCAAGACCTGGTTTTGGATTTAGTGGTTAGGTGTTTCATAGAAATGGTAGTTTCATTTTATGCATACCAAATTTTAAAGAACTATAAACCAACCGTGTGGAAAATTTCCTAATATATCCTAGTCCCAGAAGGCTTTCATCGGTCTTCAGTAGAGTCTGTGAAGTGTGACTGTAATATAATATGCATGATTTTTTAAATTGTGGTAAAAGAGTATTTATCATTTTAACCATTCATAAGTATATAATTCCATATCATTAAATATATTTGCTGTGTTGTGTAACCCTTACCAAAACCTTTTCATCATTCCAAACAAAAATTACTTGTAAAACAATAATTCCCCTTTCCCCCATCCCATCCCCTGGTAACCTCTCTTGTACTTTCTGGCTCTATAAATTTACCTATTCTAAATACATCATATAAGTGGAATCATACGATGTTTCTTTGTCTTTCTGTGTCTGGCTTATTTCACTAAGCATGTTTTTGATATACATCCATGCTGTAGCATGTATCCAAATCCATTACTTATTGTGGCTGAATAATTATCCACTCTGTGAGTATACCGCATTTTGTTTATTCATATATCTTGGGCCTGGTATTTTAATACATGAAATTTGTCTTATATTTTAATACATGAAATGGTTATTTTATAGTAAAAGCTACATGTGGTTTAATATCTAAGAAAGGGTTACAGGAAGAATATATTTTGTCAGAGAGGAGATAAGCTATGGAAGATAAGTGAGTGGCAGTGTGGTTTAGTGGTGAAATGCACAAGGTCTGTATCCAGAAGACCTGGGCGGAATCCTGACCCTAATATTTACTTGCTGTGTGACTTTGGGCAAGTTGCTTAGCTCCTCTAGGCTTCCTTTCCTCATTATAAAATGGGGATGAGTATGTTCTAACTCACAGGGTTGTTGTGAGGATTAAATGAGTTAGTATATACATGGTGCTTAAAACTGCATAGTATTATAACAGTAAAATATGTGTGATTTTGCTATTTGTCATTATTACTATATTGTAATTATTGTAGTTATTATTACATTATAGTTGATGGGGGACTCATGGAAGAGATCAGAAATGAGCTAGACCTTAATGACATTCTGTAGGATATGATTAGAAAAAGCATTCTAAGGTGACTCCAGTGTATACAGAGAATGCAGATGGTATGCTTGTGCAAGACAGATGTTACACAGTGGTTAAATGAACAGCTCTGGAATCCAACAGATCTCTCCTCAAATCACAGCCCTGCCATGTATTTACTGTGTGACTTTGGGTATAACCTTTCTAAGCTTTCATTGTAATCTGTAATATGAGGGCAATAATGATGCTAATTCCGCAGCGTTATTATGAGGATTAAAAAAGAAAGGGTTCATGTAAAACACTCAGTGCTTTACCTGGCAATGGAAAGAATTTTCAAAAGGTGACAGCTTCAGAGTTCCCATTGTGGTGCAGCAGAAATGAATCCAGCTAGTATCCATGGGGATGCAGGTTTGATCCCTGGCCTCGCTCAGTGGGTTATGGATCTGGCATTGCTGTGAGCTGTGGTGTCAGCTCAGATCCCATGTTGCTGTGGCTGTGGTGTAGGCCAGCAACTGCAGCTCCAGTTTGACCCCTAGCCTGGGAATGTCCATATGCTGCAGATGCAGCCCTAAAAAGCAACAACAAAAAAAAAAAGTGATAGCTTCTATTAATGTAGTACTTTTGGTCATCATCATTTTTTGTCATTGTTATCATAAGTGTTATCTACATTGGACCATAGTGGGAGGTATTTTTGGAAAGGGTGATACAGAAAGGGGAGTTTTAGAGGTTATGGTATAGATTTAGAAGGAATTTGCACATGAATTTAGTGAGATGCCACTAAAATTTTCTTTGCGAGAGTGTGTGTGTGTGTGTGTATGTGTGTGTGTGTTAGAAAGAAGAGAGGCCTTGCTGAAAGGAACAGTGATTTGAGAAGATCAGTCTGTTTACACTATGCTGATAATTTGGGGGGTGGGAAAAATAGATAAACTTAAGGGAATGACACAGTTTATAAAATAGCAATTGGAAGGAAATCAGTAAGCAGAAGAAAATATCTGAGGAGAATAATTGTTTACTTTGTTGGGCGTTATGTGCCAGACACTATGCTAACCCCTCTATGTTATTATTATCTCATGTTCACAGTAATTTTATGATGGGAGATTCTATAATTTTTTCCATTTTGCAGATGCGACATCAGTGGCATAAAGCATTTAAAATCATACAGATAGTGTGGCAGAGATAGCTAGTACCTCGATACCTGTTTTCACCTTCTTCTCGCAGTAATAGCAGCTCCAGATGGCACATGGCCCTCACTTCCTAACCTCCCTTTCACTTAAGTGTGACTAGTTGTGGCAAAAAAAATAAATAAATAAATAAAAATAAAAGTGTGGTGGGCAATTCTAATGAACTTTTTCTTGCTCCCTCTGCACCTTCTTCTTCCCTTCTCTTGTCCTCGTGTCTCCTGTCACAAGCATGTGACAGTTGACGCACATCTTAGACTGTGACCGTCAGGCTGCACCTTGGGGGTGAGAGAGCAAGAAGCTGGAAGGGACTGGATTCCTGTGGAGAGCAGAGTCTCTGCACGAGCCCTGAACTGCCAATCTTTGGGCATTTACACAAAAGAGAAAAATAAACTTCTATCTGGAATTTCCTGTTAACTTTTTCAGCGAATCGAATCTTCACTAACAAAGATTGTAAGGGAGTAACTGGCAGCTGGACCTGGGCACTGACTCCGTAGCCTGTTGTAACTAGTGTGTATACTGCCTCCTTGTGTTCTTTGCCTTGGCAACCCTCAGATGTCCCTTGGTTTTTACAGGAATTGTTAAAAAAAAAAACTAACTCTGAGGTTGCAACACAGAAAGCCAAATTTATTGAGGTTAGGCAGTATGTCCAGAAATGGGTTCGAGAATCTAGCAGTGTTTTCTCTCAGCCAAATAAAAACTTGGAAGCTTTGCTACCTCTGCCTCCTCCTAGACAAGTTTTCTTATATTTTTCTTTTGCATAAATATTTCTTT
>PVHT020000175.1:8999749-9019037 GCA_004024745.2 Catagonus wagneri
CATTAACAGAAGGTGAATATGATTTAGATATTGCAGAACTATTACTCTGTGATTCTTATTTTGAACAATAATTAAAAGATGTTGGCATAAAATCAGTTGATCAGTTGCTATTAGGTAATCCTTAAGTATTAGCTAGAACTAAGAGAAGGTTACTGATGTTACACGTACATGGAAATTCTCAACATGAAATACTCTCTACAGCAAGTAATCTAGTCTCATCATTGCTTATAGAGATTCACAGTGATAGATGCTGGATAGATTTTGACTGATTTTCATATAAACTAGGGTTCATTTTTTTCTCTACTCTGACTACAGAACTTTGTATCTTAGCTCTGTACATTTATACCAGACCTCTTCAGGCAAGAGCTTCTTGTTCTCTAAATTTGAATTATGTAGAGTCTCAAAAAGGCAGTAAAATTTTGAAATATCCCAAATTCATTAAGAATTGTGTAATTTCGGAGTTCCCATCGTGGCTCAGTGGTTAACGAATCCGACTAGGAACCATGAGGTTGCGGGTTCGATCCCTGGCCTTGCTCAGTGGGTTAAGGATCCGGCGTTGCTGTGAGCTGTGGTGTAGGTTGCAGACGCTGCTCGGATCCCGCGTTGCTGTGGCTGTGGCAAAGGCCAGCAGCTACAGCTCCTGTTAGACCCCTAGCCTGGGAACCTCCACATACCGCGGGTGCAGCCCTAGATAAGGCAAAAAGACAAAAAAAAAAAAAGGAATTGTGTAATTTCAACGTTGTGCACCAATTGAATTATAAACTATATTTACATTGCTTCAACATAGCTCCATTTTAGCTACAAACAGAAATACTTACCTTTCTTTTAGGATTACTCTCAGTTATTTGGTTTTTTTAACTTACCCCAAGTCTTTTTTCAGGAACAGCTTACAAATAAAAATGAAGACATTTTGATGTACTCTGGACAAGATTTTGCTCTAATTGGACTATGACAGTTTACAATTAAGCATTCTGAAGAACATTCGCTGCTAAATCAAAGTGAGATCTAGGGGGGGTTATATGTACATTTGAGGTAATGTGGTGTAATGGACAGAGCATAGACTATGAACTAAGAAACCTCCCAATCCTAGTGCCATCTTGGAACTTGACCTCTGTGAAATGGGGGACATGATAGCTTTCCAGCTTGTTGAGAAAGCTAAATGAGATAAGCTGTGCAAGTTCCTTATAAACCTTGATGTTAGATGCTGTTACATTTGCCCTGGTTTTTTTGTCTGTTTGTTTTGTTCGTTTTGCTTTTTAGGGTCATGCTTGTGTCATATGGAAGTTCCCAGGCTAGGGGTCGAATTGGAGCTGCAGCTGCCTGCCACAGCCACACCAGATCCAAGCTGCATCTTTGACCTACACCACAGCTACACTTGGCCTGTTTTTATGTAACATCTTATTATTTTTCTTTTTTTGGTTAAAACCTCTAAATGTGTTTTAAATATATTAAAGTCAGAACATGTAGTTTTAAAAAAAACCCTCTCATTTATCAACATTAGAGACTCAAAAGATTGGCTACTCTTGGTTTAAACTTGCTGTACCACTTTGGCAACAAAGTTTAAGGCAGAAAAAGAAGGGAAGACCTGATACTCTTGAGTTGAAAACAAGTGGTAGTTTTCTACTTTTCATAATCCTTGTACAAAATCAGAGGAGGTTGGAACTAGGAGAGACCTTGGTGATTAATTAAGCTGATTCCTTCATTTTATGGTTAAGTGAACAGAGATCCAGAGATTAAATGACTAGTCATTATTTTAAAAAATCACTGATTTTTGTTTATGCAAAATTTTTGAGGTCATTTTCCAATGTCAAGGGCCATTAGAAATTCAGTACAACTTCAAAAGCTATTACCTTTCAAAGTAGCTGATTGTTTACTGTTTTTGATCATCATAATGTGGTTATATAAGAATAGGTCCTTGCTCTTAGGTTAAAATAATAATTACTGAATACCAGTGTTTATGCTAAGTACTGGCATCTTTAAAAAATTATTCTTAAGGAAGTTGATATATTATCTCACTATGTTATGGTAGACTATTGTCTCACAATGGTTTTTTTTTCTTCCTGCTTTTGAAATATGGGTAGAAATGATAAGAAGTGGCTACTCAAACTTGCTCTACTTCTTTTACCATAATAAATTAATGAAGCAAATGAACAACAGCAGAAAAGAGCTAAGGGTAATAAGTGCTCAACAGAGAAATGTTGAGAAAAAGATAACACCAAACTTAGTAAAGACTCATTAATTTAAACTCTTAAGGATGGTGAACAGTGCCTGAAATGAAACTTGCTTTTTTTTGCAGTAAGAATTCTTTCTTCATTGCCTTTGCAGACTACTAATGTGAGCACAGTTAGGAAGGGAATATTTTAAATGGTTAAAAGAACAAAATGTTTCTGAGCAGCCTTTAGTAGTTGGGCATCCTGATTAACACACACATATAAGAGGCATGCTCATTATAGTCAGCCTTATCTGATCATTACAGTGGGTCCCCCAGGACCTTTCAGTTACTAGGTGGAATTTGAAAGTAATAAATTTGCTTTCTTAATAATTATTCTGTAATTAAGATTTGTACAGATTTAAATCCTTTTCTCACGGTCTTGTCCTCATTAACTGACTTAAAGCAAGTAAGCATGCATTTCGTAGTACAAAATAGATACTGATGTTTGGAAAAGCAAGGTGATGATTAAGTTTGTTAGAACACATCATCCTTTCTAGTTTTCCACACTACTGTTTTGATGAGAAGGTTTAAAATCTGTTTTACATTTTTTTTTTTAAATCATGTGAGGAGGTTCATAGTGATCTTGTTCTTACTAAAAGTAACAACCTTCTTAGAGCTCAGGACTAATCTTTTCATTCTTTGATGGAGCAAAGAGTAAAGAAATTAATTTCTCCTATTGATGTAAAGCCTTAAACAGAAAGGAGGTATCATCAGTTTCATTTTTTAGAGAATATAGCTCATATTTAAATTGTGTCAGTTTTGTTTTCACACATGTAGAGCAATCACATACTAAAATTATATGGTAATTGTATTATTTAGAAAAGTATATTATGTAGTTATGATTATTATGGATATTGATGTGGCATCTTTTGTTAACTTCTGAACTGTTTTTCTTAGGTATCATTCATTATAAAACAACTGAACGGTTGTTGTGCCATTTGATGTTCAGTCATGTTTTATTTTTTCTGACACTTTAATAGTGCAAACAAATGAAAATAGCTTAAGGTTCAGATGTCATTGTTTGTACTTAGGAAACTAAAATTTTCCTCATTAGGTGGAACGAAGGGTGGAATGGGTTCCCTTAGGTTGTTTTTACCTCTTTTTAGAGTTTTTTTCAGATATGGTAACTTTTGGCTCAATATAATATTTGTTACGTCTCGTGTCTCCCCCTACGTACATCCTTTCTCTAGACCTTAGAGGAATATCATATTGATCTTTGTTATGCCTAGAAACATAGTTAACCTACCATATTAACACTCTAGTAACACATTAGAGATTAGATAAAGACATGGACTATATTACCTCTGTCACTCCACTAGAAATTACTGTCCCCACTCCCTTCCTTTAGAGTCAGCCTCAGACTCCTTGTTTTATCCAAGGGAGGTATTTTAGTTCTTATTTAGATATGTCTATGACATTTGATATTAAGTACTCTTTCTTCACACTTTTCCTCCTTTTATGTCCTTATCGCCATTCTTTTCGTTTCTGTTTTATCTCCGTCATTTGTGCAGCCAATATTTATGTTGCTCTTTGGTAAGTCTTGGGGATTTAAGTGGTGAACAAAGGCACATTCCCTGCCGCTCAAAGAGGGTACAGTCTAAGGAAGAAATGGGTCAGGCAACATTTAATGTGTTCATGGCTTTATCCATCAAAGTTCTTCTAACCTGAGATCTTCTCCCACCCCAACTCCCATTACACTCCTATGCTTTTGAAGATTTAAGACATAGCTCAAATGTTAGATGAATAAATGCACAAATTCTTTTTAATCACAAGGCCTGGATCCTAATCTTGCTCTGCCATTTTCTAGCCATGTAACTGAGTTGTAATTTGTTTCCTCATCTTTAATGTGGGATAGTAATTAACTGTACATCTCACCGGATTGCTATGAGCATTAGATGAGGTAGTAATATAGGTAGTAATATATATCAATTCTCAATAAACTAGAAAAAACTGTAACGAGGTAAAGTGGTTTTATTTCCTTCAGTTAGCTCTCTTCTCCCTTACTATCTGCATGCCTCTTTTTTTCTCTTCTCTTTTCTTTTTCAAAGGCCCCTATAATAGGTTGTTTTTGTCCTAAAAATAGTGCAGTATTGGAAGGAATACAACTATTAATCTAGTCAGAAAATATATAGATCCCTAGTGGCTATAAACTAAAGTATTTTCAAGTCATTTAAAAACCATTGTAACCTGAATTTAATCTGTTTAACATATAAAGAAAGCTGTTTCATAAGACCCTGAAACAGATTTATGCTAAGTAGTCTTATAAAATGAAAATGCTGTAGCATCAAATATTAATATTTTGCTAGCAGCAGGCAGCCCAAATGTTAATGGCTGGTATGCATTTGAAGGCCTGCTTAACTGTGAGTTTTATTAGGACCATTTCTCAGAGCTTGAGTTATAAATGGGCTTTATAAATGAGAAATTAGCCTCCCCTCTAGGGAGCAGCAGGTTCTTTGAAATCTTAATTAACCAATCACATTGAGCTTTACTTTTTTCAAGTGCCAACACTTGGTTAAATGCTGAAGAAAACATTGTCTAGTTGGAAACTGCTTAAATAAGGGGAACACCATTCTTTTGTACGTTGAAATAAATGTAATTATAAAAAGAAAAATGAAAGAAATAAAAACATATTTCATATTTGCCTTTATGGATATTTTCTTTTGTCCATTGTCCATAAAAAATTAAGCTGTAACATTAGGAACCTTTTTTTAAGTCATAAGTATAAGAAACATATTTTGTCTTTATAATAATAATTACTTACAACATGACTTTTGAAGTACCACTTTATTTTCTTCTACACAATCACAAATTGAGGCAATTTATGTAAGGAAGGCATTTTTTTTTGCAGTGAATAATCAATGAGTATTCATCATTACCAGAATGAGTGCTTTAATAATGTGAAGTTTATGAAATAGAGTCCATTTTATTTAGCAGAGTCTCTTTATTTGTGTTTTTGTCTGAACCTTTATAAAAAAGTTGGACTTTATCTATATGCCCTTACATGTAATTGCCGGCATTTTATTTTTCTACACTTCTCCTTGATTAATTCATATTATAACATACCAAATGATGAACGTCTGAAATTTATCAGACATTTATGTATTTAACTGATTTGCTCAATCAGTATCTCTTTTTAGACATAAGTATAAGATAAATCTAAACAGGAAACCCAGTGAAATGTAATGTCAAAATCTGTTAATTCATTTGTTAGGTTTCCTTAGTAAGATTTTAAAATGGTAATTCCAGTGTTTTATAACATTTTTCATTAGAGATTTCAAGTAGGCCTTAAGCTTATAAATATAGAAAGTCATAAATTTTAAGAAAAGCCCTTCTTGGCTCCCTACTAGTATTTCTTTATTTTTATGCTTTCTTTTAGTCTTAGTTTCATAAATTTCATGTACAGTTCCCTCAGGATAAAGGCAATGCTTACAATACTACCCTTTAATAACTATTCTTCCTTGAAATTCATCCAGTTACTTTTTAATTATTTTATGTCAGTCGCCCCGAATTGTTCTTCTCAAATATGTTCAGCTTTTAGAACTACTTGTTCTATTGTCCTGATTTTAAGAGTTGATTCTCAGCAGATATAGCTATGGACATTTGATCTGTAATTGAACACAAGACACTTTTTCCCCTCCCATGATGTAGGTTCCCTTTGGTGTTAGATTTCTGCCACCCTCCCCTCAGATTTATTGAGATGCAATTGACATGTGACATTAGCTTAAGGTGTACAGCATAATGACTTAACATATGCATGTATGGTGAAATGATTACCATGGTAAGTTTAGTTAACATCCGTCACAATTTTTTTTTCTGGTGATAAGAACTTTTCCAAGATCTGCTCTCTTAGCAACTTATGAATATGTTTTTATACAATAACCTTAACTATAGTGATAATGCTGTATATTGCATCCCCAGAATTACTAATCTTTATACTGGAAGTAAGTACTTTTGCTCACCTTGACCCATTTCTCCACCCCATCCCCTCAACTTTGGCAACCATAGATCTACCCTCTGTTTCTATCAATTTTTTTAAGATTCTACGTACATATGAAATCACATAGTGTTTGTATTTCTTTGCCTGATTTATTTCACTTAGCATAGTATCCTCAAGGTCCATCCATTTTGTTGCAACTGGCAAGATTTCCTTCTTTTTTATGGCTGAATAATATTCGAATGTGAGTGTGTGTGTGTGCATATATTCACACATGTATCACATTTTCTTTGTCTCTTCGTTTATTGGTTAGTCACTTAGCTGTTTCCATGTCTCGACTATTATAAATAATGCTGCAGTGAACGTAGGGTTGTAGAGATCTCTTCAAGATAGTGATTTTGTTTCCTTCAGTTGTTTCCTTATACCCAGAGGTGGTAATTCTAATGAAATTCAGATAAATTGATGCATTTTAAAGTGATATCTGGAAAACATCATTGACATGGTGAAATGATCATATATAGGTGAAAGTTTAGTAATATTTTAATTGAATCTCTTTTCCTAGAGACAGAGTATCATATTTTTTGAGATAAATTCTCTTGTGTTATGTTACTACTTTCTTTAAATGACTACTACAGTCAATGTAATCTTCTTTAAAAACTTATAAGAGGAATTTATATGAGTAAAATGCTTTGTGATCAGTTTACCTTCCCTTAAGACTTATTATTACTGGGAAATTGTTGTATTTGTGCTTATTATTTTCATATGTATACATATTAGGTTTCCCAGTAATAACTATTTAATGAAACAGTACAGATATAACACAGTCATTTAAATCACTCAAATTTCTGGAAATAAAATATGGAGTCCTCATTTCCCACCATTTTCTAAGTCTTTTTTTCAGATTTAGCAAACATTATGCCTTCTAAATGCCAGGCACATTTGCATAGTATCATGCTTAATGTTTAAAACAATCTTGTGAGCTGGAGGAATATGTGCTGGGCAGAAGAAATAGCATGCATGTGCAATAACATGCGACTATAATGTAGCATGACATATTGAATAGGGTCTGACAGCTTTCAAGGCTAACCTGTGGGGAGCCAGTTTGCAAACTGGAAGAAAAGGAGGCCAGGATGATAAGTCACAGAAGCATTGAATGGGGCATTGAAAGGCATTGAATGGCAAAGGGGTGCAAGGAAATTTATCTTTATTCTTTGGGCTGGTGGTCTTTGGACGAGTTTTAATGCTTTTGTGGATCTTTTGAAAGATGCAAAAGTGTGTGTGTGCGCGCACACAAGCATATGCGTACATGCAATCCTACCTACATCTACATCCACACTTCCTAGAGATAGTTTTCATCAGATTCTCTGTGTCAACAAAGTTAAATATTACTGCAAAAGATAGTAAGGCCATTTAGAGATTTTTAACTATGTGGTGATGGGACAGGAATTGTTTGTTTTCTTTTAAGCAAAATCATTTTGGCAGCAAAACCAAAGGTAGAGAAATTAAAAGATTATGATAGGACCCTGCCTCACATTGTATTTAAAAATTAATTCAATGTAGATCAAAGACCTAAATGTGGAAGCTAAAACTATCAATCTATCTCTATACATTTACATAACTATAAAACTGTGATGTATCTCTGAGGAGAAAACATGGGGGTAAATCTTCATTACCTTGGTTGAGTTTTTTTTTAATATAAAACTGAAAGCACAAGCAACAAAAGGAAAAAAAAGTAAATTTGACTTCATCGAATTTTAAAAGTTTTGTGTATCAAAGGACACTGCAAAGAAAGTTAAAAGACAATCCAGAATGGAAGAAAACATTTGCAAATCATATATAAGGAACTCTTACAGAATATATAAGGAACTCTTACAACTCAATCATAAAATGATAAGTCAATTGAAAAATGGGCAAAGGATTTTAATAACTCTTTCCCCAAAGAAAATACACAAATGGCCAGCTAGTACGTGCAAAGATGCCCCAAATCATTAGCTGTGAGAGAAGTGTAAGTTAAAGCCATAATGAGCTACAACTCAATCATAAAATGATAAGTCAATTGAAAAATGGGCAAAGGATTTTAATAACTCTTTCCCCAAAGAAAATACACAAATGGCCAGCTAGTACGTGCAAAGATGCCCCAAATCATTAGCTGTGAGAGAAGTGTAAGTTAAAGCCATAATGAGCTACCACTTCATAACCATTAGGATGGCCATAATCAGAAAGTCAAGTGTTGGCGAGCATGTGGAGAAATTAGAGCCCTTATACACTGATGGTGAGAATTTTTAAATGCTGCAGCTACTTTGTAGAACTATCTGCCAGTTCCTCAAAAGGTTAGGTGGAGAATTACCATAAATGAACTAGCAATTCCACTCCTAGGTATATACTGAAGATAACTGAAAATATGTTCACACAAAAATTTGCACACAAATGTTCACAGTTATATTATTCATAATAGCCAAAAAGTAGAAACATCCCAGATGTCTGTAAACTAATGAATGAATAAGTAAAATGTGGTTTATCCATACAATAGAATATCATTTAGGGGTAAGAAGGAATGAAGTACTGGTACAAGCTTCAGCAAGGATGAACCTTAAAAACATTGGGCTAAATGAAAGAAATCAGTCACAAAAAGATCACATATCGTATGATTCTCCTTATATGAAATGTCCAGAATGGGCAAATTTATAGAGACATAAAGTAGAGGAATGGGGGTAACAGAGTGTAACGACTTAATGGTATGAGGTTTATTTTGGAGTTCTGCAGATGTTCTAAACTTAGACTGTGGCGATGACCACACAACTGTGCATACGCCAACGCCAACGCCACTGAATGGCCAATTTTAAATAGTCAATATTTTTGTAAGTCAATACTATCTCAGTAAATCTATTTTTATAAAAAATAAAAGTTATAATGTTCTAGAGAGAGGAAGCTCGGGTATTGAAATAAGGAGTTATAGAAATGAAAAACAATGATGATGGATTTGAGGGCCAATAATGAGAAAGAACAGATGGGGCTTTGTAATGGATCTTGCAGTAATAGTCAGGTAGGAGGACACATCTATGAGGACTCCCAGATTTCTCCTTTGGGGGATTAAATAGAGAGTGGTGCCATTCACCACAATGGGGCAGGAATAAGAGAGGGAAAGAATAACTTTGAGGAAAAGATGCTGAGTTGTTTTTGTTTGTTTGTTTGTTTGTAGCACACTGACTTTGAAGCATCTATAGGGCAACCAGGTGGAGATGCTCAGTAGGCAATTAAAAATGTAGGTTTGAAGTCCTGGAGACATAATTTGGGAATCATTAGTGAATGACTTCAAGTTGAAGACTTCTATGTGTAAAACCACAAAAGGATAGTGTTGGTTAAGGAAAAACAAGAGCTGAGCAGTGGGTTAAGGATCTGGTGTTTCTGCAAGCTGTGGTGTAGGTCGCAGACACAGCTCGGATCTGGTGTTGCTGTGGGTGTGGCGTAGGCTGGCAGCTGTAGCTTGGAATTGACCCCTAGCCTGGGAACTTCCATATACAGCACCTGCAACACCCCAAAAAAGGAGCTGAGAATATGTATAAATTTTACAGAAGAAGAGTTGCTGGTAAAGGAGACTGAGAAACTGTAAAGAAGTGATAGAAAAATAAGGTAAGAGGTATTCAGGAGCTCACAGGGGAAGAGGTTCAAGAAAAAAGGAATGGATTATCAAATAAATAAGTCCTGCAGATGTAATGTACAGCGTGGTGACTATAGTTAATAATAGTGAATTTTTATTTAAAATCGCTGAAAGAGTAGATCTTAAATCACACAAAAAAGGGAGGAATAGTTAGCTTTCTCAAATGCGGTCCACTTCACACAATATGAGCACTGAAAAATATCCTTTGTGCTTGATAATTTTGACGTCATTGCAACCTTAATGAGCAGTTTCAGTGGAGTGCTGAGGTTAGAATCCATAAGGTATTTGAAGGATAGTTTCTTTGAAGATAAGATAGCGTTCACTTTATAACAGACAGACTTATTCTCCTTAATTCTTTCCTGCCTTAATAATGCCAGGACATTTTTCTTTAATCTAAGCATTTCCAACCCATGTTGCTTCATTTTTTTTTAATTACATGTGCTTTAATCCAGGTTGGTTTTTCTTTTTATAATGAAAAATAGCAATGTAAACTATAGCATCTGTATTATGCATAGAATTCTCAAATTATGTAAATCTCTACAAACAGAGAGAACAAACTTGTGGTTGCCAAGGGGGAGAGGGGTGGGGAAAGGATAGATTTGGGAGTTTGGGGTTAGCAGATGCAAACTATTATATCTAGAAGGGATAAATAACAAGGTCCTACTGTATAGCACAGGAGACTGTATTCAGTATCCTGTGACAAACTGTAATGGAAAAGAATATGAAAAAGGATGTATAGATAGGTATAGCTGAATCACTTTGCTGTACAGCAGAAATTAATACAACATTGTAAATCAACTATTACTACAATAAAAAAATTTTTAAGTAAATTTAAAAATTATATACATCTCTAAATCCACACACAGAAAGGATTTATAGCAGATTCATAAAGTCAGGGAAATTCCTTTCGCTAGAGCCTTATTTTGTCTATTTCTCAAATGCTTTTAAAAAGAAATATCACATAGGTGTTCCTGTAGTGGCTTAGTGGTAACGAACCCAGTTAGTATCTGTGAGGACACAGGTTTGATCCATGGCCTTGCTCACTAGGTTAAGGATCCAGCGTTGTTGTGAACTGTGGTGCAGGTCACAGATGTGGCTCCGATCTGGTGTTGGCTGTGGCTGTGTCATAGGCTGGTAGCTGCAACTCTGATTGGACCCCTAACCTGGGAACTTCTACATACTGCAGGTATGACCCTAAAAAGACAAAAAGAAACAAGTAAAAATAGCACATGAAAAAATGTTCAACATCAATAATTATTACAGAAATGCAAATGAAAACTATACTGAGGTACCACGTCTTACCAGTCAGAATGGCCATGATTAGTAGGTCTACCCATAGCAAATGCCAGAGAGTGTGTGGAGAAAAGTGAACCCTCCTACACTGTTGGTGGGAATGTAAATTGGTACAACCACTACAGAAACAGTATGGAGGCACCTCAGAAAACTAAATATAGAACTACCATATCATCCAGCAGTCCCACTCTTGGGCATATATCTGGACAAAATTTTCCTTGAAAAAGATACATGCACCCCTATGTTCATAGCATCACTTGTCACAGTAGCCAAGACATGGAAACAACTTAAATGTCCATCGACAGATGAATGAATTAAGAAGATGTGGTGTATATATACACAATGGAATACTACTCAGCCATAAAAAAGAACAAAATAATGCCATTTGCAGAAATATGGATGGAACTACAGACTCTCATACTCAGTGAAGTCAGAAAGAGAAAGACAGATACCATATGATATCACTTATATCTGAAATCTAATATACAGCACAAATGAACCTATCTACAGAAAAGAAACAAACTCATAGACATGGAGAATAGGCTTGTGGTTTCCAAGGGAGAGGGTGAGGGAGTGGGTTGGACTGGGAGTTTCAGTAGTAGATGCAAACTATTACATTTGGAGTGGATGAACAAAGAGGTCCTGCTGTATAGCATGAGGAAATATAGCTAATCATTTTTTTTTCCTCTTCAAGATAGACTGTATTCCTTAGAGTAGTTTTAGGTTCACAAAGAAAATGAAGAGAAGACGTAGCAATTTCCCATATATTATCTGTCCCCACCCATTCTATCTAATCACTTGTGATGGAACATGATGGAGGATAATGTGAGAAAAAGAATGTATAGATATGTGTATAACTGGGTCCCTTTATTGTACAGCAGAAATTTACAGAATATTGTAAATTACCTATAATTTTTAAATGTTTTAAATAAAAGAAAAACCTGTGAATAAGTTCAACCAAGGAGGTAAAAGACCTGTACACAGAAAACTATAAAACATTGTTGAGAGAAATTGAAAGAGATACAAATAAATGGTAAGATATGCCATTCTAATGGTTTGGAAAAATTAATATTGTAAAGATGTTCATATTACCCAAAGCAGTCTACAAATTCAGTGTCATCCTTATCAAAATTTTGATAGTATTTTTCACAGAAATAAAAATGATTCTAAAATTTGTATGGAACCACAGAAGATCCCAAATAGCCAAAGTAATCCTGAGAAAAAAAGAACAAAGCTGGAGGCATCATGCCTCCTGATTTCAAACTCTGGTAACAAAACTCTGGTAACCAAAACAGTATAGTATTTGTATAACAATAGACACATAGATGAATGAAAGAGAATAGAGAGTCAAGAGGTAAACCCAAGCATATATCGTCAATTAATTTATGACAAAGGAGTCAGGAATATATACAATGTGAATAGAACATTCTCTTCAAAAAATGGTTTTAGGGAAACTGGGCAGTTACATGCAAAAGAATGAAATTGAACCACTATCTTACACCATAAACAAAAATTAACTCAAATGGATTAAACATAGGACCAGAAACCATAAAACTCCTAGAGGAAAACATAGGCAGAACACTCTTTGACATAAATGGTAGCAATATTTTTTTGGATCTGTCTCCTTAGGCAAGGGAAACTAAAGCAAAAATAAACAAATGGCCTACACCAAATTCAAAAGCTTTTGCACAGTGAAGGAAACTATTAACAAAACCAAGAAGCATCCTACTGAATTAGAGATGATATTTACAAATCATATCCAAAGAGGGATTAATATACAAAATATGTAAATAAGTCATACAGCTCGGTATCAAAAACAGTAAAAAATCTGATTTAAAAAATGGTCAGAGGACCTAAATATACATTTTCGCAAAGAAGATAAACAGATAGCCAATAGCCACATGAAAATCATGTGGGAAATGTTAATGAGATACCACATCAGACCTATCGTATGGCTGTCTTCAAAAAGACAACAAATAACAAGTGTTGGCACAGATGTGGAGAAAAGAGAACCCTCATTCACTGTTGGTGGGAATGTAAAGTAGTACAGCCACTATGGAAAACAGCATGGAGTTTCCTACAAAAATTAAAGAAACAACTAACATATGATCCAGCAATACCACCTCTGGGTATTTACCTGAAGAAAATGAATGTACTAATTTGAAAAGATATATGCACTTCAACATTCATTGCAGTATTATTTATAATAGCCAAGATATGGAAACAACCTTACGTGTTCATTGAGGGAAGAATGGATAACAAAGATATTATATGTGTGTATAAAATGGAAAATTAGCCATAAAAAAAGAATGAAATCTTGTCATTTGCGACAGCATGCATAGTCCTTGAGCATATTATGCTAAGTGAAATAAGTCAGACAGAGAAAGACAAATACCCTGATTTCAGTTTTGTGCAGTGGCAGTATTGTAGCCAGTAAGGTTTACCCACATGATTTCACTTATATGTTGAATCTAAAAAAGAAAACAAGCGAAACATAACTTATAAATACATAAAACAGATTGATAATTATCAGAGGGCAGAAAGCTTGGGAGTGGGTGAAGTGGATGAAGAAGGTCAAGAGGTACATATTGCAAGTATAAAGTAAATAAATCACGGGGATGTAATATACATCATGGTAACTATAGCCAATAGTATTGTATTGTAAATTTGGAAGTCCTAAGAATACGAATCTTAAAAAGTTCTTATCACAAGGGGAAAAAAATGTAACTTTGTATGGTAACAAATGGTAACTAGACTTAATTATAGTGACCATTTTGCAGTGTATACAAATGTCAAATCATTGTGTTGTGTACCTGAAACTAATTCAATATTATATATCCAATGCTTCATTAAAAATATTTTGAAAAAAGAAAAAAGGAGAGAAATCCAAATTTAAAAATAAAAGAAACCTTGAGATGTCAGGAATGGCAAAAGCAAAGGCATAATCAGTTCTCTGAAACATTTAATCATAGGACCTACAACTTGCACACTTGGAGGCAGGTTTTGCGAACTTCATTTCCATTCTTATCTCCTCCTTTCTGTTTCACTCTCCTACACCAAAGACATTTTTCCTATCTCCCTGCAGGGAGAAAAGTTCGTGACAAAAGGATCGAAGCTATAGAGTGTGGCTTTTGAGTTAAAATTTAGACCTGCACTATCCATTGTGGAAGTCACTAGCCACATGTACTTTCAAGCACTTGAAATGCAGCAAATCAGAATACTGTTAAGTATAAAAAAATGTATACCGGATTTTAAAGACTTAGTATAGACAAAGAGAATTCAAAATATTTTGTTAATTTTTAATATTGATTACATGTTGAGATAATATTTCAGATTCATTGGGTTAAATACAACATGTTTTTAAAATCAATTTTCCCTATTTCTTTTTACCTTTTTAATATGGCTCCACAAAAGTTTTAGATTCTGTATGTGGCTTGCATTTGTGGCTTGTGTTGTACTTCTTTTGGACAGCATTGATTCCAGACCAATACTTCAGTCCTGTCACCCAGGCTAGCTTTGAATTATGGTCCATTAACTAATTTCAGGACTCCTTCCACCCAAAGAGGGCTAATTTTTCCCAGTATTTTCTTCTGATCCTGTCCACCTCCCTACTCCTGCTTGAAGGAATATTTGGTGATTTATGTGACAGATAGAGAACATGAAAGAAAATCAGTCAAGTTTGCTCAACTAGCGATAAGGACAGATGGGATTGTAGGGTGGGATGGGAATATTAGTCCCAGAGGCAATGCATTTTACTGAGGATATTCTGTGAAGCAATTTTAAGGAAGTTCAGCAAAGTTCAGATTTTTCCCATTTTGACTACGTCAGTGGTTTTGTTTTTGATTGAAAGAGCAAACACTTCCAAGGTAATTGTACACCTTATTTTTCAGTGCCTGTGTTTTTGCCTACTCACGGTCTGTGTGGTTTACCTTCAGAGACCATCAAAGCCTTAGGGAGTCTAGCCCTTTTCAGGGCTGGTATGGTTGGCTGTCAGTCTCTGAGCCTTGGGAGCTATGCTCCTGCTATGGTTGGTTGCAGCTAAAAAGATAAAAGTAGCTGATGAAAATTGTTTCAAAGGAAGTGAAATGTGTGTGTGTGTGTGTGTGTATTAGAGAAGTTTCCGTTTAAATTGTTTTCAATTGAAAATTCTGTCCTTTAAAGAGTATATGAGAAGAAAAATCATTTTTCAGTTAATTTACAATATAATCAAAGCTAACAAATTGTTCAGAAGTATACCATTATAATCAGATATAGTGCCCATTAATTATTTTGTTTACAAAATTTCACTAAGAATTTTAAAACCCTTCAGAGAAATAATTTAGAATATTTAAGTGGATGCTAACGCTTATTTACTTCAATTTTTGCTGTATTGGAATTATATACAAGGATTGCTTGTCCCCAGGCCACCACACCCACCAAGTCTTTCAAGCTGAGCAGTAGTACTTCTTTATATCAGTATTTGCCATGTAAATACCAGGGCAATAAATCGTCCTTTGATAAGGCACAGTGCAGTATTAAAATCTCATCCTGCTAATTTTGAAGCCACTTTCTTCTTAGATCAGGAAAGTTTTTCAGATGTTAATTGGCTGATCTTTATTAGGCGTTTGAACAGAGGGGAGAAGCCTTTGACTGAGTGAATAGTCTCAGCATCTTTGTCTTCAGTTCCCTGGGAGGGATCTTTATCTGTTCCCTGCCTTCATGTCTTCAGGGACCTCAGATCAGTCTGCTATATTTTAGTTTGATCTTATTTTCTAGGTCATCAATTCCGTTTTTCGTGCCTCACAGGCTTGGTATTCTCACCAATAATGGTGTCTGTCCATTGTTATCTAGATGTCCTCCTTTTCTTCTCAGTCTTTTGTAGTTTAGAACAGATCTTTCTGATTCTATTCTTAACCCTATCTGTGGCTTTTAACTAATATTTGCTCAGTTTGAAGTAATTTTAACACAGCTTGATTGAGAAGTCAAGTATGACAAATTTATATCAAGAACAAAATGATATATGAAGAGTACTCAGGAACTAATTTTCCCTGCACTGTGATAATAGTAATCTGCATAAGACTGCCAGATTTTACAAAATTAAAAATATCGGACACCCATTTAAATTTGAATTTTAGGAGTTTCCGTCATGGCTCAGCAGAACCGAATCTGACTAGCATCCATGAGGACTCAGGTTTGATCCCTGGCCTTGCTCAGTGGGTTAAGGACCCAACGTTGCCTCCAGTTGTGGTGTAGGTTGCAGAAATGGCTCGAATCCCGCGTTGCTATGGCTGTGGTGTAAACTGGCAACTGTATCTCCTATTGGACCCCCAGCCTGGGAATCACCATATGCCGTGGGTATGGCCCTAAATAAACAAACAAAAACAATTTGAATTTCAGATTAAAAAAAACTATTTTTTAATATAAAAAGTATGTCCCATGCAATATTAAATCCCCTGCAGTTTAAGAGAGCATCCTATATATTATCTGGTAACCCTTATGTAAGCTTTGAGGGCCAAAGCACAGTATTTTCTAACCCTTGTGGAATTATGACATCTTAAGACAACTAAAGCTCACATGGTTGAGCACATTGAATTGAATGCATTTTCTTTAATGGGCAAGGATTTTTGTAGTAGTTGCCCTACTTAAATCTTGTAGTAAAATGAAAACAAAAAGCCAACAAGTCAAGCTCTTCTACTCATGAAATATAAGCCCTCCTTCCCTCCAATGTCATTCTTTTTCCTCCTCTCACTTTGCCCACTTGGCCTTGATCTCCCCAGTGTCAGTACCACTGTATTGTCATACCTGCTTTTAGGGTTAAAGCCAGACCACCTTTTTTTGCCTCACTTACCTCATCCCATCTCCATCTCTTTCCTCACTTTTAAGAATTGCAGATATTCCTCTAGTGGTGAATGCGGATGTATCCTCTTGACTGATACTCAGGGTCAGTATGCCGTATCTTTCTTATTTAAAGAATCAGAATCTGGAGTTCCTTTTGTGGCTTAGTGGGATAAGGACCTGATATGTCTCTGTGAGGATGCAGGTTCAATTCCTGGCCTCCTTCAGTGGGTTAAGGATCTGGCATTGCCATAAACTGAGGCATAGGTTACAGATGCAGCTCAGACCCAGAGTTGCCATGGCTGTGATACAGGCCTGCAGGTGTAGCTCCATTCAACCCCTCGCCCGGTAACTTGCATAAGCTGTAAGTATGGCTGTAAAAAGAAAAAAAAAAATCAAAATCCTTTTCTCTTTCTGTGGCTCTCAGATTTATACATTTGTGACAGGTTCTCTGGCCTATGCTCTCCCCATCATGTTCCCTGGTGTCTCAGCAGGTTAAGGTTCCAGCGGTGTCACTGCTGTGGCTCTCGTTACAGCTGTGACGCAAGTTCAGTCCCTGACCAGAGAACTTTCACATGCTGTGAGTGTGGAAAAAAAAAAAAAGAAAGAAAGAAAGAAAGAAAAAAATTATCATTTAGCAATTTGGGTTCATTAGGAAAAAGTTACATAAAAATATGTGGTCCTTAAGCATTTAAATCAGAAACAAATACATGTATTGATTAAAGGGGGGGTGATGGTGTTTCAAAAGTGAGAAAGATGACAGCAAATAAGTTGTTTTTCTCTCTGTATTTTTTAATGCCAGTGTTATAGAACCTAAATAACTAGTGATTCAAAAGATGGGAGGGGGGATCCTCATTTCATGAGTATCATACAATCTTGTGAAATAGAAGATGTTAGTCTTTCTTAATGTAGAGCTTCAAAAGGGTCCTTAAAAAAAGAGGAGGATCTATATCTTCCTTAGATTTAACATGTTATTAAGATTAATAAAGAACATGAACCTATTAAATTCTATAATCAAGAGATGCTATGAATAGGAAAAGTTTCCTGATTCTTACCTAACCTTGATCTTAATCTCCTACTTCAAGCTACTTTGTTGAGAAAGAGTTAATGTAAACTACGAAGGATATTTCGGGTTTCTAAAACATCATGTTTAATGTAATTTGCTTCTAGCAGGGTCTTAAACACATTGTGTGATTCATCTCCTTTCACTTTTAAAGTAAAAAAATTAATTTTTAAAAAATGAAGCACTTGGGGAGTTCCTGCCATGGCTCAGTGGAAACAAATCTGACTATCGTCCATGAGGACTCAGGTTCAATCCCTGGCCTCACTCAGTGGGTTAAGGATCCAGCATTGCCGTGAGCTGTGGTGTAGGTCACAGATGTGACTCAGATTTGGTGTGGCTGTGGCGTGGGCCAGCAGCTGTAGCTCCAATTAGATCCCTAGCCTGGGAACCTCCATATGCCTCAGGTACAGCCCCAAAAAGACTAAAATAAAATAAAAAATGGAGCATTTGAATGTGTCTTTATCTTTTATGGCTTTTCATATAAAATGAGGCAAAATTCAGTGAAGAAACTACAAACTGCTTTTTGTAAAGATGATTTTTGCAATTCCAATAGTGGTGGAATTTCTAATTTCTATTTAAAAAAAGAGACCCATTTAGATTCTTTTTAGCTTCTATAATATGCGTAATTTTTTTCATATGTCATCTTTGGTATTAAGAGCAAGGATATTTCGGTATGCATTTTCCTGTGAAATATTTAGGTTGCAGGTCCTTTTCAACATCTTTGGTTTTGGTGCAAATTATTTCCTTTCAAAACTGCGCTTGACTAAATGAACTTAGAAGAGAATTGAAAGTAAAAATTATAAAACTTGAATAACTCCATCATAGGGAATATATGCTTCCCATGCCTGCCTCCCTTCTTCTGATTTATTCAGCACCCATTTATGAAGTACCTACTAACGTCCCAGGCACCAGGGAACAAAGATAAAAAGAATGATTAAGGTCTACCTGGAGGTGGCAATCAAGTGGGGATATTCAGGCACAGATACCAGCTAATTAACAGAGCAGAATGGAAGACCAAAAAACAAATTGAATGAGGGAGGAAAGAAGAGAAGACTTCTAAAAAACTCTTTGTCAGTTTAGATATGGAGATTCACTCCACTAAGGTTAAGAATATAGCAAATTCTGTATTAAGTTTTTGACTTAAGTTTTAGACGTAGAATGATATGTCTGTTAGACTAATAGTTCCTAAATAACACTTTGTGGACTTTTGCTTGAGGCTGCATGGATCTTTGTTAAAAATACAGATTGTCTGGAAGTACAACAGAGATTTTGGTAGGTGAAATCTGGAGATATGGGTTCTGAAATAACTTCTCA